>JAULUF010000050.1:1231666-2463333 GCA_031834385.1 Semotilus atromaculatus | reverse complement strand
GCCAATAAAGCACCTAAAATCTGTCACAAAGAACCGGCAAAAGTAATAATTATGAATATGTAAAATATAGCAAGGAGATATTTAAATGTATTAATAAACAAGTGTTTTCTTTGTCAGTGTCGGCTGCAAAGATGAAGTTGACGATGCTGACTCGCGATCTTCACAGTAGTCAACGTGCCAGAGAGAAATGCACATTTCATACGGATTACATTAGCAGAGAGCAGTCTGTGTCTGTTTTCTTTCGTTTTGAATTGTTCTGTTTAAAAGTAGACATGTCTGTGAGGCAAGTAGGCTACCTTATACGCTGAGTTTCGGTTCATTCATGAGACGAGCTCCAGTTCACGCGCCGGCGCCTCCGTTTTCGTGATTATCTATCGTCTGCTATATTTACTTCTTATTTATTAAATCCAGGCATTTGGTTGATGAAACATTGATTAAAATTAAGATACAATTAATACAAAATGAAATTCACTTTAAAGAAAGGCTTTGTGCTTTCTGTTTGATGTCTCTGTGAAAGTTTTAAAGCATCTTTTAGTGCCGCTTTCTGAGCGGTCACGTCCGTAACATTGTTTTTTTTCCTCATAAATGCGAACACGAAAAATAAAATAAAATAAATATTTTATGTTCTGTGGAGACTACAGTTACTCATAATTTGTATTCTGAATACGTAACGCCAGTACAAGTACATGTACAGTACATACTCCCCAACACTGATATTAGTATATAACCTTATCTGCAAGATATTTTAATAACACGGTTTTGGCGGTTATAGAGTTCTAATGACGGTGTTCAACTATAACCATCGGTCTCACGGTTATATAATAATCGTCACACCCCTACTGAACAGCCAATCAGAGTTCTCTCTCACCGACAGCCCGAAGCCGATTCTACATGCTGAATCGTGCAAAAAAAACGAAACAACAAACAGACGTCTGACTAGAGCCAACGATTTGGAACAACGGAAAAAAAGATTTTTCGACTCGGTGTGTCCCGGGCTTTAGAGACTAGGGTGGCTGATGATGACCTATACTGTATATACATTAGTACATTTTAATGACAAATTCGCAACAAGTCTACATACAAATATTGACAAATTTATTTGTAGATTTTTGACATCATTAAAGTCTTATCAGAAAACAATATTCAGATCTCCCTCTGGCTGTGCTCAAAGAATAAGACTTCATTGTCCAGTCAGTCAGTGACTCACCAGACAGCTTTTTAGTTTTGAAGGCGCCTTTTATGGAAACTGGTTTTACATTTCAAGAACAAATTCATGTGAGCTTTAGAGATAACCAAGTGAATATTTAATGACTACAATGCTTATATCTTGTTAAAAATGAATCATACGCTGAAAATGTACATGTATAAACTATTTTGCTATTTTCAACTGCTCTGTCAGACCAGCAGCGTTTTTTTTAATTTATTTCATCTAACTGCCGACCCACACGCACAGGATTGTGGGATATCATAGAAAGACGCGTATGTTCTGCCTTCAAAAATCGACCAGACAGAATTTTTGACATGATGTTAGGGGAACATTTGAATGCCTTCCTACCAATGTATGCTGTCTGAGAGGGCAGCGTTTTTCAGGTTTCACACACAGCCTCACTCTCTCCCGCTGTCGCTCATGGTGAGGCGGGATTCCTCGTTATCCGGCCGTACCTGGTAGTGCTCATTAATCTCCTTGGAGACGGAGCTGATCGGCTTGTGTCTGAGCTGTGATTAGACTGTGTGTGTGTGCGTGAGGGAGAAAATGTGCCAGACTTCACACGCTTCTTTTAAACAAGTTAACGTTGCCCTAGACAGATCTGACTCCATATCCAGACTTAACAGAGAGGAAGGTCTGATCCAACGCCACCATTCCCTGGGTTAATCAGGCAAAAGGTTCGGCAGTTTTACCAAGGCACAAGTTGTCGGAGGAACCGCTGTTAGATGTTGACTTAAACATTTCAACAAAAACAACACAACACAAAAGCATTATACAAGTAATTTGAATTGATTTGTCATTTGCCAAGCTTCATGAAAGCAGAACTTTTCCTCATAAAAGAGTAGATTATATTGTATCTATCTTTTTCAGATTTTTATCGTTTTTATTTTCTTTTTCAAAGTTTCAAAATTTGTAATGTTGTGGTTCTTCTCAGAGCTCATAGCACAAACTCTTTATCAAAGAAAGTTTTTAAATTGCCTTCAGAGAACATGAATGGGGGAAAATACTTGAAACCAATGCTGCTGAAAAAGTGGCCTGTCGCTGTTTTGCTCAATTATACATATTAAACAAACTCTTTCTCTTTCTTTTACTTTCTCAGCACGTTCCCCAGTTTTCAGCGCTATGTTTGAACACGAGATGGAGGAGAGTAAAAAGGTGAGTCGGGTGTATTTTTGTGGCTCCCTCCCTTCTCCCATTTTCTCTCATTAATCTTCAAAAGCAGTGAAACAACTCCAGTTCTTTTAGGCTGTCACATTCACAGAGCCCCTCACACCATTTTCATTTCATGTTGTTTTTCATGCAAGTGTTTTCCTGAGGTCTCAATTCTGTGGTTTATACAGTAAGTGTATTAGTGATCTCTCAGTAGGAATTCTTTTCAGTCCAGCCGTGTCTGTTTGATCTAATGCCTAACTGTACCGTCTTCCTGCTCGGTTTCAATAGCCGAGCCGATCATAAATCACTATTTGCTATTTTTCTTACATGGCTTTTTAATATGGCAGTCTTATTAGGCCTGATATAGATCACAGCAGTGAGGATAGCCTGTGTAAAACAAGAGGGCTGCACTTTGTTAAATACAAAAAGTGGAATTTTTGGAATATATTTTATACATTCGCAGCATTGTTGTTATTGTTAGCTACAACTTAAACTATTAAAAATATTTTATATAAATTTGATTATTGAAATAAAATAAATGTTTTTAAACGTAATTAGTTTACTGAAATAAGTTTGTTGAAATGCATGAAACTGAAATAAAAATAATGAAAATAATATAAAAAAATAATAAAATTACACGGATATATATATATATATATATATATATATATATATATATATATATATATATATATATATATATATATATATATATATATATATATATATATATAAAATCATTATATGAATAAGTACTGCAATAAATAATACATAATATAATATAATGCATATAAATAATACTGAAATTACACCCCTACCCTTCCCCTGACAGACTTCCTGCTCTTCCTCCTTATCATCATCTATGATATTCACATATTTCACCATCTGCTGATCCAGTATTCCTCTGCCTCCCTCCTCCTGTCGTTCTCTTCATATCCCCCCTTTCCCAGAGTTTCATCATGCACCATTTTTTGGGACAGGATGTGCTTGCTTTTGGGGTTTGTGGAGCAGTGAGATTTCCTGTTGTTCCTTTTGCTTGTGTGGCTTATTAATTTTGTGAGGGTCCATGCAAATATGTGAGACTGAGTTAAGTGCTAAGTGTGTGTGTGTGCGGTTAATAGATGAATGTTGGGATCTGGGGCTCAGTTTGCGTACAGGCAAGTGCGAAAGCGAGTGTGTCAGGTTTAGATGATGGTTGGGGCTCAGTGATTTAGCTGTGGCATCTGTAGAATATTGATGGCTTTGATGCTCCAATAGAGAATAGAGAGGAAAGGCCTCATCAGAGAGAGACTAAACAGATGAGTTGCCCTTTATATCTAAAGGAAAGACTCTTCAAAATCTGCACATAAGCTTGTCTGGATATTTTAGTGACTTTTCACACCAGAGATTCAGGTGTGGACTAGAGTACTTTTGATGACCAAGTTATTTATTTTTTTGTTGGTGTGGAGCTGTTTTAGGAACTGTGAAAACTGTGTAAAACCTGCTATCTTCATCTCTTGCGGTGCATCCACATGCATTGTGTTAAAAGCATAGTTTACTTAAAAGAAAGTGAATATTCTGTTGTCATTTACTCACCCTCATGTCATTCCAATCCTGTTTGACATTCTTCTGTGGAACACAAAATATATTTCAATGAATTCTCATGTTTGGGCAAACTAATCCCTTTTAGTTTTGGTCATAGAATCGAAAGAATCACAGCCTTCCTTTTTCGCCTATTAAATTTGACCTCATTACTGTAAGGGACTCGTCCAGTGTTCACTTGATCGGGCCGTAACTATTAGCTCTGCAGCGGATATTAATATCCAAACTATAGTGAAAACACTATTTATTAGCACGGTAACATCGGTAACAATAGATCAGCAGTTTAAGACATTAAATTTGTAAGCACATAACACAAGAACTCTTCTCTTTAAAATACAAACAAGACTTGGATTATTTTAACACATTCAACTAATCTCTCTCTCTCTCTCTCTCTCTCTCTCTCTCTCTCTCTCTCTCTCTCACACACTCTCTCACACTCTCACACTCTCACACTCTCACACTCTCACACTCTCACACTCTCACACTCTCACACTCTCTCACTCTCACACTCACACACTCACACACTCTCACACTCACACACTCTCACACACACTCTCACACACACACACTCTCACACACACACTCTCACACACACTCTCACACACACTCTCACACACACTCTCACACACACTCTCACACACACTCTCACACACACTCTCACACACACTCTCACACACACTCTCACACACACTCTCACACACACTCTCACACACACTCTCACACACACTCTCACACACACTCTCACACACACTCTCACACACACTCTCACACACACTCTCACTCACACTCTCACTCACACACACACACACACACACACACACACACACACACACCAGTTGCAGAAAGGAAGGGTTCGTTCGTTCGTTTCTTAGGTGGGTTATTACATTTAATGTCAAAGCACCAGTTCAGCTAAGAGTCTGGAGGCTACTTGCGTTTGTCTTTGCTTTCCTTTGGGGGTTCCCTTTGTCAGAAGCCCTTTGCTCGAAAAGGGTTTTTTTCCTGGTTTGTTGATTGGCTGGCGGTCTCGTCGTGTCTGGATTGATGTCTTGGGCGGCCAATCACGTGGTTTGTTGCCGGATGGATGTATGGAAAGTCTTTGAAGTTGGAAGCAGGCTTTGCTGTTGAATCGTTGACCAAAATTTTGCAGCAAAACTAAACTTGGAACGGTGACTCAACGGAAAAGAAAAGAAACTAAGTGAGACGAGAGTTTTTAGATGGCTTGAAAGGAGCTTTTCTTCTGATCTTGATCTACCTCTTCATCTGCTCGTTTACATGTCTCCTCTACATGTTTCATCTAATGCTTTGTTCGTGTCCTGATATTTTTAAATGCTTATCCAGCCTCTCAGGGGAGTTCTGACCAATTAGACTCTGTCTTTAGTTCAGAGGTGGCTGTTCCTCTTGCTATAAAATACA
Organism: Semotilus atromaculatus; assembly: GCA_031834385.1. Lineage (NCBI taxonomy): Eukaryota > Metazoa > Chordata > Actinopteri > Cypriniformes > Leuciscidae > Semotilus > Semotilus atromaculatus. The sequence continues at coordinate 2,457,980 of JAULUF010000050.1, read as the reverse complement.
CGTTATCTGACAAAACCCCTGGTGTCTTGACTTTCCAGCTCTAGCAGAGTAAAGTTTTGTCATGATTTCTTATAAGGATACAATATATTTTGCACAGATTTCAATCAAGCCATCTTCTGAATTATGAGCATACTGATGATCATACTGAAACACTGTCAACCATCCAATAGTAATAACAATTGCATTAGATCTAAGCATCCTGTGGTAAGAGTTCATTCAAAGGTTTTAAGAAGGATAAGGTCTGTATTGGATCTTTTGTCTTGAGATCAAACAACCTCTGGTGTTATCTTTGTAGTTTTCCTTGTGCTGGTCACGATGTCTCGTACTTTTGACGTTAACTGCCTAATGTTGACACATTCTTCCTTTAGCTATAGGCTCATCTTTACAAGCTTGCATGGCCATAAAGTACTTAGCTGGAGTGGGTTTGTTAGTTTGCTCGGTCTCAAATGTCAGATTGTCTGATTTAGAGCTGGAATTTCTATGAAATTCTGCTTCTTGATTAGTCTGAAAGATTCATTTGGGTCTGGTTGATTCTCAAATCCTACATTACATTTATAACTAGTTTTTATTATGATACTCACAATCTGCAGGGGGAGTGAGGTAAAACTTTGTGTAAAAAGTAAAAAAAAAAACTGGGATGTGACTTGCTGCACCTTCAGGCTACCCGGACTTTTATTTTCTGTAATAGCCTTTAATAAATTGTTTTTCTTTTGAGTGAACTTTTTCATTTGACCTTGCTGTGTGTCTGTGGGTGGGGTGGAGTTCCTAGCAGTAGCTGCATTAATTAGTTTAGCTGTGATGGACGGGCCGGGATGGAAAAGCCTTTGTTACCAGCACGACAATCGACAAAGAGTTTGTGCTCCGGCAGCCTTGGGCAGAAGAGAGAAACTCGCAGCACTCATTCCGGAACATTGATCAGGGCAGGAACAGAAAATGGAATGAGGCTTTCTGAACTATATATTAATTTGCTTTGAGTCACCCTGTCCTTTTGTGTGCTTGTATCGTACCTACGGTGGAGGTCAGTGGTCGCGTGAATTCGGTGTGTACGATGTTAATGAGCAGAAAAGCCAGACTTCGACACAATTATTATGCTTCTACAACACTTTTAACACCCTGAACTGCATCAGATCCAATTACGTCAGCACTTAAAACTTCAAAAGCTCAGTCAGTAGACTGACAGAAATCTTGGCAGGAGGGTTTTCCGATCCGATGTTCTCTGAGACTGTAAGGTTGACCAGATTCTGCTGTGATTCTTAGAACCGAGTGGAGATAAACGACGTGGAGGCTGAGGTCTTTAAAGAGATGATGTTCTTCATCTACACTGGCAAAGCACCCAATCTGGACAAGATGGCTGATGACCTGCTCGCTGCTGCTGACAAGGCGAGTATTGCGCACGCACAAACACCAAATTTAGCTATGTATTTGCCAAACAGAGGAAGAATTAAAATAAGTTAATTAAAAGTCACAATGGCATTTTTTCCCCCCTTCACAGTCATGCATTCACATTTTTTTTGCCAGACACACCAATAAAATTACCAGAATGTGTACGTGTCGTAAGCAGCAAGCTAAAATGATAATCAAGTATTGCCTGCCAATAGTACATGCTTTGTTTTGCCAACTCTAGCATACATATTTTTATTGACGTGCATGCCTCTGTCTTTAGTATGCTCTAGAGCGGCTGAAGGTGATGTGTGAGGACGCTCTGTGCACAAGTCTATCTGTGGAAAACGCAGCAGAGATTCTGATCTTGGCTGACCTGCACAGCGCCGACCAGCTCAAGACGCAGGCCGTCGACTTCATCAACTAGTGAGTGGTCCTCCAGTCAGCAGTTCAAATTTTCCTTGACCTGCCTACATTTTCAGTGGCCCCCACCAAAAAAAAATTTGATTCACATTTTAAGGAACACTCCACTTTTTTTGGAAATAGGCTAATTTTCCAACTCCCCTAGAGTTAAAGAGTTTTACCGTTTTTGAATCCATTCAGCCGATCTCCGGGTCTGGCCGTAGCACTTTTAGCATAGATCATTGAATCTGATTAGACCGTTAGCATCTCTATCAAAAAAATGATCTCTATCAAATAAATATTTAATTAAATCAAATTAATTATTTATATGTATGTATGTATATATATATGAAGAGTTCAGATGCAAAAGCCTCTAAGTGCCATCTGAAATTTTCTTCTAGAATGATCATTTTTATCAAGCTCGTATATTTAAGTTCAGTAATTTCACTTAAATGGCTATGAAAATTACCTATTAATTGTCACTTAAGTGAAATTATTGAACTTAAATAAACAAGCTTGATAAAAATTATCATTCTAGAAGAAAATTTCAGATGGCACTTAGAGGCTTTTGCATCTGAACTCTTCATATACAGTGAAGAAAATAAGTATTTGAACACCCTGCTATTTTGCAAGTTCTCCCACTTAGAAATCATGGAGGGGTCTGAAATTGTCATCGTAGGTGCATGTCCACTGTGAGAGACATAATCTAAAAAAAAAAATCCAGAAATCACAATGTATGATTTTTTAACTATTTCTTTGTAAGATACAGCTGCAAATAAGAATTTGAACACCTGATAAAATAATTGGTACAGTAGCCTTTGTTTGCAATTACAGAGGTCAAACGTTTCCTGTAGTTTTTCACCAGGTTTGCACACACTGCAGGAGGGATTTTGGCCCACTCCTCCACACAGATCTTCTCTAGATCAGTCAGGTTTCTGGGCTGTCGCTGAGAAACACGGAGTTTGAGTTCCCTCCAAAGATTCTCTATTGGGTTTAGGTCTGGAGACTGGCTAGGCCACGCCAGAACCTTGATATGCTTCTTACAGAGCCACTCCTTGGTTATCCTGGCTGTGTGCTTCGGGTCATTGTCATGTTGGAAGACCCAGCCTCGACCCATCTTCAATGCTCTAACTGAGGGAAGGAGGTTGTTCCCCAAAATCTCGCAATACATGACCCCGGTCATCCTCTCCTTAATACAGTGCAGTCGCCCTGTCCCATGTGCAGAAAAACACCCCCAAAGCATGATGCTACCACCCCCATGCTTCACAGTAGGGATGGTGTTCTTGGGATGGTTCTCATCATTCTTCTTCCTCCAAACACAGTTAGTGGAATTATGACCAAAAAGTTCTATTTTGGTCTCATCTGACCACATGACTTTCTCCCATGACTCCTCTGGATCATCCAAATGGTCATTGGCAAACTTAAGACGGGCCTTGACATGTGCTGGTTTAAGCAGGGGAACCTTCCGTGCCATGCATGATTTCAAACCATGACGTCTTAGTGTATTACCAACAGTAACCTTGGAAACGGTGGTCCCAGCTCTTTTCAGGTCATTGACCAGCTCCTCCCGTGTAGTTCTGGGCTGATTTCTCACCTTTCTTAGGATCATTGAGACCCCACGAGGTGAGATCTTGCATGGAGCCCCAGTCCGAGGGAGATTGACAGTCATGTTTAGCTTCTTCCATTTTCTAATGATTGCTCCAACAGTGGACCTTTTTTCACCAAGCTGCTTGGCAATTTCCAGCCTTGTGGAGGTGTACAATTTTGTCTCTAGTGTCTTTGGACAGCTCTTTGGTCTTGGCCATGTTAGTAGTTGGATTCTTACTGATTGTATGGGGTGGACAGGGGTCTTTATGCAGCTAACGACCTCAAACAGGTGCATCTAATTTAGGATAATAAATGGAGTGGAGGTGGTTATTTTAAAGGCAGACTAACAGGTCTTTGAGGGTCAAAATTCTAGCTGATAGACAGGTGTTCAAATACTTATTTGCAGGTGTATCTTACAAATAAATAGTTTAAAAAATCATACATTGTGATTTCTGGATTTTTTTTTTAGATTATGTCTCTCACAGTGGACATGCACCAACGATGACAATTTCAGACCCCTCCATGATTTCTAAGTGGGAGAACTTGCAAAATAGCAGGGTGTTCAAATACTTATTTTCTTCACTGTGTATATATATATATATATATATATATATATATATAACAAATACATTTACCAGTTCCTTTCAATCTTAGAATAGCAAATACTGTTTGAGTTCTTTCAATTTACTGTTATTTTTCACTGTCCCCTCCTCTGTTCTCTCCACACTTATCTTTTATGCTCTATATTGTAGTGTTTTTTTTATTTTTTTAAACTAGCTTGTTCAGTCTGTCTTTGCAGCAGCTTTATTGGACGGTGTAATTTTGAGTTCATTTTGTGGATGGCAGTAACTTGGCTGGCATGAAGCTGGACTGTGGCCATATCATTTCAGTTCTCTCTCTCCATCTCTATACAAAACACCCACCACCACAACAACAGCAGAGACAGAGGGAGATCAATAACAAGGGCAACACAGAAAATAAACATGCACACCAGCACCCCCTCCCAAAATGATTCGTCCTCTCTGCCCTTCTTTTCCTGCTTTCATGTTTGCTGCTTATGTTATTGGTTTATGTGCTCGTCTTCCTCTTCTCAAATGGTTTTATTGCGGCATGTTGGAGTTTAGTGTCAGAGTGCTGCAGTTTTCCACACAGTGCCAGGCTTTGTCCAGTCATCACAGGACAATGACTGCCAGCAGGAACATCCATCCCTCCTGCTCAGGAAAAGAAAGTGACATTTTTTTAATTGAATAAATTTAAAACAATACAATGAAATCTGTTTTCTATTCCAACTAAACTACTAAACTACAAGCTTAAAGCATGGTCACTGTAGTCCGATTAAAGAACGAATGACTCTTGATCTGGTTCTTATTTGGTTTGAGATTTAAAGGAGACAGCATACAGTTTTGATTCTTTAAAAGGAATTTTGTAATTTCTTATATAATAATTGCTGAGCATACTTACAAAAATGGAAACTAAAGATAAATAATTTGTGAAATGTATGCATAGAGAGTAAATGGTTTGAGGAAATATTCTTCAAGAATAATTATTTGGCAATCTGAAAGGTCTCAAACTCGTTCACATGACTCATTGACAATCATTTGGAGCGGATAATGGATTATCATCTGATGTACTGAATCGCAAGTGCTAAGATTTGGGGATGCGTCAATATATCATAATGAATGTATAATTATATTTTTACCATTATTGGCAGATTTGAGAGATTTTACTAATTTATTGGTTTCAATATTTAATATACAATACATAATACTGCATGCTCATGTCCTATATATCTTTTTTACATTTGGATTACCTTTGCTGTTATCTAGCTAATTTAAAGTTAATCTTTAAAAACACAAATTTATATATCTATTTTTTTCACACTGTATTTTATGATGTTGTGATGCCTAAATTCTCTAAATGCAGCATTTAAAACGATTGATTTTAGTTTTCACTGTTTAGTTTGAATTCATTTTCAGTGTATTGTATTTAAAAAAATTATTCATTTTTCAGGTATTCAGCCATAACATAAAAAAAAAAGCTTCTAGCTATTGGCCAGAATTGTAATATCAGTACAATCTTTAAGATTGTGCTCTTGCATAAGATGTGGGTTTAAGTCATGCAGCATGTCCTTTTCCCATTCCCCCTCATATGACCATTGTTTCCTGTCATGTGTCTATTTTACCATCGGTAAAGTGGCAAAGAATTTCTGAATGCTTGATAAAGGTATAGTTTTTTTCCACTGACACATTTACAAACACACAGCTTTTTCATATAAAAGCTGTTTTTCCTTTTGGCCCCCGTCTTGTTTACTTCCCATTTATTTTGGAAAACTTGTGTTTGTAGCCTGTTCTTTGTGGATGGTTGACCGTGCAGTGACCTTTTGCATTGGGGAAAGTGGTATGGGTATCTGCCCGCAAAGCCTGATGTCGACACTGAGAGCAAGAGCTGCAATTAATGCCAAGTGTTTGGGGGCAACAGCATGGTGGGGTTAGGGGGAGGTCAGCGTCTCACACACAAACACACTCAGGGTAAATGTCGTTAAAGGCCATTTTTTGGTGTGCGTGATAGTGCAGTGTGAGTGCCCTCGGGATGCTGAGCTCAGCGAAGAGGGTTGTGTTCTAAATCTTTCTCTCTCTCTTTCTCTCAGCCATGCGTCTGATGTGATGGAGACCGCAGGGTGGAAGTCGATGGTGGCGTCTCATCCTCACCTGGTTGCCGAGGCATACCGCTCCCTGGCCTCCGCCCAGTGCCCTTTCCTGGGCCCTCCCCGCAAACGCCTCAAACAGTCTTAGTGCCGCCCCTTACCGTTACTTAACCCGCACACCTGCACACACACTCAACAGACAACTGCCTACAAGAGGGGGGGGGGGCGCTATTTTAGATTTACACACCCCCCCCCTCCCCAAGCTCTGTCCCTTTAGATGCCTAAACCAGCTCTTGACCTGCCCCCTTCCCTCACGTTATCCAGACAGATCCCTCCAGCGCAGAGGATCCTGTTTGTCGCTGCCCCACCGTCGGGTTCCTCAGTGTTGAGTGTGGAGGCTGCCACCAAAAATGTGGCCATCCTCTGCACCAGTCTGGCCGTCTGTTCCAGAGAGAATTTATTCTGTTGGACTGGATTCATGAGCGCGGGTGGATGGATCATGGTTGAACTTTTTGGTTGGGCAGTTAAACATGAGATGGATTAAGACTGGACTTGTTGCGGAACTCCTTCCACTGGCACTACCTTGTGCTCTCCTTCACTGTGTGAACCGGTTCTCCATCTTCGCTTCATCCCTCCTTCCAAAAAATGATTGGCCGGTAGACATTCCCCTTTACAGTCACGGATTGAGGTTTTGTTCTTTCGAAAAGGAATAGACGACAAACTCTGTTATCATTGCGAAATAACTTTTTAATAGGTAGCATGTGTCTTCGTAATGACAACATCAGCGTTAAGTAGATTCCTGTGTGACAACAAACAACCTTCTCCAGAACTGTCCTGTGTTTCTTGGGAAAATTGAAACCTAGAACATCTTTATGAACTTTGACTTACAACCCACAAGCTACAAGGCTTTCAAATGGACTTACAGTGGTTTGGTCTCCTTTTACAAGGTGAATAAATTGACGAATCCAGTGAGGAGTGTAAAAATGGGGAAATGCTCATGGAACTCTTTTTTTTATTTTTATTTTTCCTTGTGATGTTTATTTGAGATTTTTCCTCCTTGTAGCACTTGTGTATTTGAAGGCTTTCTGTATGAAAAAAAAAAAAAGCCGAAAAAAACACAAACCTGTCTGTGTTTGTGTATTTCTTCTTGTTTTGTAACAGCCACAACATAATGTTTGTGTTATGGACATATCTTAGCGGTTATCCTGTTTTCTGCTGATTTCATTATCACTTTATATTTGGTCTCAGTCATGGATTAGACAAATCTGGAGCTCAGACACAATTGGCTTTTTTAAATAAATAAAAGCCTGTCCGACAGACAACATAAAGGGTTTTTGGTTCCATAAAAGGAATTTTGTACGGGGCTTCATCTTGTTTGTAAAAAAACAACTACAACAAAACCAATCAAACATAATAATTGCTGAGCATGCTCACAAAAATTGGGTAAAACATAACCAATAAATAAATCAAATGAAACCTTTTCGAAACTGAAGAGAAAAAAAGATGTTCAACAGAGACCAAAGGCCCCCCGATATATTTCAAGTGAAAACATCGAACAAACGGTGTAATGTCGTTCTGAACAAAATCAGGCCAAAATGAAGTTCGTTTTGTGTTCATGACGGGAGTTTGAAACAGCTTGCTGAAGCGAGCTTTCTGGAAAAATGCCATCGAACGACCATTGCGAACTACCATTTTGTAGAAGTACCATTAAAATTTTTTGAGAGGAAAGCGCGGAGCACATATACATCTAAAGGTCGTTCTCGGCAGTATCTGGATGTATACTGCTGGTCTCGTATTCAAAACTTTTTACCCCTATGCGTAGAACAAAGAAGAACTTATTTCGCCATCAGTATATCGGGGCCTAAAAGGGTCATAAATATTCCTCATGAAAAATGTGACGCACTGGATGGTTCTTAGCAACAAAAGGACTTGAATTAATTACTTATAATCACCAACATTGAAATGCAAGAATAAACACTATTAAAATTTGTTCTGTAAATTTAATTTAATTATTATTTTTATTAAGCAAAACTTTTTACTGATTAGTCCTCCAGATATAATTCAGGGCTTTCTTTGCAGAATGTCATTCTTCTACACTACTTGTATTATTTGTGCAGTGTGTGTGTGTGTGTTCTGTCATATTCAAATGTTATTTATTTATGGAGTACTAGTTAAATAACATTTATTTTAGAAATGTGACTTTTATTGTTTACCGTAGCATCGACATTTCGAAATCATACCTAAATGAACAAATCCGGATTAATACAGGGATGACATATTTTTGTAGGCCAATCCGGCAGTTAGCATCACACTGGTTCCACAAAAACCAATAGGATTTTTCCTTTGGCTTTTGGATAATTGCAGAAAATAAGGTCTGTGAATAACTAAACGTAGGATTCTTGCACGTTTTGTTCATCGTGATCATTTTCACAAAGGAACACATCTTTTAGGAATTTTGAAGCGTAGATAAATCTGCAGAAGTCAAGCTTAGCGTAGGCTATAAACGAACTACACCGTGGTCACATGGCTTTGACGTCACCATCACTAAGCTTCTGACAGTTCGAGCTAATAGTTTGCAAGTGTGCGATTACAAATGAGGCTGAGAAAGGATAGTGAGTAGATGAGTTTCTGTTCAGCTGAAAACAACCTCTGTAGTAGATAAGAGAGTAGTACTGATGTATTTTATGTTATAGAATAAAACGTGAAAATATTTTTAGCTTATGTTCACCACAGACCTTACTTCAGGCATTTAACCAAAAACCCATTTTTAAAAAAACAAAACCTTGACTTCGGGATGATGAAACCAGAAGTGCTGAAATGACCTGTTTCTGGGTTTTGGCCTACAAAGATGCATCATCCCTGCAGCGCTCCATTAAGTGTCATTCTTCTGCTTAAAGATATAAGGCCTGATCACACCAAGAGCAATAATAACTAGAAAGATAACCGCTATAGCTGTGTCGTGGATTTCCCTATTTTCATAGAATTAGAAAAATTGTGGGTACAAATAGACCAATAGACCTTGACATAACAGAACGTTGCTATGTAACAAACCCGCTTGAACAATGAATTGACATATCAGACACCAGAACTGGAACTACCCATTTTGTAATATAAATGTACAATACAGTGGGGTCCAAAAGACCACTAGTAAAAATGCTATATTTTTCATTACAAATAGTGATGCGTGTGTATAACAATTTGGTTAGTGACCTAGATATACAGTAGTGCCTTCATGATATTTCTTTGAAATGTTTCAACATCTTTAAACTTTAAATAAGATATTTAGTCAGATTTTTAGTGTAGACACCACTGTACATTTTACCAAAAACATGAACAAATCTCATGCTGTTCCATTTTTCTTTCTACTAATGAGACTCGGGTAGCCGGCTCCTCTCTGATTTACCAGCTGGAAACTGATCGCAATAAGCTTGGCTGAAGTGTTTTCTAGAACTTACCTGCAGGCTGTTTCATATAACAGGCCTGATGGGCTAACCAGTGGATTGCATGTGAAAAGGTGGTACTTGCTGGTGTTTTGTGTGGATTTCTTTTATTTATTTCTTTTTTTTGTATCCCAAGTACATCCTGAGCTGCTTCTAATTGAGTTTTTTTTTTTCTTTCTTTTTTTCTTCTCAAAGCCTCTTGAAATTCTAATACTCTCTCTGCTCTGTTTAACAAGACTCAGGAAAAAAAAAGCACTTACAAATATTAGATACGCGTGGCCCGTATAATCCCCTGTGGGTGGAATGTGTGAGTTTTGTTTTCTTATATCTTCATGTTTGTGTGGCATGAATGCGCTTATAAAGATGTGTGCTGCCATGTGTGCAAGTAAGCTCATAAAAAAGTGTGTGTGTGTCTCATCCTTGAGCGTGTGGAATGAAGCATTTGTTTGTGTATTGATGGTTCAGTTCTGGCATTATGAGGATCTTGCTCAAGGTTTCTGAACCCATTCAGTTTTGAACCACTTTACTGAGACATCCAGCACAGTTTCTTCATGTCACAGTTCCCTTTTTGCTTGTGAATCTGTATTTATTTATTTTACCTCTGTCTGTACGTGTCGAATTTGCAATCAAGTGTGCGATTTTTGTGGCTATACTGTGAGATCAATACAACATCTGCTGATCGATAGATACAAGAGCACAAATGGCCAATCACCAGTGCTCCGTCTGACTCTCCATCACTCTGTGTCTTTTATTGAATGGAGGGTTGCAGCAGGTCAAGTCTGCAAACAGGATGAACAGCTCTCCCAGAGAAAGCCACAGCGAGAGGGGGGGATGGATGGATGGATGGATGGATGGATGGATGGATGGATGGTGTTTAGACACTGGCTGTCCAAACTAAAAAGGTGGAGAGAGGAAAAAGTATGGATAGATAGATAGATGATTATTATACTTTTTTTTTTCTTTTTTTACTCACAAATTGTAGTCAGTAACTGATTCTGAATTACATTGCTAATTTTAGGTAATATAATTTATACTGATTACTTATGACCAAACTCATTTATATAAAATATAAAAACAAAATCAACAACATGAAGTGCATTAAACATGTGGTTTCCCAAACTTGGGTTTGAGATGTAGGGGGTTTGTGAGAAAAGTCATAAAAATAAATCATTAGAAAAAAATGTATTCGATATGCAATGTTGAGAATCCCTTCCTTAAAAGTGAAATAGTTTCCGAAAATCCACTGGTCATGCTTTAAATGCACATTTCAGTGTAATTTTAACCACCTGAATAGCTGGTCTGTGTGTGCAATTCTGACTTTCTGGACATGCGTATATAAGTGGCTGGCTTTTAAAAAGGAACATTTAAAAAGATTAATAAGAAGAATTAGGGAGAATCAAATTCGGTCAAATAAATTATGAATGATTTAATACCATTGTGTTAATATGTAATCATATAATCAATAAATAAAAAAACTACCTGCAGTCTGTTTACAGGTATTTTTAAAATCTGTTTTATATATATATATATATATATATATATATATGATTTAAAATTTCCTACACATTTATATTGCTACATTTTTTTAATACATTTATGAAATATTTAATCTTCATATTCATATTTTTCTCTTAAATATGATGATTATATCTTAAATCTTAAAAGGGCTCTTAAATATATATATGTATTTATCAAAAAGGACTATTCACTTTTCTCGGTTTGCTGTCTTTACCATCACAGCTCAGGATTGTTGCAAATGGTAGCCAGGACTGGTCGTATTTCTTCTGTGTTGGAAGTTGTGATGAGTTCATCACAAAGGCAATTGGCTCTTTTAACGGATAGGCGGGACTTGTGTTCCTACAGCCGCCATATGGAGTTTTACGATTTCTCATATCAGTCTCCTCCCCCTTATGTCTCTGCTTTGCCTGAATATATGAACATTTGATTTGTCACTTGTCTCAACACACGCTGCCGATAGATGCCCTCAGACAGACCTGTTTCTATGATGAATGGAGGATACTGTGGCCTTGTGATTGAACAAGAGATGGATGGATATTTAAGGGAAAGGGGAAGCGATAAACTGATAGAAAGTGACGCAAAGCAAGAGAGAGAATGTGGCGAATGAGACAGGTCGGGAAAGGGGATGGGACAGAGATGTATGGAGAAGGATGTGGAGAGAGCAGCGGTTGTTTATCTCTTTCTGGGCATGTTAGTTAAGTAGATGTATAGACTACAGCAGGGCAGTCAATGGCGCAGAATAAATGCGACCGTAGATCATTATCTTTTGATGCCACTCTTGTGGCTTCTGGCCAGCGGCGCTGTCTGTCAGCCATGAAAGACTATTGTCAAAGTCTAGATGTAAGAGAAGATGTTGACCTCTTCACAGTGTTTGTGTTCGCTGCGAGAGCTGATAGAATGTGGATAATGGATCCGCTAAGTTCTTATCATCTTGTACACAAAGCTGAAGTTATGACAGTCTTATGAGGCCTCCAAAGTAACCAGAGGTGTAAAGACTACTAAAAAACATACTTGAGGAAAAGTACAGATACCTTACAGCAAAAATGACTCCAATACAAGTTACAAGTCACAAATTCCAAAAGTCTTACCCTCTGTATCACAGACAAGCTTTAGTCCCATAAGTCTAGTCCCAGACTAAAATGCATGTTTTAGCTGTTTTAACTGAACACATCTTGCACTGACAGATATGTCCGTCTCAAGAGGCACACAGTAAGGTTTATTTTTTATAAAAGCTACTTAAATGTCCTAATTGAACTAAAACCTAATCCTGGATTAATCTAAGCCCTGTCTTTGAAACCAGGCCTTAGTATGTCTGATTTCTTAAGTATTTTACTGAATGTAGACTCAAAGCACTAGTCCTAAAAAACCTACAAGAGGCATGCCAGTGAAAAACTGAACACCTCAATATAGCAATAAATCAAGGTCGTCAGAACAGCCTCTTAAACATCTACAAACACTCAAGTCTCAGTTAAGCTTAAGTGCTCAAAGAGGGCATCAGTAAACCAACATCTTTCCAAAAGGCCTCTTCCAAAGGGGATACATAAAATAATGTGAGGTAAAATGGTCGTGAGGCACTGGTCGTGCTTGTTTTGGCCTCATCTCATACAGTATATGAAACACCTGCGACTCAACTACATGCTAATGTGCTTGTATTCGCATGAAGTAGCCTTGATAAGTTTGGGTGAGTATGGGCAAAACGCACAAGATATAGCCTAGTACCTTCAGTGTCCTGTGGATGGCAATATCTCTTCTTTTGTAGCAGAAATAAACTGCTGCAGAAAAAGTTAGGTGCCATGACAAAATGTTACGAGTAATTGCATTATTAATAAAAAATATATTGGAATAAAGACTTATGTCAAGTATATACAAAATATATCAAGGATATAATACAAAGTAGCCAAAAAGATACTTAAAGGGATACTTCAGGATTTAGCATTAAGCTTAGTAGAAAACCTGTAGTATTTTCAAATTACCATGCTTTCCACCCTCATATCCCCCTGAGACGAGAGATTTATGTATTTTTTGCCAGGAAAAAATCCTCCGATGACGCAAAAATCATAATTTTGGGAAAATTCCCGCTCCTCCGTGAGCGATACCAGACCGGTGCGTCTCACAGGTGTCGCTCATCAGTAATCACGCCACCGGCCTCGCGCCGTTCTCCCGCGGCCCTCAGTCTCGTCCTGCTCGCCACAGTAAACATAATGAATGAGACTGTAGAACGCAAAAGCCGAATCCTGGACAGTTTTGGCGATCTCGAAAACCCGGGCAGACTCATCACGGAAACTCACTAGTAGCCTAGACTTGTTTAACTACTGCGCTCTGTTACCGGTAGGCGTGGCCTCGTAGGGCAGCGAAGCAAGTGCATTCTGGGAGTTGTTGTCTTTCATCCACATAAGCCAAAAATAAATTTTCTGTCTTTTCTCAGACTAGAAAGCACCAAATTCAAAAATAATTTCTCATTTCTTCTACATAAATTACCTATTTTAAATACACATTCATCTTTCCAGAGGTGAAGTATCCCTTTAAGTTAAGTAGCTGATTACATTTACCAAACATTTACAATACATTTACATTTACCAAAAGGTTAGTGTTCTTGTTTCTGTCTGTTTTGTTGTCATCCTTTACTTTCTATCATGCACAGATGTGTTGAAACATTGCAACCATAAGCAGATCTGTGTTTAAGTGCTGCCACGTTTAAAACCGTAAACTTTACCGTTTAGACACTCCGTCTCGCTGTTTTTGAATGCAATAGCGCAATGTTTGCTAACAAACAAATTTTGATCAGCTGTTTGTTTGTGGTTTGTTTTGGTGAGTTGAGTAAGTTCCACAAATTTAAAGCAATCCATTCATTTTCTTCATAGAGGAATTTATTTTTCACAAAGAAATCTGAGCAATTTGATGTATAATTTAAAAAAGCAATAAGCTTCAAATGAATTAAATATGTGTAATTGTAATATTAATGATTTCAACTTTGTTAAAAGTGATAAAATTGAAATCGCACATCAAAATTGCAATCTAATAATAAAAATATTAGACTGATAAAAGGGAATGAATGTCGTTTGAATTGCAAATAACATAATTGAATCACCCGTATTTTTGAATCAGACTACAAAATCATTGATAATATGTACAAAATATATTTTACATTTACATTTATACATTTAACAAACTCCAATTTTGCTTCATATCAAAGGCTATGATCGGTTTGAATTTGGTTGTTTTTATTGACAACTTTTTTTTAATTCCTCTAGAGAAATTGAATATGAAAAACCGAAACCAAAGCCATGCACTGACACAGTGGGTAGCCATTTGTGCTGACTGGGTTTTAGAGCACTGTTAAATATTTTAATGAATATTTAAAGTGTTGATATTTGAGAGGTAATTTATGTATTTGTTTGAGTAGTTTATCTGAGTTTCGGTTTAAAAAAAAAATCTTCCCACACAATTCTCAGTGGGAGATGGAGAGCAAACAGACTTTTATCCTTCAGCAAACCCCTCCGTTCACCAGAGACGTACCATAAGAATACAATTAAACTAAAAGCCTCTGAAAAGTAATGAAAGCAGACGCTTTTACGCTCTCAGGGGCCTCATGTCTGTTTCACACTCGCTCCCTCTCACACACATTTTACACGTTGCTATTTATTTTCATACCTTTTATTACCCAAACATTTTATTTGATCTCTTCAACATTTACCTTCTTACTTCATCCCACACACATATAAACAAATATACCATTCACCCTGTATGAATGTGTTTTGGGGTTTAATGGCTGTGCCAAATATATATGAGTGTGGGTAGTGATGCTGATGCAGACATGCGTATTAAGTGTGCCATTGAACCCGATGTGCAGATCTCCTCAGTGGATACCACACTGGCTGGCACTGAACGCAGTCAGGAGATGAGATTCAAGTCTAATGAAGCAAAACACACAATGCTGCTGAGGAAAGATGGATAGATGGGATATGGAAAGTGGGGGGTGGGGGGTAGTATTGTTATCGCCTCTGTCCTTTTTTATTTATTTATTGTGATTGTCTTCAGCAAATGTCCATGGGAGTTTTAGGCTACCTGCTTAGATAATTGAAGATTCCTATATGTTTGTTTTGGCTATTGTTTTCAATGTCATAATATATATATATATATATATATATATATATATATGTTATGACATTGAAAACAATAGCCAAAACAAACATATAGGAATCTTCAATTATCTTTAAATAGTTAATTTTGTTTTAATACATTAGTATTTTTTATTAATTAAACAGTTTGTAAACATAGTTTATTACTAGAAAAAAGCATTAATATGTATTATGCAATTATTTAGGACGTCTCCTTAGAACCTTTCTGAAAAATGATAGAAAGAGTGACGCCGACAGAGAAGAGCACGTTTGTTTGGTTTAGTCTTCACGGTGGTATACAGAGAGGGCCTGTTAGTATATTGATTGTGTTAAATCTCGCCACTGTCTCGCCACTTTGATTGCAGTTGTGCATATGTGTGAGTTAGTGGTCACTGGTTAGTGATGATGCAAGGGCTCAGTGATTTAAAATCCCCCCTCCAGACCTCCAGTGTCCCACAATCCCACAGCAAATGGACTGTGAGGTTCCAAATATTTTAAAGTTAAGAAAGCTGATTGGTTTTAAAAATATATGTTAAGGGCCAGTAGCAAAACACAACCTCCAAATACATCTGCATAAACCCGAACGCATAAACCCGCGCTCGCTCTCTCACACGTGTACAAGGACTGTCACCATGTGATTAATTCTAGATCATTTAAAAGCAAATACCGGAACAAAAAAATCAAAAATCTGACATTTTCCGAAACAGGATCCGGCTCAAATCCGACTGATGATGCCCTAAATGCTGGGCAGGAAGCTCACTAGATTTTGAGACACAGTATTGAATGACTGTTTAAAGCCCTGAAATGTTATTAACTCTTTCCCCGCCTAAAAAGAGTTGCCAGCCACCGCCAGATTTTTTTGGCGACTCTAAAATATAGGCGTGATCCTCCATCAACAGGCTTTCAAATCTGCCATCAGTAGCGAGTAATTTCCCCCTCGCATTTGTCACGGTGCCACTGACTGTAAAAGCACGAAAAGCGAAGCTTGAATTTCCAGATATGTCCCTCTTTGGCTAATGTATTTTCAAGATGGAGGCGCAACATGGCTGCCACCATTCGAGCGACTTGCTCGTATGTATTCTGAATGGCAGATTCTACGATTACGAGAATACTTGATTAGTTGGTGGAAATAATTACACAATAATTTTGAAAGAACAAAGTGTTTTTTGCTAAGAATCAACTTAAAAAAATTACACAGTTACTTAACAGTACACTTAATAACAACACTTGGCTACTTCAATGTACCTAATTAAATTACATCTTTGTGCATATTTAGGTAAAAAAAAAAATGTTTGTGTGTAAATTAATCTACTAAACAAACGTACTTAACGGTGTACTTAATAAACACCTACTACAATGTACTAGATTAAAGAACATCTTTGTACATCTTTAAGTCTGACAAAAACTAACATGTGAGTGTGTGTATATTCTTAATCCGAGTCACAGTTCTGACAGATGAATGATGCTGGTAACCCTGGAGTGCAGGATTGATGGGCGTTTCACCCAAACCTCCTTTGGCTTAGAGTTGTTAAATTGCTCAACGCAAACCACTTTATATAAAACACTGGCAGAGACACCTCTGTCAGTCTTTCTTTTCCATGCCCTAGTTATTCTTTAAAAACATTAACATCAAGAAAATATTTTTTTTTGAGTGTTACAACTGTTTAGCTGCAGTAGCTGTATTAGCAAGTGGTTTGAAATTAGCAGGGGGGAAATGCATCACATATTGCCTAGGAAACTACTATTTAATCTAATACAAGTCATACAATTTTATCTACAATAGTACAGATACTAAACAAAATATAGTCTTGCTCAAACTTTTACTTTTTGACCTCAAAATCTGTTTTTTTATATATATATATTCTGCATGTGCCAGTTTCCAGCCTTGACAATCATGTTGGATCGGGGAGGAAGTAGAAAATACTGAAGTGATC
The DNA here is from genome assembly GCA_031834385.1 of Semotilus atromaculatus. Taxonomy (NCBI): domain Eukaryota; kingdom Metazoa; phylum Chordata; class Actinopteri; order Cypriniformes; family Leuciscidae; genus Semotilus; species Semotilus atromaculatus. The sequence continues at coordinate 2,440,957 of JAULUF010000050.1, read as the reverse complement.
ACATGACTCATATCTTATCCCTAATTGGTGGAATTGATGGTGTTACATGTTTAAACCATCCCCGGTCTTCCCTACATAACTTGGACCATTGCTGTGTCCGAAATCTCCCACTACTCACTATATAGTGGACTATATTGTGAGCTCGCCATTTTGTAGTGCTGTCCGAATGTATAGTGATGATTATTATACCCTATATAGTCCACTCAATGTATCCCAGAATGCATTTTGATTTTTGAAAAGTAGTGTACAACCGATGGTCACTAACCCAAGCCCTACATACCATCATGCATTGCGCTGATTGTAAAAAGACGGACGGGCGACAGCAATGACGTAATCAACGGCGCCGAGAGACGATCGAGTAGTGTCCGAAAGTGGTGTTTCTATTATGCTGGTGAGCTCACTATATAGTGCTCTACTCCCTACCCCCTACATAGGAGGTAGGGAGTAGTGGTTTGAGTGGAGATTTCGGACACAGCCCATGTCATCTCTGACAACAGATCACTCTAAATTGTAATGTAGACACATGCACTTCTGTAAAGCTGCTTTGAAACGATATGTATTGTGAAGCGCTATACAATTATGATTGATATCATCTGATGTCAATTATATCATTGATATAATTTGTTTCTGCATCATCTTCGCATTTGTTTTGATCTGGAGATTCAGATCTCTTTTAGAAGATGTGTAATAGCGCCCCCTACCGTATAAAGTTACCGATATACGTTCCGCGTACGCGAGGGTCCACGAGACACAAAAATTGCTATCGGAGGGTGTATGCAGAGGCTCTTTGCGGACGTCCGTTTGCCTCCGATTTTTTATGACCGTGCGGACAAGTATGCATCCGTATGCGTATCCGTGTACGCTTCCGAACTGGAGTATAATCGAGGCTTAACAGTGAAAAAAGGGAATTTTAAGACCATTTTAAGTTCCATAAATTATGCATACATCTGTGATGCAAAAAAAAATAAAAATGTCAGCACTGTATTTTTGAGACATTTCCAAGAATTTAGAATGTTAAACCATTACGATACTAGGTCAGTCTGATATACACCTTGTGACCATTGTGGAAGCTCACTTAAACCCTTCACTAATGGTGGCTTTATTTTATTCATCATCACACACACTCTCCCTCCATAATGAGCCTGTATCTGAACCACAGCTTGAAAGATGGTGGAAGTGCACTTGTTTAATCTTTCCCGTTCCTCGTCTCCCTCCATTTTCAATCCGTTGGAAGCGTCTGGAGCATCAGGCTCGTTGATTGCTCTAAAAAAACAAAACAAAAAAAAACGTGTGTAATCACTGAAAAATAGTGAAAAAATAGTGGCTCCTTTGCTGGGTTTTACAATCTTCAGAGTGTTTTGACTTTGTTCTAAATAAAAGTGGTGGTGGTGATGTTGTTTTTTGTCATTTACAGCATAGGCACAATCCCACAAACCACTAATGCTAAATCTCTCTCTCTCTCTCTCTCTCTCTCTCTCTCTCTCTCTCTCTCTCTCTCTCTCTCTCTCTCTCTCTCTCTCTCTCTGTCTTTGTCTTTCTGTCCAAGCAATCTGCAAGTTTATAATTTCAGCATGGTTCATCTCTCCTCTTTGACTGTTTCTTTGGAGGAAACAGTGTGTCTTGGCCTCAGCCTCACCAGCCCGCTCTTGCCTTTCTTCTTTCTTCTGTTTTCTGCATGTCTGCCCACTTCTTTTCTTTCTGTACCTCTCTCAGTCCAGTTCTTTGCTTTTTACTTGCGCTCTTTCTCTTTCTCTTTCTCTTTCTCTTTCTCTCCCTCTCTCTCTCTGGTAGGTCTAGGAGGTGTAATTGGCTGTGCTGCTTTTGGGGTTTTGTATTGAGAAGGGCTTTAATCTTTAGTTTCACTCAAAATGCAAAGTGAAGGCTGGAGGCAGTCAGGGATTTCACTCGCCTGCCTGTTTGCGTGTGTGTATGTGTGTGCGCCTGTCTCACATTCTGCTCTAACAAACTGCACAAGGTCTGAGTGTATTTTAATGCATGCTCCTAACAAACTCTACAAGGTGTGTGGCGCACAGTCACCTCTCTGTATTGGGTGTGGGTGTGTGTGTCAGTTTTAGGAAAGCTATCCTATGAAACCCAAGCTGCTCGTCATTTAAAGTGATGTAACGAGAGTCAAGCTACACTTGAAAAGTCGTTAGCTAATAGACTTTGAAGTTAGTCAAAGTCAAGTAAAACTATTTATATATTTATATACACACATAAATACAAAATGCACACTATTCAAGTATACTTATACTGTACGTACAAGGCTTCACTTGAACACTATGGAGTAAAAAGTTATTTTACTTTACAGTTATTTAATGGGGCATTATATTCTAAATGATTTGGTTAGTAAGATTTTGGCCATTTATTTGATTAAAAAGTTAAAACAGTAATATTTTGAATTGTTTTTATTTTATTTAAAACGTCTATTTTCGAACTGAATATATTCAACGCATTCTCACCCTAAGGCGTCATTTAATTGAGACTTTTGACCATGCTTCAATAACTGACGCTAGGGTGCCTTTAGCGTCAGTTGGATGACGCTTCTGTTATGGGTAGGTTTAGGTATGGGTAGGTAGGCGCGTCTCATATTGACCCTAAAGGGTTCCATGTGCGTCTAATTTAGACGCATGGTCAAAAGCGTCATTTACATGCCGCTCGAGGATGACCGTCATCTAACTGACGCTAAAGGCACCCTTTAGCGTCAGTTATTGAAGCATGGTCAAAAGTCTCAATTAAATGACGCCTTGGGGTGAGAATGGGCTGATATATTTCTACTGTATTCCTGTGAACTGTGAATTCTTCAGTGTCACATGATCATTTTAATATGATGATTTGCTGCTCAAGAAACATTTCTTATTCTTATTATTAGGTTGAAAACAGCTGTGATGATAATATTTTTTTGGAAACCATGATACATTTTTTTTTCAGTATTCTTTGAGGATGAGTTTTTTAAAAAACAGCATTTATTTGAAATATATATATTTTTTGCAACATTATAAATAAATTTAACGTTACTTTTTGATCAATTTAATTTTGAAAAAAAATAATTTCTGACCCCAAACTTTTGAATGGTATGTACTATTACTATATATTTTTAAATAATCATAATAATAATAATAATAATAGTGATAATAAAAATCTTGTTTATTAAATTGAATTAGAATGAAAAATTACTTTAATACATTAATTGGCTCATTTTCTGGTGGTATTGCTGCTCTCTAAATGTTTACAACAATCTGTTAAGGCCATTAATTATGATCAATTCATTATAGATAAAATCAAGTCCTGTCCTGTTTCTTTCCTCTCATTGAAAATCCGGATTTACTCTGAATTACAGGAGTGAAATGTATACAGCATTTCACTTTTAAACGCTGGAAAAAATGCTCTTTATGGGGAAAAAAACTACTGATAAATTCAGTTACGAGAGTGTTGCTACTTTTACTTAGTTCTTCTAACGTGTGTGTGTGTGTGTGCGTCCGTGTGTGTGTAACTGATATCCCACATGAGCAGCAGAATCGTTCTTGAAATCTGCAGTATTGTCACAGAGGTCATTTTTTGCGGATCAATTTGTCACATATCTGTCTGCAGTTGTTCATTAAGCTGTCTGTGCATGTGCACATTTCTTCACACTAGACACAAATCCAAATGACGTCTTTCTGTGTTTGCTTTCTGCATTTTTGAAAATCTGATCTGTTTAATGTACCCCTGCTTGACTGTCTTTTAAGTGCGTGTGTTCTTGTGTGTTAAGTCGCTGATTGACGGATGAATCCCACACAAGCTCGCTGTCAGAGGAGTCTTCAGACAGACAGCGTCATGGCAACTTGCAATCGCTCACGGCGACTTGTCTGTAGATGGTCTAGGAAGAAGGGCACGTTGAAAATGACTGCAAAAAAGAAGGCAGCTCTAAAATAGATAGAACAGGGAAATAAATGAGGAGAGAGATAATCAGAAGGGTGGAAGAAAGGAGGTGCGAAACCCATTCATTGTTTTTCAAACATGAGACACATACATTAGATCCAGTGTTCTTCAGAGAGTAAGACACAGACAGACACACACTCACTTATTTAAAAGGTCATGGCCAATACATGAATGTGTTTGTGTCATTTGAGCTATTATCACTGTATTACATCTCTCTTTTTACCCATCCAGCATGTTCATGCTTCCTCTTTAATCCTTTTCTCATTATGTCAATCCTTTTTCTTTCTCCTCCCTCTACTTTTTCTGTTCATCTGGACATGGTAAGAACATTGTCTTCCCTTTGAGGCCAGGACTCTCATACATCAGAAATTAAGCAGCGTATGTGAAGGATGACACCAAACAGCTTAAATCATTTAAACAAAGCTGTAGCGCTAAATGCTAATGAGAGACCGGAGAAGCCACAGAGCATTGCTTATCACAGCTCAGAAATGAGCAGAGAGTCTTATGAGTCATGACAACTCTGACCAGACCACACACTGACAAACTCCAAGTTAAAAGCTTTGGGTCTAAAAAAGAGGGGTTTTCCACTACTTTCTTAAAACAGATGGTCAGTTAAAGCAGGCACTTAACCTCGAGAATGTTCGGTGGTCAACCACAGGAGGTCAAACTAATTTAATTTAATTATTATTAATTTAAGTTTTCTGCTTTGCAAGCACTGGTACAGTATTATCTTCAAAATGTAGTTGTAAATAGTTATGTTTTTTAATGTTAATTTACAGCCAATATGCTCAAACGTTTAATAAAACGTGAAAGATGCACATTTTCTCTGTCCAGATGCAATAATGCCCAAGTCTTTGTGAAACTTTAATACTTATCAATATCACCAATTTAGCAGCAAGTTACAGAGCTTTAGAAGTACAAAGCCTTTAGATATGTATCAAATATAAGTGAAGAAATTAAGTAGTAATTTTAATTTCTTTTATAGTGTAAGTAAAATAATATACTCATTATGACATATTTAATACATTTCTGTATACTATAAAAGGAGTTGGAGCTCATGGTTCCTATCACTACTGGCACCATCTGTGTTCTCGTCTTCCAGGATCTGCTGATGTTGATTCCTAGGCTCTTGTTCTTGGTGAGCTTGTCGTTCACCACCTCCACTGTGTTGTGGTCCACTGGGATGGCGATGTCAATGAGCAGGCACAGCGTTGTCGTTCTTGTTGTGGACCATGATGTGCGGGCGGTTTGCCTGATGGCCAGGTCGGTAAACACACCCTTGTCCCACATGATGGTACAGCTGTCGGTGTTCACTACTGGCTGTGGGACATTCTCATACCACTCGTTGTGCACTTCAACACCAAGTTCCTTGCAAATCATCCAATGGATGTAGCTGGCAACCGTGTGTCATTCCGTATAGTCAGAAAGTGTGGGGCAACCGAAAATTACTTGACCGTTTCCTTGGATACTCCACACATTCTACACCTACAGTCGACCTGCAAGTTGAGGATCTTGCGTTGGTGGTACCTGGTGTTGAGTGCTTGATCCTGGGCAGCGATTCCTTGTCTGCGAACGGTTCGTTCAGGTATTTGCTTGATAGAGGTGTGGGTTGGCGAATATGTGTGTGTGAGAGCATGCGTTCCTTATCTTTCTGACTGAATGAGCCAGCTGATAAAGCTCTAGTTAGGGATCTCATTAGAGCAATATTAGTTAATAACACTGGAAAAGGTAAAGTAAGGGGTTGCATTTGTTTGTCATGTAAATGTAATACTTTTTAGAGAGAGTAATTAGTACAGTAATCTTAATTACACTGTTGAAGCTGTAATAAGTACCTAATGAATCACTTTTTTAGAGTGACTTATCTAAAGATAGTCAGTCAGTATGTTAATTCCTTAAATTAAATCAGTGCACTTAAAAAAAAAAAAGGACTAAGAATGCTTTCTCTCTAAAGTACACATGGGTTTGTGTATGCCTATGTTTGCTAGAACTAAACTTTATGAACAAATAGGCCACTAAAAAAATCACAACACTGGAGCTCATGAAAAGCATATGGATCATTTTATATTTAGATTTCTTCCAGCCCAGTCTAAGGTATCAGAGGACAGTTGGCTTTAATTTAGCTTTGATTTAGTGCATTCTGGATCAAGCATGAGTCTCTGATACCAGGGGAGTCTACGGGGGGTTCTGATGTTTCTGCATCGGTTTGCGGAACTGCAGGAAGTGGAAAAGGCTAGCCGTCCCTGCAGTGCAGTTGAGTTGATTGGGTTTGATTTTGAGCTTGTTCTGCAGAGCCAGCGTTGTTTAACACACTGCAGAGACATAGCCGTCTTTAATCTCTCCTGATGCTGCACAAAAATAAAGCACAATTTTAACGGTTTAATGAAATATGTTGGGTTTGGCCTAATGGTTTATATGTAGCGTAAGCACTTTGTGCAGATGTGTGCACTCCGGTGTCAGAAATACCTTTATTAAGGGCCAATATTTACCCCTCTGGGTTTGAATTTCAGGGTCTTTTTTTTTTCTCATTTATGAGGGTTATTTCCCCCCTGGACCAGAAAAATAGGCTCCTCACCAGTCGCAAAAATTTTGTTGGCTTTTTATATGTGATTAGCATTCTAAAATGCTTCCACTATAAACCAACTCTTTTCACTCACATTTTGTTGTATGACGTTAAATTGATGAATTGGATCCTATGGTCTCCATGTGATTCTTGGGGCATTTTTTTATGAGCGAATAAAGTCGCATGTAAGGGACATTTTAGGTTTAGGATGCTGAACACAGCTCATGCCTGGAAAGGTTGTGAGTTCTGTAAAATGTCCTTCATTTACTGTTCTTTTCTTTTTCCCAAAGGAGCTGAACTAGTGGTGGGACATGGGTATGTGTGTTTTTGTGTATATTAGTGTATGTGCATCTATTGTGTTATTCATTCTCCTTGAACCCTATCTATAGCATTTGAATCGACATATCTAATTCACACCTGATTTAAATGGCCTGACATCATATTCTTGTTGTAAGACTTCGTGACACACGCTTTCATTACAAGACGTACGTTAATGTAAACGTAGCACGGAGCGCAAGTAAACCGATCATCCCTTCTTCTTTAATATTTACTGCTATATAGCACAAAAAAACATGAATAAACCTTTAAAGGTACATTGAAAGATCCAGTACATCTTACTGAAATGTATAACTTCTCATATAATCACGGAAAGACATTAACACTGAATAAATAATATTTTAAAATAATTTAAAATAGAAAATGGTTATTTTAAATTGTAATAATACTTCACAATACTACTGTTTTTACTGTATTTTTGAACAAAAAGAAATGTTTTGCGTTGGTGAGCATAAGAGACAACTGTTATTTAACAATTGTTTACAGCAGAAACATAAAATGTTGTTCGATTGTGATTGGAGCAGAGAATCCCTCTGTCTCTGTCTCTGTCTCTGTCTCTGTCTCTGTCTCTGTCTCTGTCTCTCTCTCTCTCTCTCTCTCTCTCTCTCTCTCTCTCTCTCTCTCTCTCTCTCTCTCTCTCTCTCTCTCTCTCTCTCTCTCTCTCTCTCTCTCTCTCTCTCTCTCTCTCTCTCTCTCTCTCTCTCTCTCTCTGTCTCTCAGCAGGCAGTGCTTCTCAACTTCCAAAGATGAGAATAACAACACTAATCCTCATGACTGACTGCTCCAAGCCGAAAGGATCTACAGCCGATGGCATACAGTAGAGCTTTTCTGTGCTGAGATTTGGCTTCTCTGTAATAAGATTGCTCTTTCCCAGTCAGCCAGCCAATGGGCTCTGGCTGAAAGAGTTTTCGATGTGAAAGGAAACAAGCTTGTAATGGTCCAGGGTTTAATGCCGCTGAGAGGACTCAGATTGCTTACTCAGCAGAGTTCCAGGTGTGCCGTGAACTTTTTACAAGTTATTTATTCTCGTTTCACCGGTCTCCTCCAGTTTTGGTACGGCATGGGTGTGTTTACTGTGATTTACAATGTTACAGGTTGCAAATATGTAGGAATGAATCACTCTTTAAAGTAAAAGATGGTACAAATTTACATAGACCCCTCAAATGAAGCCAGCTGGGTCTTGTTTCTGGTAAAGTGAGCAACGAGTGGGCTTGTTTGCTCCTATTCCATACTGTCTATGTTGAATCTCAATTTTGCTAATGAGACATAAGGATTTTACTTCAGGACACACACCTAACAAGGACAAAAGCTGCTGAAAATGCACATCTCCATTTATTTTGCTTTGTGTAAGTTACATGTTTGTACTAAAGCTTCACTTACCATAGTAATATGACACTGGTTGACATGGTGATGCACTTTAATGGTGTTTCAGAGTGAGAAGCTGTTTTCACATGGGCATTAGCTGTATGCAGGATCCATTTTTATAAGTATGCATCCACAATTACAACTCCCCCCATGGCTAGACCTCTGCTGGGGGTCTAATTTTCCCAGAGTGCTTTGCTACTCTCTGTGGTCTGTGTTAATATTGATGTGTAAAAATAGCCATGGCAGTGGGCTGATGATATTTGCCCACCTAGCGTGCCATAATAACAGGCTGTGTTTGCTCTGTGCTACCAACCGCAGGACACGGATGGGAGGAGAAAAAAGTCTGAAAAAAAGGATATTACAGGGAGAAGCATTTTGTAAGTGCCTACACCCTGTTCACCCACTATGTAAATATAGAGGAAGAGAGAGGGATGATTAGATGAGAAAATGAGAGAGAGGGAAATAGACAGACGGAGGTCTGGGTCGAGGGAGTCAGACTCAACCACGAATGGAGTCCAGAGGATAGAGAGAATTGGATTGTAAGTGGAGAAAAAGAGGGATATGAATCCTCAAGGACAGATGTAGAACTTTATGAGGAAAATAGACATATTACAGCTCAGGAAAGCCAAAGAATCAAGAAAAAATGGTGGAAGGAGGCGAGTTAGAGGCAGAAAACTGCTTGTTAATTTTTGTTTTTACAGATCTTCATTAAGTCCAATTAGTCAACTAGTCATTCAGGGAACCCGCTGACTGTTTCATATGGAAAATATGTACTGTAGTTTTGCGGACCCAAGATGTTCAGTGTGAGTATTGTACACTGTATGCTATTTTCAGTGGCATATATAAGTACTGCGTAGGAAAATGGTTTATTCTTTAGCTATATGGTGCGACAGAAGAGGAAGGAGGAAAATAGAAAAAAAGAGAGGGAGGGAGGGAGAAGGTGAAAGTGAAAAGAAAATGGAAAGTGATGGAGTCCTTCAGGGCCATGCTGGGGTTATACTGAGGCACTAGCATAAGCAGCTGTTTACTCTAAATCTGTGAATGTGAGACTGCCTTTTAGATTCTCAAGGACATTATTTTCATCCTGTAACAACTGGAAAATAATACATATAATAATACAGAGTTGATAATGGTCTTTGAAGAGAACTGGTTTATGGACCGATGACAAGTTGACAACAGGGGAGAGGGGGAAGGTTTTATGATGTCTAGAGCATTTTGATTAAGTCTATTTGTTACAGACTCCTTAGTCAGTGTAGATGCCATATTTAACTTTACACAGATGAAAAAAGGCTATAGGCTTGCCACTGTATAAAGGTCGTAAATCACATGTATTTTTAAATCCCACAACTTTCAAAAGTGTTGTGAGAATTTTTTGGAAAGATGTTTCATCAGCTAAACTTTTGGTATGCTAAACAACGCCACAATCCATTGAATATAGCCTACTAAATATGGTGCTACCCCTGCCTTAAATCTATAGCTCTATTAAAGCATAACTGAGTGGTAATCCAGCCAATGTTAGAAGTCTAAATTTCAAGAACGATTACCACTTACCATGTCATTGCAAATGGCCTGTTCAGCGTAAGCTGAGCATTTGTTGTTAGCTTTTGTTTAAATAACTTCCTCTACTTGGCAGATCAAGTTGAAGCTTTAGTGTCACCTAGTCATCAGAGAGAGTACAATTCTATTTGTCTAGGCTCATATTCATTTCATTTTCATAGCTGAAATGTTGACCTCTCTGATATGATAGTCTTCCTTTCTGGTCTACCTAGATTCAAGTCTACCTCAGTTATATAAAAAAATCTGAATGTATAAAAGAAACAAGATCTTTTATTTATGTAGCATTTCTGTAAACTGCTCATGTCAAATAGGCATAGACTTAATCAATTGAAGAGTTAAGATATGTTTTGAGTTTGTCCACTGAATCCTTTTTCAACTCGCGTCCATGAACAACTTAAAGGTGAATTGAGACCCAAACGGTCTCAGACGCAGTTACTGAGGTGCGGAGGTGCTCCATTACACCAAAAGGATAGTTGTCTTAAGCTTTGTCATGTTTACTCGTGGTTTTACACCGCTGTTTTCTGTTTCTGGAACCCTGTTGAGAATACAGCTGCTCAATGCATTTGAAATACTGTTTATGGTGTTATTGAGTGACAAATTCGTGTGAATGCACTGATGACCCCATTATATTGTCAATATTTATACATTATCTGCTTTCTAATTCACAGGAACCTAACATTCTCTTAGTTGCTTCCTACACACTCAGCACTGGATATCTGTGGAAGTTCATTTTACAAAGTTCTGCAACACCAAACACTTGTGTGCAGTTTCAGAGTTTATATAATACAACCATGTGTATACTGTGTATTTAAAATTTAGATAATTTATTTGAAATATAAATCTTTACTGTCACTTTTGATCAATTGAATGCATGCTTACCAAGTATTAATTTGAAATAGTAAAATAAATATATAAAGAGTAATAGTAGCCTATATAAAAAGTACAAATATTACTGACTCCAAACTTTTGAAGTGTGAATGGTTATTTATTATTACTATATATTGAAATCAACAATCTGTCATACCCCTAAATATAGTCAGTGCTCCATGTTTAATAACTTGTATTTTATTTTGAATAGCTATATCATTATTGAAACATCTTGTTTTCTTCCACCCTCATATTTATTTCAGCCCAACTTATTGGCGTGATGAATAGGCTAATGACTGGTAGGTAGCCTATATTTACCCCTTTACTTCTTGTGAAGTGAGATATGAATGTAGGCTACTGTTTTCTAACCTTATAGGGTATAGTCTCCCTGTGATTTGGAATTCCACTCAACATGGTTGAAGTCCACTTTACAGTCACTCTCAGCCAATTTGAGGATTGAGCTAAAATGTGGTTCTTCACTTCCCCGTCCCATGATTTCCCTATAATTTCGCTCCTCTCTAAACTTTTCCTATCGATAAAAGTGTAAAGGACCAGCAACATTGGGGTATTTATCGGTGAGCCGACACTCACCAACCTCCTGAAGAGTGTGTGCTAATGTGCCACAGCTGTCAGAAGTTAAATCGTTCAGCTTGACGCTATAAGGTTGGAGAGGACTCTATCCACGTAAGTGCAAAATTCTCTGATAAACAACACCTTACGTATGAATGGTTTTGGATACCATGCAGGGCTATTAAACTCTGGATTGGCGCTGTGAAAAGTACTGTGAGAGAGAATGTATGTGACGCAAAGAAAAAGAGAGAACGCGTGCTGCTGCAGGATCAGACTGTGTTGCCCATGGTGACAGTGCTGGCCAGTCGCCGTGTTTCCCTGGTTGAAGGTCGATGCTGTAGCGTCCAGGGCTAAAAGCTGCTCGGCCAGTCCCTCACATGCTAATAGAATTAGCGTGCCATCTGTTAGCGAGCAGTGTGCCAGCCTGGACCCCTGCTAATTATGATATAATATCAGGAGCAAGCGGCAGATTACTTTCGGAGGGGCTTCAGAGATGCGAGCAATTTTTAAAAAAAAAGAGGTATTGAGAGAGGGAAAAGAATAGGAAAGAGAAAAAAGGGGGTGGACAGAGTTTAGAGATGAGCTGTGGAAGAATATGTTGTGTTACAAAGCTAAAAGAAAACAAATGTTTGAGCAGTAGAGGAGGAACTATGGAAGCCAATCAGTATCAATAATATACGCAAAAAAACATGATTCACACATGCGTAGACAATTTCACATGCATGAAACAAAATTCACGTGCACAAAAAAACAATTCACGTGCTTGCGCAAAATAAAAATATATATTCATAAAATACATTTCACAAATGCAAAACACAATTCGTATCTACAACTGTGCACAAAAACCTTCGAATGTTTAAAATGTACGAGTTTATACTTGAATGTGCAAATCAAGTGAACAGATTTGTGTGTGTGTGTTTTTTTTAGACTTTCCTGGTAGCGCTCTTCTACACGGATCAGTCGTACTCTTTAGCCAATCAAATTTAAGCTTATCATCAATCGACCAATCAGCATCACGTGAGGGCCTACCTGCATGTCATCAGCTTACACAGTTCATGGATAAGGGTGCGTTCAAGTCCTCCTGGGAAGTTCGTACATACGAGGTGGGAAGTTGTGTTTGTGACGGCATGTGCCTTCAAGTCACTTTCGTCGGAATAAGATGGAGTACTTTCTCTTAATTAATAACACAAAAATACAGTAAGGTCCTTAAACTCTTGTTCTAGAAAATGAAGAACAAAGAAATGTGCATCGGATGTACTTTGTTTTTTTATGTTTTTAATTAATTTATGATGCCACTGCCAACTTTATCATAAGTATTACATTTTGCATTGTTGCATTATAATACCATCATATTCTGTGCAGGCAATTAGCTTAACTGCACTGTAAATAGAAAACCTTTACTATATCACTGCATAATATTTAAGTACTGTGGTATTCCACCATGTTTCTCAGTGACACGCCCACAACTCGGAAAGATCGGGGCTCACGTGCTATGGTAATTATGGTAAATACCAAAAACCGACGTGGAAAATGCACATGAACACCCCCTCATGTGGTATTTTCCGCTGGGCAACTCGTAGAATATTTTGATGGACGAGTTGCCGAGATGAGATAACCTTTGACCTTTTCAAAATGGCGGAGAGCATTGCAAGAGTCGTGAATGGGAAGCATTGTAGACAACTAAACGTTTTTTGCTACTGTTGGCGGATAGTTTTTGTAGCCTATACAATGTTGTGTCATTAACAATTGTAATATAATGCGTTAACACTCTGTGTCAGTTTTAAAAATACCGTTATGGTTGGGTGTTACCTACCCAGAGCAGATGCTAGCTAACGTTAGCAGTCAATAGAAGCCTAGTAATGAGCTGGTAGGAAAGATTAGGCTAGTAGCTATGCTTCACATAAGGATAGACCTAGCGTTTGCAGTTAAAACAGAATTATTAGCTCTATTAAATCCCTTGTCCTTAAACACATCAATACTATTCATGATCTAGAAAATATACAGCATATTATTTACCGTTTGAGTTTTGATAAATCATCTTCTTGCTGTAACAGATGACTTAAGCAATCTAAAATTGCTTTAGTCAAATAACAGGTCTGGGTCCATCTTTTCACCACTTTACGACAACAAAAGCACTTGAACGCAACAAATACCAGTTCACAAGTGGAAAATATCATCTTTTCCATAGCACGTGAACGCAGCATTAGAGAAAATCCCGAGCTCCCCACTGGTATTTACAACATTGTGGTGCCGTTCAGGTGCCGTTCAACTCGTAAATACGATCTATACGAGATGACTTGAACGCACCATAAGCAGAGGTATGTGCAGTTGATCGGTTAATTTCTGTGTGTTTACTGAAGTTAAACAAGTTCAAGATCAGGGGTCTCATTTATAAAACTGTGTGTAGGGTCCTTACTAAAAGTGTACATTCGCCGAAAGCCAAAAATGGCATAAGCAAAAAAAATAGTCAGACTTATATAACTGTGCGTACGCCAGAACCTGTGCAGAATTCAATTTATAAATCCCAGTCAGCGGAAGATTGTCCGCACGCGTGTCTCCTCCCCGAAATAACCATATATGGAGCTTACATAACATTACATACTAGTTTTACTATGCGTATCCTCATCTGCATATCATTTTCATATGATTATTCATCCACGTGATAACATGTTTAACGGTACAAGACATTAGGAAAATATGAAATACGGATGTCAATCACCGCGCTGTGTGGATACTGTCATTCAGAATCAGAGATGCACTTTTTGAAAGTTTGACCAACATAAGAATTTTCACCGGAAAATGTCTTCTGAACAAGTAACATCCATTTTTGTTCTGATCAACTAAGGGGGAAAAAGCATTCGACATGATAAACGATCGTTAGATTTAATCAATGCGATTTACAGTAACCGTGCAAATTATACGTTGTTCTCAAATTGTTCATGTTAACAACATCAGCATTGCGTGACTAACGTTACATTTAATGTGCTTTATGGTTAACATTACCTGTGTAGTTCAGAATTCATATTCTCCATAATAGCTAAACGAGAAAGGCACAACAAAGGAAACTCCATAACTGTGTGAATTAAGAAAACGTACTGTTACACGATTGAACTATTGAAATGTCTTACTTGTTCAGCAGAAAAAAGCCATCTCGAACCCCTTCAAAAAACTGAGTTCACGCACCTTTCAAAAGCCCCGCCGATGTTTAAATTATCCTTGTGTTCGCATGAGACGATTTCTTTCTCTTTCTCTAGCCACCTTAAATCCAAAGTACGAAGTCTTTTGGGTTTTATAACTGGTGAATCTCCAGTTGACACTGATGATTGTTGTTTGGATCTTTCTGGATCTGCCATAAGTTTAATTATGTAAAGTGCTGCGAGAAAAGCCTATACATCTCTACATCTCCTCACACGCAGTATAGCCAGCTAGCCGAAACACCTTCTTTATGTGTACGGGTGTGACGTAATGACGCAAAGACATACTCGAATTTCCAGCGAATTAAAATCATTATTACAAGCTAACCGTTTTGAATCTAGCTATGGCAAGCAGATAGTTTTGAACATTGGCTGAATATGTTTTGTTTTTTTAATAATTATTTTGGATTATTTTTAACTTAAAAAATGTTACGGACAGCAGCTTTAATAAAAATAATTTAGTAGGCTACCCTATCCTTGCCATGTTTTTGAATAAATAAATCAAATAGTGTAAAATACATTTCAGAGAAAGTTTTTCTCAATCTTTTCCACTGGCCAAATAGTATTTTTAATTGATTTATATTTAAAATGGACACAGATGGACCTTGTTGTGAATTATTTGCACGAAACTATTTTCTCAGAAAATCTGCTATTATCATGATAAGCAGTTATCTCTGTAGTTAAAACATTAAAACACAGCATGCCAGAGGAAAAGTCTTCAAAAGCATTGCATCCGCATCAAATATTTATATTTATTGAATATAAAAAATGTTGTAACTTCTCAGTAATAATTTCATGTAGTTTAGTGTTTAACTCCATTAATGAGAATATGGCATATCTAATCTAAATGTTTATATAGTAAGTAAAATGTAGTTTAAATCATTATTTTATTTATTTAAACTGTTATTGTGAACATGTACTGTATTTATGATTAGGACTCGATAAGATTTACGGTTTTACTTCATCTGCCGTTATATGCGCTCGCTGGTGCGGACATTTAAGAAGGAATGTATATTTGCTTCAAGTGATAGGCTTGGTGAGTGAAATTATGTTTGTATTATCTGTTTGTATATGTATAATTTTCTTTAAATTTTCTGTATAAAAGTGACCAAAAAGACATTGAACTCCAGCTCACCATCGGTGTTGGCAAACATACGCATGGGTCAGAGTTTGCGTGCAGGTGCGCAAATTTTCCAGTCAAGTTTGTTTTTCATAAATCACAACTTATGGTCGGAAGTGGCGTACACCCCTTTCGGGGCCTGTTTTGTGCGTATGCAATGGTTATAAATGAGACCCCAGTTGAAGCAATAGTTTATTAACTAATCAGATGTCCCATATCGTGTCAAAAATGAAGAAGAAATTATGCTTGTATTGTTGTATTTTAGCTACAGGTACAGACCGCGCTCTGAGTTACAATCACACAAATGATTGCAAAACAATCATCTGGGTGGCCAACACCCACCCTAGCACTCTTAGCACTGGCCTCATCGGGATTGTTCTTTAGTGAATAGACCTATTTTAATGAGCACCCATTGTTTATTTTCCATTAATAAACAATGTATGTTCATCATCCAAGTGGATGCTGCATACTGGTGGTGGATGAGGAGAGAATCCCTGATATGATTGTAAAGCACTTTGAGTGTACTGTAGTACATATGAAAGTGCTATATAAATGCCTCATTCATTCATGTTGTTAAATTATTACACGCTTGTTGTTTCCTTGCATTTTTCAGAATTACTCGCCTTTGGCATGATGACATCTGGATAGCAGTCACAAACATCTTATTTCATGTTGTTTATTTATTCTCTTTTATACTTTAAAATGTCTTAATATATTGGTAACACTTTACAATAAGGTTTGTAACAAAGAACAGCTGTATTACGTTAACAAAGATGAACAAACACAGCAAAAAATGTATTGCTCATGGTTAGTTAATACATTAACTAATGTTAACTAATGAACCTTATTGTAAAGTGTTACCAATATATTGAACATTCGTTCCCTTATGTTTTGTGTTGTATTGTCATCTCAAGGTTTTTAGTGTCACAGGACAGTGTTGTGAAGCATTCATTTTACTTTGCCTAAGTAAAACAGGCAAATCCGATTTTATTCTGATCAGACAAATGTATACTTATCATAGAAAGGCAATTAAGATCATGCAACTAAGATTACTCTGTAAACTGTATAATACAATCACTTAACTTTCCTGCATCCTCTGTCTGCACCTCTTGTACTAGGTTTTTATTATTTTAAATATCAGACCAAAATCTGATATCCTAGAGAGGTCTAGTGATGACTGGATTTAACACATTTTATTTGTTAACTTTCCACCTGATGTATTGCACTTATATTTATAATTTGTCCATAAACATTTATTTACTTTAAAAGCAAAGAAGACTCTCTGGCTGGATCTCACAACTATGGAAGAGATGTATATTTCTCTGTACTGAATGTTCTTAAGCTTCATACTTAAGATTGTCAGTTCATGATCTTCATATGTAAAGTAATTTTATATATTTTTTATTCCCAAAGGATTCAGAAACTTTCAAATTCATAAAATGTGTACATCAAATGTAAATGTCTTTGAATCTTTTAATTCTGACATAAAACAAGAACATTTAATAATGCATATCGCATCTTGAGCGATTACATAAAGTCAGCATAAATGAATACAGTAACAATGCATCAATAATAATATGAATCTTAAAACAAAACAAATGTCTCCTATATGCACGTCATACATTATTTGTTGAATGTTGGCGGACAGGATATGAAAATCCATCAATACTAAAAATAAATGTTTATGCTCACAAGTGGACCAAACAGCAGTTAATAAACTATTGCTTCAACTGATCTCTAATACTTTAACTTCTGTAAACACACAGAAATGAACTGATCAACTGCACATAGGCCTACCTATGTAAGCTGATGTCTTAACATGCAGGTAGGCATGCCCTCACGTGATGCTGATTGGTCGATTGATAAGCTTAAATCTGATTGGCTAAAGAGTACGACTGATCCGTGTAGAAGAGCGCTACCAGGAAAGTCTCAAAAACACACACACAAATCCAAGGCGATTCACACGTGAATGACGATTTGCACATTAAACTCGTACATTTTAAACATTTGAAGGTTTTTGTGCTCAGTTGTAGATACGAATTGTGTTTTGCATTTGTGAAATGTATTTTATGAATATATAATTTTATTTTGCGCATGTGTATTTTTTTTCACGCACGTGAATTTGTTTCATTGTCTACGCATGTGTGAATCATGTTTTTTTGCGTAAATTATTGATACTGATTTGCTTCCATAGTAATCATTCAAGAAACCTCAGATCGGATTCAGAAATGTGCCAGTGTTCCTCTAAGCTGATAATACTCAATGTCTTTTAACCATATCTTCCATTAGTCTGGCTTAACCATTTGCCAGGTGACGATGGCTGAAAATGGCAGTGTGACAGTAGTCAAACAATGACAAGTGTTTTAAAAACGCAGGCCTGCAGCCTCATTGGTTGACACACACACACACGCTTGAGGTGACTATTCGTGTTTATCTGTGCTTGAGGCAGGAGAACGTTTTACACTGTTGGTCCAGAGGAAGAGAGGAGCAAAAGAAACAGATGACAAAAGCAGAGAAGAAAGAAGCCAGCAGTAAATCAGAGGGTTTTGGGCCTTAGTCATCTCGTAACAGGCTGCAACAGTCCAGACAGTGGGCCTATGCCATGAATTCAAAAAGAGAGACAATAAGCAGTGGACGTTGATGCTTTTTGAATGCGCTTCATTCTCTCCATGGGAGGAAATAAAAGATTAGTTCATCCAAAAAATAAAAGGTGTCATCAATTTCTCACCCTTTTTTTTTTCCTTTGTTAGGCTGAATGTCTTAGCAACTTTTCCATACAAATGTGGAAAAGTTTCAAATGTGAATCACATTTTCCTTTAAATTGACTTATGGAGGTGCAAAGTGTAACCTTACTAATTTCGTTGACTAGATGCAGTGTTTTGTGACAACATGCATACACTTAAATGCATTTCATACTCATAAATACAAAAGCCGGTTGCATTTGTCAGCAATTCATGGCTGAATCCAGAAATGGAGGCAACATTTTGGAAATCTGGGGCATTTTGTGCACATAAGGGTTAATGCATTTTTTTTTATTTTGTGGGTAACAGAAGACCCTCAACTTTTGAATGAGATATTTATTTTGTCCTGAAAAGGGGTTTTCTGAATCACAAAATGCTGCTTTTTTCCCCACCAAAATGCTTTATGAGCATTTGTTTCAATGACTCGGCATGTCACAAAATCCTTTTAGTACATTGACATCATCTGCTTTCTGATTCACAGGAAACCTTACATTTAGTAAAATGAGTGATGCAATTTTTTATGTATTGTATTATTGTATGTGTATTATGTACTGTAATAATTTACTTAAAAAGCTGGAGGAGATAAGCATTTTGTCCAACTGTTTCATGGATAAAATGCATCTAATTCATGATTTTGTGCAAAAAAAAAAATATTTCTGAAGAATGAAAAGCCATCTTTTCATCTCATGTCATGAAATCCATTCAGTATGATATAAGTCATCTTATTTTCGGCTAGTTTTAGTTTTACTTGTATAGTTTTAGTTGTATTGACTAAAATTCATAAAAATGTTTGTTTTTTTACTATTTGGAGCTTCTGCTTTCTAGATGTCAGTCACAAGTTATGCAACAGCTAACTGTGTGATATTAGCCTACATAATAAAATGTCACTGCACACACCATGTTCACTTTCTGAGAATAACTCTTTAACACACCATGGCATTAATATAATACGTTTGTATAAAATCATGATATGAAGCATGACCTTTTCTCCACATCTTTGTCTAGACTTCTGTACGACTCTACTCACCAGTGAACCCTGAGAGACTGATTTAAAGTTCTCTTGCCGGGAACTGATAGCGTCTGGTAATGAAATCTTCCTCTTTAATGCCTACATCTTACATGTTTGCTCTCTTTTCCTCATTTCCTGTTTTATGCATTTGCCCATGTCTCATCCCAGTGAGCTTTGTATCCGGCGAGGTGACCTTGCAGCGGCCCGGCGGAGAGCTCTGAAGTGTTCCTCGTTAGATGGGAGTGCTGTCTGTCTCTTTGTGTTTTCGGTTGAAAACGATGCCATTACGCCTGCTCGCCACCTCTCTCTGTCACCCTAACGAAGCTTGGGCCGCTGCGTCGCTCACGCTGGCACGACAGGTGTGCGTCGGCAGTGACTGAAGACTCTCGGCTCGCTGCGGGTCCCGTATCTTTCTTCAGACTCAGCGTGCGAACTGCTTTTTTTATGGGCCCATGTGTCATATTCTCCTCTAAACAAGGTAAGAATGTAGATAGTTATGTAGGGAATGTTTTGGTTTACTACATGGATTTAGGCATGTTGTCCAAGCCAATACTTGAGGCTTGTCATGTCATTAAACTTCATCCGAAGTGGTGTTACTTTTTGTGCACGGTGCACTTCAGGTAAGTGAAAGTGAGTTTAGTAGACTTTAAAGCATGACGAATTTCAAAAGAAGATGAAGACCTTGTTGAAGGACTCTCTGTCTGTCTGCTAACTTTCTAATCCAATTTACTGTGACGTTTGTGATTCCAGCTCTGTGTTGTGCT
This sequence comes from Semotilus atromaculatus, assembly GCA_031834385.1. Taxonomy (NCBI): domain Eukaryota; kingdom Metazoa; phylum Chordata; class Actinopteri; order Cypriniformes; family Leuciscidae; genus Semotilus; species Semotilus atromaculatus. Next base: position 2,420,953 of record JAULUF010000050.1, on the reverse strand, counting down.
GTAAGTGTATTAAAACGCTTCCGTCTGACTGCAGGTACTTCATGATTTGACTACGGTGAATAAGATTGAAGTCGAAAATAAAACAGAGTCCCGGCGGAACCGATCGTGTAAGTGCCAGCGCGCTTTTTTCCAGCTGACCGTTCGAGTTGATTCGACTATTCCCCTTGAGGTACAAGGCCCGTCTGTCGGCATCCGAGGCCTTAGCTGTCTGTCAGATGCCTGTCTGTAATTTGTGATTACAGCACAAGCGAAGGGGGTGGCAGAGATTAATTCAATCCAACCCTCGAATCTGATTGCTTGCATTTGCATATTAATGAGAAAATCTCCAGAATGTTTTTTTTCTTCAGTGTCCTCTCTTTAACTTCGGCAGGTGCTGAGGCAGAAGACTGATTCTAAAAATGAGAGGGAAAAAAATGATATTTACAGCATTTGCGTCTGGCGATCTGAGGTCAGCGTCTGCTTGCGCATGGATTTGCATAAATCTGCATGTGGAATGAGAGGGAGACGCGCTAGCGGATTCCTATTGGATTCCCTTCTTCACTTAGTTCCTTTTAAGAATGAGAGAGAGAGTGAGAACTCTGGGAGGGGGGCGCATGGAACCCCTCCTGAGCAGATACAGATGTAATTGTGCGTTCAAATGGGTGTAAATAAAAGCAAGGCTGAGAGGTAAATACAGACTCTCTCTTTAATATGCCATCTGTCGTCTGTGGGAATTCGCAGATAAATCGGGCTACTGATGGCTGTGCGGGAATGCTGCCGTTGGTCTCCTCTCCATTCCTTCTCTTTCTCATTTTCCCTACATGCTTTTCCTCTTTAACAGGCATGCGTATTCAGAAGGGGAAGAACGGAGAGTTGTAACAAATTAGCTTTTTTCCAAAACCTTGTGAGCTTTCTTGCTGCTGACCTAAACATGAAACTGCCTTCTAAGGCAGCAACCTGACTAGAAAGGTCCCTCTAAAGTGACCGAATTGGTAACATTTAACATTAGTTAAATATCTACACAAATACCTTACCTTACAATAGCTAACATGAGCTAACAATGAATAACAATTTTATAGCATTTGTTACTCTTGATTAATGTTGAATTCAAAATGCACATCTATTCAACAGTGTGGGTCTTGTAAGATATTTCAATGTTTTAGAAATTAGTCTTTTATGCAGAAATAAAATAACAGAGCAGTAATTGGTGTATCCTTACAATTTAAAACAACCGTTTTCTATTTTAATATAATTTATTCCAGTGATGCAATGCTGAATTTTCAGCACCAGTTTTCAGTGTCACATGGTCCCTCAGAAATCATTCTTTATTTATTATTATTAATGCATCCTTTCTGATTAAAAGTATTAATTTATATCAAAAAACAAAAACACTTACTGACCCCAAACATTTTAACCGTAGTGCATATTAATATATTTTTAACATTACAAAATTAACATTAATATATTACAAGCAAACATGAATTAGCAATAATCAACTAGTATATTAATAAACTTGGATTAATGATGATGATGATTATTATATTTATAAATATTTAATAAATATTTCTCACTTTGCATCTCAGATTTTTCTCACTGTGCTTGTTTCTGGTGTTGCATTCTCAATTTAGGATGCTACTATGCTGGCGTAATTTGTTAAGAATTGTAGCATCTTTTGAGTTGCCTGTGAGAGCTACCTTGAAATGCTGCCTATGTAGGAAACTCAGTGAGATTTTCTTTCAACGTCTAACTTTTTTAACATGTAGATTTTATATATGTATATCGAATCAACCTGCTGATTGAAATGTTACCAACTCTCTAATTTAACATCCATTAACAAATCAAGTGATAAACACGTGCAGTTTGTCTTTAATAAAATTTTTTCCAACTTCTACTGTCACTTCAGGAAGGGTGGTGGACATGTACAATATTTTAGCCCATTTCCATCTGGTTAAACTGATGATGTTACACCACTCCCTGGTCTCTCCTTGTACAGGACTGCTATTTAAAGTAACTTTATTCATTTGTATGTTCCACATTCTCAGGTCATGTGGTGTTGGAGCTCTAGCAGGTGTTTTTTTATGTCCAGACACATTGGGCAGTCATGCGACGCCTTTTGTGTCATGCCGATTGTGTCTTGTCATTCCACTCTCGCTTCAGCTGTGTGTTATGACTTTAAACGGCAGCGTCTCATGGGCCGTTGCCTTGTGGCGGTGCTCGCTTGCCACGCTGTTTTACGAGCGCCAATGTCAGGCCGTTAAGCGGGCACGCTCTTTTGTAAAGGTTGTCTGCCTCTTAAATGCTGTCGACTTTATTGATGTGCCTCTCTCCCCCTCTTTCTCTCCCTCTCTCCTCCTCTTCACACAGAAATATGCTAGATGGCCCTGGTTTAAATTCAATTCTTCAACACAAGCCGTTTATTAAGGAGCGAGGGCAGGCTGAGAGTGGAGACTGAGGCGGGGTGAGATGATAAAGCAAATTAATGTCTTCCTTTCTCCGCTAAACACACACACACGCGCACACAGCAATGCTATTTAGCGAGCTTGGGGGAGAGTCAGTGGTTGTAAACAGAACTAGCGGCGTGAGTGGGAACACAAATCACTGCGTATGTCTGCCTGTACGCTCTGCCCAAAAACACTGCCGAGGACATGGAGTGAAACGGGCTGTCAATCTTCCCTGCCGAGCGGGGAATTAGAGCGGTGCCCTCTCCACTGCTTAACCTTGTGCTGTTGGGCTTATCAGGGAGAAATGCCTTTACGCCACTGACACCAGGACAAATAACACATCACCTCACGCTAACCATAAAATATCTCGTCAATTATGCTAACAACAACCCGTCGAGGCTGGAATAGCCTATTACTTTAACTCTCGTAATATATGAGGTCACACTTTATATTACTGGGTTCATGGTAGTGTTTGTACAGAATTATTCTTGAAATTACACACTGATGTCATTACTGTAATAATTTTAGTCATGACATACGACATTACTAAAATTGCTACAGTAATGACATCCATGTCTAATTTACTCTGTAAAGTAAAGTGTTATCTATGACGGTTGATATTAATGCTGTAATGCTAGAAGTGTTACGTGTCGTGTGGTATAGTAGGCTATGGGACAAATATACCGGCCAGCATGACAATGATTTGCAACAATAGTGGGGTCCAAAAATTTTGGATATTTTTTCTCTTAAACATTTTTTTTTTTATGAGAATTTCCTTTTATTGTTGTCCTTTATAGTTAACATTCTTGGTGTGAACGGGCTTTTAGACTTTTAGACCCTGCTCTGTCACAACATCACCAATTATCATATTACACTAACACCACCATTTGAATCACTTAACATATTTGATGAACATGTAATGCAAACAACAAAACTGGCGCTGAATCACTCAGTCTGCTTTAGGCTTTTTGGCTGTTAGCAGTTGTGTGTTTGTTTTATTTTCTCTCTTGCCAATGCAGATTTATGTTTAGGGGAGGTGGGTTGATTCAGATAAAAAAAAAAAAAAAGAAGTGATGAAAACATGATTTATTACCATCACTCCATGTTTCGCTACACCCCCTCCTCTCTACTCACACTTCTCCCTCCAAGTAGCTAATAACTGCTAATATAATAATAACAGCAGGGGGGAGGCAGGGGTTTCTAGTGATCTGGGGTGACAGACAGCTTATGTGTGCTTTGGAGTTTGTATTCATTTAAGTCTATTTATGGAACCATTATCCTATGTTTAACTCTTTCCCGGCCATTGACGGAATTTTCACTGATGGAAGTCATGTTTTCCCTGTTCCCAGACTGACGACAGAAGGTCTGGACTCCATAGCAGCTTTCATTTGCCAAGGATCACCCAGAGGCCTTCTGACTGACATGTAAAGCAACCAATCCCAGTTTGCTTTGTTCTGCATCATGTTTAGGTGAGTCAAAATGTAACGTTGATCTACCTACAATAACAGACCATTGCGTAAAACTCTTAGGATGTATTTTAAGAGTCTATGCCGCAAACTTTACATACTTCACATACTTTTGAACATCCAACGTTTATTTGATCCTGATAAGCATTCATTGTCACAGTTGTAAACATGACGGCTTTCTTCTTCCACGAGGGGGTTGGGCATTACGTGGTAAGGGGGCGCTATTACACATCTTCTGAAAGAGTACAGAATCTCTGGATCAAAACACAGACGAAGAAGAAGAAACAATCAAGGGAAGCATTGCTTATGGACATGTAAAATAATGGAATCATCAAACATTAAACAGCATATACAGTTGTAATCTAAATTGTTCAATCCCCATTGCAAATCAGGTATATTGGCAACATTTACAGACTTGCAGCTGTTTGCAATGAACAAATCAGACAAAGGTAATTGAAATTACTGTGCGCTCAACACAAATGTTTCAAGTGGTTTCCCCAAATTGAACTGAAAAGGCTACTTTTAACAAACTCTGATGTCTCAAAATTATTAATTGCTGTTATTACCTGCTGCAAATGAGATATATAACCAGCTTCTGGCAGCGTTTCTGGAAATCTTAGCCCATTCCTGATAAGCAATGCCCTCCAGTTTAGTAATATGCTTGTGTTTGCGTGTTGCAAACGCCTTCTTCAAATCCCACCAGAGATTACCTATGGGGTTTAAGTCATGTAAATGTGATGATGGCCACTGTAGAATCTTCCAGGCCTTGGTGGAATTCGAGGTATGCTTGGGATCATTGTCCTGTTGGAAGGTCCAATGAAGCCCAAACCTCAGCTACCTCACTGACACTGACGGCATGTTTTCTCCTGGAGTAGAGTAGAGTAGAGTAGAGTAGAGTAGAGTAGAGTAGAGTAGAGTAGAGTAGACTTTAGTGTCCTTTTTCAGGAAATTTGTCTTGGACTCAAAGCTGCAGTAGTACACAACATATACACACACAACACGCGACAACAACATTAAAGGGCAAGAAAAAAAAGGTAAACATAAAAAAGAATTCATAACGATGACTACATCTTACTATTTAAAATATTAATAGATACAAGTAAGAATGATTTTTTGTAACGGGTGCCCTTACAAAGTGGGACTCTATATCGCTTCCCTGATGGCAGAGCTTGATACATTGGAAATAAAACATGGCTTGAATCACTCCCTATTGTCTGTGCATTCTTAACAAGCAGTGGTGTACGTCTTCGTCTGGGAGTTCTGACGTGTTTAGTACACACCTTACTGTCCAAGCTGAAACCTCAGTGCCTGATGCCATCAAGTCTTGCTGCAGGTCTTTTGCAGTCACTCTAGGGTTTTTCTGAACATGCCTTCTCAAAAATCTGGTTGCAGCCATTGATAGCTTTATTTATCTATCTGTCTGTCTGTTCCATTTCTCCATCTGTCTCTCTTCTTTCCCTGTCTCTCTTCAAAATCATATTCAGTTAAGAAGCAGAAAACGAGGTGAAAGAAAAGAAGCGCTGGAGCTGAAGGATGAGCTGAGAGCAGCTGTTTGCAGAGGTGTGTCGACTGTTGTCTGCACAACTCTTTCTGTTGCACAACATCACTGCTCATTCATGTATCTTCCGATAAATGAAACACCTCCTTTTGTTGTTCTATTTTCTGACCTCTTCCTGTCTCAATAAATCCCTTGAATCCCGAATATGCTTGTCTCTTCTGTAGTTTGGAGATGTCTGGAGTTGTTTGCAATAATGGCTCTTGTGTTCAATTCAAAGATTTCGAATGAGGTCAGGGTTTATTACTTAAGAAATCTCATAAATATAAATTTAATACAATATTTTAGTCTGTGTGTGCAATGATACATAACAGTTGATCCTGAACTGGCTTAGAATGTTACACTTTTTTTAGTGGAGAATAATAGACAAAAATGCTGCCTATGTAGTGTTTTAAATGTAAGTTACTCTAAATTTACCTATTCATATTTTGACTATATAAAAAGATTATTTAGACATTATTATTAGGCATTATCATAATGTAAATACATTTTTGTAGCCTTTTTTATTTGATGGAAATGAAATGAGAGAGCTTTTCCATAGAAGCAATATCAGATTCTTTATTTCTAAATATTTTATTTGAACTTTTGTAATGATATTTAGTTTGTTTCTGATTATATTGATGCGAAAGATGGCCTGCTGTTATTTGTTGTTCTTTTGTGTCTTCTACAGTATCTGAAAGATTGAGGGGAGGGGCTGGAGGACAGACACGGCAAGATGACTTATGTATGCAAAGGCTGCTTTTCATTTGCAAAGGGATTTACAGAGACAGATTCTGGGAAGTAATATTCCGGTGAAGTGGCCGCTCTGTTTTTCGTCCTGAGTTAACTGGCCTATACATCTCCATCCCTCTATTCCTCTATCTATCTCTACATTGCTCCATTTTTTATTTCCCCCTTGTTTCAAACTCAATTTTCCCCTCCAAAACTCACCCGTCAGCATATGCGCTCTGACTTTCTCGAATGTACCGCACCCTCTCCAATTACACACACGAACACACACACGCACAGTATCACCCTCTCCATCTCAATTTTATTTACTCTTTGCTTGTTCGCATTGCTTCCCAGCTGTGTGCATGCATGTTTCTCTCTATCTACTGCGTCTTGTCCCTGTTTCCATCTCTGTTCTCTTCCACCTCCTGCTCTTCCTATCCATATATAACTGGATGTCATTAGCATTCATATGTATTTGTATGTAAAGTAGTTCTAGCACACGTTCGTTTTTGTATGTTTGGATAGACACTGAAACAGATTGGCAGCATCTAAAATGCAAACCATTTCACGCATGAACAGCTTTAAAGATATAAATGTTTACACAATATTGAACTCATGAAATTATTACATTAATTGATTTAATGGTATTTATAATTAGTTTAACTTCGAATGTTTTACTATTTGATATCCAAAGTTTGACGATAGGTAAGTAACTTTTTAATTTAATGAAATTCAGCCATAAAAAGTGCAAATCACCTTACATTATATATAAATAAATAAATATAAAATTACCATATAGATACATCTAGTAAATATATATATATATTTATATATGTATATTTATACACATATATAAATAGTAAACATATATATGCACACTACCATATTATTAGCCTATACAAATAGTAAGGTCTTTATTCAATGTTGCTGTAATTAACAAAATTATTATTGTTTAATTAGCTCATTAAAATAGTTAGATGATGTTTTTGATGCTTTGTAAACAACTAATTGCATTGCTATTAAGACTCAAAATGTTACAATTAAACACACCCACATGCATGTTTTATGGGGACTTTCCATAGACATGATTTTTATACTGCACAAACTATACATTATATCCCCTAACTCTACACCCCTTACCCCAAATCCTACTCATCATAGAAAACTTTCTGCATTTTTATATTTTCAAAAAATATAATTTAGAATAATTTAAGTCTGTTACACACACACACACACACACACACGCATTATGTAGTTATGGTACCAATATTAGGCTACACATAATATTTTTGAGTAGTTTTTAAGGCTTGATTTATTTTATGGAATCTACCTGAATAAATCATGTAAAATCCCCCAAATTATTTAGCCTATGACACAATGAATTTAATATTTTAAGTGAAATATTTTTTTATTTTAAGTTGACTCTCAATTATTTTTCAATTAAAGTGAATGGAAATGACCTGTTTATATTTCACTTTGAGCTGCATTGTATAATTAAAAGACTATAAGCTGCTAGCACAGCACAGTAACAAACTTGTTACTGTTCTAGAATTATAGCAAAGTTATTGCTCAATGAACAAAGCAACATGCTACAGTGTGTTAAGAAATTATTACATGCAGCTATTCACAACCTAAACATAAGCCCTACTCTTCTGCACAATGGTAATGATTAACTTCAACATAATAGAAACTCTTTCAAATGTCAAACATAACATTAAACATTAACAGAATTTTCCCTCTTCTCAAAAACACACTAAATAACACTGTATTTCAATATTTACTCTCCATTTCCAGCCATGTGTAAAGCATGCTGGGAACTAACAATGGTGTCTCTAAATAATACCGTAATAATTGTCTTAATTCTCTTAAAATAAAAAGGTAACCTTTTTCATTTTATCAGCTCAATCGGTTCCTCAATTCAAGCCTCAAAACTGTATATGTTTCCTTAAAAAATGTTTCTCTTGGTTTTATTAGTGAATTGTTCTCAATATTTTCTATACAACACTGAACCACAATATTCTTAATAAAATACACACAATATGTTTAACTACCAGCTTGTAATTACCAAGACCCATGATTCATTTTTCTCTCTATATATATACACTCACCGGCCACTTTATTAGGTACCCCATGCTAGTAACGGGTTGGACCCCCTTTTGCCTTCAGAACTGCCTCAATTCTTCGTGGCATAGATTCAACAAGGTGCTGGAAGCATTCCTCGGGGAGTTTGGTCCATATTGACATGATGGCATCACACAGTTGCCGCAGATTTGTCGGCTGAACATCCATGATGCGAATCTCCCGTTCCACCACATCCCAAAGATGCTCTATTGGATTGAGATCTGGTGACTGTGGAGGCAATTTGAGTACAGCGAACTCATTGTCATGTTCAAGAAACCAGTCTGAGATGATTCCAGCTTTATGACATGGCGCATTATCCTGCTGAAAGTAGCCATCAGAAGTTGGGTACATTGTGGTCATAAAGGGATGGACATGGTCAGCAACAATACTCAGGTAGGCTGTGGCGTTGCAACGATGCTCAATTGGTACCAAGGGGCCCAAAGAGTGCCAAGAAAATATTCCCCACACCATGACACCACCACCACCAGCCTGAACCGTTGATACAAGGCAGGATGGATCCATGCTTTCATGTTGTAGACGCCAGATTCTGACCCTACCATCCGAATGTCGCAGCAGAAATCGAGACTCATCAGACCAGGCAACGTTTTTCCAATCTTCTATTGTCCAATTTCGATGAGCTTGTGCAAATTGTAGCCTCAGTTTCCTGTTCTTAGCTGAAAGGAGTGGCACCCGGTGTGGTCTTCTGCTGCTGTAGCCCATCTGCCTCAAAGTTCGACGTACTGTGCGTTCAGAGATGCTCTTCTGCCCACCTTGGTTGTAACGGGTGGTTATTTGAGTCACTGTTGCCCTTCTATCAGCTCGAACCAGTCTGGCCATTCTCCTCTGACCTCTGGCATCAACAAGGCATTTCCGCCCACAGAACTGCCGCTCAATGGATGTTTTTTCTTTTTCGGACCATTCTCTGTAAACCCTAGAGATGGTTGTGCGTGAAAATCCCAGTAGATTAGCAGTTTCTGAAATACTCAGACCAGCCCTTCTGGCACCAACAATCATGCCACGTTCAAAGTCACTCAAATCACCTTTCTTCCCCATACTGATGCTCGGTTTGAACTGCAGGAGATTGTCTTGACCATGTCTACATGCCTAAATGCACTGAGTTGCCGCCATGTGATTGGCTGCTTAGAAATTAAGTGTTAACGAGCAGTTGGACAGGTGTACCTAATAAAGTGGCTGGTGAGTGTATATACATGTGTGTGCTTGTGTGTACCTGGTAAACCCTACGTTATGGGGGCAAAAGGCACCAACAATATGTATAAATGAACAGTGAGGAAAATAAATATTTGAACACCCTGCTATCTTGCAAGTTCTCCCACTTGGAAATCATGGAGGGGTCTGAAATTGTCATCGTAGGTGCATGTCCACTGTGAGAGACATAATCTAAAAAAAAAAAAAATTCAGAAATCACAATGTATGATTTTTTAAACTATTTATTTGTATGATACAGCTGCAAATAAGTATTTGAACACCTGTCTATCAGCTAGAATTCTGACCCTCAAAGACCTGTTAGTCTGCCTTTAAAATGTCCACCTCCACTCCATTTATTATCCTAAATTAGAGATGCACCTGTTTGAGGTCGTTAGCTGCATAAAGACCCCTGTCCACCCCATACAATCAGTAAGAATCCAACTACTAACATGGCCAAGACCAAAGAGCTGTCCAAAGACACTAGAGACAAAATTGTACACCTCCACAAGGCTGGAAAGGGCTACGGGGAAATTGCCAAGCAGCTTGGTGAAAAAAGGTCCACTGTTGGAGCAGTCATTAGAAAATGGAAGAAGCTAAACATGACTGTCAATCTCCCTCGGACTGGGGCTCCATGCAAGATCTCACCTCGTGGGGTCTAAATGATCCTAAGAAAGGTGAGAAATCAGCCCAGAACTACACTGGAGGAGCTGGTCAATGACCTGAAAAGAGCTGGGACCACCGTTTCCAAGGTTACTGTTGGTAATACACTCAGACATCATGGTTTAAAATCATGCATGGCACGGAAGGTTCCCCTGCTTAAACCAGCACATGTCAAGGCCCGTCTTAAGTTTGCCAATGACCATTTGGATGATCCAGAGGAGTCATGGGAGAAAGTCATGTGGTCAGATGAGACCAAAATAGAACTTTTTGGTCATAATTCCACTAACTGTGTTTGGAGGAAGAAGAATGATGAGTACCATCCCAAGAACACCATCCCTACTGTGAAGCATGGGGGTGGTAGCATCATGCTTTGGGGGTGTTTTTCTGCACATGGGACAGGGCGACTGCACTGTATTAAGGAGAGGATGACCTGGGCCATGTATTGCGAGATTTTGGGGAACAACCTCCTTCCCTCAGTTAGAGCATTGAAGATGGGTCGAGACTGGGTCTTCCAACATGACAATGACCTGAAGCACACAGCCAGGAGAACCAAGGAGTGGCTCTGTAAGAAGCATATCAAGGTTCTGGCGTGGCCTAGCCAGTCTCCAGACCTAAACCCAATACAGAATCTTTGGAGGGAGCTCAAACCACGTGTTTCTCAGCGACAGCCCAGAAACCTGACTGATCTAGAGAAGATTTTTTTATCTGTTGTAAAAGCCCCTATGGACAGGTGTTGAAAATTAGCACATGTGCTATTACACTTTAAACGATGCATCTGGTTGGTCCAATGTTATTGTTATGTCCATATTAAATAAATAAAGAAAGAAAAAGAAAGATCTGTGTGGAGGAGTGGGCCAAAATCCCTCCTGCAGTGTGTGCAAACCTGGTGAAAAACTACAGGAAACGTTTGACCTCTGTAATTGCAAACAAAGGCTACTGTACCAAATATTAACATTGATTTTCTCAGGTGTTCAAAGACTTATTTGCAGCTGTATCATACAAATAAATAGTTAAAAAATCATACATTGTGATTTCTGGATTATTTTTTTTTTAGATTATGTCTCTCACAGTGGACATGCACCTACGATGACAATTTCAGACCCCTCCATGATTTCTAAGTGGGAGAACTTGCAAAATAGCAGGGTGTTCAAATACTTATTTTCTTCACTGTACTTATGAGATCAAGTTGCTAAAATACTTTAGTTGTGGTTAGTTTAGGATACTAAAAATAAATATTATAACTTTTAACTCTTAACATATGAGCTAATTAAACCGCAATAATTTGTACAGTGAAAATGAAGGAAGAACTTATTTTTGTATATAGGCAATCAATATATTCACAACGAGACTACAATTTATAAACTGAATTAACTATAAACTAATAGTTTGCTAATTATTTGTAAGTACTTTATTATTACTGTATTATTATTATTATTATTATTATTATTATAAAGTATTACCAAATCAAAAGTTGTATCTGTTAATATTATTTAATGGACCTGAGCTAACATGAATTAACAGTGAACAGCTGTTTTTTTTTTTAAACTAACGTTAACAAACTTTAATAAATACTGTAACAAATGTTTTGCTTATTGTCAGTTAATGTTAGTTAATGCTTTAACTAATGTTAACTAATGGGACATTCTTGTAAATTGATATTGTGTGTGTGTGTGTGTGTGTGTGTGTGTGTGTGTATAAATAACTTTTCCTTTTAAAAGGACTTTCTCAGACAAAGTTTCTCACATTTTAGATGCTGTCTGTCCACAAAAAAAGGTTTGTGTACACTTTATATACAAACACCTACAAATCACACCATCCCTCCTTCTCTTCACTCTTTCATTCTTCTGTTCTGCCTCCTTTTTTCTTTCCTCTTTTCCTTGCTCGTGCGCTCCCACAAGCAGATGGTGTGAGGTTGGAGGTGGACAGGTAACAGACGACCCCATGTCCCTACTGATCACACATGCCCTGCCCAGGCCCGTTCTGTCCTCCCTCCTGCTTTACTGTCTCCAGCCTTTCGACCTCACTCTCTCTGTCCCGCTCCCTCTCTCTCTCCCGATGGTGCGCTCTGTCTGGCCAGCAGCAGATGGTGGAATGGATCAGGAGGAGACGTCCTCTAACCCGGGATTGAGTCCAGAGATCATAGACCGTCCCATCACGGCCCAGTGGAGCTGGACCACAACACTCTGTGTGTGTGTGTGTGTGTATTTCTATTTTAATCACTGCTGCTATGAGGCTGATGTAATTTGTTTGGCAACATTTAATATTTTGTGAGTAGTCGTTACATGAAATGAAAATTAGTTGAAGTATGTAATATTTTGGATGTTGAAACGCTTGAATCCTAGCTGAGTATGCAAAGGCAACTATAAGTAAACCATTTGTATTTGATTTCCCTAGAAAGTTTAATTTGTTAATTTGCTTGCATGACTGGTGGCATTTTGGGGGATTCATTCAGGAAACCTGTTTGAAAACAGTTTTAATTTTTTTTTGCAGTTTCATATAATGATGCTAGTGGCGCAAAAATGACACACTTCACCTTTTAAAGGTGACATTGAATCAAAATGATCCCTTTTTACTTTAGCGGTAAATGCTATTCTACAGAAAAATTAATTTAATAATTTTCCTTTTTGCAGATGTAACCAAGACTTTATAGGTGGGGAAAACTATTATGTTGCCTTTCGTGATTGGATACAATTAACCAGATGGATAAAATCCTGCCTTATCTTCATTGTGAAAGGTAAACACGGTCTTATGTTGTTAAAAAGTCAACAGTAACATTATTCACAACCAATTTTACTTTAATTATATAGCACATTTTGGGTGAAACGTATTTAATATATATATGTTTATAATATTCTGTTACAGGTCAAGTCAAATTTATTGGTAGCCTATAGCGCCTTTTAGAATACGCGTTTTTTCAAAGTTATTGTAAAGAAAATCATACTTTCATGTCTATAATAAAACATAAGTGGAATTTTATTTCATGCCGACTTAAAGAGATGTGAATATTAGTCAGTTTTGTTTTAAGCGAGAGTAAGAAGGTCTTTAATAATGAATATACGATCGGTCATGTAAAGTGAGTTTAACTTTTTCAAATTTAATTAATTTCGTTTTTAATTAATAACGTCTCTGTATAATTGGGGTTGTCAGAGACATTACTAATTTAATTGATTGGGTGAAGAAAAGTGACTCTACAATAATTGTAGTACAATATCATAAGGCAGATGATTCGAGCAGAGAAAATGTTATAATTTGTGAACAACAAAAAAAGCAAGCAAGTTATTCGATTTTGATTAAAGATTATTTTTTAAAGTGGAAGGAATAGTAATGAATAGTGCCCATTCAGACCAGACCATTCAAATATGGGTCATTTTTGATTTCATGTTGACTTTAAAATTTCAGCCTCACATATGACCATTCTAATGGCGTTCATCAGCTCAGTAGCAGTGCATAGCTCTTCTTTTCTTTTAATTCCTATTTATTGACTCCCCTCCCTCTCTTTCGCTCTGTAATGACGTTCACAATGTGGCGCTTGTAAACAGTCTCGACCTCATTCTTATGTGACATTTGTACACGCATACAGTGTTCTTTTGCCTGTCACATCAACACAAAAACTCCTTCTCGCACACACACACACCACCCACACTGACAGCTTATCTTTTGATCCTTTTGTTCTCCATGCACCTGTATGCATTATTTTCTTCCAGCTTTTATCTCGTTCTTTTCCCCAGAGACTTACAGGAGCAAATTCATTTTATTTTTTTATTTATTTTTTAATTAATATCACGTCCAATAGCGAAAAAGAGAGTGAAATGGGAAAGAAAAGGCAGAATGAGAGACGGACAGATGGAAGGAAACAATAGAAGAAGAGTAGGTGAATGAAAGAGATGGAGAGTTTTAATTCACAGTCCTGGAGGGATGTCTTACCTAATTTCCTCTCTCTTGCTGGGTTCTAATAAGAACTATTAGAGTGCTGAATGATGTTAAAGGGATAGACGCATGTTTTTTTTGTTGTTTTTTTAGTGTTTTACTAGTTTCAAAGAGAGAGAGTGTGTGTCTGTGTGTCTGTGTGTGTGTGTGTGTGTGTGTGTGTGTGTGTGTGTGTGTGTGTGTGTGTGTGTGAGCGAGCTCCAGCTGAGAAGAGATTGGTCTGTGTGAGGTGTAAACTGTGCTGGGGTCTGTAGCCCCCCACTGAGACAGCCATTCAAAAGCTGCCAGCGATAATGGGAGATTTGACTGGCCACGCACACAGTGTTCCCATTATATGAAATCTGATTTTATTTTATTTCAGAAACTCTCTCTCTCTCTCTCTCTCTCTCTCTCTCTCTCTCTCTCTCTCGTTTTCGTTCCTCAAATCTCGTTTCTCTGGGCGTCTCCTCCCCCGTTTTATATTCTCTTTTGGAAAGTGTAATTATGAATATTTGTCCTTACATGGGCAGGAATAATTTTCTCATTATGTCCTCTAAATTAAATCTTTATATGTCTCGATACACACTTGCATACTTCAAATGCTGTATACTGTAGCATACTGCAAAAAGTTGCAGCTTTCATTCGGGCTAAGTGATAGGCAATAAGATTTTGAATCAAAATGTATCAGTGCATATTAAATCACCCATGAATGTATTAATTCTGAAGACAAAAGATCTTATGTTTCTGAGCTTTTCATGGGGTACAAATCAAAAATATAAAGCTGGTGTAAGTTTATCAATGTTTTCACAATATACGCAACTTTGATGAGACTGTACATCGAGCCGTGTTAGCAGTTATTCTTGGTTTTAGTCTTTAGCCTAGCAGATCTTTTCTTGGTGCTGTAATTGGTGCTGTAAAATGTAAAATATGTATGTTTCACTTGCAGGTTTAATTGGTCTTTCATTGTGTCTGGTATGGTGTCATTACTTTTACATTATAGTCCACTTTTAGACTTTAGATGTTGTGATGATTCATTCGCTTAATGTCCCAAAGTCCAAAATAACATAAATATGATATGTTGAGGTCTGTTCATTTACGTCTTTGCCGTGTTGTCTCTGTGATTGGTGCATGCTTGGTCCCTGAGCCAATCAGCGCTATCTAGTCCTCAAAAAGTTTAGCACCAGTTCTTGGTGTGACAACCCCCTAGTGTGCTGTGTGTGCAGTGTGTATTAGTCCCTATTTGGCTGATAATATTAGTGCTGTTGTCTAATGAGTGTTTAAAGACATTTATGAGTCAGTCTACATGTGACATTAGCAGCAGGAGAGCAGATCACACTGCACACACTCCTCAACTCTCAAAAACACCAAAACTTATAAAACTGTTATAAGTACTGGCTTATCTATCTATCTGTCTATCTGTCTATCTGTCTATCTGTCTATCTGTCTATCTATCTATCTATCTATCTATCTATCTAACTGTCTATCTGTCTATCTGTCTGTCTGTCTATCCATCTATCTTCCATCTATCTGTCTGTCTGTCCATCTATCTGTCCGTCTCTCTGTCCATCTATCTATCTGTCTGTCTGTCCATCTATCTACCATCTGTCTGTCTGTCTGTCCATCTATCTACCATCTATCTGTCTGTCTGTCTGTCTGTCTCTCTGTCCATCTATCTGTCTGTCTCTGTCCATCTATCTATCTGTCTGTCTGTCCATCTATCTACCATCTGTCTGTCTGTCTGTCCATCTATCTACCATCTATCTATCTGTCTGTCTGTCTGTCTGTCTGTCTGTCTCTCTGTCCATCTATCTGTCTGTCTCTGTCCATCTATCTGTCTGTCTATCTGTCTGTCCGTCTGTCTGTCCGTCTCTCTGTCCGTCTATCTGTCTGTCTCTCTGTCCGTCTGTCTGTCCGTCTCTCTGTCCGTCTCTCTGTCCATCTATCTGTCCGTCTGTCTGTCCGTCTGTCTGTCTGTCCGTCTCTCTGTCCATCTATCTGTCTGTCTCTCTGTCCGTCTGTCTGTCCGTCTGTCCGTCTGTCTCTCTGTCCGTCTCTCTGTCCGTCTCTCTGTCCATCTATCTATCTGTCTGTCTGTCCATCTATCTACCATCTGTCTGTCTGTCTGTCCATCTATCTACCATCTATCTGTCTGTCTGTCTGTCTGTCTCTCTGTCCATCTATCTGTCTGTCTCTGTCCATCTATCTGTCTGTCTATCTGTCTGTCCGTCTGTCTGTCCGTCTCTCTGTCCGTCTATCTGTCTGTCTCTCTGTCCGTCTGTCTGTCCGTCTGTCTGTCTGTCCGTCTCTCTGTCCGTCTCTCTGTCCATCTATCTGTCTGTCTCTCTGTCCGTCTGTCTGTCCGTCTGTCTGTCTGTCCGTCTCTCTGTCCATCTATCTGTCTGTCTCTCTGTCCGTCTGTCTGTCCGTCTGTCTGTCTGTCCGTCTCTCTGTCCGTCTCTCTGTCCATCTATCTGTCCGTCTCTCTGTCCGTCTCTCTGTCCATCTATCTGTCTGTCTCTCTGTCCGTCTGTCTGTCCGTCTGTCTGTCTGTCCGTCTGTCATTCTATCTGTCGTCACACACAAAATCTAAAACTTTATCACTCCTACTCTGAAATCCATGTTGCAACTGTAAATATTGTAAATAATATTAACTAGTGTTGATGCTTCACTCTCTGTGTGTTTGTTTCTAACATATGAGAATAAATTTTTTATGTGTGTTTAATGAAAAGAGGATTTCTAATGAGCCTGCAGGAATCAGGCATGTCTGTACCCTACGAGACAATAAGATTAGAATGACAGCTAATATAGAGAATACAAGGGGGTGTGTGAGTATATTTGTGCGTCCAAGCATCAGGAGTGGATGTTTTCAGATGGTTTTTATATATGTTCTTGAATATTAGAATGCACTCAGAGGTGGGAAACAATATGTGCTGGTCTAATAGAAAAAGAGAGAGACAGGTGCAGTTTGTGGATTGTGTGTGTGATATTGAGGGAGACAGGTGGGCTTTGTTGCTGAATGATGAGGCTGGATTGATCACTGGATCTGGACTCTTACCGTAGATATCGGACCAGCTGGCTGCTCTTCTCTTGTCTACACAAACACTCTCTCTCACTCACTCACTCACTCACGCACACACACACACGCACGCACACACACACAAACACACACATGCACGCACACACACACACACACGCACACACACACACACACACACACACACAAGCGGTGCAGGTGGTTAAGAGGCGTAATGCAGAAAGCTGAATGTGTGTGTGGATGCTTTTGAAGACAAAAGGGTGCCATGGCATTCACACACCATCAAACACACACGCACACACTCTGACTCTTCCTATATATGAGCGTCATTGTGAGACTCTGCAGGCTGCTCTTGTACATGGTGGGACGAGGGCTTGTTACTAATCCATCAACATGCGTCTCTCTTTTTCTCGTCTTCTTTTAACCTTCATGTTCTGTTCTCTAAAAGGAATCAAGGCCATTTTTTGCATTTTTACTGGTTATAAACGTAAACGTCCTCCATAGAAAAAGATAGCATTACTTCTGTTTGGGGTATAAAATGTGGACTATGAATGCAATTAATTTTCATTCTCTATACCTTCGCCCTTTTAAAGATTTTGCATTTGCAATCATATTATTTGGAGTCAAATGTTTTATTTGCTGTAACGCAATGAAACATGGCAAATTGTGCGGACATAATTTTGGACAGGCTGTCATACAAAGAAATTATGAACCCATGCAAAAACAAGAGATAACCAACTAAATATTAATAACCGTTTATATTGTAGTCAATTAATGTTTTTCCTTGAGCGCTTTTTTTTTGTATGGATTTTTTTTTTTTTTTTTTTTGCATAATAAAATAAAACCTGTAGCTATAGTTTGCCTTTTTGCCAAATAATTTGGTCAGAAATCCCTAAACCAAGTTTAATGTATTGTTTAAAATATTGAAAAAATCTGAAATATTTTCCTCATATTTTGATCACTTAATTAAACTTGTAGCATCATAAAAACAAAACCAAACAATCCCCTTCACACATCACTTTTGGCTACATCTGTCTCTGTGTGTGTCTGTGTATTCACCCTATTAGTGAAATAACTAATCGTATCTGTAGCCATAGAAAATAAAGAGTAGCGTGAATACTAAACGGAAGGAAAACATGAACTAATGAATACAAACCGAAAATCCATAAAACCGAAGTTTAACCATGACAATAATATATATATATATATATATATATATATATATATATATATATATATATATATATATATATATATATATATATATATATATATATATATATATATATATATATATATATATATTAGGGCTGTCAAATGATTAATCACGATTAATCGCATCCAAAATAAAAGTTTGTGTTTACATAATAAATGTGTTTCTACTGTGTAAAATTATTTTGTATATATACGTACACACACGTGCATTTATATATTTAAGAAAAATGTGTTATTTACATATAAAATATTTATATTTATATATAATATAAATTATATATAAATCTATATATAGTATGTACATGCAAATATTTCTTAAATATATACAAGCATGTGTATGCATTTATATATATAAAATAATTATACACCGCACACAGACATTTATTATGTAAACACAGACTTTTATTTTGGATGCGATTTATCGCGATTAATCATTTGACAGCCCTAATATATATATATACACTCACCGGCCACTTTATTAGGTACCCCATGCTAGTAACGGGTTGGACCCCCTTTTGCCTTCAGAACTGCCTCAATTTTTCGTGGCATAGATTCAACAAGGTGCTGGAAGCATTCCTCAGGGAGTTTGGTCCATATTGACATGATGGCATCACACAGTTGCCGCAGATTTGTCGGCTGCACATCCATGATGCGAATCTCCCGTTCCACCACATCCCAAAGATGCTCTATTGGATTGAGATCTGGTGACTGTGGAGGCCATTTGAGTACAGCGAACTCATTGTCATGTTCAAGAAACCAGTCTGAGATGATTCCAGCTTTATGACATGGCGCATTATCCTGCTGAAAGTAGCCATCAGATGACGATCCTGGGACGTCATACAACTGACGCTTTACCTTTAACGTCAGTTAGGTGACGGGGTAGGTTTAGGGGTAGGTTTAGGTCTGGGGTAGAGTTAGGATCCGATAACGTCATCTAACCGACGTTTAAGGGTACCCTAAAAAGGCGGATATTGACGTATGGTCAAAAGACGTCCCAAGACGTCAGTTATATGACGTCTTGGGATGAGACTGCGCTGGGAGGGTTCATGGAGTTTGCCCAACCAATCCACAATTTGGAGAAGATATTCGACTGTGTCCCTCGTGGCAACCTGTGGGGGGTGCTCTGGGAGTATGGGGTCCGGGGCCCTCTGTTAAGGGCTGTCCGGTCCCTGTACGACCAGAGTAGGAGCTTGGTTCGCTTTGCCGGCAGTAAGTCAGACTTGTTCGCGGTGCATGTTGGACTCCGGCAGGGCTGCCCTTTGTCACCGGTTCTGTTCATAATTTTTATGGACAGAATTTCTAGGCGCAGCCAGGGGTCGGAGGGTGTCCGGTTTGGGGTCCAGGGTTCGAAATGAGGGGGTCTTGGGGGGGGGTCCCGGAGCCTCCATAAGTCATTAGGGACCCCCATTAGAATTTATGTTTGGGGGCTCCCCGACAAATATATTTTAACATTAAAAATGATTGTGAAAATGATAGGTCTTTAGCGACGTTTTATATTTATAACAGTAATTGATTTATTTGCGAGAGGCAGCAATCAGGGCAGCTTTTAGCCGAGTGAGTTCCTTTACAGCGTCACAGATTGTTGTTGTGATGCTCCCGCAGACACGTACTGTAGCTGAACGTGGAGTGAACCTCACAAAGAGTGAAATCCTGAATGAAAATCATGTAAGTGCTTCGATTATGTTTACATCTCCATAATAATTGCTTATCGTAAAATATTAGGAGTTCGAGTTCCTATATCAAAAGTTGCATTAACTAGAGACCCAGTGTAATGATTAGAAGAGTACGTTTATCAACGTTTCTTGCTAGCTGTATGTGTTTGAAGCCAAATGATCTGCCAGCTAACAGCAGACCTAGCAGCTAGACCAGTTATGCAAAGCTAGCTTAACAATTTATTGTCCAGTCAGTGATTACGTAAGATAACCAGGACTTAATTCAAGTCTGTGAGTTGATTAAAGTGAATGTGATTGGAGCATGAATGAGTATGTACATGAGAGCTTGGTAAGCTATCTAGGAAGCTAATATTATTTTTCTTAATTTAGAATCCTGCATCATGGAGAGAAAAAGAGGAAAAAGAAAGATCACCGACTTTTTGCAAGGGTAAATTGTGCTTATGTGATAACATGGCTATTGTTGGAGGAAATTGTAGGTATATTGGTCAACACTTATTATTCACAGATGTCTTCATTAAAATTAATTTAATATAGCCAAATGTTTTACCATAATAATAGTAATTAAAACAATATGTTGCACAATAGAATACAGTTAAAAAGGCCAGCTCACAGCATCTCAGCCCAGCCCAGCCAAATACAGCGTTTATAGTCAAATAAATGAAATATTTGCCTGGTTGACATGTTGATGTTGATTTAAACATCAACATGTTAACATGTTGATTTTGAATAATGTGGTTACTATTGGATTGTTATCATTTTAATGGTTTTTAGTCATGTTAGAATTTCTTAAGTTTTTTTTTTAAACGTGTCCCTAAAGATTTTAGTTCAGGTTATGGATTGACTACTTTGAAACAAAGTAAACCATCTGTAGGTACAATCTTTTCAGACATTATTATTATTCAATACAGCAGCCAGTTGTTTTACAAATTCCATTTAATGTAACATAAGGGATGTGAAATGCCATTTGTATTGGCCTAGCCCAAACCATTAATAACATCCCAATACCATTATCCCACCTTCAACATTGGTCCATATAATTTTGCCTACAGTATATAATGTCGCAAGGTAGTCTTCAGAATTTTTTATAATTTAATAATTAAATTTTAGGGGATGGGGACCGGGACCCCCTTAGTCCTAAGTCATTTCGAACCCTGTTGGGGACCACACGATTTCATCCCTGTTTTTTGCGGATGATGTTGTCATGTTGGCTTCATCAGACCAGGACCTTCAGCATGCACTGGGACGGTTTGCAGCCGAGTGTGAGGCGGCTGGGATGAGAATCAGCACCTTCAAGTCCTCAGTTGGAAAAGGTTATCCATGGTTCTCCACCTCCATGGTTCTCAGTCGGAAAAGGGTGGCTTGCCCGCTTCAGGTTGGCGGAGAGTTCCTGCCTCAAGTGGAGAAGTTCAAGTATCTGGGGATTTTGTTCACCAGTGAGGGAAGGATGGAACGGGAGATTGACAGACTGATCGGTGCAGCTTCTGCAGTAATGCAGTCGATGTACTGGTCTGTCGTGGTGAAGAAAGAGCTGAGCTGCAAGGCGAAGCTCTTGATTTACCGGTCGATCTACGATCCTACTCTCACCTATGGTCATGAACTGTGGGTCATAACCGAAAGGACAAGATCCCGGATACAGGCGGCCGAAATGAGCCGAAATCCCTTAGAGATAGTGTGAGGAGCTCGGTCACTCGGGAGGAGCTTAGACTAGAGCCGCTGCTCCTCCATATCGAGAGGGTCCAGCTGAGGTGACTCGAGCATCTGTTCTGGATGCCTGGGCGCCTTCCCGAGGAGGTGTTCCAGGAGACCCCGGGGAAGACCTAGGACATGATGGAGGGATTATGTCTCCAGGCTGGCCTGAAAAGCCTCGGTATTCCCCCGGAAGAGCTGGAGGAAGTGTCTAGGGAGAGGGAAGTCTGGACGTCTCTTCTTAGACTGCTACCCCCGTGACCCGGCCCCAGATAAGCGAAAGAAGATGGATGGGCAGTATGTATATGTATGTATAAACATGACAATATATATATAATGACGTGTCATGCGATGTATTTAAGGTGATAATGTGAATAATTGGCTTCTTTTCTTTAATAGGTTCTTCTTTTCCCATGATGAATGCGGAGTAAATGCTTCCCTTTTCTTCTCTCTCCTCCTGTGGGCAAATACATTCACACCTTTCTCATAGTGTAACTGTGGTGCTGCAGTAAAAACACTTCATTCTGAAAATACAAAACCCAATCCCAGCAACACATTTACAGCAAATACTAGTTTCTTTTTTTTTTGCTACACTCTCCTCTACTTTATTTTAAGAGGTACATTTGACTGCATTCCCTGTATTGGCCAATGTGTGATGATGATTATTATTAATATTTTAATCGCTAGAATTTGAGGAGTATTTCAGCACGTCTTTCCTGTAAGGGTGAGCCCTGAATGATGATCTTTGATTTAAAAAATTGGTTTGATTTCATTGGTTTGATCCCAGACCCATTAATTTCCTATATGCTGTATTTACAGTTAAAAAAAGATGAAAGGACAAACAAAATTACTTGTCTCTCTGTTTTAAATAATGAATTGCTGGTAACACTTTAGGATACGGTTCCTTCATTAATGAATAACTACACAGGAACAAATGAGTAACACAATATTAAGAATCTAGTAACTACTATTAACTAACAAGAAACTCTGATTAACAAATTGGTAAGTAATAGCACATGAAAGTGGTAGTTCACTATTAACTAATCAATAACTACTATTTATTTTATGCTTCCCAGATAACTACTGAAAAAGTTTCATAATTCATGCAAAACTAATAATCAAATCGAATTGCTTTTAGCTTAGTCATGCTTTACTATCTACTATTGGTCAGAGAGAGAGACATTCTCATTCTAGGTAGCATTTGGTGTGGAAGTTGTCCTATTTTTGGAGGGTGAGTATTCCTATTCTTCACAAAGTTGTCCGATGGGGTTTTGGTCTGGGCTTTGTCCAGGCCCGTCCACTTCTTTCTCATTAGAGATTTCTTTTTTTATGGGTATCTCTTTGTGCGCAGTGGCATTGTCATGCTGGAAGAGAAATTAGCTTCATGATCATTTCTGAGATTGCTGCATGCTTGAAATTTCTGCACCTGTTAGTAATGGATGTAGCCAAACTCATTAATTACAAGTGTGTCCTCATACTTTTGGCCATATACTGTAGTTGTTACATTATGTCTCTCCATCTCTCTAGCTTTTTGTCCCTGAGCATTAGATATTCTTGATTCGGCTATTGCATGTGTAATGTGTAAGAAGGGCCAGCGTGTGAGACGCTTTGGTTGATGTGCTGTCTAAATGAGAGAGGACATCACTCATTTCCAGCCTCAAATTGCCTTGCTCTCATCTGTGACCTTCTGTAAACAGCCTTACACCATTCGCTGATGTAACCGCCACACACACAGCCCAAGAATATGAGATCTATACAACACACACACTCTTTGACCGCATACACCTTGTTTTTTTAATTTGCACATGTACGTCATACACTCTTTCCGGACCTCTGTACATACCACAAATGATTCACCAAACTTCAGTCTCCCTCCCCAGAGATCCAGTGACAGCCACTCGGATTCATCCATCATAATCTCGCCAGACGTATTTAAAGTTGTAGGTTACTGTGCTAAACCTATTAGATCAGACGTGTTCTGAAAAGTACAGACACGGGATACAATCACACAGAAGCAGAATATGTTTGTCAGGGCTGTTAATTACAGTTACGTTCACACAGATTGGTAAACGAGATTGAGCATTCTGTGTGTTAAAACTGCGCTGTATGTACAGAAGAGGAATTGGTAACTAGTAGGATGTCATGTTAAGTTTTGGTGTTTGAACTTGATTGATGTCACATACACCGTACACACTGGACTCATGTCCTGCTCTCATGTCCTGCTCTCACTCACAAATGCAATGTCCCAATTCGCCTACATATACTATACCCTAAAAGTGTACTGTCTTTGTGAAGAAAAAGTACATACTTTTGGGTGTGCAGCAGAAGAGTAGACAAGCTTTGGGACACACTACTTCGTCATAATTGCGTCTAACGGACAGCTCTGTCGCTTGGCTGTGTTTACACTTGACATTAAAGGATTAATTCACTTTAAAAAAAACTTTTGCTGATAATTTACTCCCCCACCATGTCATCCAAGATGTCCATGTCTTTCTTTCTTCAGTCGAAAAGAAATTAAGGTTTTAGATGAAAATATTCCAGGATTGTATAATGGACTTCACTGGGACCCAAACGGTTCAAAGTCCAAATGACAGTTTCAGTTCAGCTTCAAAGGGCTTTAAACGATACCAGACCGATGAATGCGTGAAATGACCATATTAAGAGAAATGGGAGATTAATAAACATGCTTAAACAACAAAAACATTCAACATTTAAAACATTAAAAAATAAAAAGTTTATTACCATTATTCCTCTGACAAATCAGTGCACGCTCTTCATTAAGATCTCATGACTGATCACAGCTGTGATCGTACAAGTGGGCAGGCGATCGCCTCGTTCAGCACAATTACAATGAAAGATTACACACAGTAACATGTAAGTCTAAATAAACTGTTTTAAATATTGATTTATTGTAAGGTTCAAATAAGTTTAATTTATTGTTTAAACTGCATCTGGCCATTATTTTCTGACAGCCACGTGGGGAGACTGGGCGGGGATTTATATGAAATCCAGCTGTAAATACACTGAAAAACCCCTTTATCTAAACCTCTCTACATAATCGTCGGACTCGCACATCAGCCATGTTTGTAGTTTAAAAAAAATGTACGTGTGTTTGTAGTTCTAATCCAATCCTCGTCCAAGGTGCAATGGGTTGTGGGCAATATTAGTCGTTAGAGGGTGTTTCTCAAATGGAAGGCTGCGTATATTGACTGTGACGTCATCAAACGTCTCTTAAGGCCATATCAATTTAAAGCATCCTTGAAAGGCAGCCTTCGTTTCGCGTCTTTCATTCAACCTGTTTTGAAGGACACATCGGATGTATTCCAATTCACAAAAATAAACTGACGGAAAATGAGTCGGTACTGAGATCGTCTAAATTTATTATGAAATGTAAGACAAAAATAACGTTTTCAGACATGAAAGCATAGATGTTATCTTTTTTTTTGCTGTAAATTATTCACTTAACACTAACCTGCCAATAATGTGAGCCACTGGGAGACTGTAGACGGCTGTCATTCTCTGTATTGCATTAATAGAAAGCCACTTAATATAAAGATTTGAAATACAAAGTATTTTTCCAAAATTAAGTTTGAATAGTATTTACGTGCCGTGACGGTAGGGGCGGAAACGTGTGACGTAGCCATGCACACTTACTAGACCGTCTCATTCTAGCGTTTACTGCTGAGGAGGACTCTAGCCTACAAGCCTCAGAAGGACTGAACTGGGAAGGACGCAGTCTCGGTAGGATGTAGCCTTCCGTTTGAGAAAAAAACCAGAGTGTGCACGGATCTGCACTTCAGATTCTAACCGGAAAAAGTAGAAAAAGTAAGCGAATTGGGATTTTCTTCCTTTAAGCGCAAAGGAGCAACTGTGTCTAAAGTGCTGGAAAAGAGAGTCAAAAGTTTCTGTCACAATATTGAGTTCTTCTAAGCTATCTGGGATGCTGAGAAGATTAAACTGATCAGGAATATTATTAATAAAGCAATCTTTAGTGGCAGAAGTGATAGGTCTAACATATTTGCAACACGGAGTAGACTTTGCAGCCTTGGCTAAATGACGTATACACGAGACTAGATAATGATCTGAGATGTCATCGCTCTGCTGTAGAATTTCAATGGCATCAACATTGATTCCATCATGCGATAATATTAGATCTAGAGTATGATTACAATGATGATTAGGTTCAATTAACTCCAATAGAGTTCAGAATGTCTTTAAATGCCAATCCCTATGCATCTTTTTCATTATCTACATATTAAAATCACCAACCATTAGGACTTTATCTGCAGCCAGTATAACACCAAAATAAGCAAATTCTTTGATAAAGTCTGTATGGTGCCCTGGTGGCTTGTATACAGTAGCCAGCACAAATCTCAAACGTGATTTATCATTTACAATAGTGTTACATTTAAGCATCAACACAAAATAATTATATTTAAAACTAGATTTCTCAGTAATTCTTAAGATATTACTATAAATTACAGCAACACCTCTCCCTTTGCCTTTCAGACGAGGCTCATGTTTGTAACAGTAATCTTGGGGGGTGGGGTTCAGGTTTTCTTGCTGTTTTCTTGCGTAGAATGTGAGCAAAGTTAATAAAGTCAATCTGGACCTTTGTGACTTGTTCAGTTGACGTTTCATTCCTTCATGGAGAAACTTCTGCGTCTGTGGCACCTTCCTCATGACGATAATCTGTCCCCTTTTGACCAATCCTGTCACCTTCAGTTGTGCAATTGTCTTGGCAGACCTCAATGGATGAAGGGGTTCTCCTTGTAGCAGACGGTCGGTTTAGCCAGTCTGTCTGCTTCCTGACCTGAGCCCCAATTTATGTTTAAGCTCTAAGACTATGTGCCATCTTACTAGAGAGAAGAGCAGAACCATCCCAGGAGGGATGAATACCAACTCTTTTCAACAGGTCAGGTCTGCCCCAAAAACTTTTCCAATTGTCTATGAATTCTATATTATTTTGTGGACACCATTTAGACAGCCAGCCATTGAGTGAGGACAGTCTACTAAGTATCTCATCACTCCGGCAAACAGGAATGAGGCCAGACCAAATTACAGTGCCTGACATCGTACTTGCGATTTCATGCACCTCTTTAACGTTAATTTTAGTGATCTCCGACTGGCGAAATCAAACATCATTAGTGCCGACGTGAATAATAATATAGAATTTACGATAATAATAATACATTTGATTGATATTGGGCTTTTCTTGTACCCAAAGCGCTACAAATACAGTACAAAAGTAAATACATAAAAATACATTTAAAAAAGCAACAAGCGGTGTAATACAATATACATCCAGTGTCACCAATTAAGACACAAACACCATCTTAAAAAGATGGGTTTTTAACTGTTTCTTAACACTCGTTAATGTTGTAGCATTTCTAACAGTTAAAGGAAGTGCATTCCACAATCTGGGGCCTGCCACAGAGAAAGCTCTTTCACCCATCGTTTTCATCGTTTACGATCAGCATTAGCCAGTGTTGGGCAAGCTACTTGGAAAATGTAGTGAGCTAAGCTAACAGTTACTCTACATTAAATTCAGCTTCACTACACTGAAGCTACCACCCTGGGAAATGTAGCAAGCTAAGCTACAGCAAAATGGCAAAAGTAGCTTACTACATCTAAGCTTTTTTTATTTTTATTCATTTTTATCATTTTTAAACATGTCAGTCAAACAGATAGGCAGTCAATTTATCAGTTCAATTGTTTATTCACAAACAAAAACATAACTATATAAAACCATAAAACTATAACAAAACCAGGAGTCGGGAGTGTGTGCATCTATTAAGCAAATTTCTCAAGTGTCAGGCCAAGGATTGAGATTGGTACGTGATGTCCACGTCCGGAGCAGAATGTGGTGGTAATGCACCTAAAAGCTAGTTGTAGTTGTAGGGCCCTATGATTTGTTTAAAAAAAAAAAATTCACATTCCAAATTATTATAATATTTCCATTTTAATTTTTCTGTATTCTTTTTTTTCCCCATTTTAATATTTTTGGACAAAAAGCATGTCTAATTAATTGAAACCATGAAACTTATACAATTTAACAATCATCTATTAAAATATTTAAAATAATTAAATTTAGGGCACTGTGACTTTTAGCTAAAAAAAATGTACCAATTTTTTTTCTTTTCTTGATTCCATTTTAATGGTTTAATTCCCTAGTAATAACCAATGTTTTAAAATGTAATGATTTAAGCAAAACTTTCTTGAAAGGTTAAACCAACCTTTTATTTTGATGGGTTGCCGTGTAGCCCTTTGAGTCTCTTTTGTGTTTTTATGATATGACGATAGTTTTTCTCAAATCAAGCTAACATGCTGCTGAAGTGACTCTCAGAGCGGCTGTGTAGATAAAGTTCATGCAATAATGTCCTCATATAAACTGAAAACATCGCGAGCGTCATGCATGCCTCAGTGTGTGTTTGAGTGTTGTGGTAAATGAAACTTCATCAAATGGTTCGTTCAGAGACACCCCACATAGCAACATTATGTCGGCCCAGATCCGGCCCAAATCTGGCACCCGTGGAAAGCGGATCTGGCCCACATGCAGTATTGAATGACGGTCCTTGGGTGGCCCACTCCTGTTTGCCAGATCTGGGCCACAAGCAGGCCATAGCAATGCCACATGTCAGCCAAGAGTAAAGAAATAAACCAGAACTGGACCTTATCTGAGCCACAAAATCTGTGTATATTAAATATGAAGTAAGTTCAGCCATAATAAGCCTGTTAACAAGCAGAATCACTGAAGGAAAGAAGAGAACAGAAAAAGGGACAAGCAGAAACACAAGAACTACAACTGACTTCAGACACAGTCTTAGATGAAATCAACTGAAGAGAAAAGAAGACATCAAATCTGTGAAGATCTCAGCAGAGCAGGATTAAACAACTCCACAAACCGCATTAGTAGCTTCATTTATTACTAACCAGACTCACTTTATTTCTGTCAGACTTCTACAAAAGTTTTATTGAGAATTAACATGGGTTAAACTGTTTCATTTGTTTCAACTGTTACCATAACAGTGATCAGCGTTTCCATTAGTTGGTCTATTAACTCTTGTTATGTATTTAGTTATTTTTGGCTGCTGTGACAGTGTGTGTGTCAAAACACATTAGCAGTAGCAAAAAAAGTTAAAGTGAACTGAGATCAGGTGGTGATGGTTACTGGTGATGATTTTGTAACCATCATTAATAGACTGATTCACTGATGTCTTTTGAATCTAGCAATTGTGTTGTACCATTAATATATTTTAATCTTAAACCTTGTGTTTCTGCTGCATGAGATCTGACAACATTACAACAATCAGTTAGAAGATTTTAACAAACATGAGCACAAAATTTGAATCCACCATAACACACACAGACATCAACAATCAGCGTATGAATCTCAACAATGGTGACAATCAAAAATATTTAGATAAACAGATAAATTCAGAACAGCACTGAAAAGCTCACAACAAAACCAACAGCAAAAAATAAAAGCAAATATTTAGAATTAAACAAATTAATAGGACAATTCAGCTGCATAATTTATTCATGTTGCAATGCATGCTGGGAGTTTTGTACTATGCTGGTACCCAGCATGCATTGTAGCAAGGTACTTTTGATTGTCACCATTGTTGAGATTCATATGCTGATTGTTGATGTCTGTGTGTGTTGTGATAGATTCACATTTTGTGTTCATGTTTGTTAAAATCTTCTAACTGATTGTTGCAATGTTGTCAGATCTCATGCAGCAGAAACACAGGGTTTAAGATATAAATATATTATTGGTACAACACAATTGTTAGATTCAAAAGACATCAGTGAATCAGTCTATTTAATGATGGTTACAAAATCATCACCAGTAACCGTCACCACCTGATCTCAGTTCACTTTAGCTTCCTTTGCTACTGCTAATGTGTTTTGACACACACACTATCACAGCAGCCAAAAAAGACAAAATTCATAACAAGAGTTAATAGACCAACTAATGGAAACGCTGATCACTGTTATGGTAACAGTTGAAACAAATGAAACAGTTAATTCTCGAAAAAACTTTTGTAGAAGTCTGACAGAAATAAAGTGAGTCTGGTTAGTAATAAGTGAAGCTGGTAATGCTGTTTGTGGAGTTGTTTAATCCTCCTCTGCTGAGATCTTCACAGATTTAATGTCTTCTTTTCTCTTCAGTTGATTTCATCTAAGACTGTGTCTGAAGTCAGTTGTAGTTCTTGTGTTTCTGCTCGTCTCTTTTTCTGTTCTATTCTTTCCTTCAGTGATTCTGCTTGTTAACAGGCTTATTATGGCTGAACTTACTTCATATTTAATATACACAGATTTTGTGGCTCAGATAAGGTCCAGTTCTGGTTTATTTCTTTACTCTTGGCTGACATGTGGCATTGCTATGGCCTGCTTGTGGCCCAGATCTGGCAAACAGGAGCGGGCCACCCAAGGACCGTCATTCAATACTGCATGTGGGCCAGATCCGCTTTCCACGGGTGCCAGATTTGGGCCGGATCTGGGCCGACATAATATTGCTATGTGGGACGCAGAATATGCATGGTTCCTACTTAAATACTCTTTATGCGAATATTCACATACACTATTTCGAGATTTTATTTAAATTTACGGACCTACTTTTCATCTAAGATATGACTATTCCGTGAATTACAGCGTTATACAGTAAATTCAGTTTTTACGCCTGGATTCCGCGATCCTGTCCGTGTTTTCCGCATCGCGGGAATGATATGGTCCTATGGTTGCCAACCGCCGTAAAACACATGAAGAAGTCATCGTCACTTATTCAGGATCAGTGATACTTAACAGTTGTCTTTCCGATTTGAGCTTGAACTTTAGAAATGCTTGGGGAAATGTAGCTTGTGTGTAGTGTGTGGACTCTACCGCATTACTTGATCATAAAAAGAGCTTCGCTACTGAAAAGCTATTTGATTCAGAAAACAGCGACGCTACCACCACGCTACTGGGAAATGTAGTTAAACTAGTAGCGTCACTACTTGTAGCGACGCTACTGCCCAACACTGGCATTAGCCAGCACTTTTAAATTTCCTTTGATGTCAGGCGCTCTGGCTCCCAACAAACATGTGACTATGGTGGCTGTCTCTATTTTCACTTTCCATGTAATAGAATCGCCAATAACTAGGGCACATTCAGCAGGATTCACAGTGGGTGTTTCACTGAGTGCAGAAAATCTATTTGTTAGGGTAATCGGAACGGAAGAGCAGTGTTTTGTCCCGCGACTACAGCGTCTCACGGTCACCCAGTTGCCCTGCTGCACTGGCTCTACAGCCGGAACCGAACAATGTACAGAGTTCACTAAGCTAGTCGCATCTAAAGCAGTATCTAAAGCCCTTGCATTCTTACCATTCTCGATTAAAGTTTGGATGCGTGTCTCTAGTTCTGAAATCTTCTCTGTCAGCCTGACTGTCTCCCTGCATTTATCACATGAAAAGCCAACTGTGCTATGCTATGCTATACATGTATATACATGTATAGCAAGGCTATGCTATACATGTGAGACAAAGTGCAAGTGACAATCACAGGAGAAGAGTAGACATTACTCACCGTGTTTGTTGACTGATCCTACTTACCACAGTTGTTTGATAGACAAAAAAGACGGATAGCACGGATAGGACCTGCCGGTTAACAGGCTAGCGAGATACTATCTTGTTGTGCTACCAATAACGATTTAGATAAAAGCTAGCGGTGTCAGATTAATGTGTGTAAAGCAAGATTAGAATATATCTAATATATGTTGATGAGTAAGATATTTAGCAATATAAACAAAAAAGAATGATAGTAAATAGAGATTCAAAACAGAAAGCTATACAGAGTTTACAGACGCAAACCAGCTGCAAGGCAGACAGAAGCAATCGATCAGCAGCAAAGCAGCTTGCTTTTAATGAATGAAAGAATGAATGAAACCTTTATTGCCCCGAGGGGAATTTGTTTTCCATTCAAGGGATCCACATTGAACATTAGCACAGATAACAGTAACTAAAAAATAAAAAAAAAGATAATAATAATTATCACAAAAAAAAACACACCAAACATCCAACAACATTGTAGACATTGGGGATACAGAAAACAGAACATAAACATCAACAATGCAGCAATGGTGGTGACATGCAATCATCAGTCCAATAGCTAAGATGAATCAATAAATAATTAATAAATAACCAATAGTGCATATTATAAAAATGTCTATGTGCCTGTGTCTGATCTGTTCAGTAACTGAATGCTCCTCGGCACAAATGATGTAATGGCACGTTTGGTATTTATTAGGGGCATTCGAAATCTACGTCCAGAGGGGAGGGGGGGAAACTCTGAGCAAAGTGGGTGGGATGGATCATCCAGTATCCTCAGAGCCAGACTGAGGGTATACTGATCTGTGAGGTTGGGGATGCTTTTAACATTGGATCCAGTCATTTTCCTGCCCATTTTAGTCACCTTGTCCAGCATGTTCCCGTTCTGGACAGAAAGACCTCCATGTGAGCTTGGGTTTGTATTTTGAGATGAATTAAAATGATCTGCTCAAAGCACTTCATAGCAACAGAAGTGAGTGCCATTGAATCGTTCAGTCCAACTGGTTTGGGTTTCTTAGGAAGTGGTAAAATTTCCACTGTTTTCTATATCTTTGGGACTTTGTACGTGTCAAGTGATTTCTGAAACAGTCCCCTGAACACCGGCTCAGTTGTTCTTTACAGCTCTTTAGGAGGGTGCCTTCCAGCCTGTCAGAGCTGGCAGCTTTCCGTGTCCTTATCTGGGAGAAGATCCGCCCCACTTCCTCACAGCTTATCCTGATTGCTGCACTTGTTCTTCCATCGAGGCTGATTGGATTGGCTGGTACGTCACTCTCCCATCTCGCAAAGTATTCATTCAGGACATATGCTTGCGCAACTGTATGTACCGAGTGGTGATTTTGACTTTTAATGACATGGTCATAGAGATCTACACAGTCAAAAACGCTCCACTCCGTGCAGTCAAAATTATGTGATTTTAGGTTTTTCCTAAACCTACGGGCAGTAAAAAGATAGTATTATCATCTGACCCAGCTATCACTGGTTTGTTGACTGCTTTGTAGGCATTTTTTATATTGCCATAACATAGATCAATTGTTTTTTTATCCCCATGTTGTGCACTTCACATATTGCTGATAGTGGGGTAGTGCCGATGACAACGTGCAGCCATTAAAGTCACCCAGAATAAGTTTGGGAGTGTCTGGGGGCTCTGCCTCAAGTTCTTGTATGGTGATACTGTATATCGCATCTGCAGCCGCTTTGTAGTTTGCATCAGGGTGAATATACACTAGACATACAAATAGTTGCCCAAACTCTCATGGTAAATATCTAGGTCTTAGGGAAACTGATAGGAGTTCTAGGTTTGGAGAATTGATGGTGTGTCTAATTGATGGTGTGTCACGAATGCAGCGTTTACTTCCTCCTCTCGAGCCACACTTTCTCTTTGTCCTGACAGGTCGCTGTTCAGTTGGATGTAGGCATTCCAAAGGAAAGTCTGTTGGAGGTGTCCACTGCAGCTGTGTTGTTAGGCCTAGCTGAAGTAGTTGATGTCTGTCGTAGGTTATCCTGAATGGCTCTGCGTTTGACAGGAGTAGAGCGAGTACAGTGATGGCCAGAAAGAGTTCCAAGTTAGCCCTGTTACTGTCCATTGTTTGCATCCAATTGCAGACGTTTAAATTCGAGACATTAAAAAAACACGACTTGAGACAGAGGGTCAAACAATCAGAGCTCCAGTGTGCGTGTCAGCCGCTGAGCAGCACCATTTAATGGAAATAACTTGCCTGTTCTTCTAATCACCTGTTTGTCTATGATCTGCAAGACTCATCTGTTCAAGATGAGTGACTCTCCTGTGAAAAGGATTTACCCGAATATTAAGTTTACATGCTTTTGAAAGATCAGTATTGGTTTTTAAAGTAAAATTTCCATATTGACTCTGAGTTCTCCTTGAAATACTTATCTGCTTTTTGTTTGTGGAGTCTGTTTGCTTTCAAGTCTGAAGCCTGGACTGAAGTAGATGTATCCTGTTTTTGAAAATACTATTTTGAAAGACTTAATTCTTATGTGTACTCACCTCTAGCGACTTTCCGGTTTCTTCATTTTCTTTTTTTCCCCTTTTTTCTTTGGATAAAAATACTGCACCTTTAATGTTAAAGTTTCTTCGTTTCATTATACAGTAATAGTGATCTGTGAATTGTATCTACCGATCGTTTCGCTAGATAAGACCCTTATTCATCGTCTGTTCTCATTTAAAGCCCTTTGAAGCTGCACTGAAACTGTCGTTTGGACCTTGAACCGTTTGGGTTCCATTGAAGTCCATTTTATGGAGAAAACTCCTGCACTGTTTTCATCAAAAACCTTAATTTCTTTTCGATTGAAGAAAGAAACATGGACATCTTGGATGACATGAGTAAATGGGTGAGTAAATTATCAGCAAAAGTTTTTTTTAAAGTGAACTTATCCTTTAAGAGGTAACCAGTGTAGAGATGATAAAATTGGCATTTTCTTGACCTAGTAAGAACTGTAGAAGCTGAATTTTGGACTAACTGTAGTTTGTTCATTGAGTATGCAGGACAACCAGCTAGTAATGCATTACAGTAATCCAGTCTAGAGCTCATGAATGGATGAACTAACGTTTCTGCATCAGAAACGGATAGCATGTTCTGTAGCTTAGTGATGTTTGAGAGGTGGTAGAAGGCTGTTTTTTTAACATTTGAAATATAATGATCAAAAGACAAGCTGAAGGATTAAGTAACAGTACATCCTTCTATACCCCTTTTCCATTAAAAAAGAATTGGTTCGGAACTGGTGCTGGTTCAAAGTTGGTTGAACTTGCGAACCTTCTCAGAACCTGTTTGTTTTTCCACTGACTAGAGAGCCCAGCGAACGATATCATTACGTCACTGTGTATGTTGCTTTCACCATAGACAGTAAAAGAAATGGACACAACGACCCCGTTGATTTCAACGGAGAGAGTTAAAGCCCAATAGGAGCACTCACTTCCTGATAGCCAAGCGTACTGCGCAGGCTCAAACTGAGCTTGACGACGTAGATGTGATGTGAACAAACCTGTCTGTCTTCTAGTAGCTGTGCCGAGTGAAATCTGAATAATTCCCTTCCAAATCTCGCAGAGACAGAGAGCGTGAGTATTAGCTGTCCATGAACTAGCAACATGACACACTTTATGACTCTCTATAGGCTTCTCCCTTTACTTTATCAGACTTTATGCCTCCACGTCCCCCCGATTGCCCGCAAGCTTCTCCTCCTGTCTATACGGTAATTTCTCGACAGTGCAACAGAGAGTCGATTGGTTATGATGCAATCGTTAGCCTATTTTTACAAAAACGGCTTCTACGGGGCCATAACGTAAGATACAAAGTAATGGAGCCTTTTGTACATTGCCGTGTTTCTTTAGAAATAAATAATGGACAAATGTAGTCTTTGGACGCCTCAGATGTAAAGTTATTCGCTGTCAAAGTGACGCCAAAATGAATGGGAGTCAATGGGATGCTAACAGCAGGTGATAGCCAGCTACAATGGCGGCCCCGTGAGGAAGCTTCAGTTTTCGGCGGATGGATTACCCCCTTGGCTTTCACCAACTTCAAGCATAACAATTACAATGGCGGACTACATCGTCTTTCTTCAAATGTTTCTCCTGGCTTTGCGATCCTATTTTGGGGTCAGAAGAAGACGTTTAGAACACATTTGTGCTGCTCATCTGGATTACTATAGATGGAGGTTACGTTTGAGAAGTTGTTCGACAATAACCCCACACCCAGCCCCTGACGTAAGCATGACGTGGTAAAAGAACGGTTCTAGTCCAGCAAAGAGTTGGTGCTGCTTTGGAACTAATTTTCCTGGCCGAGGACCGGTTCTTTGGCTGTCGAAACACAAAGAACTGGTTCGCGAGTAGGCACCGGCTCCGAACCGGCACCAGCACTACCTTGGTGAAAAAGGGGTACTAGATGCAAATTGTATAAGAGATTCTGTGTTCAGGTTTTTGGTCCAGTAAGTAACACCTCAGTCTTATCCAAATTTAATAGAAGAAAATGACTGGTCATCCAATATTTTATATCTTTAACACACTTTATTGACTTGGATAGTTTAGAGATTTAATCTGGTCATGATGAAATATATAACAGGTTCATCAGCATAACTGTGGAAACTAATTCCATGTTTTCTAATAATATTACCAAGAGGTAGCATGCTATTGAAAATAGCAGAGGGCCTAAAACTTTCTCAAGCTTTTAGAGCCTTTTCATAACAGGAAGTACTGTTCCATTCGATTCTAAATACCTCTAAATGAGTTTTTATTTCCATTTGTGTCCTAGGTTACAAGTTTCTCACTTGAGAGCACAAATAATACTTTTGTACCGTGGTACATTACTTTTCTCTCCAACCTTTTTTAATCTGATGGGTTCAACAGTTTCTGTTGTCCTGGAGCAGATAGTGCCAATACTGCTAGTCATTTAATCAACTTCCTTGTGTTTATGGGAACACATCAGGTAGGTTATTTGTGAATCTATCTTTAGTGGTTGAGTTAATTGTTCTTCCTGGTCAATAACGTGGAGCGTTATGGCAAATATCAGCAGTATGCAGTATCCAAATTACAAGCCAGTGATCAGTGACATCATCACTTTGCAGTAGATTATCTATATCAGTAAGATTGGTACCATGTGATATAATTAAATTTAGTGTATGATTAAAACGATGAATGGGTCTGAGGACGTTTTTCATGACAAGGTCGGAGAGAAAATCCTTTTAGGAAATCAACATAGGGCCCTGGAGGTCTATACACTTCAAATTAATTAAATTTGTCAAATTAAACCTCTTTTCTGAGTAACATTAAGAATATCTCTACAGATTTTTACAACACCGCCGCCACGGCCAATCAGATGATGCTTGTGTTTATAACAGTAGCCTGGTAGAGTAGACTCATTAAGGCCGAAATAATCATTTCTGTAAAGACTACAAGCACTAGTTCCCACCCTTTCAAAACCGCCCAAAGGGGATTGGACCTAATGCGCTAACAGACCTATCACAGATCAGTGCCAGTGCGTTTGATTTCACCTGCAGAAACTTTTTGAAAATATGGACGAAGGTAGAGCAAAACATACAAGATATTTAGTTTGTAAATTCGTTGTAAAAAAGTTTGTTGCTAGCACTGCTAGTTCCAGACTTTCCTGGCTGTTCATCGTCATCATCTGGCAAGGTAAATATCGACGGAATTGCGGTTTTCACAAGCGCAGGTCTCTTCAATCCTAAGGGGTTGGGTTCGAAATCTTCTGGATTGAAATGTAGACTGCACACCGTCAGATGTTTTAGTGTTTCAATAGCTGTGTCCTCTCCGAACTTCGGGTTATTGATAGCCCGTAGCCACTTTTTGCACAAGTCCAAATCTTTGGGCATAGCTGCCAACTTTTGAGTATAGCTTGGAGTGATGATGAACAGGATGCTATCTGCACACGCACGGTCTCTCTGCCGTGCGCGCGTGCTACGCGGTTTGGAGCACAGTCTGTCTCGCATGCACGCTCGCTCTCGATTACGGGAGATTTTAACTAATTTGCGGTATCCTCTTCCTCCATACACCTGTCTGTCCCCCCCACCGATCTCACCACTATGGGGAGCAGAGCATTTAGCCGTCTCTGGAACTCATTACAACCCCAACTCAGAAACATCCATTGATTCTCCCATTTCAAATCGCAACTCAAAACACATCTGTTTAAAACTGCCTATTTCACTTGATGTCAATTGCTCTGCCTCTTTCTGTTGTTTTTTAATGTTGTACTATTCTTTATTTTTTGCTGCTTTTAGATCTTATGTATTATCTTATGTATTCCTGTGCGGTGTCCTTGAGTGCTGAGAAAGGCACCTTTAAATAAAATGTATTATTATTTATTATTATTTACAATAAATGTTATTCAATACCCAGAAAAGCTTCTTGTCCAAGGTAGTGTCCTTTCACCCCTTTTCATGATTTCATTTAGCAATTTTCTGCTATAAAAACTCAATTCTTAATATCCTGTACATGCTTAACTCTTAGTATTTTATACTCTCTAACTATGCTATATCGTACTAAATGTGTTACAGTTTAGCAGAAAATTCACAATATCTCAAGGGGGCTATATTCCCCAATCTTAGCTTGGGGCTTGACTTCAGTTTCTGGTTCATATAGCCTAGTAAGTATTTTAGCAGTACCTGTAAGGCATTGTGTAAACAGAACTATAGTCATAGAGTAATTGCTCTGTCATGGACTGTCTCCAGCTCTTCTTCATGGTTTTCTTTTGTCAAAATTATTCTTTTCATTCTCTGTTTCTGTTTTATCTAATTTTCTCCTCCTCAGTCTCGATGAACGGTGCGGTGATAAGAAGGTCAGATATACCAATGGGACATCTCTGCTCGTAGAACTTTATGACTTTTTAATGGGACTGCAATCACTCCAGCCCGCTGCAATCAGAGCCAATTAGCAGCTTCTGCTCGTTAACACTGCTCCCAACACTGCACTAATTCGAGGTTAATTTGGTTTGATTGGGAAATTTTTTGAATCTTTGTGTGATACGAGGGCGTGATGATAGATGACCGCAATCTTCAACATGCTTTAATTCCTTTAGGGAAACGCATGTGGGCGCCATGTTTGTGAAAGCTTGTGTGTTTGAAGGGGTTTATGGAAAGATATACTCTTTCAGCTCATGAACCATCAGCCCACCACATCCTAAACCAGGTGTAAGAGGTCTATTTCCTTTCCAGCAAAGGTCCGAAAAGTACTTATCACTTAGACTGGAGCCAGTATGTTATATGGTCATGAAATGAAATACACAAGGTGC
This sequence comes from Semotilus atromaculatus, assembly GCA_031834385.1. Taxonomy (NCBI): domain Eukaryota; kingdom Metazoa; phylum Chordata; class Actinopteri; order Cypriniformes; family Leuciscidae; genus Semotilus; species Semotilus atromaculatus. The sequence goes on along the minus strand of JAULUF010000050.1, from coordinate 2,382,457 downwards.
ATTTCACAAATAGTCATTGCAGGAGAGATTTCACTTTCAGAAAAAGAGTTGATCTCAAGGAATGTTTTCTTTTTATTATGTTAGTTCAAGGGTTTGTGGCTTCAAATTTAGCTTGATTTGCAGTTGTAACTAATATATGTTACTGATGATTGTATCAGGATTTGACAGTATATTAGGAAATGTAAGCATTTGGTTTGTTATCTATTTGGTTTGGAGTAAATTAAATATAAATTGACTCCGAATTAAAACTTAAATGTTGTCATTATCAGAACAGTCAGTTTAAGTCTGTTGGCTGTGCATGAGAATCAACAAGTGCAAGACATGTAAGGTATAATGTACAATCAGCATGTCATTATCACAAAATAATCCCCAGCGCTTACACTAGGGACCTGAATACGTTTATTTAGTTATAATTACCATCTAACTGTACATTATCCCACTTATTACATGGCTGCTTACTGAATAAATAAATAATTGGACATGAAAAATTGATATGAGCTGAAATAATTTGATTATGTTAAAGAAAAGGACAGCGGAGTGCTATGAGAAAACTAGCACAGTGTGAAAATTGTTTGTCAGGGACAATGGTCAAATACAGAGTTTGGCCATTATGCAAAAACCTTTGCCACTGACTATTTAGAATTTTAGAGCTGTGTAATAAATTGGCTAAGTAGCTTTCCTGCAATTGTGAATTTTGTAGTATACATTTCCTGCCTTATCATGGTACATATAATGCTTATCCCGTGTCACTTTTGATGTGTAAAGATGGCTTCAATGTTCCTTGTTGAGAAAAAGCGCTAGGTTTATAATTATGATAATTTATGAGAAGTGTTTCACAGGCTGGATGGAAGCAATCTGGACAGGCACGCGGTCTGCTAATTGGTGACCTCTGTTCTAAAGGCACACGGCTGAGGCTTGAGTTTTTAAAGGGAGACATCACAGCTGTTATATGAATGAGTCTGGGCTTCCGTTCAGCCCGCAGAAACTGCCTGTGAATGAGACAATGAGCAGGTTCAGCCAACTGTGACAATCACACCAGTTGTTCAGCAGTCTGTCAGATCATAAACTTCATAATTTGTGTCTTCTGAAGCGCACACACACATACACACACGCACACACACACACACACACAGGTTTGGCTTTTCTTTTTAGTTGGTCATTTGCAGCAGACAAAAAGGTTGCATAAATCAAAACAGATGAGTATCATAAATGTCACTTTTAAAATGTCAGTGGAAATAATGCACTTTGTCACAGTGATGCAATAGATCGGCAACTTCTGAAAAGCTGAGTTGATATTCCACTAAGGTCAGAGGTCAAGTTTCTAATTGTATTTTTGATGACAGGTGGGGGTTCTCTTCTGCAAAATTCTCACATTTCTCTCACTATGAAGTAAGAGGTTGACTGGAAAAGCGGGGGATGGCTAGATAGATAAGTAGATATCAAGGGTAACAGAAAGACTGATAAAACAATTAATTTGAAAGAGTTGATGATGAAGAGGTTAGGGAGATAGTTAAAATAAAAGACAGAGGTTTCTAGAGACAGCATTAGAAGGATGCGTTTTCATTAATTATCTGTATGTGTGTGTTGTGTTTGTATGGATTAGACTTGTGTGTCTGTGCTGTTGCGGGGAGATTACAGAAAGTGACCGATTAATATCCTGCCATTGCTGGCGTTGTTGTAAATTAATTTCCTCTTTATAAGCATTTAAAGTTCACATGCATTCTCATTGGACGACCAGCAGCGTACCAGAGAATTTATAAGGATGAGTAGAGTGATCATAGAAAAATTAAAGGGAGAAAATATAATGCTCAATATTTTTACCTTTTCCCCCAAGCATCTTTTTATCTAAAGTGGCTAAATTTCTGACACCATTGTTATCTGGCTTTGAATTGAATTAAGTTATTTAAAATATTATTTATTCCTGTGATGTCAACGCTGAATTGTCTCCAGTCTTTAGTGTCACATGATCCATCAGAAATCATTCTAATATGCTGATTTGCTGCTCAAAAATATTTATTATTATTATCAATGTTGAAAACCGTTTTTTTTTTAAACCGTGATATGTTTTTCAGTATTCTTCGATGAATAGAAAGTTCAGAAGATAAAAAATAGATATAAAATAGAACATTATAAATGTTATTTTAATGTTTTTTGCTGTTGTTTTGTTATTTTGTATTATTATTATTATGTGGAACAGGAAGTATACCTTTTAAAGACAACTTGAAATGGCATTAACAAATCTTTTAACTGCTGTAATGTGACATGAAGCAGTATTCAGCTGGAAATTATTGAGGATGAGACTAGATCAATTGATTTATCAAGAAAAATGGGCATTGATGTTCAACATTGAGGCTATGATATTATTAGTTAATATTATTTTTCTCCACGCTTGCAGCCTTGGTTACATCAACAAAAAAGGAAAAGTCCTTTTCGAGAAGTAGAAAGTCATTACATTTGGATTAAGGATTATGAAAACAAACATCATTTCTTTCTTCAGAATAGCATGCAGTGACGTGTTTGAAGGCATTTGAGAAATAGAGCATTCATGCATAGTAGTGAAATCCTCATGCTGCGAAGGATCTTTAATTTGGTCAGCTTGTCCTTTGTTTACCCCCCTGCTGTGACAATACCCAGTTCTTTGACATATTGTTTCAATGTAAGCTATGTGTTTACATTTCTATGTGGCCCCTGTAGGCTTCAGTATGCGTGTGTGTTTCCAGAAGGCAGGCAACATTTAGAGCAGAAACCTAATCTAAGAGCATGTTTTGCTGACTCATCTAATAAATAACATCCACATCCACACTGGTGTCTTTTTGTTACTTTTTGCCCTTATTGAATTCTGTCCCTTGTCTAGAGATATTATGTTCTGTTTAACTTTTAAAGAGACAGTTGTTGTTAATCAGAGAGTTCAGAGCTTGGAGTCACACACACACTCCTGTGGAGTTGACAGGAGAAGTAAAGGTCAGCTTGAACAAGTGTGTCCCTTGCGGTTTCTGATTTTTCCATTTGTGATAAGTTTGGGTCTCTTTCTCATTCCCTTTCTTACTCCATCTTGTTGTCACTGTCCTCTCTTCGTAAACAGGTTTAATTAATCGTTGGTTAATTATTCAAGTGACCCAGGGGAAGAGAGCACATCTTTTCTGTGTCTGCCTACCCTTTTCCTGTGTATCTCTTCCTGGAACATCAGGAAAACATTAATTCTACCTCTCTTTTTGTTCTTTCTCTCTGATTTGTATTGTAGTGTTCATTTCAGCTATAAGCTTGATGTTCCTTGGGATTTATTAACAGTTTGACTAATTGATGCATGTGGAATAAATATTTATAAATATTTGAACAAAGCTTCATAAAGCAGGTTCAGATCAAATCTTTGCATCTTTTTTTCACATTTTCTATGCACATTTTTGGAGTATGCATGCAGAATTTAGCAGAATGGATTTAAATATTCTAACTTAGGGAACGTTTACAAGACAACAATCGCCTGTATGCATTTTTTACGAATAGACGACAGCGGTTAAAATTATCAACCGTGAAAACGATTAAAAATGCTGTATTATGCTTGCCAGACCAGTGGTTGGCGATGCCACTTTGTAAAGGAAAACTACGTGCCTATAGACTGAACATGTAATATGCATGCACATAACGTCACCATTTTCACATTCACATTTTTGTTGTTTATTCAGAGACAATGACGCTATCATTTTCAAAAACTTGCACCGTGAAACCTAAAACTTGCACTCTGAAAGTTTGCTTTTTCATTTGTGAATGAACATGGCCAGAATTTATGTATAAAATGTTTTCTGTTTGTAGCTGAAAAATGTGTAGTGTAAATGGCCCCTAAAATGTGTTGAAACAAACTGGAGGGAACTTTGGTTTCCATTGCAACAGCTGGGTTCCAGAAGTAAAAAATCCCATTAATCCAATTAAAGGTGCCCTCGAATGGTTTTCATTTTTATTGTATAATGTTTTCTGGGTTGCCCTTATAATGTTAGTATGTTTTTTAGATCAAAAATAGTCATAATTTATAAATAAAAGGCATTTTTCCTAGCCTGATTTTAGCCTCTGCTGTGATTGGCTGACATGCTTGCATATGAAATAGCTACGTATTACATGTGAAACTCTCTCGAATACTTTTACTACAGATATTATAAGTTTTTACTATTACAGCTATCGAGATTAACGAATCGTGAGATGTTTTAAAGAATTTAGATCTATTCCCATCACATAAAATGTTGCCGCGATGAGCATTGAGCAAACAGATGACAGTGTGTTGATCGCGAGAATAAAGATCTTATCATTGCAACGCAGTTTCTGCACTCTCTCTAATGCTTTCACCAATACAAACACGATGATGTAAATACAGTATTGAACGATTTTGAGAGAAAGATTACCTGTCTGAACTTGAACAATTACACATTCAGAAAGTGTTGCCTTGGTAGCTCGATCGATTTATTTTCAGACGTTCATCGAGGCCAGCTCTGTATTGGCCCAAGTTGAGGAAACAGTCTCGTCGGTGAAATGTTTGGAAATTTCCAGAGAAAATAGAATTAACCCATTGTTTCTTCAGAGGCTCGGATGAAGGAACTAAAAAATACTTTTGTGTTCATTTGTACACCCAAACACTGAACAACTGCCATGCCTCGGCTGCGCAGTTCCGCCTGTCATTGAACATGGGCTGGCATATGCAAATGTTTGGAGTTGTACATATTAATGATCCCGACTGTTGCGTCGCAGTCGGTGTTATGTGGAGATTCGCCTATTTTTCAGGGGTGTTTTTAAAAAACGAGATTTAAGTAAGAAGGAGAAAACAATGGTGTTTGAGACTCCCTGTATGTCATGTCCATGTACTGAACTCTTGTTATTTAACTATACCAAAATAAATTCAATTTCACATTCTAGGGCACCTTTAAACAAACAAGTAGCTATTCATTACTTCAATGAGCTCATTGTTTCTATCTTTAATTATTACATTGTTGAATTAAAGGGCACCTATTATGCCCCTTTTTACAAGATGTAATATTGGTCTCGGGTGTCCCCAGAATGTATTTGTGAAGTTTCAGCACAAAATACCCCACAGTTACTTTATTATAACCATTTGAAAATCTCATTTTTGGGGCCTGTTTTAAAAAGAGCTGTTTTGGTGTGTACCACCTTAAATGTAAATGAGCTGCATATCCCCGCCCTGCCTTTGGATGAGGGCGGAACTTGCATACCTATGGCAATAAACAATTGGTAGAAGCACTGAGAGTGAGAGACCCGCTGTTTTGTATGGCATTCAGCCGTACATGTTTGAAACTGAATCAGACCCAGATAATGAAGAGACTCCAGCAGAAGAAACACAAATGAGAATGGACCAGGACGTCTCGGAATGGTTATTTGATACATTTATGTACTTATAGAGTTTTAATTGCGTCCCCTTTGCAATTATGGATGTGCAACACACACACACACACACACACACACACACACACACACACGTACGTTACGTACAAACGAAATTACATTTATGCGAGGGACCTGCAGTTGTTGTCATGTTTACATTACTTGTCGTACAGGTGCTTATGTGGCAAATGTGACTACAGAACAATAAAATATATGCAGTTTTTAATACAATATCTTAAAAATATATATATTTATAAACGTGTGGTTACACATTATACAAACAAGGTTTAAATTATATACACAGACATCCTACGACGACGACAACAACTTTAGATGCATTTGTTGTTGAATTGGCTGACATCGATTGAAATTACTATTTGCTCAAAAATCATAAAATACACTTATTTCTTCTGGAGGTGACGTTGGATCGCGAAGAGTAGGCAACGATCCACACTTGAGGATTAACTTTGAAGCAAGACCTGCTTTGAATTGACCCTCATTCACAAAACAGTCAGTCAGAAAATGATTCGCGCAAACATAAACGTATTTTGGAAGTTTAAGTGGCGCCTTTCCTACGTAAATAAAATACATCCACTGCGTTTTCAGTGGCTCTGATGTCGGAAGTAAGTGAAAACTACTATGTACATTATTACATCCCACAATAGAACACTTATGTTTCTTAGGAGACATTACCGGCTGTCGTTGAAACTGTCGAGGATGGTGTGCAGATCACCGAGGGCGGGGTCTATGCCAACACACTGTCAATCAAACTACGTCGGTGGGGCTTGCGCAATTCTACGTCTCATTGCGCTGAATCTTAGAACAGCTCATTCTGAGACAGTGCTTATGATTTATTGAGATTGTAAAAAACCACTGGGTGGATTTTTATCATTCTAGGGTGGTTTTGCTCACACACTGCCAACACACATTTATGTTCAAACACCATGTAAAAGTGAATTTTGCATAATAGGTCCCCTTTAATACATTTTTAGCTAACTGTGATTTTGTATATTCTGAAATACATAACTTAGACAGTTACCTCTGATCACAGATAACTCCACAAATTGTAATGTGGACTCGTGCATTTTCTGTAAAGCTACTTTGAAACGATGTGTATTGTGAAATGCACTATACAAATAAATGTGAATTGAATAATTTTCTCCATAATGGTAAATGATTTTGAAGGACAACTTATAAACCTTTAAAGAGAGACCTACTGTGAGCTACAAGGTTGTCAATCAATGGCGTGTGCTTTTGTTAAAGCCAAGAATCCTGCATTATTTCAACTTATTTTATTTTTAACAGAGGAATTCTGAAAAATCGACAAGTGAATCACACCAAAAGAACCCGTCATTCCCATGAAGCACTGCAAATTTTCCCTATATGCTCTAAATATTTGTATACATTTTTTATACATATTTTGCCATAAATGTAAAATATATTGCTTCCCATTTATCCGTCTTCCAAAACCGCAACTTGATCCTACAGAATTAGTCAATTACAGGCTGATCTCGAATCTACCTTTTCTGTCAAAGATGCTAGAAAAGTCAATATCCTCACAACTATGTTCCTTTTTAGAAAGAAATGGTATCTGCAAGGATTTCCAGTCAGGATTTAGACCGTACCATAGTACTGAGACAGCTCTCATTAGAGTCACAAATGATTTGCTCTTGTCATCCGATCATGGTTGTATCTCTTTATTAGTGTTACTCGATCGTAATGCTGCATTTGATACTATTGACCATATTTGGCCTATTTAAAAGAATGTTGTGTTCAACAGAGGTGTAAAGTCCAGGTTCAGAAAGTAAAACTCCTCCTCAGTATTTTGTTCCAATCACATGGATTTGCTAATTAGCACAGGTTTTCAGCAAGGAGAACTAATTAGTGAAATGGGTGGAATAAACATATGGCAAGACTTTTACTTTCTGACCCCTGGACTTTACACCTCTGTTGAACACAACATTCTTTTAAATAGACTCGAAAATTATGTTGGCATTAGTGGAATTGCATTAGCATGGTTTAAATCATACTTATCTTCTGACCGTTATCAGTTTGTAGCAGTAAATTAAGAAATGTCTTATTGATCAAAAGTCCAGTATGGCGTACCACAAGGCTATGTACTAGAACCTTTGCTGTTCACATGCTACCCTTAGGAGATATCATTAGGAAGAATGGCATTAGCCCGGTTCTGTCAACACTCCATTGGCTACCTATTAAACATTGTATAAATTTTAAATTATTGTGGATTACTTACAAAGCACTAAATGGTTTAGCTCCCCAGTACTTGAGCGAGCTCTTAACGCATTATAGTCCTTCACGTCTGTTGTGATCTCAAAATTCCGGCCAGTTGATAATACCTAGAATATCAAAATCAACTGCTGGCGGTAGATCCTTTTCCTATTTAGCACCAAAACTTTGGAACAGTCTTCCTACCATTGTAAGGGAAGCAGACACACTCTGTCAGTTCAAATCTAGACACATCTCTTTGACCTACCATACACATAATACATTATAGACTTCTATAATTCAATGTTAGGCTGCATAGATTAGGTCAGCCAGAACCGGGAACACTCCCCATGAATCATGATGTACTCGTTACGTTGTAGTCGTTTACGCTAATATTAGTCTCTCTGTTTATCCCGAGGTTTACCGCAGTCCGCCGGATCAAGGCTGTATCCAGAGTTGATGATGGACCTGCACCTGGACACGACGACAACGCAGTCCTGAAGTGTCAACTAGTCTCTCCTCTGTGAAGGCCCCCTTCCCTTTACCTCTGTACAGATAAACCGTTGTCGGGATAATTCCGGTTCACGTGGCTACGCGGAAGCGATAAATTCTGTATTATAAATTTTTGAGGCCAGACAAGTAGTTTGTTGAGGGTTGGTTTGTAAAGAAGGACTACACGCCTGCGTACATATATATTAAAATGCACATTCCTATAGACTAAACACGTAATATGCATATGCATGAACAATCCTTCATAAAATGCATTAAACTTTAGTTTACAAAGGCATGAAACTCAAAGAGTGGTCTGGGATGTTCACTGATAAGCTCACACAAAAATCGCTGCAAAAGATGCTTTTTAAAAATATATATATCCATTAGACTCTGCCTAGTATTATAACAGTGTTTCTCACTTACCCTAGAGATATACATATCAATGGAGTTGGACAAAAACTACGATAAAACCTGTTGGAAAGCATCTTTTGCACTGGCACTGTTTTGTGCGAATGAGCGGCCGGAGTGCATTAGGGGTTTTCTGTTAGAACGTTGTCGTGTAAGCTACTAAATAAGTTAATAACTAATGATCATTGCGACGGAAGTGAATCAATGAAAACTAACTTTAGCTGGACAATAACTTTATTCTAAAGCTGCTGTAAAGCCAAAACAATCTCTGTTACTTTAATTTCCTATTATCATTGTAAAGCTGCTTTGAAACAATCTATATTGTTAAAAGTGCAATATATCAATGAAGGTGACTTGACTTGACTACATCCATTAGAGTGCCCCTGATATGCTATTTTATAATGTTGTTTTCCTAATGTTGTTTTGGAGTCTCCTACAACAGGTTTACATGCATCAAAGGTAAAAAAACTGTTTCATTTTCTCATAATATACATTTGCAGATCACCACATTTTCAATGATGAAACATTGGAAGAACTAGTCATTAAACCCAAACCTCCATCGCAAGGACAACTCGAGCAGGACGTTTCTCAGTGATACACTACTCAGTTTGAGGTAAATTATGAGATGTTCCAACTGTAATTCCTCACCATCACAAATTTATTTACAGAGTATTTTTCTAATATATTGCAGTGAACACATGGAAACTATCAATAACATGTATATGCAATGTAACGTTATACATTAGCCGAGCTCTAGCGTGAATGACTGATGTAACAAATGTTGGTAAAACAAATCTTGCTCCATGCTTAATCTTTCCTCAAAGTAGTGAGAACGACAGACAATCTGCATTATTAGACATGATTATAGGTAATAGTGGCCCACAGCTGATTTGTAGAAGTATTTCAGTAAGACAGTAATAATGTGAGTTAACAAGTTAACAGGAGGCCGACACAATATAAAACTCATAACTAAGTATTTTGAACACCATCCTTCAAGAGCAAGCGATTTGTGAATCCTGCATTTAACTCCGAGATTTGAGAAGCAGTCGTCAGTAAAATAAAGGGAACACAGCAACAGTTTAGGATTATACTGCTGTGGTATCATGGTAAAGATACATTTTAACTACTAATTCTTCAATTTTCTTTACCGTCACATTGTGTCACACAGCGTCTCCTCGACATGATGCTCTCCAGTCTCCACAGGATCAGCCGCCGGTTTGAGGTATAAGTTTCCCTGGTGCGCGCACAATAAGTGGGCGGGCTAATGTTTTGTCTTGACGTCACGACGAAACGGCTTATGATCGTTTGAAAAACGATTAATTTCATTGACTCAAAGTCGACTCTTACTTTAGAAAGACAATAACTTCATATACGGTGCACTTTCAGATTTAAAACTTTGCAGGATGTTTTCATTCCCTTAGAACTAGATACTATATATTACACACTACATGAAAGGTCATTTTCAAAAATCCATAATAGGAGTCATAATAGGAGTCTGTCTTTTTGTCTGATTTTCATATACATTCAAGTCAAAGTTTGGAACGTTTTAATTCACCTTATTGCTGGTATTGGTTCCTACTTTTAAACAAAGACTTTTTAAAAAACCTTATTGAGAAAAATACTTCCGGAATCAATTCTGCTGGAAAAAAAACTGTGTGACTATTTGCAGTGTGTTGTACAGAATTCTGCAATCACAGATTTTGTGTGAGATTTTGCTTGTGATCACACCCAAAAACCCTCTGTAGATCATTCCTGTGCAGTGTGTCCGACTCGTGCAGCGAAAATAACCATTCCATGACACTCCCCGGGAGGTGAGGCTGTTTTTGGGTGGATTGTTTGGTCTGCGTGTGTACGTCGTAGCAGGGGTGTTATCGGATCTGTGGGGTACCCAGGTCCCTAACAGAACTGCCAATCTTAACATTCCCATAAACCCCTGGGGCTAGAGGAGAGGGTGACTGTTAGAGACTCATCGATTTAACAAAACCCCCCGATGGGCCCGCAAACTAATCAATAAACCACCACAGGAGCGTCTGATCTTATTTCTGTCCATTTACATGGGTCGCCTAACTTCTCACTACTTTAATTCACACTGGTTTGTTTTACTTTTGCTTTTCTGTCCAACTTTGTTCCCTCCCGAATGGCTGGGTGATCAAATGTGAGCGAGAGAGAGAGCGAGAGAGTGTCGTCTAACATCGCTGCTCCTCCACATTTGCAGTTGCTTGATGCACTTTTTTTCCTTTTTTTTTTTTTTTTTTTTTGCCTTGCCTCAAAAAGTAATGACATTTTGTAGATTGGAAGAAAAGTCACTTGCAGAATGCTGAAAACCTTCTATTGATTTCCATTAAGAATGCAATCAAACATCCCATGATGTCTGATACGTGAGCGAGGGAACTTCTGCAAGGTGAAAAATTATTTAATTTCTCTTATTGGCACTTCTATCTTTTTTACTTTTGATTTTGGTGAGTTTTCTGTTTTGAGGGCTGGTGAGAGTGATGGGCTGTGTGTGTCGGTGTAAGTATATATAGTCTTGTTTTAATAACCTATCCGTAGCCTTAAAATCATGACGCTTTTTCATTTGAATGGGATCATTTTCTCCATATGCATTTTGTTTGTTTTTAAAGATCTCATGAAATCCAAATAGGAGTTTTGTGGCTTTTTAGAACACGTACACTACCGTTTAAAAGTTTGGGTCGGTAAGGTTTTATATTGTTAAGGTTTAATAACTTTTTTTCTCATATGTTTTAAAAATGTAATTTAATCCTGTGATGGCAAAGTTTTCAGCATCATTACTCCAGTATTCAGTGTCACATGATCCTTCAGATATCATTCTAATATGCTGATTTGGTGCTCAATAAACATTTCTTATTATTATCGATGTTAAAAACGACTGCATAGTAATTTTATTATTTTATTTATTTTATTTTTGGAACCTGATAAAAAAAATTCAGGAATCTTTGAGTTTAAAGTTCAAAAGAACAGCATTTATCTGAAATAGAAATCTTTTGGAACTAAATATCTTAACTGTCACTTTTCATCAGTGTAATGCATCCTTGCTGAATTAAAGTATCAATTTGCTAATATATATATGTGACCCGCTCTGGCGAAATGAGTCGGAAGTCGCAACGTTCTATTTTAAGATATGGGCCGATTATGTGGAAAAACATTGAAATGTTAGATTTTTTTTTTGTTGCTAATTTCATTCAAAAGACATTCAAAAATAATCTCTCAAAGTTTCATAGTCCATATAATTGAATAAAGGTATTTAAATGACTATTAAAGTTTACAAAGTTTTACTAAATTCGCTGGAAATGAATATTGCTTTTCTCAACTCCTCTCGTCACCTCCTCTGAGCATTTCCCGGGTATCCCCTGAAACACTATCTCTGCTCTCCAAATATGGTGTTGCACGTTGTATACAACAAAATCAAAAAGCTTAGAAATGTACACAAACACTGATCATTTGTCAATGGGAATTGCCCCGTTTCGACTGACCGGCACGCGATTGGTCCAGCCATCCTCCTGTCAGACTCACAGCGCTCTGTGTAAACAAGCTAGCAGATCTCCTCAGAAAGATAAAATATTAATTTGAGAAATGTCGATGTCAAAAGAGAGCAAAGTCGCCAAGAGTGCATATACTCCGTGTGCAGTGCGTATGCGGTGCGGGAGCAGCACGCGCTATAGTGCTTTGCTGCATGCATTTGCAGTGCGCAACTAATCCACGGCTGTACCACAAACACATTTACTCACTATTTGTATTTCAAATCCAGAAGTTATCATCAACTTTTATTTTTTTTTAAAAGTTGTCACCAGTGCGATTCTCTTTTTACACATATGCACTTCTTAGACGTATTCACGTTAAAACACACTTTTAACATCGCATTATTTAATGCATTACTTCTATATAAACACACACACACACACAAACACACACACGCACACACACACACACACACAGACCCTCTCTCTCAAGCAAAAATGTAGTCTCTGTTCAATCTTTCTTTAGTAAATTTTTGTAAAAGTGCCTTTTAAATTATTTATTCAAATAAAAACTTTTAAATAATTTGAGCTTCAGCCTGGTCTAATAGCATTTATATATGTATTTGGTGAAATTAAGCTGTAAAATAAATAGTTTATCGCTTTAAATGCAATGGACTTTGAAAGATATCAACAAAAAACGGGCAAAAAACTTTAAAAGCAATTTTCTCAGGTTTTCAATTGGAAAAAGAAGGCAGACGACCATAATTCAAATGTGTATATCTTTACAACCATTCAAGGTATGACTTTGACTAGGATATCATGTGAAAGTTTATGGTCTCCTCTTTCCATTAATACCAAAATCTCAATTTTGAAATTTGGGTTACTGTGACTCATTTTGCTGGATCAGGTCACATATATGTATAGAAAGCCATCTATAAGCTAGATGGGAAAGCGAACAAAATTGTCTGAAGAGTTTGTTTACATTTCATCTGTACTTGTATGAGAAATTGGAACTAAAGAAATTAAGATTCATGTCACATGTAAACATTTATTTTGTAGATGTTTTATCCAAAATTAAGTGACTTCATGCACTGAGCGACAACACAGACCAGTTACTTTGTCAGCATTTTTCAGTTCCTCTGTTCGATCTGGCACAAAGCTACTAAATCTTTAGTGTTCTGTTAGCTTGATGTGTGAATGGGATTTTACTCATACTAAATCTCTGTCTAACATTTTGAACATGTCTGCAGTTTCCTTTTAGGAAATCACTCTGATTCAACTGGCTAAACCCATGAATCAACTCCTGTATCAAGTCTGGACAGTAGGGTGCTGTGAATTGATCCTGATATTAGCCCTGAGACGATGGTTTTAAGCCGTGAATCAACTCTCTGCTTGTCCGTGAGTCGATTGTGTGAACCATGAATCTCCCTGAAGCAAGAGCTCGACTGGCTGCCTCAGGGCCAAAACCTTCTTGTCCCAGTAAGCCAAGGCAAGAGTTATAGGACATGACAGAGAACAGGAGAGAAAGGTATGAAGCGTTGAATATTTTGGCAGGTCGTCTAGAGGTGGAATGGATGATTCTGTTCACGTTCGCTCCTCTCTCTTATCCCTCACTCCAAGCCTCATTCCCACTCTTGGCAGTCTCACCCTGGCCTGTCCGTCAGCATGTCGCTGTGTGCGATGGGTGGTGATAAACCTCGGTGGGCTTCCTCCGTGCTCAGGCAATAAAACAGAATTAAAATATTAAATCTGTCCACCGACCCCCCTCGTAAATAAAGCTATAAATTACCACTCGTCTCATAAATGAAGGAGAGACATAAGATGGAGGTTTATGGGGAGGTGGTGCCGATGTGGCAGTTTCGCACCCTGATGGCCATTACTCCTTTCTTTCTCTTTTTCATTTCTCCAGCAACACTTAGCAGACAAGAGCTTAACAGGTGAAGGTCATAGTTTTGTGTTGTATGCATTATTAATAGTCTGTGGAGAAGATTTGCTTGTTTTCAATGCAGCTGTACGTTCACGTACCACTTTTGGTATTAAAAGGTTAATTTAATATACTTTACTTACTGTTCCATTAAAAAAAGATATTGGCAATGTTTTTAGTCTTGTTCATGTTTTGCTGTGGTCTTGTTGCAATAATGCCAACAAGACACTTCAAACAACAACAACAAAATAATAACCTTTCACAAAAATACTGATTTTAATGTATTTTATACTGTTTAAATATAAATGTAAAACATTTTTTATAATAAATAAATAAATATAAAGTTGTGATAGGAGCAGTTGGTCACATCCAAGAAAATGAATGGATCTCTGGTCCTGCTGGATTTGATCAAAACACATTATTTCTAAAACTGTAATTCCTACATGTTTGCTTCAAACCAGCAGATGGCTGAATTCTGCCTCTAACACCTTGATCAATATTCAGAAACAACTAATATTTAATTTAGATCATCATTAAAGTTTTTTTTTTTTTCAGAAACATATCCCCTAAAACACAGCATAAATGTATAGGTTAGAATAATAATAATAAATATATATATATATATAATCTGTATAAATTTTTTCATATTTTTTATATAATCGCTCCGTAAAAGTGTGGGGTTCGAATGGACCCCAAAGACCCTGATTGGGAAATGAGGACTGAGGGTTAGTATATTTAATTGAATATTACAATTAAATGAAAAGAGAGTGGCATGCACAGCTGTAAATCGAGTCTTATGGTAGCATATGAAGTCCTGAAGGAAAACCTGATGGAGTCTAGACACCAGACACTTGGGAAATGGTTTGTTTTCCAGCAAGACAGTCAGTTCAAGCCAAAGATACATTGAACTGGCTTTAAAACAATGTTAATGTTCCATTTTTATTTAAATTTTTTCCCATCATTTCTAAGTAAATTTGTGATGACATTGTTCATGTGAACTTGAAGACGTACGTTATCTTTGTCTGTGTGAAAGTTTGTCTGTGCCCATGTTTACACTTTTAAATTGAAATTGTGAAAATATTAAGATACACAAAATGTTTTATTACTTAATTCCCCACTTGACATTTTTATTCATTATATCTGAATGTTTTTTTTTTGTATAAATGGTTTTGAAAAACAAAGTGAAATGTATGAAACCAACATGAATTGCTTTTCTGAGAAATTGGCAAATTTTTAAGATTTTCAAAAGATTTGACCTTGTCATCCTGGTCTTTATTTGTCATTGACCCTTAAATATTCCCTCCCCCTGACACCATCGGCATTTCTGTAATGGAGATTTCTGTAAAGTGCACACTCTCTCTCTGTTTAGTATGCTTGATAGTGTGCCATTGGTGGCAGCATGGTGTCTCGTTCCTGTGAGACTGGCGGAGGGTGGCAGCTCCTCTAAATCTTCCCATCCGCTGTTGCTCCTGTCATCTTTCTCCCTCTCTTTCAGTTGCATCTCTCCTTCGAATCATTTATTCCCCAGCCTGCATCTCTCCTTCCGTCTTTCACTGACAATCTGTCCATCCTCTCTATACCCCCCTCCCTCTCTCTCTCTCTCTCTCTCTCTCTCTCTCTCTCTCTCTCTCTCTCTGGTTAATTAGAATAGGGGGAAGAGGCACACTTGAGTAAGCTCACTATCAGATGATTAATTGCTGGGGGTAGAGGGATGGAGCAGAGGGACACGCTGCTAAAGAGAACACAAGGTTACTTATTCACACCCTCTCTCTCTTTCTCCCTCTCTCTGTCTCTTGCTCATTGAGTCTTTTTCAATGCATTTCATTATAGATTTATTTGTGGGGTTGTCGACATAACAGCATTCACAACGCAATTAACAAGAGGGGTGTGTACGAGAATGATAAACTTGAGATCACTATATTATAGGGCTTTTCACACTGCATTTAACCCCGGGTTATCATCGTTCTAAACCCCGGGTAAACAGCGTTTCACACTTGTGATTTAGATGTGGGGTTGGCACCGCTTTTGCGGTTTAGGCCTACTCCGCATTGCAGTGCAAACTTGTACAGTGTCAAACGCTGCAGTGTTATAATGTTACAACTAGATGCTTGGCAATCGGCAACCAATCGCATGCCTTGTATTCACGCGCTTTGGGCATTCGTAGAAACACTGCACAGTGTATATGAGCAGTCATTTCTGCGTACAGTATGATAGGAAAAATGTCAGACGGCGATGGAAAACGAGAAGAAGAGACCGTTTCATTCTTACCTTTTATAGTTTGAAAAGTTCACCCAGAAAAAACTTGATGTTACAGTCAGCAAAATATGAATGAGGATGCACAATGCTAGAGCGGTAACACTTTAGATTACTGCCCGGAAAGTACTGTGTAATTATGAGAAATTTATAGTGTAACTTTCTGTAATTATAGTTTACCTATAAAGTACTTGCATGTAAGTATAAGAGAACAATGTGTATAGTTTGGGGAATAAAGGGGTAGCAACCAGGAGAATTAAAAAAATATTTAAACTGTAAGTATTATAGAACTAAGGGGTACTTATTCTACTATTATGATACAACAATCTTACATTTGGGAGCAATTTAGCGAGAACATACCATTTTTGTAATAATTGTGTACCAATTCATACTGTATAGGCTTTTTAAAAATGACAGGGTATATATCTATGCATTTATTTTTTTTAATTGTTTTTATAGCAAAAGTGCAGATGTTAAAGTTTGGGCTAACATGTTTCGAGGCAAGCAAAGCTAAAACTATTGCAATTTTTTGTAAATACTGGGATATATATCTTGTTTGATGTGGTTACAGGGTGCTTGTATAAAAAATAAAGGTTTCCGAGTCAGTGATATAAGATTGTGTGTGCATTTTTATTGTACTTACCCTGTAACTACATGGAACAAGAGGGTAACAAGCACCACTACATGAAACAAGAGTATCTTTCCCCAATATTTAAGCAAAAGTTGCAATAGTTTTCGTTTTCAGTGCACTTTTGTTAAAAATATTACTTTAAATGCATATACCCTGTAATTTTAAAAAGGCTATACAGTATGTACTGGTTCACCATTATTTCAAAAAGGTATGCAGTGTATGTTCTCGCTAAATTGCTCCCAAATGTAAGATTGTTATAGTAGAATAAGAACCCCTTAGTTCTATAACTATATAATAGTATAATAGTTATATATTTTTTATTCTCCTGGTTAATTACCCCTTTATTCCCCAAACTTAAAATATTGTTCCCTTATACTTATATTGTAAGTACGTTATAGGTACACTATAGTTACCAAAGTACGCTGTAAAATCAATTTAATTACGCAGTACTTTCCGGGCTGTAATCTAAAGCGTTACCACTAGAGCCTTTATTTAAACAGGTCACATGGTGCTTTTGTCCAGTCAACACTGACACCGCAAATATGCAAATAAGGACTTTAACCCTGGGTTTAGGAATTGTGCAGTGTGAAACGGCAGTTTATGAATACCCAGGATTAACTGTTAACCACGGGTATAATACTTTATGAGCAGCTCCTTTACGGGGGGTTAAAAGCTGTGTTTAGAACGATGATAACCCGGGGTTAAGCAAAGCACATTTAACCTGGGTTAACCCCATGGTTATCTTTCGGGCAACCAGAAACCAGGATTCTGTTTACCCAGTGTTTAGAATGACCCAGGGTTAACTATTTCAAGTGTGAAAAGCCCTTATGATTGCATAAAAGATGCAGAGCATTCTGTGATCATGTGATACTTGGTATTGATGTTGATTGTCATTATTGGAAAAAATACTTTGGGTTCTAAAAGGTGAAGTGTGTGTAATTCTGTGACTCAGCACCAAACAAATTCATCCATACCAACAGTGGCTCAACCAATAGCATGAATTTAGGGCGGGGCTACCTGTTTTGGACAGTGGCAAACAGGTGGAGCATTGTTTGAAAATGGTTATTATTTTTTCAGTTATTTTTGGTGCCAATAGTAGTACAAAAAGTATTCACTTCTCTTAAAAAAATATTTTCGTGGAGATTTGTTAATTTTTTTTGGAGAAATGTAAAGTTCAAAAGGACAGCATTTATTTGAAATCGATTTTTAAAGTCTTAACTGTCATTTTGGTCAATTTATTAGTAGTGAGGCTGAGTTCATGTTGTATGGAGTGAATTATGTGCCTTGAAGGGACATTAAGGAAGAATTACTCCTATCTAGCGGTGAAATTGTATTTTGCATTCAAACGAATTGTGCTCTCCAGCGCCTCGCGTTTTCAAATGCGCGTTGCATCTACGGTAGCCGTTATGTACCAAAAAGCTATGACAGGATGTCTTCTAATAACACTTCGTCGAGTTTTTCTTTGGGTGAACAGGTTTGTTATTTCAAACAAACTTCAAATTGACACAACGAACAAATGAATATACAGTATGAATTAATGAGTGTTTGTCAACTATTGTAATTAGTAGTTTTGTTTACTCGTTATATTTTCTGAAGTACGTGCATTGTTAGATATCATCATCAGATGATTCAACAGTAGGGAGAGGAAAAAGTAGAGGAAGAGGACAGAGAGGCAGTGGATCAGTGGGATCTAGGCGAGGAAGAGGAGGAGAGCGAGAGTCAATACAATGACGACAAAGACGCCCGGCAGCTACAAGAGACGATCTTGATAGAATTGAAAGTTTCCAAAGGCAGAGAAGAGAAGCGACCGAGGTTTGTACAATTTATGTGGATAGCAGTAACTTAGCAATTCATTTTCATTCTCTGTACAATCTTATGCACGTAGCAAAATATTCACAACTTGAGCTAATTGATTGTTTATGAAAAAAGAGAGCTATAGAAAATGTTTCAGAGAGCAATGTTTTCTTTTGCATCAGTTACGTCACGCTGGCTCTGAACGAAAACGTGTTGTGGAAACGCGTTGGCGCACTTTTTGTCCCTCTCTGCTATTATAGTTTTTCAAGATGGCTGAACTACATGGAAGCCTCCGTGGACTTACCCGTCCCATGTATATAAATATAATAAATTCTTCATTTACGAGGATAAATCAGATGGCAGAGGTATTTGTACACCATTGGGGATATATTTATGAATAAAAATATTGATTTTAGATAATAAATTACCTAAAAAGTTACTCATTGCTGTATTTGTTTGTTTAATTGAGGCATGTAATTCACTCCATAATGTTGTGTGTTAATAACTATTCCTCTTGTGGACCTTAGTGCATGTCTTATTTCAAATCCACAACAGCAATTAACAAAAATATTTCCGTCCTTTCATATTCCACACAAGCATTTCTCTGCCCATCTGCATTTTTCTCTTCTGGAAGGCAGATTGCTGTTATCTGTCCTTGACATTTCATTCTCATTTTTTAAACCATTGTCTGTCTTTGTTGCGCAATGTCTCAGTTTCTCCTGGTTTAGAAACAGTTTTGACTGATTTTTGGTCATTCATTTTCATGGGATGCATGCGCAGCCAGACTGCAATTATATATATATAAAAAAAAGTATGCAAAACACGCTCAAAAATTGTCTTGACAAGCTGAAGAACACAAGTGAATACACTTTACTCTGTTATTTCTCCTCATTTTCACTCTTGTACTTGAACTGTTCATTCCCACTCATGCTTTTGTTATAGTCTATTTCTTCAAGTTTTCATGCTTCATCTTTTTTTTTTGTGCAGGACTCTTCTGTCCCTCTCTCCGTCATCGTTATTCCCCTCCCCATCTCTCTCTCTTTATAATTTGATGGATGATCTGTGTGTAGGAGGATATTCTGGCTGTAATAGACAGGCATGGGCAGCTAAATGTTAAGGGCCTCATAAAACGTGCTCGGCCTCCCCCAATGCTCTCCTATCCTTTAACCCGCTCATTGCGTCCCACCATAACTCGTTTTCTCAATTTCTCCTTGCCTGTTTCTCCTCCTCATCATCTCTCTTTTGCCTGTTCCTCTTTTCACCCTGACTTTTGAGTGTGAATGTGCAGTGCATGATATTGATTGTCATTGTGTGTATGAAATTGAGTCTGAGACTACTAGTGAACATGCTTGTGTTTTGAATTTAGTATAAATTTGAATTTACCACAAATTTATTTTGTGTTTACAAATTATATAATCAGCACAACAATCTTGAGTGAAAAGTTGAATTGAATTTCAATTTCAGGTGTAAAACCTGATGAACATGTTCTCCAGCATGATTTGTGAATCATCAGCATCTTGAAATTCAATGGATGCAAGAACATCTGAATATTTCATATGATCAGTGTCACAATGTCAAGGAACACCAGACTCTGAGACAGAGATTAGGTTAAGCCCAAACAGGGTATTGACAGTGATGAATTAAACAGAAAGCAAGTGAGTAATGGCACAGTCAGAATAATGATAAGCCGATGAATATGAACTAACTAAGTCTTTTTCCTTTATCAGGGTGACAGCGAAGCAATGATGACTGGAGCGTGATAATAGAGAGAGCACATACCTCTTAACAGGAGTAGACAGGTAAGTATAATATTCCAAAGAATAGCTTACAGAAGATTTCTGGAGTAGCACAGGGAGATCGCTAGTGATTCACTAGGAGACCCTCGGAGTATCACAAGGAGATCCAACAGGTTAGTAGTGTGGGTAAGTAGTCTGTTATCCGTAGTTGAGACCATAAAGAGTAACTGTAAAGTGTGTGCTCTTATCCTGGTGCAGCTTGGAGTGCTGATGGGAAACAGGTGTGGGTGACGGCCGAGGGAGTGCAGGTAATGAACAAGAGGGATGCTGGGAAATGTAGGCTGTTTCTCTATTCCAAGAATGCAAAGAATGCACTTGTGTTCTTGTGGAGACCGGTCTTGCCAGGCTACCTTGAAAAAATGAACTCGGAAGGATGCAAGGACACAGAAGGCGTCCTTGTGAGAATTGAGATGTGCTGCAATCATTATTTTCATAGTATTTTATATCGTTTTAATTTACCGCATTGTGAAAATTACTGTGTATGTTTAATGTTACTTATGCTTTGTTTGTCACAATGTCAGTTTGTTTTGATCTCTGCTCTGGTCTGTGTTTAGTTAATCTGGTAATTAGTTCAGTTCTGTCTTCCTCCACCCCCTGCCTGTTTGTTTCTGTAGTTTCTGATTGATTGTTAATTCAGTTCAGGTATTTCCTGTTAATTTTCTCTTCAGTTCTGTCTATTTAAACCCTGTGTTAAACCCCTCTGTTCCTGTACCTGTACACTTACCCATACCCGTGAGCCTGTTTTGTGAGAGTTTAGAGTGGCCTTTTATTGTGGCCAGCCTAAGGCACACCTGTACAATAATCCTGCTGTCTAATCAGCATCTTGATATGCCACACCTGTGAGGTGGATGGGTTATCTCAGCAAAGGAGAAGTGCTCACTAAACCAGATTTAGACTGGTGAATAATATTTGAGAGAAATAGACCTTTTGTGTACATAGAAAAAGGCGTAGATCTTTGAGTTCAGCTCATGAAAAATGGGGGCAAAAACAAAAGTGTAGCGTTCATAATTTTGTTCAGTGTATATGGAAGCTGTGTGCTGTCAAAATCCATGTGTGTGCATGTGCATGCGGAGGAGTGCATTATTTGATGTGAATCAGTGATCTCACTATTAATCCTTCAAACCGGAGTGTTTCTGTTTCAGATCACCAGTCTGTGAGTGTATGAAGGATTTACAATGCATGAGCTCTGCTTTTGTGTGTGTGCGTGTGTGTGTGTGTGTGTGTGTGTGTGTGTGTGTGTGTGTGTGTGTGTGTAAGAAGTTTATTCAAGTGTGCTATTAGTATACTTTTTTTAAACTAAAAATAAGAAAGTATACTTTCAGTCTACTTTTTATGTACTTCTCAGAAATATACTTTATGTACTTCAAAAAAATATACTTCAAATTGCACTTAAGTATACTTGACTTATACTGACAGAAAAGTCTAAGTATTTGGCCTATACTTGTTGATCGAGATATACTTAAAAGTATAATTAAGTATTCTAAGTATTCTTGGCTTGTACTTGTGTTTACTATTTTGATTGAGTAGCTTATTAAATACTTTTTTAAAACATAATATTACACACTTATAAACTAACAGATTCAAGTTTATATAGTAACAAGCTTTCGGGTGGAATAGCTTATAGAGTAAATTAAATAAGCATGGAACTGAACCTGATCTTGAACACAGCGATAATAATTGTGTGTATGAGTGGAGTCTAAATGGGTATATGCTTCATAACACTGTGAATATAAATACACTCAACCCTTCTTCACCTCTTTCTCTTATCCATCTTCTTCCTCTCTACCCTGTTCTTTTGTCCTTGTTCCATTTCTCTCTAACATCTTTAGTTACCTTCAGTTCGTTTTGTTTTTAAATCGGTTACTCTTTACTTTGATAGTCTACTTTAGACATTCTACTATGTAACTTTGCATCTACATATCAACTAACTCTCAATAATCATGTCAACTATAACTGTCATTATAGTATCACTACTGTTACATTCCTGTCTTATTTTGATTTCCTTTCCATTGTTCCTGTGGTTCACTTCCTGTGTTTGCCTTATTTCCTTAGCTCCCTTGTTTGTTTCCATAGTTACCCTTGTTTGTTGCTATAGTGATTTATTACACCACACCTGTCCCTTGTTAGCTCTTGTCATCTTGTGTATATATAGTGTCTCATATAGTCTGTTGATGGTCATTGTCTTTGCATGTTTGTTAAACTTTTACATTTTTGTACCTATATCTGATTATGTCAAGTCAAGTATATTTATATAGCGCTTTTCACAACATAGATTGCACCAAAGCAGCTTTACATCAATCAAAACAACAAAACAATGTTCAACCTCCATGTTTATAGGGCTGATCAATGGTATTAATGATTGGTTAATTAATTTGAATATCCCCAACTGAGCAAGCCAAAGGCAACAGATTATGCAGATTATTTATACCCATTCCTTGTTTTCCATTTTGTTCCTGCTCCCTGTTTTGTATTATCTTTATTTGTATTTTGAATACATATTTGTTGCAATTAGATTCTTGACTCTCCTCTTCCCTGCCACTGTGTAACAGATAGACTGTTAGGCTAGGGTTAGTAGAAGTTACAAAAAAAAAAGGACTTCCGTTAAAAAATTACAATAAACGAGGACCATAAAAGTGGATGGATATTCTGTAGCTTACAGTCAATAGGATGTCTGTTGGGGGACTGTGGTGTTCATGAGTGAATTATATTGTGACTGCTATTTTCCGATGAGGAGGAGATTGCAATTTGGCGCTTCTCAGTGTGGCCCACCCGTCTTTCCCCTGTTGAACTCATTTGCATAAAACACAGAGTCAGAAGTCCTTAAACTTTTTTAAGTTTTCATATGCATTCATCACTTTACAAACCACCACCAGAATACCTTTGGCGATATTCTAAACAGATAGAGTCCAAACAAGATGAAAAAGATAGAACTTTCATGCATTCATTCATTTGTACATTAACAGGTAAATTTGTGGAAGATGTTGCACTACAAATAGCTGTCAGAATACCAATAGCCGAGAATACTAATTTCTCTGAATAAGTATGAAATAGATGTGTGTAGTTTACGTCGGTTTTAAGGTTTCCAAACATAGTTATGAATGGATATGGATGTATCATTGTGATCTCTCTTGGCTTCACCCTCTACCGCTGCATTCAGAGGTCCTGAGGAAATTTTGTGGCAGTCACAGACCAAGACCTTAGGGATTAATCTCTAGATGGGTGAAGGCATGTTGACCAATGATAAGTCCTTCCCGGGTTTGGCACCAGAGCTCTTTTTCTTGTGCTCTAAGAGGTGTCTGGCTGTTGTCCTAGCATCTTTATCTGATGGCGTTTGTTTGTGTTAGTTCACCAAGATCCTATCAATATGTAGCAAACTTTTGTCCACTTTTGAGAGGGGCCCGGCCATAATCTGGGCCCTGGAATGTGCTGTTCACCACATAAAGTGTTAGCTTTAAATCTTATTGGATCAAGTGGCAAGTCTAGGTTTTCCACTACTGTCTTCATTTCTCTGTGGATCTATTTTACTTGATCTTCCACATCGGATGCGACACTTAAGACATAATACTTTAATAATGGCTACATGCTAAAAAGATGATGCTGATAAGAGCTGTGAATCATGGGATTGTGTACATTGAGGGTGGAGGAATGGAGGGATGAAGCAGGTTTGATTTAGTGAGTTACAAAAAAGGCTCATATTATGTGTATTTTATGACCATTATATACCTTTCTGGTGCCTTCTTTGATTTTTAAAGTAAAAATACATCAACATATGTGACATTTTAACATGTTTTTATTCTCACTAAATTATATGGTTTAGAGATAATGAAGGGTGAAAAAGTAATTGTTGATGTATTAATAGCCTTTTGTTCTTCACCCTTTTTCATTAGACCAAAGTTTCTATTGCTTGTTTGACTTTTTATATTAAATGTGTTATTATATTATAATGATTATATCATCTACCTGAAACCCAATACGCATATTGTCTCTTTCTCAGTATCAACGGTGTGTCAACATTACTTGACTTAATTTGAAGCATTAACACTTTAAACCCCATTTCTTGCAAAGTGCTCTCATACCCCTCAAAGGAAGTGGGTGTGAAAACACCTTTAATGTGCTCTTTTCTTTCCCTCTGTCTTTCTGTCCTAAATGTTCTCTGTTTCTCTCATTCACACGCATCTTTCTTCATCCATGTCATTTCACACCATCACATGAAGCCTATGACAACTCACCTTATTCTCAAAATGAGTCATGTCACTTTGAGAGATTGTCAAGACATCCTGATACACGCTGATATCACACAGCTCGGCATGTGCTGCAGTTTTCAGTTCCCAATTCTGTTACGAACTCCCCTGTCTAGGAGAACGAACAGAAATCAAAATTATATAAAATAATCCCCAAATCAACGAAACTAAGTTACTATTGTCAGAGCCCCTGTCTCCCGTCCCAGTACTGAATCAGCACTAGAACCATTTTCCAGATCAAAGAGTAACATTTATTTAGGAAACATGTGGAATAACAGTGACCAAGAAAACTCAGAGAGTTAACCAGGAAGTAATATACCTCAGGAGGAGGCTAATGCCAAAATAACAAACAAAACAAGTCTAACTATTTTAACATTCTAAATAACCTAAACACCAAAACAATAATGCAAACAAAAGACAATACTCAGCCTACCTTCCTCTCTAGATATAAACTACGGTGGCCCAGTAGTGCACAACACAACGGAATTTAAAAAGCAAACATAAGTTCACAACACAACGAAATTAAGCCACAACACAACGAAATTAAGCCACAACACAACGGAAAATGTACAACACAACGGAAATAAGCCACAACACAACGGAAAATGTACAACACAACGGAAATAAGCCACAACACAACGGAAAATGTACAACACAACGAAATAAAGCCGCAACACAACGGAAATGCTCCCGACCACTGGGCTCTCGGAGCGCGATAAAGCTAGTTTTCCTTGCCATTGTTATAGAGTTAGCGGTCTTAATATATCAATACCATAATTAGTTTTAACAGTATGTAACCATTGTAAATCGACATAAAATATACTTCAAGATCACCTACATTAAGCGTATACTCGAGAATGCTTAGACGCGCTACCACAGCACATCCTTAAGGGAACGTCTGGCAATTCCATCAAGTGGTTAAAACGTATAATTTATTATAATATAATTTTATGATGAATTAAAAATAAAAAACATTTGGTGAATTGCAGAATTACAGGAAGGCATTGGCACAATTTCACCAGTAATAAGTCAGTCAGGTCACTAGGAACTTAACACTTTGGGACATTACAGTAGGCCTAATGTTTCTATAAAAAACAAATTTGTGTACTGTGCATACAGGGAGCTATTGGCACAATTTCACCTGTTTTAAGTCAGTCTGGTTAATAGGAACTACAACCTTTGAAACCTGATAAAAGAAAAAATAACTTTTACTGAAATGTCCTAAAAATATTTACTGTAGGCTATATGAAGGGAGGTATTGGACAAAAAGTCAGCTGTAGTAAGTCAGTCTACTAACAATTCAATCAAGCTTTGGATTTTGAACATGTATGTTTTTGAATGTTAAAAGTAATTTTAATTGATACGTTTAAACAACTTGAAGGAATTGGCAGATGTTCCCTTAGGGTTACGCTGTGGTAGCGCGTCAAAGCATTATAGAGTTTGCAGCTATAATGCACGTAGGTGATTTTGAATTAATAAATGTAGTTACATTGATTAGCTATACTTTTAAAACTAATCGTGGTGTTGATATAGTTTTTAGACTGCTGACTCTAGAACAGTGGCAAGGGAAACTAACTTTATCGCGCTCCGAGAGCCCTCTGGTGAGGAGCATTTCCGTTGTGTTGTGGCTTTATTTCGTTGTGTTGTACATTTTCCGTTGTGTTGCGGCTTTATTTCGTTGTGTTGTTCATTTTCCGTTGTGTTGTGGCTTATTTCCGTTGTGTTGTGGCTAATTTCCGTTGTGTTGCGGCTTTATTTCGTTGTGTTGTACATTTTCCGTTGTGTTGTGGTTTATTTCCGTTGTGTTGTACATTTTCCGTTGTGTTGTGGCTCATTTCCGTTGTGTTGTGGATTTATTTCGTTGTGTTGTGGCTTCATTTCGTTGTGTTGTGAACTTATGTTTGCTTTTTAAATTTCGTTGTGTTGTGCACTACTGGGCCACCGTAATAAACAGGAGAAAAAATAAGTCAAAGTAAAAGGCGGCCACCTCCCTACAGTTACCTTAAATAAAATAAAAGAAAAATGATAAAGAAATACAAACAAGTATTGAAAGAAAACAACTTACCCTGCACTCAGGGGAAAAGAAAAAAAAGAAAACCCATAACGGTCAAAACAACATTTCACTGGTCTCTCACCTCAGTAATAATACTTGGTACACAAAAAGGGGAGAACTAAGACACAGGACTGCGACAGGAGAAAGGGTCTCTTCCGAAGAGAGACGGAGGAGAAAACCTCCCGCCTCTCCAGCGCTGCAAAACTGGTCTGCTTTTACAGAGATCACATGCCGACAAGAGCGAATCAGCATCGGGAGCTACACAGGCGCGCTGATTAACCACAGGTGCTGCTACTTATATGGAAGAGCAGAAACAATAGAAAGGCAAGCATTCACCACATTTTGCCAAGAATACGCACTTTGACGTAACACCCCCACACTCAAATTTACAAATCCACTGAATTGTAAAAAAAAAACTCATTAACCCATAGGATTATATACTCTAGATAAGGCATCCGCTACCACATTCTCAGAGCCTTTTTGATGTCGAATATCTAGGTTGTATTCCTGGATTATTAAAGACCAGCGCATCAACCGTTGGTTAGTGTTGTACATCCTGGACAAGAATACAAGTGGGTTGTGGTCAGTGTACACAATTACAGGAGTGTGGCTACCTCCCACATAAACCTCAAAGTGTTGTAGAGCTAACATTAAGGTTAAAGCCTCCTTTTCAATGGTACTGTAATGAAGCTGACACTTTGAAATTTTTTTTTAATAGTGGGATACAGGATGATCCACACCTCCAGAATCCTCCTGCATCAGCACCGCTCCGGCCCCCGTAGCACTGGCATCCACCTGCACAGTGTGCCTGTCACAGGTGGTCGACCAAAATTTGTGCGGTCAAACATGTTGGTTTCTAACGGCTTCATTAGACGCTACAAAGGTGCTTGTCATAACTTTACATATTTTTGTATGCACCTTCATATCATTCTTTTTATCATTCTTGCACAGCATTGTGTTTATTAAGATGAAGCTGGTCCTGCATTCCACGGTATCATATAAAATCTTGTTTATTAGGAAGGAGGACCAACAGAGGGAATTAATGGGGAAAGACTGGAGAGATAAGACGAGGAGTGTTTTACTTGAGGGATTTTGATGGTCGCCCATTAAAGAGTAGGAAAAATGGTGAGGGAGGACGGAATGTGCAGAGTGAGAGAAAATGAAGATTGATTGAGGGATGTAGAGGGATGAGAAGGAGGAGGGTAGAGAAAGACAGAGCGGAAGCTGAGTCTGCATTTTGAAGCAGCTATGAGGGAAATAATTGAGGGCCCTACTGTGTGCGCAAGTAATAAAATAAACGCGGAAAGTTTGCTTAAGTCATAAAATGCACAAAAAGACACTTTCATTTCTTTGTCCATTCCTTTCTATTGTCTTTTGTTTTGTCCTGACATTTTTGTTCTGTTCCTAAACTACAGAGACAGCATTTATCATGGGCATGATTTAGATGTGACGGCAACAAGGTAAGCAACTTAATTATCCTTCTTTATAAGTCACTTCATTTTAAACAAAATCTAAGTCAGCATTGCATGCATCCTTTGTAGAGTAAGAAATCCCATTATGCACTGTGACAAGCCAAGAAAAAAATAAGTCCAAAATGACAGATGAGGCAAGAGAAATGTCGATTATAAATTAACTTGCATTTCATTCAATACTTAAAACTATTGAAGAACAAACAGTTCAGTGTAATTAAAAATGGATTATTTTACCCAATATGTGTGTGATATATTTTATGCTTATTAGAGTATTTTGCCGATAGCTTAGCAACATGCTAATGTCAAACTTCAAATCAATTTTGAGTTGAGTCTCCGGTGTGTGGCTTGCTGTTTGTGCTGAGTTGCTGCGTATGCAGTGTGTTCAGGCACCTATGAGGTTAGGGTGCTGCCTGTGTAGGCTGCATGGCAGCTTACTGACTTTTGGAACAGTGCCTGTCTGTCCATCTCATTAGTTTGCGTAGTCAGCATTGTATGTATTTACATCTTTTGAAATTTAACCATGTTTGTGAATTTTTATTTTACAGTCCTGTTTCACGTATTCATACTGTGTACTTATTGGAGTAATAATCAGAATCAGAATGAGCTTTATTTGCTAAGTGTGCGCAAACACAAGGAATTTGTTGTGGTTTTTGAACTTTTGAATGAAAGTGTATATATACCATCTATATATATGCATCTTATTTCTGACTTTATTGTACATACACAGTGTGTTCATATCAGTAGCAGTCCTATCCATCAGTACACACACACATACAGTAGAGAAAGACAGCATGGAGTGAGAGAGACATGAGTGGAGGAAGTGGTGGCCTGAGGAACTGTCACATGTCTTTCTGAAGGATGACTTCCCAATAAATGTCACTTCCCATCAGGCAGTGGGGCTGTCACTGTTTCTGACTATTATCCAAATTATGCCGCTTTATTTCATAAAAGGGAATGATAGAGAGAGAAAGGAACAAAAGAGAGGTAAATAAAAATAGGGTGTCCTGAGGAGGGTGGGGGAAAATAACACAAAAGAAACAGAATGTGCCTGACAGATAGAAGAAAATGAGAGAAAGAAAGAAGTGTCACTGTGAATGTGTAGTCTTTCTACAGATGTTTATTCAAAGAGACACTGAGCATACTAGACGGAGAGATGGATGGATTGATGATAAAAAGATGATCATATAAAGTATATAGATAGAGGGATGAAGAGGCAGACATTTTCTGACTTTCTCTGTTTTCTGCCTCTTTCCTAATTATTTCCTTCTTTTTCAATCTAATAAATGACTTATCTTTCCTGTTTTTGACTTCCTTCCCTCCCTCTTTCCCTCTCTTTCTTCTGTTTTCCTTCCTTCCCTCCCTCCCTCCCTCTCTTCCATCATTTTGTTCTTTATTTCATTCATTAGTTCATTTCATCCATTTGTTTGTTCGGTCTTTCTGGCATTGTGTTTGTTTTGTTTTCTTTCTTTCTTTCTTTCTTTCTTTCTTTCTTTCTTTCTTTCTTTCTTTCTTTCTTTCTTTCTTTCTTTCTTTCTTTCTTTCTTTCTTTCTTTCTTTCTTTCTTTCTTTCTTTCTTTCTTTCTTTCTTTCTTTCTTTCTTCATAAAACTGATAAAAACTTTTGAACTTCCTATTCATCAAATAATCCTGGAAAAACGTATAACAGTTTTCACAATATCAAGCAACTCAATTATATGTATCAGCATATTAGAATGATTTCTAGAGGATCATGTTTAAACAGTTATGTAAAATTGTACTCATATTTTACAATATTACTATTTTAGTGTATTTTTGATCAAATAAATGCAGCCTTAGTGAGCAAATGAGACTTCTTAAAAAAATAAATAACAAAAAAACCTTATAAAAGTCTTCCAAGCGCAAACCTTTGACCTTTAGTGCCGTTTTTCTCTTCCTGCCATTCTTCGGTCTGGAAGCCTGTACAATATATTGAGGCTCCACACACTGATTCACTTACTTAC
This sequence comes from Semotilus atromaculatus, assembly GCA_031834385.1. Lineage (NCBI taxonomy): Eukaryota > Metazoa > Chordata > Actinopteri > Cypriniformes > Leuciscidae > Semotilus > Semotilus atromaculatus. Next base: position 2,352,334 of record JAULUF010000050.1, on the reverse strand, counting down.
AAACATGTATTGATTGTAGAGTGGGTATATACCCCATCACACAAACCACACCTATAAATAAACACATCTTCAATAGAAATCCTTTCAGTCAGATACAAAATTCCTTGTATCTCTCTTTACACACACACACACACACACACACACACACACACACACACACACACACACACACACACACACACACACACACACACACCTAGGCTTCTTTTAGTCGAGTGAATAATTACTTTGCCAAAGGGCACCGCTATGATCCCAGGCTGGTATTTAAAGTCCCGTCAGTGAATTTAAATCACTTCCTCTGATTCACTGCACCTCACTCTGAAGTGGAGATGTCCTTTACAGCTGCCCCACAGAGAGAGAGAGAGAGAGAGAGAGAGATCTCTAATGCTGTCACAATGATCGACTCGCGATGCCTCTTTTAGCTTTGTATGTCTGGAGGCATGTAGGTGTGTGGTATGAGATTGCAGCGCTATCATAGGTTCTGTCTAAAATAATGTAAAGGTGCGTATAAAGGTGGATTGCTTTAAAATAGGGGAATTCTGCATCAGGTAGCACCTTTCAAAGTGGACTATTCCAAACATAAATTGTAATAGGATGAACTAAATTAACATTACCCGTGATCACACATTTCTAAATTAAATTGGAAAGTTGTTACTTTGCTTGGCAGCCATAAAGAGCCTACAGTTATGCTAATGAACTATATTACTTAGTGGGGAAAATTTATTGATGTTCTTGATTGAGTTCTATAATAAATATGCCATGAGATTCTGTGAGTTGCAATGATTTTACCACTATAAGGGGGTTTTAGGCACCCCAATGTGAATCATGCTCAAGAAACACCCATTACCTGTTGCAATATCACTGTAATAGCCTTAATCTGTAATCAGTTTTCATTGGTCTTTTCAGCATCTGGATGTAGTAATCAAGTCCTTAATTATTTTAAAGTTTCTGAGTTGGATACAGGAATTGTTCAAGGCTTTGTGTGTTTGGTTGGCTTCCTCTGTAGTCTCTGGAGGAGATTTTGTCAAGCCAGATCATTAAAAACAGACCAAGTCATTGATTCAAGGTGAAAGGTAACACTGTGGAGACAAACACACATTTGTTGTAAGAAAAAAGAGAATGAAACCTTTGAGGAATCAGTCCGGCATCTCTCAAATCTTAATCTATGTTTCTACTAGTCAAGCGTATAAAAAAAGAAAAAAGTCTAGGTCTTATGACCAATATAATGGTAATAAATACACAAGACAGTCTAATGAGATTATTATTATACACATTATTTCCTCAAAATTCTAAAAAGTATTTTTTAATGAAGCTGTTGGAAGAAACAAATTGTATTTCATGAAAAGATGTTGCTGTTCCAAACCATCTGTAAAAAGAAAATGGTTACAAATCTTTTGACTTTTTAAATCTTCATCATTACAATTTTATTCATCTTATTACAACCATAATGTGAGATAGAGTTTTCAGGGCAGTGGTTTATTGTACTCAAACTATATAATCCGGCCATTAATTTAATTTGCAAGGTCTGTGGGAGATTATTCTAATTAAATTAGAATGATTAGTTTATTCATGTCATCTTATTCTGGCCCCTGGGGCTGGTTTTCTTCTTTTACTCCTATCAGCCTCACAGATGCGCTTAAATTATTCTTTTTTTTTTTTTACTCCACATCTCTGTCTCACGCTCTCTCATATTTTTTCATCAGGAATTTGTTTTTCCTCTCCACTTTCTGGCCAGCTAAAACATAGCTTTGGTCTCTCTCTCTCTCTCTCTCTCTCTCTCCATCTTCCAGTATGTGTTTGAGTAAATATTGAGTATTGAGGAAGGGTTTTGAGTAGCTGTTGGATTGTGTGCTAGTGACTTTATCTTTGTGAGCCCCGGCTGTGCTAATCTCTGTTGTTGAGCGTCGTGGCGGTCTGGAAATGCTATTAAAATGCCTATACATGGAAACACTTCCAATGTGTTTGTGTGCAAGATTTATGTGTCTGCTGACAGTTCTGAGCCATTATATTGTTACCAAAAGAACAAGACAGAAAAAATATATTCACACATATTTGAATTTGATGAGCAGAGCTATGCTAATGACTAGCCTCTGGACTCTTTTGGTTTCCAGGTAACTGCTCTCCTAATTGGTTTTCATAGACATAGAGGTCTTCGTCGTCCTACTCATCCTCTTTCTTGCTCACTCTCTTCGTCTTTCTTTTCTCCTGCATTGGACTGCTTTTTTGTTTGATGCCTTTTTTCGTTGAGTATTCGAGAAGCTTTTTGTGGATTCTTCAGGATGGATCTTTAACTAGAGAGAGCACATCAATATTGATGATTCGTTATGAAAATCAGGCCAACAGCTCATGGCAAAGGAAAAATAGCACTCAGCCCAACACTGCTGGATTCTGCGTTCTCGTGGCCCCCTGGTATTCACAGATTTGTCAACCTATTCCACCATTTCACAGTTCATAAACAATCAATCATTTATTTTTTATAAACAAGATGGCATTTGTGGAAGAATGTGTATTACCACAGGAAATAATCTCCCAGGTTCTTGACACATGCATCCAAACGATTTGAAAGCGGAAATGTGAAGCTATACTGTATATTTGTACAAGCAGCATCAATTAATTTTTCATGAAAAGCTTTTTATTATTTGTATTTATTATTTAATTATTTAAGTCAAACTTTTTCATTTGGCAGCACTTTTCAATTATCTTGGCGGGTGAAAATGTTGGTTATTTGTTACCAAATGCAAAGTGAAGCTCCACACATTCAAGGTCAGAAAGCAACTCATGCCAACATGCATAATATTAATCTAGTGGTTATACTTTTCAAACAGTATTTTAATGTATACATCCAAGTGACTTACTTTAATTATGATTTATTTAGCTTTTTTTTGTGCCATTTTTATGCACCTTTTTTATTGAGTTTTTATTAGTTTGTACCTTTTTATTTAGCAACTTCTTTTTTACTTCAAAATTTGTATTTCTAATTTCTTTATTATGCAGTTTACTTTCTCTCTATTGTCATAAATAACCAGGAACAAGCCCTTTTTTCTGTTGTATACTGAATTATGGCACAAATGCTGCCAATAGAGCTTTTGACCTGGAAGATTCCTTTAGGCAGTGAACATACTGTCCATGATCATCCTCTGTATGGCGTTCTCAACCCATAGTCCCAGCCAGCAAATGGGTGCATCATAACCTGTACTAATTATTCAGTTTGGCTTCATGCTGCATGGATTGATTTTATAGTTTGTGGTATTATTTATTTAAATATCAGAATTTTTTTTATGTTTCCAGATGAACTTCAAAATCATATAAGGCCTGGTACATTACTCCAGTGGCTAGGCAGACAGCTTTTTTTTTTAAACAATAAAACTTATCTGGTTTGCACAAGTTGTGTGATGACATTTGTGATTTATGTTTTTTGCATGCAACATATATTACTTTACATCAAAATATGTGTATATACATTATACGGAAGCCCTAAGAGGCCATGCAATATTCTTTTTTCTTCTTCTTCTTGTGATCACAGTATAACAAAAGTTGTTTACTCATGATTGTTCATGATTTTCTCCCAATTTGTCAGCATTGTCCACATCTCAGTCTCTTGAGTTGACTGGCAGTAAAACTGACCACATATTTACTATAGTGTTTATGATAATAAAGTCTCCTTCTCAAGTGTCAGACGCCAAGTTTGAACTGGTTTATCACTGACAGACATGGAGCATCTTTTATATTGCACTAAGAAATGCCTTTTGTGACCTCAAGATACAAGAAGATCGTGAAGAATAACAACTTCAAAAAAAAGAAAATTTTTGCTGAGATCTGGAGAAAACAACTTATAAGACAGAAACAAATAATAATGCGTATTTGCTCTCATCATTAGATGCATATTCATTTAATACTAAAGGCCAAAATTTAAGTGACCGTAGGTCATGACATGATTCGACAGGCTTATGCAAAAGGCAATAACCAAAGCTAGTGGTCTGATATTCTTGAATTTTTTTTATTGTGTAAATTTTCAGAAATATTTAAACTATGTTCAATAACCCACCCCAGCTTAATTTGTATTGCCCTTTGTGCTCCTGCCCACTTTAACGTGTTTATATGCCCTCTTATCTTTCACTCTTTTTGTCATTTTCTCATGCTTTTCTCTCTGTTATGTTCTCCCTTGCTGTCTGATGTGTTGTGGGGCGCCACCGCTGGTTTGTTTTGAATTATGTTATTAACGTTGGGTTGAGCGGGAGCTCACAGCCCAAATTAGAGCGGTTTCATCACTCTCTCCAAGGTTATCCTCAGGCAGGCTTTGCAAGAGGCTGGATTGGGAGATGAGAGGAAAGAGAGAAAAAGTGAAGAGAGCGGAGGGTGGTTAGGGACGTGAAATAACATATATAAAGACAAAAGGGTGAACGGAAGGTGCTGTCAGATACGACATTGTAATCAATCTACTTAATGACGACATAATTCAAGCTCATTTGCATGTTATGGAATGTCAGGTTTAATTGTGATTCTGGACAGATTTAATGCCAATTATGTCCACATTTTCAGAGAGAAAGGAGTGAACGAAAGTGAGAAGACGTCATTTTGAGTTCACGGTGACACTATTTAAGTGCACTTTATTGTATAGTTACACCGTTTCAGTAATTCTGTCGTCTCTTTCTCTTTCTCTCATTCCATCTCTTTCTCCGTGTCCCTGTGGAATATTGCCTCCTGTTTTCCCTGCTTCTTGCCATGGGCACTGAAAACAAGTATGCAAATAGAGTGATAACAGACTTTCATGTCGTACTCATGTCATCCCCTCCGTCAATCAGCAGTCAAAACAAGATGAGACCTGAAACGACAGTCACTTTAGCCCTCTGAACTCAGTGCTTTCCTTCTAATTTATTCAGTTTTTTTTTTGTCAGATGTCAGAAAACCACAATAAATGCCACCATTGTCATCCATACACTATATGACACACACACGTAAAATAAACAATGCAAAAATAGAGAAATAAACAGCAAACCTCAAATGAACCAGAGAAAAGTCCACTGTATGTCTGACATGTAATACAGCTTCATCCATTCCCCGGGAGTTGGATTATTGTATATATCTGAATTCATATATAATTCTCATATATATATTTATAAATATTCATTTTATTTCTATATATATGCAGTATATGTCTGTTCAGTACATTTTGTATCACATTTCATTATACAATTTCCTTGCTTACAGAGTCTGCTAGCTCAGTTCTGGTTCTACGGATTGACCAGGTGTCCGATGCTCCGTCCAAGCCCGACAGGCCAGCCAAGGAGCCCGTCGCTATGACAACTGAAGAGTTCCTCCACTTCAACTTTTATCCTTGCCTTGGCAACGCCCAGCAGTGCGTGACAGTGTAGTCTTCTTATCCCTCTTTTGCAGTCAGAGGGAGATTCTGAGTTGTTTTGGCGGCATTTCCCTTGGATATAATGGTATCTATTCCTGTAGGGGACTGCGTTATGTATGGGTAACAGATTTGCAGCCAGCTTTGTGGGATGCAAGTAGCATTCAAAGTAGGACTATTACCTGAAAGCAAGTTGAAGCAAATTAAAATTGATTTCTAAACGATATGTCTTTGTGCAGCACTGTTGTGATCATGTTCAGCGGTTTAATATAGACACAATAGTCAGTGAACTCTCATACGAGACCACCAGGGCAACACTTAACGTTCTGTTGTTATCTGTGAGTGTCGTTTAAGTAGGGATCTAAAGTATCCTGTGACCATGAGAAGAGTGAAGTTAACCACTAGGAGTTTGCTGAAGATGTTTCTTGACTGAAAGAGAGAGAGAGAAAGAAAGAGAGTAGGAAAATAGAGAAGGAAGAAAGACTGAAAGTAAGAAAGTGAAAAAAAGATGGAAGGAAGAAAGAAAGAATGAATGAAAAAGGAAGCAAACAAATGAAGGGAACAAACAAAAGAAGGAAGAAATATAGAAAAGAAAGAGGATGAAATCCAAAAAAAAATCCAAAAAAGGATGGAAGGATGAAAACAAAATGAAAGTAAGTGAAGAAAGTACTGTAACAAAAGATTGAACTAAAGAACAAATTAATGTGAAAAATACCAAAGAGCAAACAAAAGGAAAAGAATGACTGAAAATGAAAATGATGAACTAATGAGTGAGAAACAATGAATGAAACAAACAAAATGAAGTTGAACAACTGATAGAGAACTAAAAGAACGAATGAAAAAGAAACAAGAGTAAGACTGAAAGCAGCGAAAATGAATGAAACAAACAATGAAGTTGAACGATTGAAAAAGAATGAGCAAAAAAATAACTAATGAAAAAAAAGAGAATGAAAGATTCCTGCCAGTGAGCGATTACACCATTACGTGAGCATCTCTCTCTCTCTCTCTGTGTGTGTGTGTGTGCGCGCACACACTTCTGTGCAGGCGGTAGTGTAGTTAAGCTGCAGGAGATTAGGAAGCTCAGTCCAGACCAGCGCCTGAGGGAGAAGCGAGAGCCCCAGCGCTCAGTTCACCAGCAGGGCAGGCGAGACATGCTGCACTGGGCACAGAGGTGTTTTATTTTCACATGTGTCTGTTTTGAGAATTAGACTGAGGCAAATTTCATATGACCAGACAGGCCAAACGTTTCGACATGGTTGCATATTTAGGAAGCAACAGAGACAGATCAAAGCCTCACAGTCTGGATCAAATGTTCAGTTACACAGATCAGACACAGACCTGTTAGAGGAGTCACAGGTGACTCTTCTTCTACATGCTTTAGCAATTACAGGGTACAAAAAACAGTGAAAAGGAATTGCAGCATGGTTTAAGTCAGATTGAAAGAATGATAGTCAGATGTAAGTGATGTATAATCAAGCCATCTATTAAATTGAATGACTTATAACGAGCATCATAAGCTTATCTTTGATGTCTAAAGTTTTTGTTCAACTTCATGCGTATGTTTTTTTTTTTTTTATGTATAGTTTTACCAGCTTGTATATGATGGATGCTACAAGTTTTGTAATGACCTGCTGGTGATATTGTCAGGTAATTTCTGACCTCTAAAATGTCTTTGTAAAACAATAAGGTTCAGTACAGAAGGAGATAAATAGTATGTCTTTTAAGAACATGGTTAAACTGATCTATCCAGCAGGATATTTCCGTCTTTGTAACTCTCTAAATTGCGTGAAACCCACAGGGATATATTCACCATACTGAATTTAACTTCAGGCAAAGAGTTTTTTTTTTTTCTTTGTGGGCTCATAAAAAGCTTCTTCCCCCCAACTCTCTCGGTGAGACGACACTTTGATGTTCCATATTGTGCTTTTATGTTACTCTATTTAGCATCCTGAGTTTGTTTTTCAGTCTTTTTTCATGGTTCTCTCCTCTTCCCCTCCTCTATATTAATTCTGTCCCTTCCTCATCTGTTTGTTCCTTATGCATCTCCTGTTAGTTTGCTCATGTTGAGTCACCTTTCATTATCCTCTTTTGCTGCTCTTCACTCTGTCATGTACACCTCGTCACTGCAGACGTCACAACACACACTGCTGTTTTTACCTTCCATCCTTCCTCCCTGTCTTTCCTCTTCCCTCATTTCTCCCCCTGATGATTTCAGTTCACCTATCTTGATTTTGACCGGTCTGCCCTTGTTTGGCCTAAATCCACTTATATATCCACTATATCAATGATTTGATAATAATTTGTCAATAAACAGGGTGTTCATTGAAGGTCAGCTTGAATTCTGTTCATGTAATGTGGAAATTTTACATCCAGAGAAGACCTTTTCCAGGTAAATCTCTAAATGTACTGCAAGCACTCCCGTTTAGCAGTGTGATTAAATTATGCAAAATTAACTTGTTTTTTTCCTCAATGATAAACCAGCTGACTGTGAGGGATTGTTCAGACAAGGACGAAGCAATCGTGCGTTCAGCAGAACAGTTATCACAGCACAAAGTCAGGAATCCTGACCAAACAAAACCTCTTTTCTGCTCTTCCGTAACAGTCAGAACAATAGAGAGATTGGGCTCAATGCAGACTCAACATCTCTTTTTCAGTGCTGTATTTTTAATTAAAGTGCTTTCTGTCCGTTTTTGGTCTTTTCATTGATATTAAGGGGGAGGTTTTTATCATTTTGTTAAATCTGGTTATTTTGTTCTTACACTTGCTACACTGCATTATGCACCTACAGCACTAACTTTTTTTTAAGCTTTCTTTCGGTGTCATTCTTTGTTTTGTTTTTATATGCAGAGGTGGAAAAATTGAGGTGTCCTTGATGTATGTTGTGTGTTAATGTCTTGTGTGAGCTAATGTGTTTATTTTTTTGGAAAAATAACATACACTCTTAAAAAAGATTCTAAATGGGGGTTTACAAAAATTTCACAAAAAGGACATCTTTCCATTTTAAACAACCTTTTGTGCAATGGATCCATGGATGTTAAAGAACCATAATTGGCAAAAAAAAAGAAAAAAAAAAGAAAAAAGAACCTTCATTTTTAAGAGCAAACACCAAATCAGCAAACTCTTCCACCTCTGCAGAGCAGCCTGTGGTGACCAGTATGATTTCTTGTTCCTGGGTTAGTAATTAGAAGACCTTAACACTTGGCACTGATTAGCGCAGCCAATCAGGAACTCAGACTGATGCAGCGGACCCTCCCACACTGAGCATCTGGGCCTGACCATTTGGTTTTGCATATATGTGTTTTTACAGGTCACATTTGCCAGGTTGCTTTAGAGGTTCTTCAAGACATCAACTGCAACACATTAAATACTGTACATTCACCTTTTGAACCACCTGTGATGTTCAGGTCATGAGAGGGTGTCCATAACAGCTCAATGATAAGTTTCTGAAGAGTCTTTGACTGAAGACCTCTGTGTCCTTTAAATCCCCTGTCCCAAATTAGCATTTCACATTCATCTTCGTGTCCGTAATAGAACCGATCCCTCATATGCTAACACCTTCCCCCATCCAGCCTTCCTCGTTCCTCTAGTCAACTGCTCCCCACAGCTCTACCCTGAGGGTAGGTAGGGCATCTCATTGTGGTAGTTATAGTCTGGACAGACCTTCTGCACCAGTCGGTAGTCTGTGCTGTAGAATGAAATGTAGATACAAATGACCTTAAAGGGTTTGGAGCAGATCCAGGACACATGGCTTTGTGTCTGCTCCTGGAAGCAGGTCTTGGAGGGGTCGTAGTTGCAGAGCGAGGTGCGTTTGCTGCGGTCCACCTTCTCATAGTCTATGCGGCAGTTGAAGATCTTTGAGTCTTTAGGGTAGACCACGCTCTGCCGCTCCAAGTCGAACTCCACAGCCTTTACCGGAGGTACCAGGCTGACTGAGATGTTCCCCTGGCCGGTGGAATTGTGACGGAAGTAGACGCTGAAGGTGCCGTTTCCATGATCCACGATCTTACCCGTGATGAGCAGGTTGAGGCGCACTGTCTTGATGTTAGAGTAGAAGTCGCCCCAGCCGAACATCTTCTTAAATTTGCCTGTTTTGACGATCGGAGGGCGGCGCTTCACACGGGAGTTCCCCGACTCGTCCGTGTCCGTTTTGAGGAGGTCACTACCCAGCATTTCCCAAAATTCCTGTTTGGAAAAGGGCACCGGAGAACGATAGGGCAGCTCCATTGTGGAAGTGTTGGCGGCTCGGCCACGACTGTGCATCACCCAGCGACTCAGGGGTGAAATCGAACCCTGAGATCCCAGAACCCCAAGAGTTTTGGAGGAGTCTGCTGGGGAGGAGGACTTTGACGTAGATGAGGGGAAGGAAGAAGATGATGAGTGGGTATCTTCCTGTCCTAGAGCCAGCTGGAGGAAATAAAACAGAAGCAAGAGTGAGCCAGTTAGTTGAAGTATAATAGAGATGATGATATTTAAAGAGAGAGGAGGTTACACAGACAAGAATTTGAATAGAAACTAGATTTGCATTTCCCAAAGGAAATAGCGGCATTTGCACGGAAGCAAAAGAACAGTGTTGAAGTTTACTTATGCTTAGGGTTTAGACTTCGGTTTTGCAAAAAAGTGTTTTTATTATTTTATTTATAAAAAGCCAAAATGCGCTGCACACCTAAGGCTGAAATCTGCTAAACAAAGTTTGAATGGAGTCAAATTATTGAATGTATGTTGATTTGTTTTGAAACTGTCGAGAAGATGAATAATAATAGAATGTTTGAGAAATATCAGTACAGGAATTGTAATGCAGTGCTTGCCTTCCAATATAGTATGATTTGAATGACTGGATTGAAAGAAGAAAAAAAACTATGAAAAGGGAAAGAACTGCTAAAAGGGAAACATCATTAGCACGTCATTGACACCTCACACAAATGTCCAGGCCACATTAGACTCTTTGTCAACAGGAATCAATCTCTGCGATCTAACCTGTCCTCTACACTCAATGGTTCACTATATTGCTTTATATATTTTGTGGGAATGATTTGATCCCTTTCTGGCTGTTAGGGTTAGATAATTTTACAGGAGATCTCTAGGACTTCCAGAGCTAAATTGACTAAGAGAGAGAGAGGAAGAGGGCAAACCAAATTTTTTTTTTCAAATTAACATTCATTTTAAAATTAATTTTAAGATATTTTAACATCTTATTTATTGAGCAAAGCCATGAAAAGATACAATAAATAAATAAATAAATAAATAAATAAATCAGCAGATTTATAGTCATGAGACCGATGAGGTCTCGGGTTGGATGGAAGTAGTCCATGAAAGATGTTAGATAAAATAGTGTGTATGTGTGTCATACTGTATATAGAGAGTTGTGGAGGTGGAAGAGATGCCTCTTTATGTGGGCTCATGGATGGGTGAAGAGCCCCAGAGTGGGCGTAACTGGTAATTACGGGATGGTAATGATCTATTTGAAACACCTCATACACAGATAATCCTACAAGAGCTCTCATACCTTGGATCAAACAGTTGGATGTGACACTTCACAAGTGTGTGTGTGTGTGTGTGTGTGTGTTGCAGAGTGTCAGAAAACAATGATGCTTTGATGTATTGTTTATTATCTGATGAGCTCTAAATTCTGTTTGGTCTGTGTCTCTGAGCCTGAGCTGCATTGTATCCGCATGGTCAGGTTCAAAGCGAAAACTCCCCTAAAAGACACATTAATTTCTAGGAAACAGTCTCATGCTGTACAGAAGCTCTCTGACTTCACCAGAGACAGAAATCACTTCCACGGTTTTGGGTTGCAGAGACCTTGTGAGTTGGGGCGACATGGATCGCAACCAAAAAATGTATTCCCACTTTCAATGGTGTCCAAGTCAACTGATGCCATCTCATACTATCAGTAGTCATGTGACCTCTTGTCTCCACCTCCAACTGTTCCAGGGCATAAACATATAACTGAGACTTGTCTCTGGAGTGCCAAGTGTCTCTGAACCTGAGGTAGGTTCAAAGAGTGGACACCGTTTTAGTTGTGCCTTTTTTGTTGTTGATGATTCGCCAAGATGAACTGGTTTTGTAGCATTGCCAAGTTTGATTAATTTTAGCCAATCAAATTTGTTTGGATGATGTATTTAAGTGTACGGCTTGATGAAAAATGGTTGATCGATTTAACAGTCATCACTTGTTTTACATGCTTTTTTTGTAGTGAAATAAACACTAGTTAGATGTTAGCATTTATGTTTTTGAATTAGTTACATAGAATTTACATAGTTTGGCTCCAACATGTCATACGAAGGAATATGAAGGAAAGGACAAAAATCATATTACCATTGTGCTCTCAGTTGTTTATAGGGCTGTCACTTTTGTGAAAAAAATCCTGTTTTTGAATTTTGAGACATAAGTGTTCATTTAATCGATTGTAGAATCTATTCCATGTCTAAAGACGTTTCCATTTTCAATGCCAAATAGGCATATCCACGGACAACTAACAGGCATTAGGACGAACGTAAAGAGGGCCCTTGAGACACGCAAAAGTCAGCAGTATTTCTGATGATTTTTTTTTTTTAAAATAAATAAGTAAATAGATACGTTTTGTGCACAATGACGAACAGGAGTGCAACATTCTCGAAAAAAGAATAAGCAGAGTGGACTGCCATAACATCAATGAAAAACATTACTGCAGGCTTCAACATGGCTGTGTTTACGATTAGAAATGTCAAACTAATTTAGCCTACGTAGATGACGGTAGCCTGTAGCCTGAATCTGTATCTGTATGCATGAGACTGTCTGAATACCGGCAGAATTCACATATTTTCGTTTTCGAAACTTGTGTTGGTTGGTCCGATCGATTGTGCAATCGATTTTCGAACGTAAAGTGACAGCCCTAGTTGTTTACAATACAACAATTGAGATATTAAGGAAATATGTGAATTTTGTTATCAGTAGGTATATGATGATGGTTTTGTATGCCGAGTGTAAAAAGGAAAAACAAGGAGGAAAAAAAAGAAAGAACAGAATAAGGTAGTGCCTTTAGTATTTCTCTTAGTATATTCCAACCAAAATATATGCCAGTCCACCCTCACAGTAAATGTATGCAGTCATAGTCAGTGTTTGAGGATTCTGTCTATCTTTGTGTGTGTGAGAAAGATCACGCTGCCAGACTATTTAAGCATATATTCAGACTGTGTGTGTGTGTGTGTGTGTGTGTGTGTGTGTGTATGAATGAGTCTGTTCTCACTGTTGGGGCAGGCCTGATCCACTGAGCTTAAGGATCTCTCTCTTCCATAATGCATGCTGCCCTGTCTCAACCCTGATCCTTCAGCCCACTCTGATGCTTTACGCCCATCTCATCTCGTCTTATGCAGGCTTATTCCGGCTTAATCAGGCTTACTCATGCCTGATACTCATTTTACTTTACTCTAAGTGCCTATCTCCAATCTTGATAAGACAGACTCCATTTTATACAGTACGGATTAGCGCAACACGCTCTGGCTAATTCAGTCTTCTGTAGTCATGCCCGTTTTTCTTCAGGCATTCAGACACTTTGCTTGGATCTTCCGTGGACTTCATTGTGCTCTATAAAAGAGGTCTCTATAAAAGAACGTGTGGATTAATAACTGGCCTTGACGAGCGTGTAACGCCTCTACAGACTGAATAATTCAACATTAGCTCGGTTGCAGATCTACTAATCTGCTCAGCAGCTATGCAGAGCTGGTCTTGCATCAATCTCATGCAGGCTAATTGGAAGTATAAATATTAAATTGCATTATTCTGCATAGAAATACCTGTCTTGACGAGCCTTTGTATTCGACATATTGATGACTGCGATATGCGCTGAAAGTTTTGCCTAAACCTCATGAAAGTGTTATCAGACATATTATATATTGTACAAATATTTTTGTATAATGACCACTAAACTGTATAAATCACTGCTGTCCCAGGTAACTGATTTCCTACATCTTTATTTTATTTCAGCAGGTCCTAATCACACTGTTAGGGTTTATTTTGGGATGATGTCAAGCTGACTGTACAGTACAATATCCCATGTTGTTACTCTGTCAAAGGGATTTTTTGCAATGATTGTGGATTTCATTTCCATAATTGACTACAGTGTGACAATGATTTCAATTACAGTCTGTTTTACGGCCCCCTATTCATCTCGGATCAGTTTGTAATACTAGCTTAAAACACTAATTTCTTTTTATTTTCTAATTCTACATTGGGTTAAAAACAAGTGACAAATGCTACTGTTTATAAGTGCTACACATATACACAGTCACACACACACACACACACACACACACGCACACACACACACACACACACACACACACACACACACTCTTTTCTGTGTCCCTGTGCTGTATGATGCAATATTGTTTTCACCAAATAAAAGCTTTGTTCTTCATACCATCCTTCTCCGAGGAGTAAACATTCCAGTCTCGATACACTATTCTGAATCGAGTGATGTCACTTTCTTCCACAAGGCACAAGTTATTCTGGAATGTCCTGTATGATTAATTAGTCAATCAATCATGTCCTTTTTTTAAGAAAAGTTGAGATCTTGGAATGTCACAATTCTTCATCTCTTTGCATCCTTTTTTTTCAGAGCTTATTTCATTTGTGCTGCTCAAACCACCTTTAGAAATGGCACACAGGAGGCCCTGCAAGTAAATCCCATTTCTCCCATATCTCCCTGGAGAAGCATCTCAGCCCCAGATTAATAATGAACAAAAATAAAAAGCAGGTAGACATATTGATTTTAATCTATTCAGACTTCACTCTCATTTTCTTCCTTTCTTTTTTCCTTCTCATTTTTCACAGAAGAGTGGATGAATGGAAAGCGGGTTTAAGGGAGGAGGGGTGAGAGGGACCAACCGCACCATTACCCCTTGTTCCTAACCTGATCTCAATTTCAGTCTCTCTCTCTTTCTTTCTCTCTCTCTCTCTCTCTCGTTATCTCTATCTACTTATCTCTCTCCTTTACTGCCAATATGTTGGGAAAAAGTTGACTTCGCACATTGATCTGTGGCCAGTTTTCTCCAACAAGCTTACAAGCCTTGACCTCATCAAGACCAAGTGAGAAAACTGAACAAGACAGAAGGGTTAAGATTGTAGAAAAGTCACAAAATCTTTGTTAAATTAAAATATGAACAATTAATTACTTAATAAATGTATCACTTAATAGAGTGATTTAGATGCACACTGTATGATTTTGCTGTCTGAGACAAATTTAGCAAATCCTAAAAGATACCTCTGATCCTTGGCTAAAATATGAAGTCTTTGATCATTAGTTTAACATGTTCACTGACAGCCGATTAATGACCGTTGTGATAAAATTTTACCTCAGACAAAATTCTAGCAGTATCAGATTTCATTCACAGTCCTGCAGTGTGACTTCTCTACAATGACCATCAAATTGTCTCCGTTCTTCAAGCCATGACCAAAATTAACGTTAGAGATTTCTTTGTAGCCACCATTTCTGTCCAGCGTGTAATGGAGCTCTGTCACCGAACGTGTCATTGATTGTTGATGTAAAACTCCAGACCAGTTTTCTTGTGTGCGTTTATTTTTAACGCGTCTGCTCTGCTATCATACTACACGTACTGTAAAAGTGGTGCAACTGTTTTGTGAAGAGACAATAAAAGCACATCAGGGTCCTAAAACGGAGATATCCTTGTTCATTTTTGGTAAAGGAAACTTCATTCCAAGGATTCGGTTAAGAAATTTCCAACCATAAATAAATAACAAGGAGGGGACGGTTGGGAATTGACAGGATATTATAATACACACTACGAACCAAGTGACAAAATGAAAGCATCTCTGAATGAGATGAATTGGATTTTATAACTTCTTTGCCCTCCATGAGAAATTAAGGACATGATTCATCCAATATCACTGTAATTTTCTGCACCTCTTGACAGGGATGTTCCTCCGCCTTTTATTAATAAGATCTGTAACTAAATCAACCACTTCATCGCTCTACAGACTTGATGTGGTATTGACTTTATTCACTTCCTTCTACCACTTAAAGTGAGCGGTGCAAGACAGCGCAGCATGCTAAACACTGCGGGTGGAATAACACAATGTGTTTTTTGCCAGATGAAACACTCATGGGAGGGTAGGAACACGGCTGGAGTTATTGGTACAGGAAGTGTAACGGCTGTCTAGACTGACCAGCTCTCTAATCCTACACTCAGCTTTCATGTGGATTACGGTGGGCTGAGAAAGAAAGAAAAGTATAGATGTGATAAACAGAAGAGGGGAAAGACAAGATAATAAAAATGAAAAATAGTTCTGTGGTGCAGGCTCATTAGTGGAGAGAGGTCCTCTATAATATAACTATATGGTAAAAGCACAGTGGGTTAAACGCAGTAGATTCCATTTATTCATTGAGTTTTAATTTGTATGAGATCTTTACGCATCAGTGGCTTGTTTATGGGGTCCCAAATAAATTTGGACTTTAATGATTATATGGCGATGATACGTGCTTTGAGTTGCAAAACTTATTTTCTAAGAACTCAAAACCTCCATTGTTACACATAAGGACAAAACAAAAACAAAAAGCATTTAAACACCAAAACAAATGTTAACATATAATGAGCCCTGATGCCAGGCATAGTGAAGAGTTAAAACATAATAGCTTGAGCCGTGTGGTTAGTGCACATCTGTTTATCATACAAAGTGTTACTTGCGTTGCTTTATTCTACCTTTACAATATGTGTATGTGGACTAAAACAGCTGGAACATTATTCAAAATAATTTTTGTGCGTGTTCTACTGGAGAAAGAAAGGCATACGAGATTGGAATGACATAATGGTGAGGAAATGATGGCAGAATTGGATTTTTTGGGGGATTTTAAACTTTTTGTGTGTTTTATCACATTTAGCTTGGGTGCTCATGTGAGTCCAGCTCACATCATGTCCTTCCTATTATTTCCTGTTTTTCCTCTAGTATTACTGTGAAATAACTACCAATACCAACAGAAAAAGAACTTACCACATACACTCAGAGACAAAAACATAAATGGTTTGAATAGTTTTAACGGTGAATAAGCCTTAGAGACAGCAATCAGAATGAGAAGGCTGTTATAGTGTAATGGGGCATTCACCTCAAATTTATTTCTGCAGGTCACCGAATGGCTGTATTGTTGGTCGTAGTGTGCTTTCTTACAGTTGGATGCCCTAATGCTATTAGTGGGCTGCGCAACTGGCAATAACTTTTGAAAATTTCATCACAAATACTACCTATTCTCAGTAAAATATGTTGTTTAACAAGTGTGTGTGTGTGTGTTTGTGTCTTTATATCAGGGGGTCAGGGTTTGGCATGGTCCAGTTAGTACATAGCTGGTTTATTCTGTAACTACACCATGGAGTGTTTTCTTTCCTTTTGTGCCGTAAGCAATGTACGCGTCTGGACGGTTGGTGTGTTTAAATAGACCTAATGGATGATTAGCAGGGTGATAAAACAAAAAAAGGACAAGAGCACTGCTTTAGGCAGCAGATGGTAAATAGCTGAGCAGAAGAAGGAAAAAAGAACTGAATAAAGAGCTGAGCAACTGAGTCACAGAGCTAAAGGTTGCATAAAGAAGCATGGGCGAGAGGGAAAGAGAAGTATCGAGTGAATGCGAAAGCTTTTTTGGAGGTGAGCCCATGTGGGCTTTGCGATTTGAAAAGATCTGCTCTGATGTTGATAAGTGCAGAGCAAGATCAGGACAGGTAACATCTCAAAATCTTATTACACAGAAGAAAATCCAAACACAGAGGCCGACAGTGCAGGATATTATGTGTGTAACATCTAAATAGAAGATCAGATTGGACATCACAAGTCATAATTTAAGATTTGTGGCTAATAGTATATGCCTGTTAAAGGGACAGTTAGCCCAAAATGAAAAAAAATTGTCATCAGTTACTCACCCTCAAGTTGTTCCAAATCTGAGTCTCTTTCTTCTGTTGAACACAAAATAAGATATTTTAAAGAATGTTGGTAATCAAACAGTGGTCAATGGTTCTAAATGGCTCTAAGTCAATGGCTCAACATTCTTTAAAATGTCTTTTGTGTTCAGCAGAAGAAAGAAACTCAGGTTTGGAACAACATGATGATAAATTATGAAAAAAAAAAATAAATCTGGGTGAACTATCCCTTTAACTGTGATCTGCCATCTATGTTCTAGTGTCCACCTAAAAGTTGAGAAAAGTATCTAGCCATAAAGAACTGTAAATTAGTAAGTGATTGAACTTTCTTTCCCCTTCGTCAGTCACTGCTACGTAAGTCAAGACTGACGAATGGGGATCGCTTGCGAGCCTATCTACTTCGAGTGAAACTCAACGAGCCAATGCACATTGGGATGCGATAATTGCACCAGCTGCTATGCATCGCGGCGCGAGCATATAATGAGCAGTAGGTGTCTTGCATCCTTTTCTTGGTGTATGCTGTTCCTGTCTCCTGCAAATATCTACTGCTGTGTCTTTGAGTCTTTGCTGAGAAGAATCTCTGATTCCTGGTGTTGGTGTGACTGCATGGACAGCAAGGGTCGCGATCTCTCTGAGTCTTTCTTCAAAGAGCATAAACAGCTGTTTTCACAGTTTTGTTGGTTCGGTGGGCGTGACGTTGAGAGTGAGTGCTCACACTAGGTTGCATTCCTGGTGTATAGCTGCATTTCAGGACCTCAGAGCACTTCTGAAAGAGCTAACACTGTCTGTCTGCGCCTTTTTCCCGTGCTGGTTCTCAGTGCCCCGCACCAGTGTCTTTCTTTACGGAAGTGCATGAAGAGGTTACCAGAGCATAGACAGCACCTTTTTCAGCTCTCATGACAGCCTAGGTCTTGTTAGTTGCGCCGTATTGGCCCAACCGGACCTGGTTCCGCTCCTGGTTCATGCTCCTCACGACACCACTTCACCTCACTTCTGCTAGAGCCCCCTCAACGGGGCGCCTCTATGAAGTGGAACCTGTTCGTTGAATTGTGTTCTTCCCACCGGGAAGACCCCTGAAGATGTCCGATCAGAGTCACGCTTTCTTTCCTGCAAGATGGGTTGGAGGAGAAGGCTGTCTCCCTCCACCCTCAAAGTGTATGTTGCCACTACCGCCGCACATCATGATGCAGTTGAAGGTAAGTCATTGGGAAAGCATGACCTGGTCGTCGGGTTCCTGAGGGGAGCGAGGAGACTGAATCCGCCTCACCCCCCCTCTATACCCTCTTGGGACCTGTCTCTGGTGCTCAGCACACTGCAGACTCCCTTTGAACCACAGCAGTCAGCTGAGTTAAAGATTCTGTCACTAAAGACAGAAAGTGTCTGAAAGACTAAAGTGACTGACCTTCTCTGATTAAAGCTCCTACTTTCTGCCCAACACTGTGGTCAGGCCAGGAGGCTCAAGCGGAGCGCTGGAAGGGCCAGCAGTCTTGGCGTTTTGGTAGATATCCCCATTCGTCAGTCTTGACTTACGTAGTAGTGACTGACGAAGGGGAACGTCTCGGTTACGTATGGTAACCCTCGTTCCCTGAGGAGGGTACGGAGACGTAAGTCCCCTCGCCACAGTTGCTGAGCTTCCGCCGTACGACCGAGTCACAGGTCTCAGCGGAAAAACAAGGATGCGTCACACCTGCTGCTTATTATATGCTCATGCAGCGATGCATAGCAGCTGGTGCAATTATCGCATGCCAATGTGCATTGGCTCGTTTAGTTTCACTCAAAGTAGATAGGCTCGCAAGCGATCCCCATTCGTTAGTCTTGACTTACGTCTCTGTTCCCTCCTTAGGGAATGAGGGTTACCATACGTAACCGAGACGGTTTCAATAAAAAAAAAAAATACAGCAGGAAAGAAAAACGCTCATTGAGCAATTTTACAGGGTCTTTATCATGCTATATAATAATCACAAAAACAACAAAACGGAGCCATTTGTCTGAAACTGGGTTGTTTTTGCCGTCTGGTGTGTGTCATGTGAGTCAGTGAGAATGCAATGGGGGTGGGGGATTTGTCATTGTGGTAATTGTGACTCATTTAGTTATTGACAACAAGCCATAGGTGCTTCTCCGGGCGACAGAAAGAGAAGATGATTTTCATGAACGAGGAGTTGAATGAGATAAAGCAGCAAAAATGGATGAGATGACAGAGAGAATAATGTACTATAGTACTGCACTCTACAGAATGCACACTAGCATTGAAAAGTTTGGGGTCGATAAGATATTTTAATGTTTTGAAAGTCTCTTATGCTCACCAAATCATTAATTTGATTTAAAATACCGCAAAAACAATGTTACATGTTAATATACACTCACCTAAAGGATTATTAGGAACACCATACTAATACTGTGTTTGACCCCTTTTCGCCTTCAGAACTGCCTTAATTCTACGTGGCAATGATTCAACAAGGTGCTGAAAGCATTCTTTAGAAATGTTGGCCCATATTGATAGGATAGCGTCTTGCAGTTGATGGAGATTTGTGGGATGCACATCCAGGGCATGAAGCTACCGTTCCACCACATCCCAAAGATGCTCTATTGGGTTGAGATCTGGTGACTGTGGGGGCCTTTTTAGTACAGTGAACTCATTGTCATGTTCAAGAAACCAATTTGCAATGATTCGAGGTTTGTGACATGGTGCATTATCCTGCTGGAAGTAGCCATCAGAGGATGGGTACATGGTGGCCATAAAGGGATGGACAATGCTCAGGTAGGCTGTGGCATTTAAACGATGCCCAATTGGCACTAAGGGGCCTAAAGTGTGCCAAGAAAACATCCCCCACACCATTACACCACCACCACCAGCCTGCACAGTGGTAACAAGGCATGATGCATCCATGTTCTCATTCTGTTTACGCCAAATTCTGACTCTACCATCTGAATGTCTCAACAGAAATCAAGACTCATCAGGCCAGGCAACATTTTTCCAGTCTTCAACTGTCCAATTTTGGTGAGCTCTTGCAAATTGTAGCCTCTTTTTCCTATTTGTAGTGGAGATGAGTGGTACCCGGTGGGGTCTTCTGCTGTTGTAGCCCATCCGCCTCAAGGTTGTGCGTGTTGTGGCTTCACAAATGCTTTGCTGAACTCCAAATGCAGTTTGGAGTTCAGGAGATTGTCTTGACCAGGACCACACCCCCAAATGCATTGAAGCAACTGCCATGTGATTGGTTGATTAGATAATTGCATTAATGAGAAATTTAACAGGTGTTCCTAATAATCCTTTAGGTGAGTGTATTTTGAAATGTAATTTATTCCTGTGATGGTAAAGCTGGATTTTTAGCAACATTTCTCCAGTCTTCAGTGTCACATGATCCTTCAGAAATCATTCTAATATGATGCTTTGATGCTTTTTTTGTATTATGATCAATGTTGAAAACATTTGTGCTATTCATGTTTTTGTGGAAACCATGATATTTTTGAAAGATAAATATTTTGTAATGTAAAAGTCTTCTGTCACTTTTGGTCAATTTAATGCATCATTGTTGAATAAAAGAATGGGCCTACATTTAAAAAAAAAAAAAAAATTCTAACCCTAAACTATAATTTAAAATACCATACTCGAGTCATTTTCTGATCCCTCACCTACCCTTCATTCCTATCAGTGTCCCCTAATTAAAGTAGATGAATCGCTTTGTTGTCTGTTAAATTAATAATTGTAAACGCAAAATTGGATCGATTGGAAGATATGTGTAATATATATATATATATATATATATATATATATATATATAATGTATAGTGAGGAGTATTGTAAATGGTTTACTCTATAGTTTTATATGGCACAGTTTGTACATCAGAAAATTTGTATACTGTACAAAAACAGTATAGTGTGGCTTTCCGAACATAGCTAGAAGGAGAGGAAAAAGTGGAGAGAAGGTGGGATGAGCTGGAGGAACAGCATCACCAATAATGAAGAAGGCAACTGGAGAGCAGGCAGATGACATTCAAAGCCAGAATGAGACAGACAAGTGTAGAAGACAGAGTGGGAGATGGGAGAACAATGCAGACAGTTTAGAGAAGAGTAGGGAGATGACCGGTGTGGGCCTGTCAGCTCCAGAGGCAATAAACAGGCATTTAAAGAGACAGGTACACAGTTTCACCCCAGCCAATTAAAAACAGACTGGCACAACATTCTACCTGAGTCTCTTAAAGGGACAGCTTCAATGCTCTACCGAGGCCAATTAAAGAGACGACAGCACCATTTTACTCAGCAGAGCTCAAGCGACTGCATCTGGGAATATCACTGATTCTGACTGCTGATTTATCCGATGGAGAATCTGTGACAGTTCTCAGTGCCATGAGGATCTGTATTCCATGGGCTCTTGTCTGGAAACGTTGAATAACAGCTTTCATAATCGTTTTACAACTGAGTAATGGGGTTTATTGTAGCTATCTAATTGAATACTGTATATGTTGTCACAGACTAAGGTGTCAGTGAAAAGAGTCCAATCATCCATGAAAAAATTATTCATGCATAACATTAAGAAAAATAGCACTCCTAACTTTGGGATTCTGGTTAACACCATACTTAAATTCTAGGAAAAATATATGCAAGCTCTTTTTCTTTTTCCCCGATAATAATACTAATGCTTTAGGGTCTAATTTTCTCAATACTGCATGCATTTTAAGTTTTAATTGTGAAATACTGAAGCAGTTGTTAATTAAATATGTGTGCTTATTTTCATATTGTTATAAACAAATCTTTGTTCAAGGGAAAAAAAAACACCTTGCATATAATAACTTGCCATCTTTTAAGTGAATTTTCCAATATGGATTTAAATTAAGCTCCTATCAGAGGTAGGATTGCAGGCTGCTGTGGGTAACCTTTTAAAACAGCAACCTTATGGCCTCAGAGGGCTGAAATATTCCATAACGAGTGTGTGAGAGTGTGTAGCTAGCTCTGGCCCTTTGAATCGCATCTCCCCTGGCAATAGTAGAACAGACAGATACACTATAATAGAGTTTCAGACCGATAGCACTGGAGAAAGAGCTACATGTTTTTGCCTAGTCGTTTAAAGAAACAGGCTCTGCAATTAATGTAAACCTTCCTGAAGGGAAGAGCTGCTGTTCACTAACTCAAATTTCTTTCTGAAACAAAAAATATGGCAGTTTGTTCCGGTATCCTATAAAAGAGTAGCTTTGCAATTTTTGTTCTATAGTTTTTTCATACTTGAACAGCAACATGAAACTAAATTTACTGTAGAAATCTTAGTCCACAGTATATATATATATATTTTTCATTTTTATTTGAACAGGGACAATGCAAAATATACATAGGCCTGTCGCGATAGTCAATAAATCAATTAACCGCACAATAAAAAAAAATGAGCTCGATAATTTTTCCGGCCGCAATGCATTCCATTTCCATTTGCATGCTTGTTTGTTTTCCTCTGTCTCTCTCTCTCTCTCTACCAAAGAGACAGCTCTCAGTTCCTTAGGAATGACTAAAAGGACTTTGACGTTATCCACATTGTATCATCATAACAATACTGTCAAAAATGGTAAATGTTTAACGACGTAAAAAGAGCCCCCTAAAGCGCCCGTGCAGCGAAAAACTCAACGGATTCGACGAGCACCGAGCTGGTTGGAACAGTCTAGTAGAACTGAAAAGAATGATATAAGTTTCAGAATGTTCGGTGGTGTTTTCGCGGAGATATTAGCCGGAAACCATTGGAAACGCTTCAACCACATTCAGCACGAATAATGTTCATTAGATGCCCCTCTGGACAGAACGTGTAACAACCACCACATGCTATAGTGGCATTGGCGATCCATAAGCCTGTGTAATGTCATAAATATTAATAATAGGATGAATTTGAGCATTTAATATTCGAATATTAAATAAAATAAGAATGGAATTCGATTAGTATTATAGAGGAAGATTGACAGCCCTAGAATGTATCACTATTTATGTCTGAGCCTAAGGTTTAATATTTTTTGAAGTGCTATTTTGCTTACATCCATTTTATTTATTGTTTTTGGAATTTATTCAAGTGCATTTTTTGTTAACAGAGACTGAGAGGCCATTGCTTTTGTTTTTGGTTGTTTTGTTCATTTATTGTGGATATTTAAAATGTTTTTTTGATCTTTGAAAAGGTGTGCATTATTATGCCATTATCATTATTTTAGATGAAAATCATCTCAGAATGACAATATCGTTTATCGCAATAATTTCTTGGACAATTTATCATCCAGCAAAATTGTTATCGTGACAGGCCTAAATATACATTAACCTTAAAAAGGAGAGATGCATTTTAACAGGTTGTAGCACTTGTGCTAATTTCCACCTGTAGTCCCTGATATCAGAGCATGTTATTCTAAAGAAAAAAAAAGAAAAGTGTTTTCACAATATTTAAATCAAAATGTAATTTTCTCTCTCTAAAACCTCTCTTTTCTACTAATGTAGCCAATGCTGAGGGAGCATAATATTGACCAATAAGTATAGACATTTTCCCCACCACAAAGCAGACACCTAATACAAATAAAAATAAAGATTCACCATACACTATTTTCCCCTGAGTCTGTTTAATCAAAAAAAAAATTTGCATCACATTATGGAAGTTAAATTTGTTGTGATTTTCATTTTATATTGTCTGTCATAAGCCCAATCCCTAGTGTCCAGGGCGGAGCAGGCCCGGCAGGCGTCCAGAGGGGAACAGGCGTCCAGGGCGGAGCAGGCTGAGCAGGTGCTGAGGTTCAGGGGGCCAGGGCAGATGCGGCGCTTCAGGGGGCCAGGGGCGGCCATCTTGTCCGGAGACACCGGCGTAGAGGCAGCCATCTTCTCCAAAGACACAGGCCATGACGGGACGAGACTCTGGAAGGGCGGCGGCCATCTTGGCTGAGGGGGGTCACAGGATGGAGTTGATGTGTATGCTGCCCACACACAAAATAGCCCTCGACATGAAAAAGCTCAGGCTCGGCAGGCATCTTCACTGGACATGGTGGTAAACTTGGTGGGCCAAGCTCTGCGGCCACCGGAGCTTGGTGCTAACTGCCCCCTCCCAAAAAAAAAAAAAAAAATGTCTAAGGGAAACGTCCTCAAACTCCAATAAGTGAAGGAGTTTGGACAGTGGAGGAGGAACCAGTCAAATGAAGGGCATAATCTAGGAACTCGCTCAATGACCCTCGAGGACCATCACGGATTAAAGTGGATTTTAACGGGTTGAGTCCATAACAGAAGATGTTAATGAGAGCATAGTCTGAGAGGTTAGTGATATTGGCAATACCTAGGAAGTCCTGGATGTGGTCCTCGAGCGAGCGAGTTCCTTGACGAAGGCGGACAAGACGTACTGAGTAACCCAAAGTACAGGCATGGGTCAAACACGCAGGCAGTCCATACAAACAAACACAACAAGGCAGGGAACACGGACAAAAGAGTAATCCACGGAACAGGCAAGAAATCCAAAAACCCGGGAGACATGAAACCAGGGAGAATGCTCGGCATTGCAGTGTAACACTAAACAAGACATCACCTATAACGAATGAGAAAACCAGGCTTATATGGGGTGAGCTAAACAAGATAATGAGACACAGGTGAATGTGATAATGGATGCAGAGTCCGGGCAGTGAGTTATGGGAGATGTAGTTTGTGAGGGAATGACAATAGTCTGATGTGGAGTGCCCTCTGGTGGCTCTCAAGGGCACTCCAGGTGGTGACCCGTTACAGCCTCTTTCTAACAAAACTATTTACTGTGCATTTAAAAAAAAAAAAATAATACAGGTCCCTATTTCAGTGCATTCCCACCACTATCGGGCGAGCTTAGGAAATTAAGGACTACTGTCAACCAGAAAGAGTAGTAACACCAGCCACTGCATATAAATCCATTAAAGGGATACTTCAGGATTTAGCATAAAGCTTTGTATTAGTAGAAAACCTGTAGTATTTTTGAATTACCGTGCTTTCCACCCTCATATCCCCCTGATACGAGAGATTCATGTATTTTTTGTCTGGAAAAAATCCTCCGATGACGCAAAAATCTTAATTTTGCGTCATCTGAGGATTTTTTTGCCAGAGGCTAAAGACTACAGCCAGTAGTAGGGGCTGTCCCGCATGTTCTCAACCCGCCCATAGAGGGTGGGATCTCACTCACAGAATTATCAAATGGTGTCAGCAATCTTTTATTTGGAAACTAAGCTAGCAGGCTCTTGTTCTGTGGAAAAAGCTGAGTAGTAGGGGTTACGGGTTACCATCATCTTTTTCCCAGACATGTCCGGCCGTCGAGATCGTCCAAAATGTCCGGGATTCAGCTTTTGCTTTCTGCAGTCGCCATTCATTGTTTACATTTGGGGAATCTGAATGTAGTGAATGTACATGAACGCTAAACAAGTGATCGGTTGATGTGCGTTTTAACATTGCTAAGAAAATTCCCGCTCCTCCGTGAGAGATACGAGACCGGTGCGTCTCACAGATGTCTCATCAGTAATCACACCACTGGCCTCACATCGTTCTTCCGCGGCCCTCAGTCTCGTCCTGCTCGCCACAGTAAACATGATGAATGGAGACTGTAGAACGCAAAAGCCGAATCACAAACACTTTGGGCGATCTCGTAATCCTGGGCAGACTCATCACGGACACTCACTAGTAGCCTAGACTTGGTGTTTAACTATTGCGCTCTGTTACCAGTAGGCGTGGCCTCGTAGGGCAGCGAAGCAAGTGCATTCTGGGAGTTGTCTTTCATCCATATGAGCCAAAAATACATTTTCTGGCTTTTCTCAGTCTAGAAAGCACCAAATTCAAAAATAATTTCACATTTCTACTACATAAATGACCCATTTTAAATACACATTCATCTTTCCAGAGCTGAAGTATCCCTTTAAAGAAATATATTGACAAGCCAGACTCATGATCTTTACCAAAGAGGAAGGTAGAAAATTAATCAAGGTAATGGATTCATTTTCAAGGTAAAGTGTATATCAATAAGTCTGACAATATGTTTTTAATTTGGTGGTATGATTCAGATGATAACCTCCTCTGAGTACTCAAGGTCTGCACACTGACAAGCACACACTGTATTATGTCCCTACAGAAAGACACCGTGCTGTTAACCTGAGTGTCAAATTAAGTTTGAATATTATGCAGAAAACAATGTGTATGAGATGAGATTTTCATTTTCTAAATAACTCCACATAATTAAGGGAGGGGATGTGAAGCAGACAGGGTGCAATGAAAAATACCTCTCTCTCTCTCGCTCTCACTCTCCGTCTCTCAATATGAGCCGTGTGCTCCTGTGTTTCCTCAGGCTATTGGATTGAAATCTCCATCTCTAATATGACATCAATTTTTAATTAAAGGCCCCAGATCCCACTCAGATTCCTGAGTGTTCGCCGACACATTTATTTCTCTCACTCTTTGCAACAGACCTCATCCGCTCACGCTGGGAGATTTCTCCTTCTGTTACATGATTAAAATCTGCAAACGGCTTTGCCCTTAGAACTAATTATTCCACACCAAGACAAGAGGCGCAAGGGAGAAGAAGAACACAAAGGGGAGAGAAAGGTAATTTCACAAGAAACAAGCCGTTTGACTTTTAATGAATAATTTATGCCGGCTTCAAGGGGGTCACAAGAGCCAATAAGCAGACCCTTACACCCACCTCAGCCCTGGCTACTCGACAAACATCAGTATCTTCCTTCCTCCTCCTCACCTCTGTCTCTGTGCCCCTTTTCACATTGCCCATCTCACTTGAACTGACCATCTGAAATTATTTGGATGGGTTCAGTTCAGTGATGCTCGCTGGACCCAGGGATAATTCAGTATTTACGGCGAGATGGCGAGAGAATGCATGAGAGAGAGAGAAACATGATTTAAAAAATATATTTTAAATAAATGCTGTTCTTTTAAATGTTTTATTCATCAGTCCTGAAAAAAAAAATGTGTGACAGTTTCCACAAAAATAGCAAGCATCAAAAACAACAGAGATATGTTTCTTGAGCAGTAAATCATCATATAAGAATGATTTCTGAAGGATCATGTGACACTGAAGACTGCAGTAATGATGCTGAAAATTCAGCTGTGCCATCACAGAAATAAATTACTCTTTAAAATATATTCAAATAGAAAAGTTTTTTTTTAAATTGTACAAAGATTTCACAATATTATTGTTTTTACTGTATTTTTACAGTTACAGTTACTTATTACAGACCCCAAACCTTTGAGCAGTAGGTTACTTCAAAAGTTTGAACTCTCCTCCCTTTAAAATTAACTTTGAAAGGGAGGAGAAAACGCTTTCCAAATCTTTTGTTCTTAATGGCAAAGGCTGTGCATCCAATTAAACTCAAACGTGTTGCGTGACATCTTTAGAACACAATGAACAAAACTAAACAAGAAAGAAAATATAACGTAAATTAAACGAGTTCCCTTGCCATGCGGCAAAACACACCACATTGTATTTTATGAATTATTTACTGCAGAGAGCTTGAAAACAATCAAAACTTTAACAAATATTAGGTAAAACTAAAAAGGAAATTGACATATTTCAGTCTGTTACTGTATGTTAACTTTGCACATTGTTGGGCCTATTCGGATTCCTGAAACGAAGCCAGTTGAGAACCACGGTTCATTGTACCCATAAACATGTTGTTCCGGGCCCTTTGAATTTTAGTGATGGATCTGTGAGTCATGTAGGGTGAGGCTGGGTGATAAAGGGTGACACAGTAAGATCCGACAAGGCTATGTGTGGCAGCGTTGCAAGACAGTCTAATAGAAGAGGTTTGATTCTATGTCATCGACACAAACACCATCCTAAACTCCATCTGTTCTCTCTCCCTTTCTCCACGGCCGAGAGCACAGCTGATGCGCAGGGTAATGGGATTCTCCATAGCACTATAGGACAGGCTCTAACAGGCAGTTTAGATCTCATCTATTTGACCCCATTTGCACTTGTTAGGATCATTCATGGAACGCATTGAGAATCAGAGAGGGAGAGAGGGATGCAGAGAGCAGGAGAAAAAGAAGGGTGGGGAATGAAATTGTGGACTCCAATCCTTTGATAAATTCTCTAGTAAGAAAAGTAATGTCTGGTATTAAGGGATGACTCTTTGTGTGATAACATTTCAAAGGAAAAGTATCATGAACATGATTCTTTTAGTGCTGTTACTCCAATGTTTTCCATTGTTCAGGAAAGCCTGAAGATCACTTACCACTGCATCCATGTTCTCCACATTTGATAGCAAAAATCAAGGCTGAATTTGAACTATTTATTTCCCCCACTACAGTATGTCAGTTTGAAATCACATAGGACTGACAGCCTACACAATGGATTTAGCAATTTAGCTAAATTGAGCAATTTAGTGCATATTTTCAGCCATCAGTACACACTGCTCTAGACATCAGCTGTTAAAAAACACACACTAATCTTAATGTTTTCAAACAGTATTTGTTACCAGGCTCGGAGGTAATCCTTGAACTGACAACTCGCTGAGTAACTAAGGATTTTGAAGTTTCAAGAATTAAAAATGAAGGGGACACCATTTGGGAGGAGTAAGAAAAGCAATATAAATCTGTTTTCATCCAGCCTTGAAGGTTTCGCCAACAGATGCCTATGTCACACACTAATGATGTCAGCAGATGCCTTTGTCACACCCTGATGAGGTCACTGCAATGCTCTGGTAGTACAATAACCATCTGTCTACTTTCCCAGATGGTGACAGATGTCCATGCTTCAAATAAACTGGATGTAACACTGCGTCCATGAAGAAAATCTTTGCCTCTCTCTACAATAGAGCCCTGCACGGGCCTCAAATCTAGGCCCTAGCCCGGCCCTGGCCCGAGACGCTCAGGCCCTAGCCCGGCCCGTGTCCGACAGCTCATCAGAATTATCAGCCCGAGTCCGACCCAAGCCCGTTTAAAAAAAATTAATAAAAAAACAGCCTGCGTAACATGTCACAGCCTGACTATGTTGCAGTCATTAAACCAGCTCTGTTATGTTCTCAATGGCAAAATAGTTACCGTTAAGTTTATTTTCATTTCTTTATTAAGTTTATTTGGACAAATGTTTTTATTTATTTATATATATTAGCCTATATATAACGACCAAGCAGCCGACAGCGAGTTAAACATGTTTGATCCATTTAGCCTCTCAATTTCAAATCAACACTTTACTTGGCTACAATAAAATCCATAGATATAAAACAATTTAAGCATATCACACAGACAGTTAACGTTAGTTTAAACGTTTATTATCATTTTTGAAAAGCTGAGGCAAACTTCTCTGCTGCTCAGTCGCAACAGCGTTCGCAAACTAAATTAGCTAAATACAATAAACACATAAAATAAATTACATTAAATTAGATTAAAAACAAACATGCAGGTTATCTTACCTCAAAGTCAAGTCAAATCAAGTCTTCATTAAAGAACATGGCCATTCTTATTTCCAATAGTTTCCAACAGACTAATAATGCCTACAAATAAAGTCCAATCAAACGAAAACCAACAAGACAGCCTCCTAACATAAGAAGTCTCTTACAGAGCATCGTGAAGAAAAAGCACAGCATCCGCACAGTGGAAGGTTTTAATCCAGTCGCACTTTTTCCAGCTGCGCTGAAGTCACGCTCGCTACTTCTGCTGGCGGACACTAAACACAGAACGAGCCGGTCGCGCGAATCTCGGATCGCGCCGCCGGGAAACCTGTGTGCGTGTGCAGACTGTCATGAGTCAGGTTATAAAACGTCTTTCTATGTTTGCTTTTCAATCGTCATTATTTTAATTAATGTCTAAAATAGGCTATAAAAAAGATAAGCCTAAAACAGGCCAGAGGCCCGGCCCGGCCCGGCCCGCGTGTGAACTATGACGTGAAAATTGGCCCGAAGCCCGGCCCTATGGGGGTAAATAAGTCGGGGCCCGTCGGGCTCGGGCTGAAATGCAGGGCTCTACTCTACAAGTCTATTTGAAGTCCAAAACCTCTTCAGACATAAACAAATATACTGCTTTCCAAGTCATAATAAATCCAGCAGTTCATTTGCTTTTTGTAAAAATGGATTGTTCTATGTATTGATTAAAATCCACACTGGAGGTAAACCTTAAAGCATAACTTGAACGTGTTTTTGAATAGCAAAACGTTAAAAGACTCAAAAGTACTTCCTTAATGTATGTAAATGCAAAAACAGACACATAATTATAAACTGTGTTAAGTTCATGTAAATAAACAATACTTATACAGCATTTATTATTCTTGGTTAATGTGTGTATACATTAACATTAAAGTTTACACATTTTGAACTAACACTAACTTTGGACAAAAGGGAATAGATTCATATTTTGTATAAACGTATTTAATATATAAT
Organism: Semotilus atromaculatus; assembly: GCA_031834385.1. Lineage (NCBI taxonomy): Eukaryota > Metazoa > Chordata > Actinopteri > Cypriniformes > Leuciscidae > Semotilus > Semotilus atromaculatus. Next base: position 2,321,749 of record JAULUF010000050.1, on the reverse strand, counting down.
TTTACATTAAACCAAATTCATAAATGCTATAAAAGTTGTTCATTGTTAGTTTAAACAAGGGACCGGAAACTCAAGCTTATGTGAAGAAGTTTCACGTTTTGTTTCATTCCAAAGCTCAAACTTGCTGAACCCTGGCCTGTGAAATTGTATAATGTAAAGATGTGTGACAAAAACAAGACAAATCATTAAGGCGCTACCTCATCGCTGAATTAAAAGAACACAAACTCATGTCATCTACTGTCATGATGTAACTGTTTGCCTGAACACATAGGTTTAATGTCACAGGCATGACATGACAAAGGTAACTCTGTCGCCCCCTTGAGTACTGAGGGTTTTTTTTTTTTTTTTTTTTACCACCACAGTAACCCTAGAGCACATGCCCTAGCAATCCATTATCTGTCTTTGCATGTTTCGTGTTATTGGTCTTAAGAAAATGGCCCTAATCACAATGACATGAGACCACTACAAAGTCCACATTACACACTACAAGCTTAGTGTAATGTAGGCATGGTGACTACCACAGCGTTAATTTCAATTAAGCAGAGCCTCAATATTTATACAGTGGCATTTAACTGAGATATAATTGGATGCTGACAGTAGTGGTTAATAATCTATACATAAAATATGTGCCATTTTAGCTGTACTGTGCATCTCTCTTATCTTCAAAAGGGAGAGCCATGCCAACGATGCCCGATCTCAGAGAAGGAGGTGGATGGGGGGGTTAGTCAGTCTGTGCTAATGCATAAAAAAGCTTACTGTCTCAAGATGAACTGTGGGTCAATCTAGGGGACAGTCTCTGAATTTTCTTGTATAGTAAATCTGGCCAGACAAGGCAGCAGACCGTGAGGGACAAGAAAGGCCTTGTTGAACAGGTGAGTCACAGAATATCTGACAGTTTATGGCATGCAAACAGATTTTTTTAAGAGCTTAAAATCCAGCGACACTGTTTAAGCAACACCAGATTTGGAGACAGTCAGAAACACTCTCTCTTGAATGGCTTCGGGTCTATTTTGTATTCTGGATTTACCGTAATTCCTCAAATAAAAACCGGCATTCAAATAAACGCCGGGCCTCTGATAGTGGCCGGGTGCGTGATCAACGCGGACGAATAAAGGCCGGTCTCAAATTAAGGCCGGGGAGAAATTAGTGTGGATAATCTCCTAAATGCCTTTCATTGAAGAGATGTTACACCTGGCCACTTCATCCGTTTTCTGTGATGGGATAGCTATCTGATCGTGAAAAGACCAGGTATAAATGCCATCCGAAGCACATTCGAGACGATTTAAATCCGATCGCTCAAACCACTTCTTCAGGAGGAGATCTGAGACGCGTTCCAGATGAAACTGGACAAGTGTAAATGCATCTGGTTGTTGAAACCACATAAATTTTACTCCTCCCAAAAACGCTAAAAAATAAACGTGTGAGAGCGTGTTTTATGTAATGTTATAGCAAGATGTGACGACGCTACTGCAACACGCATCACGGCAGCTGAGCATCTATTCATAAAGCCAACGTGCAAACTATTGCAAATCAATGTGAAAGTAAGTCGCAGACAACACAATCCTCATCATTAAAAAGTAAAGAAATTAAATGATCTTACCAGGGCTGTTGCATCTCTATTATTGCGGTCTTTGATTTTGAAATTAGCTGATCAATCAAATGCAGCTCTGTTGCTTTTGGTGACGTGAACTCCATTAAAACGCATGAAGTGGCCAGGTGTAAACAGCCCCTAATGTGCATTCAAGTTCATCATAATGTACAGCCAATAGATAGCAGTAGCTACAATAGATGTAACACGGGTATCATTTAGTGCTGCTAGTGTAACGGACTTTTCAACAACTTTATTGAAAACAAACTTGTCTTGAGAAGCATGGAACCCAGACGGAAATTTGATTTACATTTTTTTTTAAATAAAGGCCTGTCTCTAATAAAAGCCTGTTACCTTCTGCAGTTCAGGTAAATAAAGGCCCCGGCTTTTATTTGAGGAATTACGGTAGTTTTAGAAGAATGTCGGTTCAATAAGAAATGTCCCTCTAAACAGAACGGGTCTGAAAACACAAATAGCTTTTCCCTCGTATTGATCACATGCATTTGACAAACAATGAGTGAGTTGATGTTTTGTGGACACACACACACACACACACACACTTGCATACACTTTAACAAACAGTCTTTTTTAATCTTTTCTCTGTATGCCAAAAACCAAAGCTTATTGCACACACCCAGACAGATGGACTGGAGTTGTCTGATTTTAATGTCAGTGTTTAGTTTATTTTCCCTTATGACTATGTAGAAAGTGGACTGCCGGCTCTGAAAAAATGACATCTTGTAGCTGTATTAATTTAATGAGCTCATAATGAGAATGATACTTGGCCAATATCATCAGCATAAACACGTTTAACACGGTAATTGCCTGCAATAAGCTCTTGACTGCATGACATTGTTCTGTGGAGAAATCACTTAAATCATCACAATCAGGAGTGAAATAGGGTTAAAAGGATGACTGTTGATTCTGTGAATATTTAAAGAACAGAAAGGAGTCTGCCTTATGTGCAAGTATGGTCTTTTTTATTTTATATTGTTATTATATGATTTGTTTATTGTATTATTTTATATTGTTGTTGTGTATTATTAAAGTAACAATGTGATGGAAGTATATGATGCCGATCTTCTACACATTGTGAAGTAGCCTATACCCGAGTGAAATTAATTTACGAAAAAAAAATAAAAAATAGGGTGGAGACTTAATTCTATCCAAAGGATGTTGATAGGATAGAGACAGATCTGAATGCGAGCTTGGAGTCATTTGTAAGAAAAAAGGCAGGGTTTAAGTAAGGGAAAATGCACAGCTAGCTGTGCATTGAACTATTTTAATGCACGACGTGGAGGCAAAGAACCGGCCAATGCAAAATGGACGGTGGTTGCCTCCGCGAAGTGACAGCTTCGTTACAGCTAGCCGTGGATTATCCCACTTATACCATGGCCATTTGCCAGCATTGACAACTTAAAGAGCCCCTATCATGGATTTTTTTAAATGACCTTTCATGTAGTATGTAATATAGCTCTTAAGTGAATGAAAACATCAAGTCTTTCAAAAGTAAGAGTCGACTCTGAGTCAATGAAATTATTTGTTTTTCAAACGAGTCATAAGCCGTTTCGTCGTGAGGTCAAGACAAAACATTAGCCGGCCCACTTGTGCGCGCGCAGACACCAGGGAAACTTAAACCTCAAACTGGCAGCTGATCCTGTGGATACTGGATAGATCATGTCGAGGAGACGCTGTGTGACACAATGTGACGATAAAGAAATTTTTTTTCCACTGCCCAAGGACGAGCATGTGAAGAATCTGTGGTTAAAATTAATCTTTACCATGATACTACAGCAATATAATCATAAACTTTTCCTGTTACCTTTATTTTACTGACGACTGCTTCTCAAATATTGGAGTCAGCTAATCAGCTGTTTAAGTCATTGTTCGTTACTGTGTTTAGTTTACGGTGTAGGAAGCCTCAGGACACGCAGAGCTGTCGGTGTTATGGCAATGTGAATTTTTTGTTTTCGACGCGTGCTGTACGCGGTAAACCAATCACAACAGTCTGAGTTGTCTGGCCAATCAGAGCAGAGTAGCTCACTGAAAGGAGGGATTTAGAGAGATTGATTCATTTGGCGAGTCGTTTGAGAATCATTGAAAATCTGGTGATGTGCAAATGTATAGTATGAGAAAATGAAACGTAATTTTCGTCAGTTACGACTTGTTAGATTTAGCATTCTGCCGTTTTAAATTAGACACAGAGATAAAGTAGTGTGTTAGATTACATTGATCAGAATGAATTAATTATTTGAATTAATTATCAAAAGAGAGAGATTCATACCTGCGCCTGTTCAGCGTCTCTCTCTCTATTAAAAAAACAAAGCTGTGAGATTAATTACTTCAAAATAGCAATCATGTAACCCCATTGTTGCTGAGAAATATTATGTAGCGATTCAGTAGAGAAGCTATTTTATTAATAAAAGTCACTGGGCAGCATTGATAACAAGTTTCTGTGCTCCTGAATGTTTCTTCCGCTCTGTGTGCGAGTGACGTATGCATGCCTTTAATATAGATATATATATATATATAATATATACAGCATTAATATAGAACGGTGATTAAACTGACTTAAACGGTTTTATTGCACACCTTGCAGCCAATCAGAATCGAGTATTCGGACAGATCGTGGTATAAGCAACGATTAGAGAAGTCTGGCATATGTTGCCATTGAGAAGTCTGCCGTTTCACCGCAAGATCAAGTTTTAATAAAAAAAAATGATTGGGTGAATTTCTATTTAATGTCGACTTTATATACATATTCTATTCTACATGTCTATGTGTGTACATATTCAAAAGGAACAACTACTGTAATTAAAAAGTAGAGAACATCAAACAGGTCAAAAAGTCAAATCATTGCTATGATTTTCTACAGTATGTCAGCTAACATGATTTCGACATGAGTGTGACTTCTGCATTCAGTACACACACAAAATGATCATTTGTACTTGTAACGTATATGTGGCCAGGTTTTAGATGTTTCTAGGAGATCAGTTGATTTTCTTAGTTGCTAAATTCAGTCAGCTCATGGCAAAGGGCACAGATTTAATGAAAGCTCCTGAGTTTAACTAGGCAAACGCTTGAAGGCTTTATTAAAGCAGGCCCTTTAGTTTCAATAAAGCCGCTGAAAATTAAGGTTGATTATTAATGTGCTGTACATGTCTATTAATAATAACGGTATAATAGTGTTTAATAAGGGATAATTCATGGATTGCTCTATAATTTATCACTGTCACACTGCAAATGAATTATCCATGATGCCCAATTTAGGTGTGCGAACACACAAGCCATTTTCTTGTGTCTGACTCTCCCTCAGGTTTTAAGTAATGTGGCAGATAAATGACCTAACGCCGTAAGCTAAATTGGATAATTACATTATTAGTGTCTTCCCGACGTAAAGTATGGCTATATATCTGAAGGTATTCACTGACAACATTCTGCAGGCAACACAAGGAAAACCGTGTATGGTATTTTAATTAAATTCCGTATAACCTTCACCTGTAATTTTATGAGTCTGCTATTTTCAGCATTTCTTTTCTTGGCAATATCATATACATATTTCATATCACAAAGTAAGACTATAAGACTATGTTTTTTCTTTATTCAAATTGGTGATGCCCTGTATATGCTGTATATTTCTCTCAGGACTGACCCTCATCAAATCCAAACTTGGGTTACAGATTTAAGGGGATGTGACCTTATTAAATTTCCTCTCACTTGCAGCCCCTCTCAGTTAATTACATGTAGGTGTTTTGTAATTATTCTAGGGAAGATTTGTCATGGTTATTAGTTGTCCGCCCCCTTCCGAATAGACAAATGTAAGTAGCCAAATGGGAGGCTTTACAGCAGGAAGCTGGATTTGTACTAATGCAACATCCTACCAAAAGACGCTGTATGTGGCATAATTAAACTCTACAAATAAAGCAATGCTTGTTTGTTGTTTAGATTCCTAATTCTGATATGCTTCTTTCTTTTTTTTTCACTTTAATGATATCATTTTGTATCCCTGCAGAATACAAGAGGATTAAAACGTGTCAAAGAAGAAGTCATGAATTATTCCAGCTACACAGCAGATAATTGTAACACAGAGACTGCTAGAGGGGGATTAAATTTAGACTGCGGGTGTTAAGCTATAACACCCTCGCAGCAGGTGTATAAAAAAACAGGCAGCTGTACACAACCTTTGCTCTAAAGATAAACTATGGATATTTTACTCATTGATACCAGTCATGGGTGTGCCAAGAGCAGTGTAAGACTCTGTAGAGTGTGCCAAGACGACAATTGAAAAAAAAAAAGTCCCAACCCCTATGGGGATTTTTCATAAAAATGTTATCTGTGGAGTTATTGTGAAATTATTGAAACTTGGTCTGTAGGATTGGTAAAGTATCATCTGTCTTATTCTCAGAAGTGTCATGCCTATATTCAAAGGAAGTCCGTGCCCCCTCAGATTGAGCGGATTTTGGGATTTTGAGAAAAAAATTGAGAAAAAAAAGTGGATTTTGAGAGCTGCTAAATAAAAATAAAAATAGTAGCCTAATTATTATTATTTTTACTATTAGTAGTAGTTTCACAAATCTAAACATGCTGCCTGTCACAGATATCAATTTTAGTTCAATCGAGTCACACCTTTCACAAATAATTTAATAAATCATTATTAACCCTCATGTAACGCAAAACTTTTTTTTTAATGGAAACTACATTTTTAGCAAATGTCTAATTGTGCTTTGTCTATTTAAAATGTATTTAAAATATATAAAAAACATAGTTCTGGAATTTGAACCTTGGCCTCTACGCACTATAGATGTTTTTCCTCTTTTTTAACTTTCAGTTTGTATCAGTTACTTTTTTGTGTTCATGGTGTTGCAGACTATAGTACGTGAGTGGTGCAAAGTGAAGTTTATGCATGTTAGAAAGTTCTTTTTTCAAGTCTTTTCTCTTGCTCCGTGAAACGGCAAAATGGAAAACCCGGAGTGAACTATTCCAGATCGGCTTTCGTGTTGTGGTTTGCTCAGTGATAAAAGCTTCCCTATTGTGATGTTTATCAAAGTAATACACCTTCTCGACATGAAATTTTTTTGGGGGGACATCAGTTAGCCTATTGATTGGATTGTTAGATTGTTGTCATCAACTGCAACTAAGCAACTGCAGCTACAAAACAAGCCCAAAGCAAGCCCAATATTATTATTTATTATCATCAATGGTATTTATTATCAATAAATGAGCCTGCAGCATATTAAGCTGAAACCACTCAGAATTTGAAAAGCAGAAACATAAGTTATTCTACAAAAATCATCAAATTGCAAAGCGGGAGGGCAAGCACGGTTTGGAGATGGAAAAGGAGAAAGAGACAAGAGCACTGAGGGGGACCTGTAATATGGCCACATATTTGTAATCAAATTAATTCGAACCATATATCTGTTAGTATTAGTAAACTTTTTTTTTTTTATATAGCCTGTAATGCTTAATACATAATATATATATATATATATATATATATATATATATATATATATATATATATATATATATATATATATATATATATTATTATTATTATTTTATTAAATGATGTCCCTTTCCTCCCCTGCACCGTCCATCATCTCCCATGTTTCCTCTCCATCATGCACATGTTTGTGGCATTGTTTTTGAAAATTTAGGCCTACGTAAATCTCTATTTGCGTCTACTAACTATCATCGCTTGGATTGCAGCGTCATATGCCTGCTCGTTGAATGTGATTTTTCTCCAATGAGGGAGAGAAGGGGGTGGGATGTGAGATGACGAATTACGCTACAGCACTTTTATTATTGCACTGGTTGGCCTATTAACTGTGAGCAGACAGTGTCAAACAATGTATTGGGTGAAAAAAGTTACCATAAATATAAAGAAACAAAGTTGCTTGTCATATTTTCGAGCAACTAGCCAATATATTTTAAAATAATCACAAAAAAAACTAAACCCTTGACCCGTGACCCCTAACGCAACTTACAAAAAATAAATGAAGAAGCCCAAAGTCGCGGTCGCGTATTATAAGCTTAGACAGTAAAGATTATAAGCGGACTTGGCAACTCTGGTTGTCGTTTGCTATTGTTGTGTGATATCATGTGAGTGGCAGGTTGTCCCGCCCTTGCGCCAGCAAACACGTAATCAGAGTAGAGAAGAGATGTCTGCAAGTGGGAGGGGAAGTTATTTTGATTAAGGATTACAGAACACGTGAATTTAGAAAATAATAATAATAATAATCAATTTTGATATTCATGGTGAGTAATTACTTCTTCTGGAAATATTTTCGATGACAAAGAACTGTGGCCATGGTCTGAAACTTACTTAACTTAAAATGAATCACTACAATTGCACTATCACACTCACAATTGTGCTGTAAAAATTATTCAGCACATTTGATCATGTGATATTACTTAAATATGTTCTAGAAAAGTTTGTAGCATTGTTACATTGTTTTTATTTTCCTTACTCAACCTCTCTCTCACTCTCTCTCTTTATTTTTTCTTTTGTTATATATATATATATATATATATATATATATATATATATATATATATATATATATATTATAGCCTATACTGTAACTGAATACTGTCACTGGTACCCCCTCGAAAATGTAGGACCAGGACGCCCCTGAAATTTCTCATTGTATATTTCCTTCCCTCCTCTTATTCCTTCACACACACTAACACAAAATATATGGGACCCTTTGCGCGCGAAGCATGACTTCCCAGAAAGAGTCGATACGCGCTCGAGCAGGTCCATTCAGAGCTCGTGCCCCAAACTCCCGCCCTTAACTGTGAAGCGCGAGCGCTCGGCGGGAAGACGATAACGGTCACCCCTTGACGCACAGGTGAAGGCCACGTGAAGCGCACCACTCAACCGTTGACAGAGACCCAGTTCGGTTCAATAAACAAGACTGAAACTTAATATAACCCCAACTTAATATATCACATTAATATTTAAAACTCACCAAGCACGCTGTCCCGTTGAGGAGCAGCAGGATGAAGCCGTGGTCGGAGCGCATCTCGTCGTTGTCCAGCTGTCGACAGCTCTTCGTTCAAAAAGACGCGGTTCCTCCGGTACCGTATCCAAAACAGGCGACACCCGGTCCCATGTCCAACAAAAAGTCAAGCGCGAGCTCTCCTCGGAGTGGAAACCCACCTGCTGTCTGTCACGATAAACTCCCGCTACTTGGAGCTCGTCACATCCAAAGGTGTGTGGAAATTGACAGTACACTTCATCGCTTCCATCTGCGTACACTTTGTTCCATTTCGTGTTGCTTTGTGAAGAGAATCATCTCCGTTATCCGCGCTTTTATGTGCTGGTGACGGTTAGGATCCCAGTGCGAGAGCCTGACCGGAGCGCAAACTCCTCGAGCGTCGTGCATATCAGTACATGCAGACTGGCAGCAGGGCTCCTATGCTGACGTTTTAAACCCCCCTCTCTGTTTCTCTCTCCCTCGTCATAGCCCCAATCATCCCTTTTCACTCTTTCTCTTCATCTTTTTTCCCTACATTCTCTCTCTCTCTCTCTCTCTCTCTCTCTCTCTCTCTCTCTCTCTCTCTCTCTCAAGCATGCTTTTCTTTTTCCTTCCTTACTTCCTTCCTTCATCCTGTCAACCCCCTTCATACCTTCTCTTTCCTGAACCTAAATCATAATAATTAACTTTAGTCGTTTATATGACAAAAATGCACAATGATAAATTGCTTGGTAAATTTATCAATAGCCTGCATATCCCTGGATATGAATTATTTGTTATTCCTGGGACAACATTCCTATTAACCAATCATTTACCATTAACTAGGGTTAAAATGATAGTTCACAAAAAAAAAAAAAAACATAATTTCAAACTTTATTTCACACTCAGTCACATTTGCTGTCATTGCATCTTTTTTTTTTTTTTTTTTTTTACCATGCAATGAAACTCTTCAGCCTAATATATTTTGTTTTCCTCAGAAAAAGAAAATGGGGATTTTGGAACAACATTAAGTGAGTACATTGTTATTTTGAATGATTTTAGATAACCTATTGATAAGTGACTAATATGCACGTTTCTGTAACATGTCCTTCTCACATTGTGCTGACGGCAGTCACAGGTTAACAGACATCCCAAGTCTCCCGGAAGTTCCGGGAGTCTCCCGCATATTGATAGCGTCTCCCTGATGCCCGCAAATTAGTCCCCCCCCCCCCATAGATATACCTCCCTGAAATGACTTCTTGCAGGTTGGGATGTCTGGGTTAATAAACCTGATGCCAGCGGTACCTTGCCATAAGGTACAATCTATTCTTATTGGTTTGTCTGCATCAATGTACCTCTGGTATCTGTTTTGGGTTATTTGGCTCTTTTTTGTCATCCAAGATACTCACCCCTCCACCTAACTGGTAATTGGCCCAGGGAGAGCCCTACTGTGTGTATAGGGATGCGATTTGTGTAGCCTTATTGATTTGAACCAGCCCGGTATCCTCTGCCTTTCTATGTGAGTCTAATATGAAATCAGATCGCTTGCACTTTAGAACCAACTGAGAGCACTCGCTTGATTGCCACACTTTTGTAATGAGCCATAATTTATTTTCTCATCTATTTCTTTTTTGGTACTCAGGGGTGATAATTTGCCTCTTTTTAAATGTTATTACTTTTCCCTCCATCTTTGTGCATAGTGCACACACTTAGAAAAGTGACCTTTGACCCTCTAAGGTCACTCTACATCCCCTGTCAAATATTAATATTGGGCATTAAAGCAGTGTGTGCGTGTCGATTAAGTGCAAGTCTGTTGGCTTGGTAATCGAATGATGAGAGGGCAAAGGGTCACTCTGAAACCCTGGAGGTTGAGACACAAAATGTAAAGATCGAAAAGCAAAGAAAAAAAAAACACAGAAGATCAAAGCAACAGACTGATTAAGCGATTTCCACAAACATAACTTTTATTAGAGAGTGATCAAAATACTTTTGGGTGACTCTCATGAAACCTGTCAAGAACATGTCCAGGTTATATTTCACCCTAAAATAAAATAAAATAAAAACTAAAGAAATTGAGTAATTATTTACATTGTTGTATTTGCCTTTATGTTGATTTAAATAATAACACTGTTTTACGTTCAGACTAATGAAATGGTAATTACAAAACATCATTACAAACATCCAATTCTACATTATACTGTAACCTGCAGGAGGACACCGGCGTCCTGAATTTATTTATTTTTTTCATTAGTTCAAAGTTACTATTTTTAATGAAAATAATGTAATTAACTTGACAAACTACATCATTGAAATGGTCTCACACTTATGCGTCAGTTTTTGACCTCTGTTTTACAAGGAAAAATCATATTATTATGAAATACCTAATTTTCAATAAATCTTATTGGTCATAAAACAGGCTTAATTAATGTTATGCGGTATATACATAGATTATACATCTACATAGATTGTTTCTATATACATAGATTGAAATGTGTTTTTATAAAATTCATCCAATTAAATTTCTTCTGCAGTATTCAGAAAAAAATGATCCATAAGGATGATGTTACAAGCGTGTATCTGTGATTGAAAGCGATAGTGTCTCTGTTTGTGTATGTCTGTGAGCCTGCATTAGTGTGTAGAGAACAGGGCTGGGGGTGTTAGTGGCTTTATCTTGTTTTACAGCACTAATGTCATTTGAGTGTGCTGTGTTGGAGACAGTGGGTAATCCAATGAGGAGAGACTGCCTGCTAGTAATATACAATAAAATGGTCTTTAGCTCCATCTTGTGTTGATGTTTGTTACTACAGCCATTCTGAAGAAAATTGTCCAATTGATTGTAAATGGCTGTTTAAAATGACTAACATCTAACTGTCTTGCTGCCTCGGTGCTCAGCGCTGTTAAAGGGTTAGTTCACCCAAAAATTAAATTTCTGTCATTAAAAGGCACACTATGTAAGATTTTTGGATGAAAATATCCAAAAACCACTAGAACAATGTCATATATTTTGTTGATTTGTGTACTTACATTATCCCAAAATGTTTCTAAGAATGTTTTAGATACAGAGAAATAAGCAATTTTAACATACCTGTGTTATCCTCGATTTCCGAGGAATACACAAACCATGGAACACATGGAAACACAAAAGACGCTTTAATATATTGGGCCCTATCTTGCACCCGGCGCAAATGACTTTGTACACTGACGCATGTATCATTCGTATTTTGCACCCGTGCAAAGCGGACTTTATCCCTCCACAGACGCACGTCGGTAAACTACAGAATGAACTTGCGCTCCCTGGGCGGTTCAACGCAAAAAAGGAGGCGTGTTCCGGCGCAAACAATCCCTGGTGCTATTTTGCAGTTCCAGAAAACAATTGCGCCACTGACCAAAAAAAAGCTAGTCTAAAGTCAGTGGCGCATTGCACGTTGTTCATAATGCTATTTTAAGCGCGCATGCTTGGTCATAATACAGAGTGTGAACAACGCGCATACACTGTAGATAATTATCTCATCTACACAGATGCATTTTCCTTTTTGCAAATGATACATTATTATAAGGAAAAATATTAAAACACGAGGGAAATCATTGTTGTGTCCATATCGATGGTAAAAATAGGCATAAATCTTACATATTTACCCAAATGATTATATGCATGTATAACCGAAGCTAATTTGTGTGGGTTTGTCCCATCCCCAATAATGTCACTTCTATTTCTTTTACGGCCCTGACGAGAACATCGATCTCCTCGGCTGTGAACCGATTCTGAAGCGCGCCTGGTAAATGCGCCGTTATAATAGTATTGCGCCATGGAACAAGCGCACCTCGTTCATCAGGCTCTTAAAGGGAATGTGATATGACGCTTTGATTGGTTTATTTCACGTTACGCCCAAACCACATCTATGAATAATGAAGCTATTTCAGACCAACCCCTTTTAAACTTGCGTCGGGCACAAGAGTCAATTATCCCGCTGGTAAAATAGCAACAGCGCCCAAGACCCGCCCACAAGTTACTTGGGCTTCGCGCTTGATACTTTCATTTCAGATCGTTAAAATAGGGCCCTAAGAGTTCTAACTTTACAAAATTATATTACTTGGTGCCATGAAAAAGCTTATATGGTTTTAATCATTTTTCAAAAACATGCTCAACCAAACGGTCAATTTGGCACATAAAGGTAAACTGTCACTCCCCTTTTTGAGATTGGACATTACAATGCACTATTAAAACTTGGTTGTAATTCAAGAATGCTTTGGATTATAGACCTAAGTTTGCTCTTGTTCTAAAGAAAACACTCAGCAGATTATTGCTGAAGTGAAAGCACTTCAAAAAATTGAAAGTATGAAAAGTAATGGAAGTTTAAATTTACATTTAATCAAATCGCTTTGAATAAAATAAAAGAGTTAAGTCAATAGTGTGTGGTAAAGTGTTGCCATGATTAAAACAGTCCATGTGACTACAGTGGTTCAACCTTAATGTTATGAAGAGACAAGAATACTTTTTGTGCACAAAACAAAAATAATGACTTTATCTGTGTCAGACTCACATGGTGTTCACATAGTGTAAACACAGTGCAGCGCTTCCGGGTTCTACGTCAGAACACAGGCTCACCATTCTGACACAGACAAAAAAGAAATTGTTCAATAAAGTAATTATTTTTGTTTTGTATATGCACAGTATTCTCTTCGCTTCATAACATTAATGCTGAACCACTGTAGTCACATGGACTGTTTTAATGATGTATTTACTACCTTTCTGGGCCTTGAAAGTTGAAATTGGATGGAAGCGCTTTTGAGTACCAGCATTTTTGGGAACAGGGACATGTTCCCTGTAAGCGTGTTCATTAATTATTAGGGGTGTATCCGTACAGATCAGTCCCCATGGTTCGGCACACATGTGATTTGCGGATTAACTGCTAAATTTAACCATCATAGAGTGAAAGTTTATCATTTGGACAAGAGAAAACAAGATAGTGAAGAGCAGTCAGGAGTAAAGTCTGAGTACCAAGCAGCATCTCCCGGTGCTCCCTTGAGAACCAGATCAAAAAAGATATGTGCACCTCTGTTTATAGTAATTGATTCATAATTAATTTACTACTTTCAACAAATGCCAGTTATATTGTTCAACTTTTGGGATAACAGGCAGTGTAACCCCTGTGCTGCATGCCTACAACCCAGCTAACAATTTATGGTTCCCAGAACGTTCTGGGAAAGTTAGTTTTTGGTTGCGGGAACATTAATAAGGTTTTGTTTAGGTTTTGGTTCTCATGGAAAGTTTTCTTAACGTTCAGGGAACGTTTTAACCCTGAGGGAACATTAATTGGTTTGGTTCAAACTAACCTTTAGAGAACCATAAACTAACGTTCCCTAAACGTTCTGAGTTAGTGGGGAAACAGCTTCCAGATGAAGGCAGTTTTAATTTAAGTAAAGTGATAAAAAAAAATGTTATCTATTTATTTTACATAACATGCAATAATTCTGTCCTGGTTTTATTTCAGCAGAGAAAAAAAATCTGTGGTGTGTTTTACCCATAGCAACTGAAGAGGGCACCCTTGCTTTAAGGAAAATATACCAACATGTTCTCCATATGTGCAAAGTATAAGTGTACTGCGTAAGTGACTTGATAGTTTTCTTTAATTCTATTCTCAGCAGTTTACACAGCATGGTCTTTTTTAAAAGTGGTTTGGCATCAAACTGTAAGTGACACTCACTCAGTTATTCCAGCTCAAATGATCCTCACCAGAGAATTATGAATGATATGATGTGTCCCTCATGGCTATGTTTTTTTCCCCCAGGGGGAGAGATATAGAGAGCAAAAGGGAGGGACCAAAGCACAGAGAAACAGGATATAAATGAGACTGAGAGAATCAGGGTGGCCGAAATATCATCAGTGCCAGAAACATAATCGCAGCTGCCTCTTAATGTTTAGGCGAGTTCAATTTAATAAATTTAACATCACTAAATCTACAGTGATACACACTCATTATGAATGTAAACAATGGAAGATGAGGAGAGGAAAAAATGTAATCACAAATGTAAACATAATCAGTGAGAGAAAAAATGCATATGATTGGTGTTTGTTTTGAGCTGTGACAAATTGTGCCAAAACATACGATACAATCCCCCAACCCCCAACTATACATAAGGCCAACATTTAGTCAGCTTTTGTAAAATGACAAAATTACACTTAAGACTTCAGAGGAATGTGGGATGAAAAAGATAACATCAAGCAGGGGACAGATGGGACAGCAAAGAAACATAAGCAAACCCTCAGCAAAGAAAAGCCTGCATGAAAGACGTGAGAAATGTGCAGATGAAGGATGAAAGAGCTGCAGTTTCAGTAAAAAGAGAGCAGGGAAGAAGGTACTAGAGGACTGCCCTGCAGAGGTCGAGTTCACTTCTCTTTGAGTTCTGGAGGATCAGGCGTCATCAGTACTTTATTCATCCTTTTTTGTCTTTTGTTTCTATCTGCTGCCCCTTTTCTGAAGGATGGAACAGAATGAGAAGAAGTGCAAGCTTCCAGTTTTTCCCATCTTTGCAAATAGTTCTTCTGAGGTTGATCCATTTGGCGGCTTTTAATAGACAGACTCATTACAGGTGGTGTGAGAGGGATGATTGTTAGACGGTAACAACTGTAGGAATAATCTGCCCTGTCTGGCTCCATTTACATTCTGATTGTTTGATACACATTACCATTCAAAAGTTTGAGGTCATTAAGATTTTTCAAATAATAATAATAATAATAAAAATACTTTTATTCAGCAAGGGTGCATTAACTCAACATTGATAATAATAATTAAAAAAAATCTTTAGGAACAAATCATCTTGTCTGACATCATTAGATAGCTTTTTAGTAGTGGCCCACAGATGTTTTAGTGTTAACATAAACACCACTGAATATGTCCTTGTTTTAATATAACAAAGCTGAGGTGTGCGAATTCTGCATTGTTAGCATCACCAAACAAACCAGTGTTTGGTTTCCCAAACACTCAAAAAAATTACAATTCTTAGATCTCAGAATTATTTTGTACATATATAAATAATGTAGCCTTTGTTACATGGTAGAGGTAGAGGGGACCCAACTGCAGCCGGTGTCCTGTCCTGACACAGGTGTGGGGCATGGAGTGTGGGTGGGAGGGAGGGAGGGAGGGAGGGAGGGGAGCAAGGGGTGGGGGCAGAGCAGGAGGCCGTCCACGCCATGGGGGCTGGGCCAGGTCGATGGGCCTGGCCACGTCCAAGTGAGCCGGTTTGAGGCGGTCAATGGAGAGTCTCTCCGGTTTTCCGCCCGTCCACCACAAAATGTTTGTCCCCCGTCACCAGAACCCAAAATGGGCCCTTGTAAGGCGGACGTAGTGGTCCCCTGTGGGCATCGTGGCGAATGAAAACATAGTCAGCCGTCTGAAGTCCAGCGGGGATGTGTGACTGAGGAAGGCAGTGATGAGAAGAAGGAACAGGTGCAAAAAGCCTCGTATTGTCCAGTAGAGTGGACCCCTGGGAAGTAGCAGACCAGGAACCGTGGTGCTAGGGACAAAATCCCCTGGTACCCACAGTGGCTGTCCATAAACCAGCTCCGCGGATTAGGACTGAAGGTCCTCCTTTGGCGCTGTCCTGATGCCCTGCATCACCCACGGGAGCTTGTCGACCCAGTTGCTGTCTTTGAGGCCAGCACGCAGGGCAGCCTTCATTGACCTATGAAAACGTTCACAGAGTCCGTTAGCCTGCGGGTGATATGCGGTTGTGCGGTGGAGTTTCACTCCTAGGCTCTGTGCGACAGCGTCCCACAGCTCAGAAGTGAACTGCGCGCCTCGGTCAGAGGATATGTCCGAAGGAGTGCCGAAACGGGCAACCCAGGTGCCAATAAATGCCTGTGTCATCTTGACAGATGCCACTGACGTCAAAGGCACAGCCTCGGGCCAGTGGGTGGTCCTGTCAACCATGGTGAACAGATATGTGAAACTGTGAGAGAAGGGCAGAGGACCAAAACGTCTCTCTGGAACCGGGAACGACCCTAACGGGGCTTTAGTGTGGCGGTGGACTTTGACTCGTTAGCACTCAACACAGGTATTAGACCAATCCCTAACGTCCTTCTTGAGGTCGTGCCAAATAAACTTTCCTGAAACCAGTCTCTGTGATGCTTTTGTACCTGGGTGGGAGAGGCCATGGATGGCATCAAAAACTTGTCATCTCCATCCCGAGGGAACAACGGAACAACTACCTGTGGAGATGTCACACAGGAGCGTGGTGCCGGCATCGCCAAAAACCACGTCCTCAAGCTGCAGCCCTGTTGCCGAGGTCCTCAGGAGTTGCACGTCCGGGTCTGTGGGCTGAGTCGCCGCCATGCGATTGTAATCTAAACCCAGGTGGACTTTGAGTGCTGTATACTTCTCAGTTTTTGGAGGATTTTTAAGAAGACTCACCACTCTGGATGCGGTTGCATTACCGAGAGCCGACACAACGTAGTCTGGTATTATTTTGTTGTATCACGCAACGCGAACTGCGCTTCAGTCTGGGCAAACCATGCCGATGCCGACAATTCCCAACCTTGAGGAACAATCCTAAGAACAAAGGTGAATTATGTATGTCACAGTCACTATTTTGCCCTTTTCTCTCATTTTAAAGAAATTGTTTCCAGACTTTGTCAAGGCAAAGCCCACAACTCAGCAGTGGCTTTAGCAACGTCCTCACTCCTTCACTTCCCCCACATCATTTTTTTTCTCCTTCTCGCTCTCTTGCTGTTTCTTCTTAAAAACCTTCTATTAGCTTCTCTGGTGGCTGTCATTTTAAGAGCACCAAACAACGGTCACCAAACAACTTAATCAATTTGACAATGAGCCATTAGCCTCAAGCATGTATTCTGTTGGTTGAGTCTGAATCCAGATGATGGGCTGGGGCTAAAGGGGCAGGCAGGCCTGTCCTCTATGGCCTCTATTGATCTGAGCCTCAAATGGACTTCATTAAACTGCTTCAGCATGCTAAATATAAGCACAGATGCCCACAGAAGACATAAAAACATAGAGACAAAACTGCAATGTCGCCACAGTTATTTCATTTGTGTCTGTCTTTGGGTTGCAGTCTCTGTTATTCTCTGTTATTCGCTCTTTTGTTTATTATACAGTTCATAAGTAAAGATAATAATACATGCAGGCTAATTAAGGATTATACCATCTTATTTGGAGCCTGACAGCTTCACCTGTCTTTTTAAATGCATTTCCCCTCTTAATTATGTGCTTGTTTGGAAGCCTTTGAGTTCTCTAACAGTGACGCCTGTCATCTGTCCTCCTCTTCCTTCCTGAAATGAGCTTTGGTCTTGATATTGGAGGGGAGAGCTGGTGGGCCTTTTATACCCTTATTATCATCCCTTCAGCATTACAAAGATGGATAGTATGGAGCACTTTTATGGCCTTTACCATCCTTTATGTTTTGTTTGATGCCTAAGAGCTTCAGTCCCCATTCATTGTAATTGCATGCTAATGTTCTCCTTTTGTGTTTTGCAGAAGAAATGAAGTCAAATGGGTTTGGAACAACATGAGGGTGAGTAACTTATTTTTAACGAGAATTTTCCGTTTTAGGTGCACACCTTGAAGTTAAAACTATTCTGCTGGCATTTTGTCCTGTTGGCATTTTTAACAAAAGTAATAGGATCTCATGGGAGAGAGGAAGACCACGGGGTCTTTCACTATGCTGACAGAGATGCACACATGCAGAGTAGTCTTTAGATATGCTTTGCTCTGTTGAAAGAGGATGAGAATTCTTTGATAAAGGTGAATGGGGAGCCTATTGAAATAGCTCTGACCTTGCCACAGACATACACACATGCACTGCGGGCCTCTGTGGAAGTGTAATTTGAGAGATCTCTGTGTATGTGTGTTTGTGTGTATTGCTCCCGCATCACCCTTTAGCCATGATCAGGTCAAAACAGGAAGCAGCCATGACCTTCTAAAACGGGTTAGACGCGACCTAAAATGCTGATGCTAATTGAATTAGTGTTTTCATATGTCTGAGAAAGCAGAAACCATGGTTTGGTTTGCTAGTTTGATGATATATGTGACCAAGTCTTAAGTCGCACGGTATATTTGTGGCAATAGCCAACAAAACACGGTATGGGTCAAAATTATCGATTTTTCTTTTATGCCAAAAATCATTAGGATATTAAGTAAAGATCATGATCCATGAAAATTTAGTAAATTTTCTACCTTAAATATCAAAATTTTATTTTTGTAAGTGGATGCAGCATAATCGCCAACAGAAATGGAAACCTTTAAAGGTGATTTTCTCAATATTTAGATTGTTTGGAAATGGAAAGCTTATTTATTCAGCTTTCAGGTGATGTATAAATCTCAATTGTAAAAAATTGACACATAAGACTGCTTTTGTGGTCCAGGGTCACATATATGTTCAAACACATCCAAAAGTCCAGACCCCAGTAATTTTATCTGGAAATTTTACCAAGATCATTTAAGCATGAAGGTCATGTCTGTTCTTTGTTTTCCGACTCTGTTATACTGTCAAAGATGTGGAACCAGACACAGTAGTCCTCATTAATACAGCAGTGATGCATGTTTAATGTCTGTCAATGAGGATAAATGGCTTTAAGAGACTTTGGTTAAAGGCGAGTGAATACATTTCATATAAAAATCAATAATCCCGGCTACTTATCTCCATCTGATGTGACTCATGCCGTTAAGGGCTATGGAGCCTGTTCTGATGTTATCTCTAATGATGGAGTTTGTTTATTTATTTAAAGATGAATACTTTGGAAAGGAGAATCTTCATTGATATATGGCTGCTCAATTATTAAGAAGCATTTTTGTTTGTTATTTTTCTATATTTAATTAATTAACTTTTTTGTATATTTGTATACTGGTGTTTTTTTTTTTAGATTGGTCACATGCACAGTTGGGTTTAGGTCTATGCGTCTTTTGGGGGGGGGGGGGGGGGTAGAGGGTTGGGAAAGAGAGAGAGATAGAAAGACTAATGGAATTCATAATTAAAAAAGCTTTTAGTGCAAGAAGGACCACTGAGGTTGAATGATCAGGGCAAAGCTGTTTCACAAGCACACTCACTCGCTCACTCACTCACTCATCTGGGCATACAAGCAGGGCTTGACATTAACACACGCCAAATGCGGGTAGATTTCAGAAGTGGCGTGCAATGCAGTCCTACTAGCCACTTTTGGATTACTAAAGATTTGGATTATAGTGCACAAGTAAAATTGGTTACTTTTGTGAACTGATTGCGTTATTAGTGTATTTTATGTTTCTATTGTCAGTCACAGCATAGGACTATACTGAGAAAATGTATTTTGTGTTCCACGGCAAACAAAATAAATATTACATGATGAATAAGTTAAACGATTATAGAAATGTAATTCATTTTAAGATGTCAAAGTGTAGTCTTGTTTACCATTTTGTAATCCTAAATAATTAAGTTTTAGTGCTGTCAGTACTTCAATATTGTACGTTTCACCCATTCACCCCCAACACAGAAAAAGACACTGACGGACTTCAAAGACACAGATAAAGAATAAAAACGGATTATTTCAACACATGTAAACTTGATAGTTCAACAGTAAAACATGAGAGCAAGTATGTGAACTTGCAATAGAACACACTATTTTTAATTTCATTGTTTTATTTATTTCTAAGAACTCCTACAGGATTTGTCTGTGTGCCTTAAGCAGTCATTCTGTCTGGAACCAGTAATCACTAGACAATTCTGCAGCTGTTACTTGGATGGAATAAATGTTTAATTTTGAATTCATTTACTTAAATTAGGACAACTTAATGTAATTATTTGTCCCATTTTTACATTCTAATAAAACATTTATAATCTTAATACCAATCAAACTAACATTTATATTAATTATGATATAGTCTATAACTAATAATGTCTAAAAAAATTATAATCATTATTTGCCTACCGAGCTCTGATAAAATATGGGATATTATTAATAATAATAATATATTAATAGGGGCACATGATCTCCAGACTTCGTTGTTAGGGAAACAAAGATGCTAAAATGCAATCGCATGCAAAAGAGCTTCTCTATTATTGTGAAAAATTTGAATTCTGTATATTTGCTATAAGTATTCTCCAACACTGCCAAATCCTTATGTGTTTATTCAGCTATGTGTAGGCCTATGTAAAATACGGGACAGATGTTTGGATTTGCATCATTTTACCTTTAAATATGGGTAATATCACATACTTTGAGACGGTTGGCAACTCTGCGTGTCATGGACAGAAGCATTTTAGGGTGTGGTAGCCATGATGTTGTTGTATGTCCTTAGGAGCTGTGTCTGTTGTCGTGACCATAAAAAGCTAAAATTACCCTTTTGTCTATATAGTCTGTAATTTCAACAGTCAATTTATCATGTTGGCCATAAATTGTTTAGAAAGAGTCAAGTACATTATTTCCATATGCACAATGTAATTATTTACAGCTTTTCATTGTTCATTTAACTGCAAAACCAAATTATTATTTTTTTTTTTAAATACATCTTCATATACCTGTAAACTGCAGTAAAACTTTTTCCAGTGAAAGGTACCATACAAGGATCAGCTTTCCATGCCTTATATGAATCTAATAGATTGTTATAACTAGATGTCATTAACCAGAAATAATATTAAACTAGCCTACTAATGAAGAGGCACTGTTTATTTGAAGATTATAATATACAGTTTAAGCATGTGTTCAGTGACTTGGCTAAGTCTCACTACCTGATTTTCATCCATAAGCTTCATTTGCAAAATCATTAGAGAATCAGGAGGTAGTCAGTACATTAGCAGTGGTAGAGCGTTAACAGCCCTAGCAGCTTAATTCCCTGCTAAACCAAACAGTTATGATGCCATTCTTGTCAGATTTAAGTGCTGATTTGAAATAGAATTTTGGCAAAGAGTTTGAGATTTTGGCCTTTCCCCTTTTGGCTTTCTCCTCATCGGAGGAAGCTGCACTCAAGCGATAACTATTGATTATTCGAGCGCCTGAGAAGAGAACAGCAGCGACCAATCACCTATGCTAATCACACAGCGCTCACTCACATTCTCCGTCTTCATTAGTTTACGATCTATGTCAGTCATATCTAATACTTTGTTAGACAGAACTGGTGGCTACAGAACTGGTAAACGAAGAAAGTTAATGGTATGCGAAAAAGTAATGCGTTTGCTTTTATATTATTTGTAACAGGAAAGGCAAACAATCAGGCTAAAATACTTTCTCATTTACCGTCAACATTAAGCAAATTCGCATCTACATCATTTAAACACATCTCTGAATATCCAATAAACATTTAATTTCACAAACCTTGCAGATTAATCGAATCCAGCTGTGATATCTTGTGAAGTGTGCATTTGTAGCCTGCATAAACGTGTTACTGCGAGTGACGGCCCGTGTAAGTGAGTGAGTGTGAACAGAAGATCAGCTTCACAGGAGACGCGATCAAACACTTTAAATCCTTCATTTTAAAATATGCTGTGCTATATCCAGTTGCCCACTGTGTCATATTCATGTCGTTTTAACTGTGTGCTGTATGTAAACTTAGCGTTACCTTGTCAAAAGTCAAAGTCAAAAAAAGTTGGGTGCTCGAGCCCCTGCCCTATTTCAAAATTAATCAAAAGTGCCCTTCTCAAACATATATCAATGATAATATTGTGGTCAATAAAAAAAATGTATTTGCTTATAATTTACATGACAATGTGTACAAAACTAAAGTGGCCTAAATTCACGTTTATTTTTACGTTTCTGTCAGTCTGAGGTGTTGTTGCTATAACGCGTTGCTATGGGTTGCGTCACTTGCGTCAAGTTGTGTGTGAGTCTTGCTTCGGTCTTGTGAGACGGATTTTTATGGTTAATTATATATATATATATATATATATGGTCATATGTTTAAAAAGAAGACGAATGTATTTATGTAAATTCAAATATATTTATATATGAAATGTCAGATTTAAAAAAAAAAAAATTAGCCTACGTCATTTTTTGGCGGCACCCCTGACACAGTCAGGGGGCACCCCAGTGTGCCGCGGCACCCACTTTGAGAAAGGCTGCGATAGAGTCCAGACCTTCTGCTGTCAGTCTGAAGGTCTGGCTATGCGAGACTAAACAAAACCAGTAAGTAAGTGCTATGATACATTAAAAAAAAACACTCGGTTAATCTTTGTAACATTAATCTCCTCAACTGACAGACTTTGTTGTTGTGATTACACACAATACAGGGAGCTTTTCCCTCACCACTAATGTGCTGCTTTAGCAAGTTTTCACGGGTTCAAGTTCGTTGAAATTATCCATCCTCGATTACTTTAGTCAGCTTTGAGGAAACTCCTTTCAGCTAGAGCATCTTTTTGAAGGGACTAACAGTCTTGTCACCTGATCTGAATACTGCATGCTGATTTGCTAACACAGACTTTTCGGTTTGTGTTCACAATCAAGGGTGCTGCTTGTCGGTTTCTGCTGTAAAACATGAACTCGCGCTGCCTTGACAGTGGATAATACAAATATAAGATAAGACAAAACGTGTTTAGGGTTCAGTCAATCTTGCATCTATTTCTGCTGAGAAAAGTTATGTGAGGATGTGGAGTGTATCAAAATTAAGGTATACCATATATATCGATATTTTATGCGTGGCATCGATGCATCGTATCGTTAGACGTTTGATCGATGTATTGATACTGACAGGAATTCTGAGGAGAAGATGCAGAATAAGCAAGGGGTGTTATTTATTGACAACAAGTAACTGCACAAGATAGATGAGGTAGGAATACAATCCAAACAATAGGGAAGGGCACAACACAACTGGAGAACAGGTCGCAGATGAGACAGCAAAGACATGACGGCCAAAGATGGAGACTTAGGGAACCAGAGGCTTGACAGTTTGTTGATGAGTCTGGACGTATCTCCAGACTAGATGCCAGACCAGCAGGGGTCTCATTTATAAAACTGTGCGTAGGATCCTTACTAAAAGTGTACGTGCGCCGAAAGCAACAAAAAAAATTTTCCAGACAGTTGCTGGACCCCATTGACTTCCATAGTATCTTTTTTTCCTACTATGGAAGTCAATGGGGTCCAGCAACTGTCTGTTCACCAACATTCTTCAAAATATCTTCTTTTGTGTTCAGCAGAAGAAATAAACTCATACAGGTTTGAAACAACTTGAGGGTGAGTAAATTATGACAGAAATTTCATTTTTGGGTGAACTATCCCTTTAAGGTGATCAAAAGTAACAGTAAAAACTTTTATTTATATTTCAAATAAATGCTCTTCCTGAAAATGTATCACAGTTTCACAAAAATATTAAACAGCACAACATTGATAATAATAATAATTATAACAACAATAATAATAATAATAATAATAAATGTTTCTTGAGCACCAAATCCTCATATTATAATAAATTCTGAAGGATTATGTAACACTGAAGACTGGATTAATGATGCTGAAAATTCAGCTTTACCATCACTGGAATAAATTAAAGTTTAATACATATTAAAATAGAAACCAGTTATTTTATTTAATATTTCACAATGTTGTTGTTTTTACTGTTTTTTTTTTTTTTTATCTGATAAATACAGCCCTGATGAGTGTAAGAGACTTTCAAAAACATAACAAAAAATCTTACGGACCCCAAACTTTTCAACGATACAATAGAATCGTGTAGATGTACACCCTAATTATTTGTATTCTTTTCTTGACGTAGCTATAGCTGTGACTAAATATATCCACCATGCATAATTTGAGATCTTACATGGCCTGCTCTACATATGTGTATATGTGTGCATATGCTTGTTTATTCAAGAAGTATCAAGTGAATATTATAACCAAGTGTGGTTATGATTAACAGACACTCTAACTCATTCAAGCTGTCAAAACATTCAAAATGACTTTTCATTTCTTCCAGATGAGCATGATACACGTACAAACACACACAGTTGCACACATTCTACTGTAAAATGAAAACAAAGGTTTTTTCAGTGACCCAGGTCAGAGGTCACACATTGGGGACAAACTGCAATCTCAGGCCATATTTTACAGTATTTTACCAGCACCCCAAACGTTCTCCCAGGTGGTACACAACGTTTCCATAACATGCAAAGCACATCTTGAGCACCTCAGCCGCCCCAGCATGCTCCAGCACCACATGCTGTAAGGGAGAAGGGTTGATGTAGAGTTTAGGAGGACATGGGAAAGGTAAGACTCCCCTGGGCAGTTAGGGCTGAAATCATGGACAAAGACCCCTTCAGGGCCATCTGCTGACAACTCAGGGGTCAAGTGATGCACTAACAGATAAAAATTTTATGAAAACTGGATTGACTGACGACTGTCTGCGCTCTATGTGTCGAAACGGTTAACGTTCCACATGCAGACGTGAAGAGAAAGGGAAGATGTAAAACCAAAAACAAAACCAGCTTTGCACTTTGGTCTTTTTCTCCAGGAACTGAGTGGAATACCTAACTCCCATGGCATTGGGGTCCTTAGGGGGTCCTCATGTTCAGGAAGAGGGGGTTGGGTTCTTAGGATCTGTGTAATTACTTTGTTTTGTTTTGGTTCCAGTGGAGCTATTTATTTAAGTGGATGTGATACAGTTTTGACAGCTCAAACTGTATGAACTCAATGTAAAATACACTGAGGACAACGAAAACAATAGTTAAAGAGAAACTGAGGGAGAGTAGTAGTAAAAAGTAAGTTATATATTCTAAAAAAAGTATATATGTGCAGCAAGTTTTCGGTTTGTTTAGCTATAGCAAAACTTGTCAGTGTAATAATATTTCTTGCATCCCAGGAGTTCTACAATGAGGCCTAGTCCACACGGACACGGGTATTTTTATAACCAGACATGCTATCAAGCGCTGTCAAGAGCATGCAACACCAGCAGGCGGCGATATAACCCTAACCGTAAAGCCACGTTGGCCAATCAGAAGCCGTCAGCGGCGCACAATCTGTTGTCAAACACAGTGGATAACGGCGCACACTCTGACGTCGCAAGGCAAAAACTCTGGTTTTACTGTCTACACGACAACACTGCAACCGCCGTTTCTGAAAATCCGCACCCTGGCAGGGGTTTTCAAAAATGTTCGGTTTCAGTGACCTGATACTGCGTTTCCGTGTGGACGAACGGCCGAACCGCGTAAGAAAAGTCACGGTTATAAAAATACCTGTGTCCGTGTGGACAAGGCCTGAGAGTCTGGTTGTTGTTGCTGCTTGCCTGCCATTCTCGATCTGTCTGCACAGCGTACGTGAACGCACCGATGACTTATGTCTGCGTGAACAGCCTGCGCAGTGGTATACAAACACACATTGACCGACAGGGAACACATGCTATAGGACTGTTTGAACATTCTATGGGTCCTACGCCTTCCACAGACGACATATATTCATAAAAGACCGCTTAGCAGAGTGATTGCTATCAGGATATGAGGAGACTTTCAACCAGCATAACAAAAAATGTTTCTGCAGAGAATCACCAGCTTCTTTAAAATGCTGCTTCCATAAACTCTTAAGAAAAAAAAAGGTTCTATATAGGGTTCTGTCAGGCGCCTCATAGAACCTTTTAGGGGTTCCATCATGGGATCATTTTATGGATTTAGTTTTAACTCATATTTTGTTTTAATAAAAACAATTAACAATTTTGATTAAAGTTGATGAATCATGATCGTGAACATATTTTATCACTAGAAAAAAATTAAATAACCCTTTTAAAAATGAAATAATTAGGCAATTATTTGAGACATTTCTCCTTATATAGAACCTTTTTGGCATAAAAGTTTTTTAAAAAAAAATTTTTATAGAAAAGAAATCAAGAACCATATGGTTCTATATAGAAACCCACTGAACTTTTTTTGTTGTTCTAGTAGCAATAGGGATCTCACTAGGTTTTGGAAAAGAGCAATAGACAGAAAGAGAGAAGAAATGATTAGTGGGTATATGTTGAAATGATTAGTGGGTATATGTTGAAATGATTAGTGGGTATATGTTGAAATGTCTGCATGGTATGTACCCGATCAGTCTTCTATGTTACAATACTGAGGGTTTCAATATTTTAGTATTGAAGCATGTGGGTGGTCGTGCTGAACTTGCTGATCTATAGAAAGTGAGCATGTGGAAGTTAGGATGTTTCATTTCAGATCTATTTAAGTGCATGCAATGTGCACTGAAAGTCTGTCTGTGTCTCTGTCTCTGTCTTTGCCATTGAGTTTGCCTTTGGTTTTCTCTTTTATGAACAGACATGATCTGTGACAACGTGACACATTCATCTCATGCTTTTTCTGTTCTCTCTCATGCTTGCTCTAAACGCCCTTGAGCTGCACTTAAAAACAGCTCTAATGTAATACAGCGATGAGTTTTGTTCATGTGCAAGACCCTTTCTTAATCTCACAGCCACTAAAACGCCTTTAAGTGGGCTTGTTGAGTTTAGATAGCCTCTCCCATCTTTGCACATTCAGATACAGTGTATTTTTGTTTACATTTTATATCAATATATACGCAATTGAGGGGGGTCTCAAGACCATCCCAAAAAAACGCTTTAACCCCCCATTTGACCCCCCACCCCCTTCCTGATTAAAAAATATATATCCGGGATAAAGATTTAAAAATGTTTCTCTTCAAACTACGCAGAGCAATAATAATTAATAATTTATTCGACATATATAAAAATATATAAACATAAGAATTCATTGAAGATTCATCTTCAATCCACAGCGCCGCCGAGCAGAGAGCACGTCAGAAACAGAGGACAGGATGGTGTGTGTGTGTGTCTGTGTGTGTATGTGTGTGCGCGTGTTCATCTGAGCCTCATTGGTCTGTCACTGCTCGTCAATGTCCGAATATTTGAGATGACCAATCAAATCAAAGTAGGCAGGCTTTATGTTCACAGACGCTTCTGAGCGCAAATTTTTGCAGAGCGACTCGACAGTGTACGGTCAAGTGCGAGATAAGATCCAAGTAGCTAAACTAAACATTTCATATTTGACAGTTTTTTTAGGTCATAAATGTTAAACGAATGACAAGAAAATTTCAGGCAAACTAATATAGTCTTGTCTAATTTCACCATTTTGAACTGAAAATAGGCCTATAACGTGACTCATGTAATGTAATAATTAGTTTACCATCATTGTGAGGGGAGAAGAAACATTAACAAAGCCGTTTTCATCATGTTAGGCACAGGATTAATAATGAATGCGTATTGCGTACATACAGTATTGAGAATATAATACAAATTGTAGCCTTTAGTAAATTAAAAAAGCTCAGCTTTAGGAGGGGAAGAGAAAGGGCAGGATGAGGAGACTGAGAAAAAAGAAAGGATGATGGAGATGAGGAGAGAGCAGGTATTGACAAATAGTCTACTGCCCGCTGACATGGTTTTAAAGCTATTTCTTATCCTTTTTTTTTTTGTCTTCAAACGTCTTGAAATGCACAAATCAGAGAAATAAAAAATTTGAACCCCTTACGCACCTCAAATTTAGGACCTCTTTAATTGTAAAGCCCTGTCTACTGCCCTATAAGCATAAGATCAATGTTGTTATCCAATTTTATGGCCTTCAAAACATGGGAAACCCCGAACTCCCCTAACTAACCTGCTTCACATTCGGGACCACAGTGATTATAAAACTCTGCCATTGCATGGTAATGAAACTAGTTAATAGTGAGCATTAGACCCTAAACTAAAGTGTTACCTTTTTTATTTTTATTTTTTAATCATACTCATAATCATAATCATTAGCCCCCCTAAAATGAAAAGCCTAGAAACGCCACTGAGTAGCAGTAATATGCAGTTATTAGCCGTGTCCACTGTATTTTTTGTTGGTTTTCATGAGACCCCCCTTGAAATGACCAGGACCCCCCATTGCCCCCCCAATCAAAATTGTCTGGAGCCGCCACTGCTTCCAGGCTGGTCCAGACAGTTCTGTCTTCATCTAATGGTTGTGGGCTTGGTAAATCAGGCTTTAGGTATCAGTTTTAAAAGGTGTGACGTGCATGTAAAATGTCAGTGATGACTGCCAGTCCTCTATTAATCAGAAAATCCCCCAGGGGGAAGATGATGAACAATCCATTCGTACATGATTACACCTAATTTATTCCACCATTAGAGGAGGTAATTTGATTATTGTAATAATGAAAAATTATCAGCTTTGTCATCTTGGTCCATTATGTAGCCCTTCCCTATATTCCTTGACAGTCCTCAGAATTTCTTGAGGTCCTTTTCTCTTTTTAATTCTTGACATTTTTCTTCATTCATACAGCCCTTCTTCCCTCAGCTGCCCTCCTCTGCCTTTTCTTTATATCAAATATCCGATATAGAGAGAGGTAGGAAAAAAAGAGAACAAAAACAGAATAAAGCAAAAATCCTTTTGATAGACAGCAGGCCACAGTTTTGTTTCCCATGATTGAATACAGGCTTTTGCCACCCTCACAGTCGCGCTTTAGCTGACCAGAATTACACTGATTGCCACTTATTATGGCGGTGACAGATTGGTGACAGACAGTGAGGAAGTGGAGGTATGTCCGACTTAGTTGAATTATGGGAACTGAAGTTCACCTTGAACACATAAACAAAAGCATCCCGCCAACCCAGCATTCCCTGTGGCTAGTAATGGGAGACATCTTTTCAGTTTTGGAGCATTTATTGTAATTAGAGGACTCTTTAAAGCAGAACTCGGTAACTCTAGTCATTTTTTCGCTGATCTTCACTTTTGTTGTCGCATGTTTTCTCCACAAGCTCCCCCTCGCTGTGAGGCGTATATTTCACAACACTGTATAACATCTCACTTGCGGCACCCTCATTAGAGGATGGATACCCGACCCGAGCCCGACGGGACCCGCCGGTACCCGACGGGCCGGGCCGGGTTCGGACAGATATTTAGAAATTATGTTCGGGTTCGGGTCGGGCTCGGTCACATCAGCGCGATAAGGCATTGAACATTTTTTATTTAAAACAGCTTATGTAGGTAGCAAATGTGCCTGATGCTTTCACTTGATGCAAACGTTCGTTTTTGTGATTAAAATACCTGTAAAATATTACCATAACATCTGTCTTCCTGTGTGCAGAAATTTGTTTATGTAGCCGTGACAACGAAACACGTGCATGCGCGCCTGTGTTAAGTGCGCTTGTTTCTGCGTACGCGCTGATGTGCTCGTCCTGTTGACATTTCCGAATGCCTTCCTACATTTGCTTAATAAAAAGCGGGCTTTCCACACAAACAAACGTACATGTGTCATTAGTATGAGAAAAAAATGGGATTTTAACTGTCGGTCTCGGGTCGGGCTGGGACATAAATATCTTTATGCCTGTCGGGCTCGGGTCGGGCTCGGTTACTGCTCTGTCGGACGCGGGCCGGGCTCGGACAGAAAAATTCGGCCCGATCCGCACTCTAACCCTCATCCCCCTTTCTACCGCTGCTCATGTGCATTTGTTATTATCGGAGCCGGCCAACTTTATTGTGCAGAGTATATGACAATAGTTGTCTGTCAAGTTTGCCACATAGATAACAGCAACCCAATACAACAAATAGCAATATACCGTAAATACCAGTCAGCTAACTACCACAGACGGTCATGGATTGAACACATTTAAACACTTACAAGAATAAGTAATTAAGAAAACAAATATGTAGGCCTACTTACAATTGCATTAGCAGAAACGCAGTGTCAGCATCTGTTTTGCATTCTTATATTTCTTTTAGCTCTCGCCACTCACTCAGTGAACGCACGACCAATGTTTACTCTTGTGTGCTCCCTCGCATGGTCAAAAAGTTTCTTCCTCTCTTTCACCTCCGCCAATAACCGTCTCTTTTGTCGTTTCGCTGGAACATGTGAATGATCCATCGTTGCTTGTATTAATTCTAGCTAGTATTGAGGGCGGCGTGTGTGTTTATGTCGAATTGCCGTAAAGCAGTTTGTGTTTCTTGCTCGTTCTCGCTTCTCACGAGACTTCCAATTTCTATCTTGCCGGGACGGTAGTCCCCAAGTTGCAAGGTTGGTTTTCCGCCTGGGAACGCTGGGGGGAGCGGGGAAAGTCACCAATTTCACCAGAACAGGTTGTTTAACCATCCAAATGATTTTTAGACAGTTTTATTAAGTTAAAAAAGTTGCCAAGTTCACCTTTAAGCCTTTGGCATAGCGGGATAGTGCAATATAATGACTGTATAATGCACTGTATGATAAGATTTTATTTTATTTTATTTTCCCCTAAAGATTTTCATGTGACCAAAAGTTATTAAAAAAACATGTCTCCAGTCTTTCTATTCCTCATACTGGACAACAAGTGAGTGAGGTCTGAAAGTGATGACAGCAATACTCTCCAATCAGTATACATGTGAAAATAAAGAAACTTTATTTACACAATCAGTACCCTTCTCCTAGTGTTACCCACTGAGAGCTTCTGGACGTCTATCTGAGAGACTGATGTACTGATGTGAGAGGGCGTCCTCACCTCAACTTACCCCACTTTTAACTTGATTCGTCTGGGATTTGAACTAAGCTGCCACCCCTGTGGCAATAGAGGTTCAGGCTTTCTCAACCTTTGCCCTCAAGAGAGATGGATGTAGTTTTTAGTCCTTCCACTTCTGATATACAACAAATCCCTCCTGTCTGTTTCAGCATTCACAGTTTGATTAAAGGCCTACAAGTATAGAATAACCCATATTTATTTTCTGTGAAAAATACCAAAACATATTTTTGTGCTTATGTGCCCAGTAACTGAAATTCACCATTGATTTTTAAACATTATTGTAAAAAATAAATAAATATTTTCCTTTTTGGTTTGGACTTTCTAATTCAGGCTTTCTCACTTGATAATGGATAGTTGTAATTTAAAAAAATAGAGAAATTATTCAAACAAATGTATTCAATAATTTATCTTTAACTGTGAATAACATTGGGTGTTTTTCTTTAAATACCCATAATATGGGACCATCAATCGACATACTCATTATCAATAAATGATAACCGATTAAGTTGAATGTCAGTCACACTCAAATCCGATTATTATTTTTACCTACAAGTAGCCAAAAAATAGTATTATATCATAGGTTTAAAAGCATATCATCTGACCCCAATGTGTCCATATTTGTAAAATATTTAAATATTGATAAATATGTCAAGTATTTTTCTCTGTAATTTGTTGATTTTTGTATTAAGCACTTACAGTAAAAGCCCTCAACATCTGGTTTAGCAGCTGCTGTCAAACACCTTCATACTGAATGTAAAGAAATCTGTTACTTTTGATTGCACTGGAGTCATCGGAAAGCCACATAATTGGACATACACACAAGCACTCAGCCACACACTGTTGGCTTCAGTGATTGCATTATTTCCTTCACTGGCTTCAAAGACATGGTCACGTCATTTTAAAGTAAAATAAAGCAACTTGCACTGAACATTAAACATCTAAACCCCTCTTATATTCTTGAGCCAGCAGGTAACGCTCATACATTTGTTTATTTTACTGCTTTATCGCAATGGCAGCCATCTTGAGTTCTGTTTGTTTTTATGGCACGTGAAATGGAGGGAACAAAAGACCTTGACTCCAGAGTTGGTGCCTGCTCAGTCGGAAGAGAAATGAAGAGAAAAACCAATAGAGAAACATGCTGGTGAAGATTGATATGGTGCTGCTGAGGCTGGGTGGCCTGGGAGGCTTCAGAGGAGCAGAACATCAAGTGAGTTATGTTTGAAGAAAGTAAAGGAGGTGTATTTTTCTACCGTTGTTGAAGTGCTAAGACCTAATTTTGTGTAGTTATTCTGCTAACTTTGCTTCTCATGTTGGTGTGGGTGTTGTGCTGTCCCCTGATGATCTCCAGATACGAGCTCTCAGGGAAAAATCACATCTGCTGTAACCTGTTTATCGAGGCTCACATGATTCAGTTGGAAAGTATCTAAGTATCTGACAGTATAATGTACAGTAGCAATAAATAACCATTATTATAGATTTTGATGGTCACTCACACACCCAGTGCATAGGCAGATTCTTTTGACGCTTAGAAGGGCAGCATATGGCCCAAGAGCAGTGAGACACTCAAGTATTACTTGTGGATGTAGGAAAATGTAGGAATTGCATGGTTACCGAGGCGTAGGCAGGGATCCAGAGGGCTGCGGTGAATCCGGAGTGACAGAGGACCACGGTGAAGCTGGGGGGAGTGTGGAGTCCAACAGAGCCAGAGGAACAAAGTGATGAGGTGAAGCCGGAGGAGTGAAGTCCTGAGGCGAGGGCAGGTTGACGAAGGACCGGCGGAGCTGGTGGACTGATGGGCCACGGTGGAGATGAGGGAGGTGGGAGCCAAGGTGGAGTTAATGGTCCGATGGTGGAGGTCTGAGGTGGAGTCCTGGTTGCGGAGACCGGGTATCCACGGACCTTGATGGAGCTGGAGATTGGCAGACCCGCGGCGACCCCACATCACTGATGGTGGAATAAGGGTGAGCTGAGGGGCTGACAGGAAGCAGCGGAGGCATGGATAAGGAAATGAATGGAGGTGGGAGAGGGAGGTTGGGTGGGAATTTAGGACTGACAGATAGTTCCGGGCAGACAGATAAAACATATGGAAGAAGATAGGGTATATCGGTGTTGAAGTCTATCAAATCCACTTCCTCTGGACTCTGGACGAGGACAGGGACAGGAGACTCAGGCGTGGCGGTGGTCATCTTGGGAGTAGACTCGGGACCGGCGGCCATGACGGGACGAGACTCGGGAATGGATTCTATGATGGGCTTTGTTCCAGACCGGGACCCAACGCTCTCCAGACACCGAATCAACATTTCTCTCCAGTCCAGCCCTGTGGTGTCTGGGAGGTTAATGGAGTGGTGGAAAGTTGCCCCGATCTGGAACAGGGTCCTCAGAGTGTTTTTATGGAGGGAGCTGGTGATGGCAAGCCGGAGGAACTCCCTCGAAAACTCGATTATAAACTCGAAAAAGTTTGTGGCTCTCCTGAGCCCCGGAGATGAACATTACCCGTTCATCCATTTGGGTGGGTCCGATCTTCTGTCACGGGTGGTTGCAGGAAGAAGATGAAGGTATCTTTTTGAACATGAAGGTTTAATGGGAGTAATATACAGGACAGCAGAACAGGCATCAACACACACTAAAAACAACAGATATCAGACAAGGACTGATAGAAAGGGTGCATCTTAAATAGCAAACAGAAACGAGATAATCATACACAGATGGGACAAATTAACTTAATGATAGTAACCATAGAAACAAAGGAGTGGCAGGAAAAGAACAAAGGAAAACAGGAACCAATCAAAACACAAATTGAAAGTCCAAACATGCACTGACACGTGACAGGTGGAGTGTGCGGACTCTCTTGAAGTGCCTCTCTAACTGGATTTTTTTGTCTACGCTCCTCATATGGACTAATTTGAAAGTGTGGTGAATACCTCTTGTCTTTATATTCTCCTGTGTCCTATTCTTCAACAATACAGAATGGTAGCACAGCTGAAAGGTTTATTTGAGTTGCTCCCTCTACGGTACAGGCATGAATTTGCACTTCCTTAAGCCTGAGGCTTATTCATATCACTTACTGGGCCAGATTTACAGCCCAGTAAGTTTACAGCTTGCGCGAGCCCAAACGCTCTTTTGGCGTTAAAAAAAAACATTGTCAGGATTTACTAAAGAAAAAATGTCATTGAAAAGGCGTGGACAGTTACTTTTGCGACTGACCATATTGCATATGCATTTGTAGGAGTTTCCCTTTCAGACGCAAAATTTATGGTAGGAGAGTATTTAAATGAATCATGCAAGGTGATTTACTAAGATTGGGGCTGGTATTTGCACCATTTACTGGTATTTGCACCATTATTTACTGCCCCAAAAAAACACATCTTGCTAATTTTCGCTGCTCTTGGTAGATTGCGTTGGTAATTATGGCAATGATCCGGCTGCGTCTGTGATCTTTAATTTGCACGTTGTCGGTAGTTCACATGCAGAACTTTCCACTCCCATCGGCACTTTTTTGGGAATTGCGCTCTCACGCTAATTTGCCCAGTTTATTAAATCTGGTTCATAGTGTAAAAGGGCCTTTACATTTGCCAAATATAGAACTAGCAAGTCCAGTCCAGGTGAGAAAAAGAAATGCAATATAATGTAACGCATTCAATTAGCAATTAGTTAGCCTACTAGCCTACTTTTTTAGGAAGTAACACAATATTGTGACACATTTCTTTTAATAGTAACTTCCCCAACACTGATTACTGATATATCACTTAAAGGGGTCCTTTTATGCTTTTCCACTTTAGTTAGTGTGTAATGTTTCTGTTTTGAGCATAAAAAAGATCTGCAATGTTACAAAGCTCAAAGTCCACTCCAAAGGGAGATATTTTATTTAACAGAATCCACTTTCCAAGAACTACAACAAATGGCTTGTAGACTGTAAAAGGACATAATAGGACCCCTTTAAAACCTTAACAATCTAGTTTATGGTGTATTTCTTTAAAATAAATTGCACATTGTTTGATATTTTTGAAAGACATGCATTGATTTTAAGTGTCTTATGTGTCCAAATATATTTGGGGGGCACTGTATACCATAAAAATATGTTTATGTATTTGGTTACACTTTATTTTGAGTCACTTTAGACGTTCTACTAATCATAAGTAACTTTTCAACTACATGTCAACTAACTCTCATTAGAGTATTAGTATATGATAGTAGACTGTCAGTACACTGTTAGGTTATGGTTAGGTGTTAGGGTTCGGGTTAGGAGAATAAGTTGACTTGTATTCGCCAAGTTACTTATAGTCAGTTGAATGTCTGTTGGGGGACCAACAAAATAAAGAGTTATCAGATATTAAGCTGACAGTCTACTAATACTCTAATGACAGTTAGTTGACATGTAGTTGAAAAGTTACTTATAGTTAGTAGAATGTCTAAAGTGGACTATGGAAATAAAGTGTTACCATGTATTTTTTTTTCTGTCTGAGATTGGGATTTGTGTGTATTAAAGTTTAAGGGCACATCTTGTTTCTTTACACAGAATTTGGACAGCGCAGATTATCTGGACACTTTTGGACTCTCTGAGTTAAGTGCCTTAGAGCAGTGAGACTTGGAGCTAGAAGAAGGATAGTCTGTGGTAGTGTGAGACTGAAGTGCCAGTGTAAAAGCAGAACTTTAAGCCATCCACCGTTTTAAGTTAGTAAACAGATAGTTTACTGTTTGATATTTCAAATACATAATTTAACATTTTGTAGACATGAAACAGTATACATTTTACACTTAGAATTTACACTTGACTTGAGAAACATGCACTCACACACAACAGAAAATACGAGTGGAGCGAGCACCCAAACAGTTAAAAAAGTGTGGAAATCCTCCTGTCAGCAGCTCATTTTAAATGACCAGGTGTGGGAAGGTAGAAGAGAACATTCTCCATGCAGGAGAACTCGTACGAGTTAATCTCATCCCTGTGTGGGGGAAATTTTATTATCAGCCTCTGCTTCAGTTTAAAGTCAGATCTGTGTTGTCTCTCCGAGACCAGGCACAGCCAATCAGATCCTGCCACTGGTGTCCGAGCAGACACCGGATAATGAAGAACATAAGCTGTAGCTCTGAACTTAGTCACCCTCTCTGTGGAAGCAAGACTCAACAGCTAATATGTTAAAGGAAGTGTTGATTTGTGGCTTTGCTGATTATGTTCTGGTTATAGCGTCAGCCTGATGTTAATGAATAAAAATTCAGCTTATTACAACAAAACCCAGGCAATACAAGAAAAACATGTTTACATGTTTCGGTGATTAAAAACTTCTGTTTCTTTTTTCCATTATAAAACGTAAACTGACATGAACACAAGTGTGACGATCAGGACGAGGTCAAGGGCCGTGAGAGAACGTCTCGTATCTCTCACGGAGAAGCAGAAGCATAAGCATTTTATGTTGTGTTTTATTCTGCTGTCTTTACTTTGGTTTTATTTGTTTTATTTTGTTGTTAAATTCTTTAAATGTTTGCAGGTTCCCACCTCCTTCTTCCTATAACAATGAACTACGTTACAACAAGATATACACATTAAATAAACAGTTTACATTCAAACTGAAATTGAGGGGTAAGCTATAAAAGTGTAGGGGTTTGATCAGGTTTTGCCCAGACTGCTTAT
Organism: Semotilus atromaculatus; assembly: GCA_031834385.1. Taxonomy (NCBI): domain Eukaryota; kingdom Metazoa; phylum Chordata; class Actinopteri; order Cypriniformes; family Leuciscidae; genus Semotilus; species Semotilus atromaculatus. The sequence continues at coordinate 2,285,137 of JAULUF010000050.1, read as the reverse complement.
GACCTTTCTCAGTAACGAATTTAAGGATTATATTTTAAGGACATTTACGTGACTTTACACTATGTTGGGTTAGTATTATAAGCATCATCTGTGTAAGGTTTGCATGTACAGTAAATGCATCCAGTGTTAGTGCATCCAGTGTTAGGTTGGGGGAAAAAATGTGTATGTTGTTCAGTTTTAGTTTTTTGTTGTTGTTCCTTTTTTAAATGTCTCAGTGTTTGTTGTCTTTGTCCTTGCAATGAAATCCACACTCAAAAAAATGATATGTTGGCTTTACTTAACTTTTCTTTGTAAACAGGTTCCACCGGTTCCCCATAACTATGTTTCGTTAAACAAACATAATATGTTCATGTAACTTCAACATCATGGAATTTGGTCATTTTAAGCGACCCAATTAAACTCTGAGCTAATGAGTTAATTAAGTGAATAATTGAGTGATGATTGAGCATTATTGAAGACACCTGATGTTAACAAGCAGAATCACTGAAGGAGAAAACCGGAATGTTTAAGTCACCATTATGGAGATAAGTGTGTGTTTTAGTTGGGCTCTTGACCATTAACTCATTAACTTTAGAGTTTGTTTGGCTGTTGTACGTGAGTTATAACAGCCGGATGAACAATGAACAAAGGTGATCTGATGGTGCTGGTTGTGTTTTAACATTATCATTATTTCACAATCATTTGACCTGAATCACTGAACTTATATCAAACCCAATTTCTGAGTTAAGTTTACCTTACGGATTATAGCAGCATTGTCATTGTACAGCATATTTTTAACATTTTCAATGAAATTCAAATGATCAAATCAATAAATAAAAAAGAAACTTCTTAAAAAATATCTTGAGTAGGCACACACAGACATCAAGAATCAGCCTGTGAATCTCAGCAATGGTGACAATTATAAAGCATGTTGCAGTGCATTCTGGGTGCCACCAATCAAAACTCATTCATGGCTCCCATCATGCATTGCTGCATGAATAAATAATGAGCTTATGACCTGTTTGTCACCATTGCTGAGATTCACAGGCTGATTCTTGATGTCTGTGTGTGCCTACTCAAGATATCTTTTAAGGAGTTTCTTTTTTATTTATTGATTTGATCATTTGAATTTCATTGAAAATGTTAAAAATATGCTGTACAATGACAATGCTGCTATAATCCGTAAGGTAAACTTAACTCAGAAATTGGGTTTGATATAAGTTCAGTGATTCAGGTCAAATGATTGTGAAATAATGATAATGTTAAAACACAACCAACACCATCAGATCACCTTTGTTCATTGTTCATCCGGCTGTTATAACTCACGTACAACAGCCAAACAAACTCTAAAGTTAATGAGTTAAGGGTCAAGAGCCCAACTAAAACACACACTGATCTCCATAATGGTGACTTAAACATTCCGGTTTTCTCCTTCAGTGATTCTGCTTGTTAACATCAGGTGTCTTCAATAATGCGCAATCATCACTCAATTAATCACTTAATTAACTCTTTAGCTCAGAGTTTAATTGGGTCGCTTAAAATGACCAAATTCCATGATGTTGAAGTTACATGAACATATTATGTTTGTTTAACGAAACATAGTTATGTGGAACCGGTGGAACCTGTTTACAAAAGAAAGTTAAGTAAAGCCAACATATCATTTTTTTGAGTGCAATGAGATCCTATGTTGGGACCCCATTGTTCCTATAAAAAATATTTTGTTTGTGTTCTGCAAAAGAAAAAACTGCACACAAGTTTAGAATCTATTCCTTTAAAATCTGTGTTACATTGGATTGTTTATTCAATTTAATTAATAAATTATTGATAATGTTACAATATTGTTGACAGATAAATAAAGCCTAATGATTTTAGAAAAATATTTGAACAATTAAAAGAAACAAGAAAACCACTGCATTCTTCTTACATATTCTTTATCACTTAACATTCTTTATTCTCCAGTCCAGTCAAAGGTCAAAAATAAACAAAGAAAATAGCTTTATGGCTATGATACACAACAAATATGCTTTAACCTCAATTATATTACTGTTGAGTTTGCTGTGTCTATTTAATCTGGATCAGGATGGAATTGTATACTGTGAAGGAGAATGGTAGAGTGTCAGATTCTAGCAGTGATGAGAATGCAGCTCATGGATAAGTTAAGAACAGAGATATCATCTTTCAAAAAACATCCTTTGTTAAGAAATGAATAGCATATCAAATCTAAACATTGATATGAAAAACAACATCCATCCCTATTCCTCTGTTCTTTCATATTACACATGAAGTTTGTTAGAGCATATGTTGATCATTTAGTGTGTGACAGTAAGATGATATCTATTTTGTAGCATGATATGCGGTGGTTTTTGTGATGTGGTGACTCTTTGCCTTTTTTTGTTCATGTTCAAGAGTGTTTTCTAGATTAGGTAAAATTCAATTAGTCCAGATTACAGCTACACTGACCATAGTACATGCATACACAGATGTCTTCTACAAGACCACCCTAAACTGTCTTTACTGTCTCATTGTGACTTCAGCATTCTGTGCAAAGCAACCATTAGATTTAGCAATCATTAGATTCAGCAATAATTAGATTCAGTTCCTTTGCCTGCTCAACCAAGCTAAAATCAAGAGACTTTTTACATGAGTTACCACACACACACAGAACTTTGTTTTTGTGACTTATGAGGACATTCCATAGGCGTAATGGTTTTTATACTGTACAAACTATATATTCTATCCCCTTACACTGCCCCTATCCCTAAACCTACCCATCACAGGAGACATGCTACATTTTTACATTTAAAAAAACCCATTGTTTTTTATGTTTTTTAAGCTATTTGAAATATGAGGACTCATGCAATGTCCTCATAAATCACGTGTAAATTGTAATACCAGTGTAATATGCATGTCATTATACACATTTGTGTCCTCATATATCACAAAAACAAGCACACACACACACACACACACACACACACACGCACACACACACACACACACACACACACACACACAAACAAACACAGACACACGCATGTTTGTTTTTCTATCTCGGTGGGCACTTTCCATCGAGAGTGTTTACATGTACAACAAAATACTGATTACTATCAAAAATCGCCTTATAACAACCAAACAATGAAAAAAAAAAGTGTTTACATGAGATTTTAAAATTGCAAAACAATGAAAAAACTGACCAAAAAAATCTAATTCGCATTTAAAGGACTATTTGTGGTTGGGTTATTAAGCCTAATTGGTCTAAGATCTTGCTTGTAAACACATTCATTGCCTTTTATTGGTTTTATGTTGAGGCACTTACATTTTTCATCTCTTAAACATAACCCTCATTGAAACCTTGCATGTGGTACTGTTCAAAAGTTTTTGGTCAGTATGAATCGTTTTTAAATATATTAATACTTTTGTTCAGCAAGGATGCATAAAATGTATCAAAAGTGACAGTAAAGACATTTATAATGTTACAAAAATTTCTATTCCAATCATTTCTGTACTTCCAAAAATATATTATAGGCAGCAGAACTGTTTTCAATATTGATAATAATAAGAAATGTTTCTTGAGCACCAAATCAGCAGTGATTTAATGATCATGTGATACTGAAGACTAGAGTAAATTTGTGTAATGGAGTAAACGTCACAGTAATAAATTACATTTTAAAATATATGAAAATAGAAAAGAGTTATTTTAAATTGTAATAATATTTCACGATGTTACTCCTTTTACTGTATTATTATTTTATTTAGTCATAAAAATGCAGCCTTGGTGAGAATAAGAGGCTTTTTTCCAAAAACATTACAGCAAGCTTTTGAGCCATAGTTTATTTATATATTTTCTATTTTTTCCTTGTGAGAAAGGTTGGCATGTCCTTTTTTCAGGACCCACCAGGAACCTGTCTTTCTTCCTTCCTTCCTTTCTCTTTCTTTCTTTCTTTCTTTCTTTCTTTCTTTCTTTCTTTCTTTCTTTCTTTCTTTCTTTCTTTCTTTCTTTCTTTCTGTAATGACTGTAATCATCCTTCCTGAGGCTCAGATCAGGTCCCTATTCTCTGTGTAATCGACACGTCACTACTGTACTCTCTATATAACAGACACATACTGTGTCTCCCCACCTTCCATTTCTTTTCTCTCATTTTTCCCTTTCCTTAAAAGGGCTGAAAAACACAGACCCTTTTCACCTGCACATTTCTGGTGGTGACACAGTTTTGTTCAATGTCAGATGATGCTTTGATGATGATGATGTTAATTACACCCTAATATGTCTGACCATTGCTCTCATTCTTTCTCTCTAACTGAGAGTCTGGACAAGGAGCATTTTTGGAATCAAATAATTGTGGACCACATTAATTCATCCTTTTCTATAATGCTAGTGTGTTTATAACAGGAGCAGGGTAACATTTGGTTTCATTTTAGTAACATTTGGCAAAATACATTGCCAGAGCAGTTGCAACGGACAATGAAAAACAGTGAAAAAAAAACAAATAAACAGTGCAAATGAAATGAAATCTTTTACAAATCAAAGAAAGTTCTACAGACACGGAGCTCTTATTATTCATAAAATCCTACATATCCACCGTTGTGCTTACTCATTCATATTGTGGCTAATTTAATTTAGCTCTCGGCTACCAATAAGATTATATATTCTCGGCTCTGTTTGACACATTTTTCTGTCTTTAATTCTGCACATTTTTAGTCAAAATCAAGGCAGAAACAGTCTGCAGGTTCCCGTTGAGCCTGGTTATTGCTTATGTCAGCCGTGACTGTTTGAATATCAACAGCAATGTGGTGTGAATGCTTTTGTGAAGCTTATTGACTTTAAAACCCTCGGATGGCACTTATGTGAACAGCGTTTGACTTGCCTGAAAGGTCAGGCGATCTAACCTATTAAAGTCAGCTTTTGGTAGCTTAAGACTGTGTGGTCTCTTAAGTCAAGCTGTGATCCCATCAACTTATCCCTCTGAAATCTATTTCTGTCTGTCCATTCGTGTGAAATGTTAGTATTTCAAACATACACAGACACCCTTTTCTGACCTTTCACCTTTAAATTCTCTCGGTCGAGTTTTTAAAAGCAGAGAGGCTGTGAAGGTTTAGTCTCTATGTATTTGTTAGCAGTGCATACTCAGAACCTAGACTCTGACCATCTGGTTTTGATCAGGAGCAATGGCTAAACAGCTTAAATAATGGTTCTATCTTCTTGTTCCCTTTCAAGGAAACTCGCGCTGTGTCCGATTGATGCTAAGGGAACGCTTTGTGTGATGACGCCTTGAAGCACATGTAAAATCAGTACAGTGGCGTGGCGGAACGTCAGAGACCGGTTCACCATTACATGGCGTCGGGACAACTAAAACCAGAGGCAAGTCTCGAGAGGCTGGTACCACTAGTAGAAGTTTTGGCAGTGTGGAAGCTACTACCAAATGTTTCTCGTTGGGTCCTGCAGACCATAGAAAAAGGGTATCAAACTCAGTTTGGGTCTCGCCCGCCCAGGTTTATGGTGGTACTATTCACTGTGGTGGACCCCGAGCAGGTTCTGGCAATGGAACAAGAAGTGAAAACCCTGTTAGAGAAAGGGGCCATAGAATATGTACCTCCCTCCAACAGGGAAGCTGGATTCTACAGCCGGTATTTCATAGTTGCAAAGAAGGATGGGGGGTTCACGAGTCCGTCATGCAGCTAAAGTTCAGAATGTTATCACTGAGACAAGAGTTAACAATGCCACAGATCAGATCCGAGGACTGGTTTGTCACGATAGATCTCAAGGACGCGTACTTCCTCATTTCCATCCTTCCATATCACAGGAAGTTCCTGAGGTTTGCTTTCGGGGGCAAAGCTTACCAAAATCGAGTTCTTACGTTCGGCCTAGCACTATCATGCCACACTTTAACGAAATGCGTGTATGCAGCTCTGGCGCCTCTGCGCCTGCAGATCCGTTGGTGTCTCGTTTCCTCCGTGGTACTCTGAGGCTGAGGGCTGCAGCTCGTACCAGGGTGCCGACATGGGATCTGGCCATTGGCCTTCAAGGCCTTTACCTGGCTCCCTTCTAACCATTGGAGGAGGTTCCTGCCAAGTTTCTCACGTTTATTGCGATCTGAACAGCTGTTCGTATGTTTCGGGCCCCCTAACAAAGGGTCCACTGCATCAAAGCAAAGAATGAGCAAGTGGTTGGTTGAGGCTATCTCACTTGCTTATGAGTCGGCCGGAGAGCCTTCACCTATGGCTGTCCGTCCCCACTCTTCTAGGAGTATGGCAGCCTCCAAGGCCCTTATATCAGGAGCTGCTCTCCAAGATCTTTGTGATGCGGCAGGGTGTTCCTCACCGCACACATTTGTGTGGTTCTGTGGGGAAGCTGGTGCTCTCTGTTTTCAAGCAGGCTTTATAGTTTCCTGGTTCGTGACGTCACCCACCTCTGATTTTCCACCACACCATTGTACTGATTTTACATGTGCTTCAAGACGTCATCACGCAAAGCGTTCCCTTAGTGTCAATCCGACGCAGCGTCTTGTTCCCTCTTCAGGGAACCGAGGTTACAATCGTAACCGAGGCGTTTTCTCGCAGTCTTTTTTTTTGCTCTGAATATCTCTTCTAGAAAAACAGACACACCTGTCCTAGACATGTCTTTCTTTAGAAAAACATATTTAATTTTTTTTTTTTTGAGCCAGGGTGTCACGCAACGTAGTAGTATAAAATCGCACGACAAAGAGGAATCACAGGAAAAAGGTTTTAATAACAGAAACTTAACTTCAAATACAGTTCACACTCACAATACATTACATTGACAAGAACAGCAAGAAAACACAGGGTATATAAGATATTTTAAATAGACTAGAATAGAACTAGAAATAGCATTAGTGGAATTGCACTAGCATGGTTTAAATCATACTTATCTGACCGTTATCAGTTTGTAGCAGTAAATGAAGAGATGTCTTATCGATCACAAGTTCAGTACGGCGTTCCACAAGGCTCAGTACTAGGACCGCTGCTGTTCACTCTGTACATGCTACCATTAGGGGATATCACTAGGAAACATGGAATTAGCTTTCACTGTTATGCCGATGATACTCAGCTGTATATTTCTTCAAAACCTAACGAAACTTACCAATTCACAAAATTAACGGAATGCATAGCTGATATAAAATATTGGATGACTAGTAATTTCCTACTACTAAATCCTGAAAAAACAGAGACTCTAATTATTGGACAAAGAACTTCCACACGTAATAACCCTTAACCACACGTAAAATACTGTCTAACACTTGATGGCTGCTCTGTTCGTTGGTTAGGAACCTGGGTGTGCTCTTTGATACCGATCTTTCATTTGAAAGTCACGTGTCTAGTATCTGAAAAACCGCATTTTTCCATCTTAAAAATATATCTAAATTACGTCATATGCTCTCATTGACATATGTGGAACAATTAGTTAATGCGTTCATGACATCAAGACTAGATTATTGTAATGCTCTACTGGGTGGTTGCCCTGCACGCTTAATAAAGAAACTACAGCTAGTTCAAAACGCAGCAGCTCGAGTTCTTACCAGAACTAGGAAATATGACCATATTAGCCCGATTCTGTCAACACTGCTTTGGCTGCCTATTAAACATCATATACATTTTTTAATTGATTACTTACAAAGCCCTAAATGGTTTAGTTCCGCAGTACTTGAGCGAGCTCTTAATGCATTATAGTCCTTCATGTTTATTGCGATCTCACAATTCCGACCAGTTAATAATACCTGGAATATCATAATCGACTGCTGGTGGTAGATCCTTTTCCTATTTAGCATCAAAACTTTGGAACAGTCTTCCTACCATTGTCCGGGAAGCAGACACACTCTGTCAGTTCAAAGCTAGACTAAAAACACATCTCTTTGACCTAGCATACACATAATACATTATAGACTTCTATAATTCAATGTTAGGCTGCATAGATTAGGTCAGACGGAATTGAGAACACTTCCCTTAAATCCTGATGTACTCATTACATCATAAGAAGAAAGGGATCTACGCTAATTTTAGTGTCTTTGTTTATCCCGAGGTTATCCCGCAGCCTCCCGGATCCAGGCCATATCCAGATCTGACGAAGGAGCTTCGCCTGGACCCGATGACAATGCAGTGCCTCTCCCTATGGAGAATCCCTTTACTACTCTACAGATAAAGCGTTGTGGGAATTCGGTTCACGTACCTACTCCGAAGTGATAAAATAAAATAAAATTCTGTATAAAAATGTATAGGCAAGACAAGGCATGGTTTGTAGGGAATTACAAACCTGCGCACATATATTCAAACTCACATAACTATAGAATCAATTCTTAATGCGCATGTGAACACCATCAGCATTTATCACAGGTTCACGTTTAAAGTCTGTTTAGAGAGAACAGCGTCGTCTTAGCAGCCCCTAATTTAATAACAAATGATCATTTCGCCGGAAGTGAATCAATCAAAACTAACTTTAGCTGGAAAGAACATTATTCAAGAACAGCTATAAAGGCAAAACAATCTCTGTTACCTTAAATTATATGTTTATCTCTGTAAAACTGCTTTGAAACAATCTACAATGTTAAAAGCGCTATATAAATGAAGATGACTTGACTTGACTTGACATGAAACATATCCGGTCAGTGAAACCAAACTTTTTTGAAAACTCCTGCCAGGGTGAAGATTTTCAGAAACTCCGGTTGCAGTGTTGTCGGGTGGACAGTGAAACCAGAGATTTTGGCTTGTGATGTCGGAGTGCGCACTGTTATCTCCTTTTGTTTACATGAGGCGAGTCTGTGCAATGGCGGACGTAGCCAAAATATTGCTGCTAATAACTGTGCTGACAGGGCTTATAACATGTACAGATAAATGCAGAGGTCTCCCATTATATTGTGAAACAGGCATCAGAATGTAATACTATGCAGGTCACTGCTTATTGCAACATGTTGTTAGCATACCAGAACCACCACCTTTTCAGGTTTCTGATTGGCCAACATGGCTTTAAGGTTAGGGTTATTTCGACACCTGTTGGTTTGGCATGTTCTTGACAGCGCTTCATAGCGTGTTTTTGAGTTTTTAAACAGTGCTTGTTTTGTGACGCAATCTTTTTTTGGGAAGGAAAAACGTACCCGTGTAGGCGTATGACATGGGGAAATTTCTGACATTTGGTGCATATTAGGTCAGAATGTGAACCTGCCTATCCTTACGTGCCCCCAGAATACCTTTTATGCTTTAGGAGACTGACAGATAAACTGTTCATCTCTCAATTGAGCCTGGCTAGCTATTAACTGTTACGGGTGTGGTGCAGGTTGATGAAGAGGCAGCAGTCAACAGATCGAACTTCAATAATCTTTACTAATTAATTAAAACTCAGTAACATTAACAAGACTTAGGAACCACAAACACACGTTACACATCAACAAGAACCGACAAGGACTGAGGGAGAACACAGGGTTTACATACACAGAGAACAGAATAGGGGAAAAAGACACAGCTGGGGCAAACTAGACTAGAACTAGACACAGGTGAAGGAACTGAATACAAACGAGGAGCGGGAAAACTGGGAACAGGACTGAACCAAAAACACAGTGACGGGGAAACTCAGGACACACATGTAACATTAACATTTGTTATTTATAAAACATTTACAGTGACACCAATCAACACAGGCAGCTCTGTATATTATCTTTTATAATCTGTGTTTACCAGTGATGGTTTGGATTGGATGTCGCAGACCTTGAAGTAATTTAGAGAACTTGAAATGGCGACATTATAAACAGCGTTTTTGATCAGATAGCCTACTGTGATATGTAACGGTCCATGACTCCAGTGCGAAACATATAATTATTGGAGTCTAGAAATGCAAAGTATTTCCATCAGTTTCACAATATTTTTTATTGGCATTTAATTAACCTTAATTAACCTTAATAGACCTGTGCTGTATTTGAATGCCAAAGTCACATATTTCCTGAAGCTTGTGGCAGGCTAAGGATGTGGGTGTCTCGTTTCACAGTGACGGCTTGTTTAAATTGGTTAGTGAGACTTAGACCTCAGTCTTTTCATTTAAAAAGGCAGAGAATTACAGCTGCTTTAGTGGATGTCGGTGACATTTTACTTTTTTTGACCATTAATAGTGACAAGAATACTAAACTCTTTAGAATCAGATAAACACCACAAATATTCACCATTCAGCCTGAGTCAGGAATCAGTTAGAGGGGAAGATGGAAGATCAAGTGGCAACAATTAAGACCAGACTTGCATTGCATTTACTTATGTCTCTAGGATAAACAGGAAAAAGAGCTAAATTAGATCCAAATGTAGATAACAAGTCAAACTCATTTTGTCTCTTAATTTTAATGAAAGGAGGGTGCATGTTTAAATGATTGGTATGCTTAATGTCTTGTAAATAGCTTAAGTAAGAAATTGTCTTACAAGAAGATACAAATAAATGTAAATCTCCTTTCAGAATGTGTGAATTTTAAAAAATATTTTTCTTAGTAATGTGATTTATCATATCAATGTATCGCCAATTTGACTGATTCTTAAATTTGATTGCATAATTTGTAACTGAATTTCAATCTATCAGTTATAAGATTATTATTAATGATATTTATATGCCTTTGCATTAAATATCATGTCTTCCATTTCCATCATTATTGTAATTATGGAGTCAGTGCACACCATTTCTTCCTTATTGATCCTTGAGACTTCACCATTGATTAATGACTGTTGGTTTGAGGAAGGGGTGGAGATCTCAATAAATTATGTATTTTTTTTGGACGGTCTATAACAGAAGTGGCCTTTATGACAGCAGTGCATTGGAATATGGATGATTGCGTTCTGTGGACAGAGGACCATTAGTGAATCAGGTTTAAAGTGCAAAAAATCCCTAAAAACTGATCATCTAATTATGATCAAAGTAACTTATTGATCGCTTGAGTGGCCTAGGAGAGTAATAAAGGAGTCGGCCCCTCCCTCATTTCTGTCTATTTCACCATCTAACACTGATTGATTAGCTGAAGTAGAGAAACTCCCGTACTAATCACTAAATTTAACCCTATATGGTTGGGGCCTCCTGACCACAGTGATTAACCTACCTAGACCAAGGCCACTAAGAGCAGCGCTGGGATGAAGCTGGAGCATTTTTAGAGTGAATAATTGTGCTCCTTGGGTTGATGAAAGGGAGGGAAGTGTCATATTGCAGTATACGACAAACAAATACTGCATAATCTTTCTGCTCCTTAAAGGGACGGATTTTGGACTGGCATAAAATATGCACAATCTCAGCCTCAGTGTTTATTTTTAGTGTATTCCGTAGATCTTCATCCCCATCTTTACCCTATCTGTGTTCCCTGTCCCCGACTGAGTGGCTCTGTGATAGAGGAGTCCCGTCAGCTCCCTCACTGATGCTTAAGGTCTCTAGGGGCCCTGGATTCTTTGTGAAGGGGTGAAAAGGCACCCTAGAGCAGGACAGAGATCATCAGTATTTCTCTGTTTGATCTGAACAGCACTGACACATGATATTGAGACCACCGTCGCCCATCACCCCACACTAATCTATCCATCTCAAGGGAAGAGAGCGAGAGAGAGCAGGGTACGCTAATATAGGAGGAAGCATTTGTGTTTAGAGAGACTGAGCGAATATTATGTTTGACCGTGTTTGGACTAGAGTCAGTCGTGGATCTTTTTGTTTTTGATTAATGTTGAGAAAAATAATCTGAATACTCATACTCTGAATATTATCTTATAGCCATCTGTTGTGTATATTTATACCATTCAAAAGTTTGGGGTTGGTAAGATTGTTTTTATGTTTTTAAAAGAATGCTCAATAAGGCTGCATATATTTTACGATGTAAAATATAGTAAAAACAGTACAATTATAGGCAGTAAAATAATATTTTGTTAAAGTGTACATTTTTCCTGTGATGTCAAAGCTGAATTTTCAGCATCATTACCCAGTGTCACATGATCCTTCAGAAATCATATATATGCTAATTTAGTTTTTTTTTGAAAAAACCTTGAAAACATTTTTGTGGAACCTTGATAAATCAGGACTATTTAATCAAAAGTTCAAAAGAAAAGCATTTGTTAAAAATATAAATGTTTTGTAAAATGATTAGTCACATTTGAACAATTTAATGCATGCTTGATGAATAAAAGTATTAATAAAAATATGAACATTAATGAGATTAAAATTGTTTTGGCAATGGTGTAATGTGAAACATCCTCTTTCAATTACACACCTTCTACATGCAAATATTAACAACCAGAAAAATTTAAATGAACAAAAAAAATTTGACTGTTTACAAATTAGTCGGTTCATATGGAAACACAATTCGCACACCACTTTGTGACTGTAGAAATCTTCCGACTCATTTTTAATGTGTTCAAGGCTGGCTGTTTTATACAGTTTATTACATCATATGGTTGAACATTTTTATCTTTGAATTACAGGAATTTTTTTGCAGAGTGGGTGGGATGGGGGACATGTCCAATGCTCAAATGACACATACACAGCTGGGTTGATATGAGAAATAAGAGAGAGAAAGACAAAGAAAATCAGAGGGTGGCCCTTCAGGACCAAATTTGGGTGTTTTTTGGAAACCAGCAGAGCCAAAAACAACCTGATCTGTCTGTTCTCAGTTCAGAAGTCTTGATCTAAAAGGGACTCGAGAATTCTCCAGCTCCCCATTAACATGTTTTTTAGATAATAAAAAGTGTAAAAATAACCCCCCAAAAAAAAACCTTAGGAAATTGGCCCACACATCTATGTGTGTGTGCGCACGCATATCCACATGTGTGTGCAGATGTAAATGCAAGAAGAGAGTTACATGAGAGAAAGAGAGAAAAAATTATTGTAAATGAGGCCTCATAGTGAATAAGATCTAATTAAGATCAAATTAAGCTACAAAAACATTAATTCTGTAGTTAAGACCACACTGAAAATCCCCTGACCTCTCACGGGACCTTAGTCTTCAGCGGAGCTCTAAACTAAAATGAATGTTTATGTAGTTTATTTGAGCTCTGGATGGTATCTTTGGGACCTTGTTCGGGAGATTTCACCCATTGTAAGGCAACAGAACATTTCCATTAAAAAAGTATGCTTGCCTTCTTTTCTCAAAGGCTAATAAAATTACTCATAAATGTCCATAGCTTTATGATGTAGCCTTTCCTTCACCTTCTAAAAGGCTTTTTGCTATTCGGTTATATTCCGTTTTAATGGTTTGGTGCCTTAAGAGCTTGACACCATATTGCCTGACCTTCCCTGTACAAGGTAACTGACCCAAGAAATCTGACACACAATTGGCTCTGTGCTGAAGGTGTATTCTTATTGGCTGCTTCGAATAACCCACTCTCCCTATGTAGCCTAGTGAGATTGAAAGGAGAGCCAATCATACCTGACCCTCATGTTATGATTTTATTAAATACAGACAGGCAGAGACCGAAAGCTGTGGTGATATGATTTTCAGCTGTTGATGGGTTCCACATGTTTGGGGTTTGGCTTTAGGGATATGAGGCTGAAGTGGATTGATCCCAACAGTCTGACTGCTAAAACCTTTCCTCTAGTTTCTCTCTCTTCTCTGCACTTTCAATGTCTTAGACTCGCACTTTCCTTCCCCTCTCTTACATAAATCTTCAAACCACCCAGAAACTCTCACAACTCCTAATGTGCTGAAGTACACTGAAATATAGGATTAGTTTGGTATAACTTTAGTAAGATCCTATCGCTGCGGCCCAGACTACTAGGGTGACGTCTCAATATTTGACCCCAGAATGCTCCCAAACACTGGTGAAGAACATGTGCAGTATGATTACGTAAAATTGACCTGTACACCTATGTGGATCAGCATTGGCATTAACATGCACACGCTTTCTGCTAATGCAATAAATTGCTCTTCTCAACTATTTCCTTGCCTTCATGTATTTTTCTGTCCTCATCATCCACTTCTGTGCTGTCAATTCTCTCTAATGCATATGATTCACGTTTACTGTAATTTTGCACTATAAAAAACAGGGCCATCATTGTAAGCATCAGGGCCTCGTCATCAGAGACATTGTGGCTGAATATGGTGAGCTCCCCACTGTGTGAGGTTGCAAGGAAAAAGGAAGAGTTGATTTAGTGTTGTTTTATTTTTACTGGAGGTGGAAGAGAGGCTGAGACCTGGGATGAAGAGGGAAATCAACTGCTCTGTTCCAAAACCTAGTGGGCTGCATTTTAATGCGTCGTTGCATAAGCATCACATATCCTTTGTGGAAAGACAATCCGTAATGCACTGTGATGAACTCCCTGAAAAGATGTATCCGAGATGATTAACGAAGTGAAAGAAATGTGGATTTTAAATAAGCTCATATTTAATTTGATACTGTTAATGTAATGGATTATTAGTTGATTTGTGATCCGTACGGACCAGGCACCACATTTTGAAACACACATGATTCTCTGATTAATTGCCAAGCTTAACCATCGTAGAGTGAAAGTTTATCATCTGCACGTGTTTTTAGGTCCTGTTGGTTTAAACGTTCAAGCGATTTTAAGCCAAGACGCAAAAGAGAATTCATTTTTGCTTGAACAGACGCAAGCAAAATAATGTTAAAATACCAGTCTCGACGAGTATTCTTGTAAACACAGTACCATATGACTTACGTGAACATAAACAATTAAGAAAGAAAATGGATGCAAATCATTGTATTAGATCCGTGCATTAGCTCTTAAAGTGGCAGCGTTACATGCTGCTGTCTGTAGTTGATGTTAATCAAATAACAAAATACAAAGAAAAAAATCACTTTGTAGCTTTAACAAATATTAATTATATTTCATCTATACAGTGAAGACTATCCAGTTATTTTACATTTCGTTATTAAATTTAGGTAACGCTTACAGATTACAGCCCGGAGAGTACTGCATAAGTAAAACGAATTTACAGCGTACCTTTTGGTAATTATACTGTACCTATTAAGTACATACGTGTAGGTTTAAGGGAACAATATGTAAAGTTTGGCGAATAAAGGGGTAACAACCAGGAAACTTAACAAATATAAAAAAAAATAATAAAAAAAGTATATTGAAGTAGAAATACTCAATATCATATAATAACCAATATAATATACTATCTACTATTTTTTTCTCATTATATGGTAGCTCAGTCAACCAATAAACAGGTTTTTACTGTGCATTATTTATTTTTTTATTGGTTAAAGTTACAGACTTAATTAACAAGCCAAGTGTGTATTACTGCCCATTGAAGACAATTTTTTTTGTATTTTATCCATTCCACAGAATTTTGTGGATTGCCCTCAAAATTAGTGCAAAACTGTGTAAAAGTGGATCCATATGTTACCTCCCAGTCATATACTGAACAACATAACCGTATATCAAACCACACGTCTGTAATGAAATATACCATACAGCGTGTCATTCCGCAATATGAGTTTGACAGGAAAGTGTGAGATCTTGTGTCGCAGGTTTAGTCTGATTTTTTTGGTCATAGGACACATATGTTTCACATTAGTCCTTGACCCCTCTGTCTCAAAGCCTTATAGAAGTTAAATGTTCATGCCTGCTCATAATCTCTCTCTTCCTCTTCAAGTGTTAATCTGTTCATCCTTTCTATGATGTGTTTGAAACAATTGACATAGCTGGGGGAAACACCTGTCAGCAACAACAAAAAATCCCTTTTCCTTGGTGGAGATTAAAAAACTCTATGAGATCAGATCCTACCTCAAAAGGACAAATCTGACCTTGAGGGGCTGAAGAAAATGTTCTGTTATTAAATATATACCTCTCCTCCTCTGCTTTTTCTCTCTTTCTCTCTCATTCTTTCAGTTTTCCCCCTGATTTATCTTATTTCTCACCTTCTAACTTTTCATTTCTTTTTTCACTTTTTTTCCTCCTCTTATAGCTGTGTTCTCATCTTGCTTATTTGGTTACAATACAAGTCCATTTCTCTCTCTCTGACTCACATCTCCTCAATGTCTAGAGGATGCTTGCTTATTGAGGGGTGGGTGTCTACTGGAACAGCGCCAGTCTCAGAATATGGGGTGAGTCATATATTGCTGCTGGCACACTGTGACAGCGGGCACCGGTTCCTCTTCATCAGCACATGACAGAGACACAGGCACATGGCCAGTTACCGACGGCAACAGCGTTGTGATCTCACCCCTGGCTCAGCTGCTTTTTCATAATAACAGCCGTAATGCAACATCAGTGTGCATTAGCTGTATGTGTGGGATTTCTGGAACTTGTCATGAATGCTACAGCTTTTGTGTACTTAGATTAATAGTGCAAACAAAATATTGTAGATAAGTGACTCAAAACATGTATGTTTTTGCTTTCGGTTAACTTTTTTTCCGTTCAAATTTTTATTTTTTTTCGTGCTAACAAAAAAAAAATGTCGTTGTCCTGCAGAACAACCAGGCTGCTCTTTTATTACAAATCTGATAATGTACCATAAAAATAGTTAATTCCATTTAAACTATCCCATTAATCTGTATGTGTGTGTTACGATCTCCAGATGGATTGCCCTTTATTGCCACCAGAGGGCACACAACCCCAGACTATTCCCACTCAATTAAGGACTTCATTACCCATAATTCACGGCCCAGACTCATCATCCCTGATTGCTGTCAGCTGTGTCTCATTAGCCTCATTAGCTCACCATACATAAGCCTGGTCAATTCAGTCATTCTTTGCTAAGTCTTGTATGTGTCTGTGCTGCATTTCTGAGTATTCTCCCAGTTTCCCTGATTGGTTTTTGATTCTTTTGCCTGTTCCTTTGAATTACTCTGCTTGCCTCTTGTTACCCGGGCTGCGTTCAAAACCACATGTACGCAAAAAAAAGTATGTACGAATCCTTATTCATAAAAGAGTAGCCGAGAATTACCTGGGTGACCTACTAATTATAGAGAGATTCTGACATACGTATACTAATAGTGCGTTTGAATATGCCTACTTTCCTACTATATAGTAGGCGAAAACAGTACGTGAAAGAAGTAGTACGTTCGAAACATCAGTATTCATAAAAGAGTAGACGAGAAGTTCCCGGATGGCTTACTGCTTCAGCACAGATTTTTGAGTGCTCAACTGGTGGATGCTCATCTTTCCCAGGAGGCCACGGGAGAGGATACATCATAATTGAACATCGCGGAGATCAGCGACGCGGGTGTTTTCAAATGCGAGTAAACACGGTTCCTTGTGCTAAAATCGCATGTGCTGAACTACTGTAGAGAAAACTGTTGAATTGTTGAAGGTATACTGGTGCGTTCACACCGGACGCGAATAGCGCGTCAGGCGCGAATGATTTCAATGTTCAGTAGACACGAATACGCCTCATCAATGGCACGAATTAAGCGTCTGGCGCGTTAAGCGCGTTACGCGCGAATGATTTAGTTAGTGCTATTTGTGCATTCACGCATTTGACGCGAATTCGCGTCTGCCACCCGAGTTGAAAAATCTGAACTTCTGCGTCAATTCGTGCCGCGTTAACCAATCAGGAGCCTGCTTGCTGTCACGTGGTGAAGTATCTGGATGCTGGAATGCCTCAATACATTATTTTGTAATATGACAAAATGGAATAAAATGACTATTCTATTCTATTCTGTTCTAATGCAGCAACAAAACAAATATTTTATCACATAAAAACTTGATTTAAATATATGAGACATATTCATTTTGTATTGAATGCTTTTTATTCCATTTCTAGATTATATGAAACATTATTATTCTAATGTAAAGACAACCAACATAGTACATAATTATTCTAGACCCGACGGTGTCCGGTCTGTTATATTTGACAGATTAGGTTGGTGAGGGTGATTGTATGAGACCCTCCATCACTCCACCTGCCCGTATGAGACCCTCCATCACTCCACCTGCCCGTATGAGACCCTCCATCACTCCACCTGCCCGTATGAGACCCTCCATCAGTCCACCTGCCCGTATGAGACCCTCCATCACTCCACCTGCCCGTATGAGACCCTCCATCTCTCCACCTGCCCGTATGAGACCCTCCATCACTCCACCTGCCCGTATGAGACCCTCCATCACTCCACCTGCCCGTATGAGACCCTCCATCTCTCCACCTGCCCGTATGAGACCCTCCATCTCTCCACCTGCCCGTATGAGACCCTCCATCACTCCACCTGCCCGTATGAGACCCTCCATCACTCCACCTGCCCGTATGAGACCCTCCATCTCTCCACCTGCCCGTATGAGACCCTCCATCTCTCCACCTGCCCGTATGAGACCCTCCATCTCTCCACCTGCCCGTATGAGACCCTCCATCACTCCACCTGCCCGTATGAGACCCTCCATCACTCCACCTGCCCGTATGAGACCCTCCATCACTCCACCTGCCCGTATGAGACCCTCCATCACTCCACCTGCCCGTATGAGACCCTCCATCACTCCACCTGCCCGTATGAGACCCTCCATCACTCCACCTGCCCGTATGAGACCCTCCATCTCTCCACCTGCCCATATGAGACCCTCCATCACTCCACCTGCCCGTATGAGACCCTCCATCACTCCACCTGCCCGTATGAGACCCTCCATCTCTCCACCTGCCCGTATGAGACCCTCCATCACTCCACCTGCCCGTATGAGACCCTCCATCTCTCCACCTGCCCGTATGAGACCCTCCATCACTCCACCTGCCCGTATGAGACCCTCCATCACTCCACCTGCCCGTATGAGACCCTCCATCACTCCACCTGCCTGTATGAGACCCTCCATCACTCCACCTGCCCGTATGAGAGCCTCCAAAGTGCTTTGAGAGCAGTGACCTGAGCTTGGAGAAATGTGTCAAATCGATTGAGAAAAACTGTTTATAATCTGTAATAGACCTTATTCACAGCAGCGCCATCTTTAATGGGAATGAAAGCGCGGTTGTGAGGGACTGAAATGCATCTGTTCAATGGGCAGTACTGTTATTTAATGTGTTTTTGGATTGTTCTGCAAATGAAACACTGGAAAAATATCTTACCAAGAAATTTCAGTTAACAAAAAACTCCCGACAATATAATGTGTGGAAAATTGTAAGTAATCTAGGAGCTTAATACAGCTTTTTACAGCGGATGCCATTTGGAACATGGCAAGTCTATCCCTCACAGCCTCACTTTCATATCTGTCATGGCGCTGCTCTGAATAAGGTTTATTGTTTGTGAGTTAGGGCAGATGCCCTCGTACAAAAACAAAAACACCTCTGTAATTCTGCCAGTAATTACCAGCACAGGCTGAATTTAATGATAATTAGAGAGAATGAAGGGCGGCATTCGTCAAACTGACAGTTTTATTGCCCCCCTATGATTGGTTCCCGCCCTAAGCCCCGCCCCTTTTACCCCTCCCACCCACTTCCGGTCTGACCATTTGGAGCGTGGGAATTTTCCCACGCTAGCCCCGCCCCTTCCCACCCCCACAACCCCCACTTCCGGAGAGATCATGTGACCGTGGGAATTCTCCCACGCTAGCTCCGCCCCTTCCCACCCCCACCACCCCCACTTCCGGAGAGATCATGTGACCGCGGGAATTCTCCAACGGTACGGAACCCCGGCCATCCGACCCGGTACGGAACCCCTCCCATCCGACCGGTACCGGACTATGCACCTGTTACGGGCACCTGTCTTGTTCAATGTAAAACTGTTCAAAAAAATGGAAAAAACATTCAAAACAATACATTTGAATCTTTTTAAGAAGGATGACAGAAAACAGATAGGTTTAGTGTTTTTTATTAAAGAAAGGGTTTTCACGTTTACATTTGAAATCTTTTTACTTTCACACATTTGTAAAAATTGTTAAATAGGATTTTCTCAAATTACATCAAGCAAATAGTTATATTTTCCATCATACACTTAAAAAAGTTGTACTTTTCACATAACACAGTGCTTAAAACCATTAAGACCGTTTATATCATTAAGAACAGTACAGGTATTTACCTTCACACATTATTTTGTAAAATGTTCCATTTTACATAAACCAACTGTTTTAAAAAGTTTTTTCTTAAAGTTATCAAAATGTTTTAGTATGAAAACATCTAAAACAACATGTATTAAAATGATATCATGCAAAATAGATCTAATTACTATATTTGAAGAAGTATTTTTTCACAATTACCTAGTGTTTAAAGCCATTAAGACCAGTACAGGTATTTACCTTAACACATTATTTTGTAAAATGTTCCATTTTATATAAACCAACTGTTTTCAATCACAATAATAACTAAAACAGCCTGTATTAAAATTATATCAAGTAAATAGTTATGTTTTCTTAATAAACCATCTAAATCCGCATGTATTAAAATGACATCAGACAAATAGGTCTATTTTCTATCATACATTTCACATAACACGTATAGTGCTTAAAACTATTAAGCCCATTTATATAATATCATTAGTGTTCATACACTTAAAACATTAATGAAAAAGTTTAAAGAGTGTTTTCTTAAAGTTATCAAAATGTTTTAGTATTAAAACATCTAAAACACCATTTTAAAAATGTTAAAAGGTCAATGTTCAGTCATTTACAGAAAAGTATACAAGTTAAGTGTTTTTTCATTACAAAAAGATACATTTACACATTATTTGCAAAATGTTACATTTTACATAAAACATCTGTTTTAAAAAGTTTTTTCTTAAAGTTATCAAAATGTTTTAGTATGAAAACATCTAAAACAACATGTATTAAAATGATATCAAGCAAATAGTTCTATTTTCTATCATACATTTCACATAACACGTATAGTGCTTAAAACTATTAAGCCCATTTATATAATATCATTAGTGTTCATACACTTAAAACATTAATGAAAAAGTTTAAAGAGTGTTTTCTTAAAGTTATCAAAATGTTTTAGTATTAAAACATCTAAAACAACATTTTAAAAATGTTAAAAGGTCAATGTTCAGTCATTTACAGAAAAGTATACAAGTTAAGTGTTTTTTCATTACAAAAAGATACATTTAACTTTCATTATTTGTAAAATGTTACATTTTACATAAAACACGTCATGATATTAAAACTACATCATGTTAAAAATCATAGTATCAAAAAATAGCCTTACGTTTTTACAAATCCGATTGCTGAAAAAGAACCAGCACCTCCAAAACGTAGGGGTTTTATTCCAAAAGTCCTCGTGAGGAGCTCCGCGAAACACGTCCGCACTCTTACATCCCAAAAGTTAGAATGGGATACCTGACGTCCTGACATCAGACAGACCTAGACTCCACCCCTAGACCCACCCACAACACGTGGTCAGATGACGTGCTCGTGGGAAAATAGAATACAAAGCTCCCACGATCCGTGCACGCGCGCATGCGCACACACGCACACTTGGAGCGTGGGAGAATTTCACATGGCCTCCATCCAGCCCCACCCACGCCAAACCCCTCCCATAGTGTGACAGGATACGCGAACCTGCCACAAACTCAACGTGCAATCTCTTGGAATTTACACTGCAGACCCAAAGACTCCGGAGAGATGCCTTTGATTAAGCTATGATGGATTTAACTTTAGCTCCGCGAAAATTGCATGGATCGTGCTTAACAAAATTTCTCCATGAAACAGCAGGACGTGTGGAATATATTTTTCATTTGATTGAACAGTGTGGATATATAACGATAGAAGATTTACATGGAATATACAACAGAGCACTCTCGATTTGGTTTTCACAGAGCGAGATACTGGATTTTATTTTTTACCACGTTATGGATTGGCTTGAAAAGACGGAGGAGGCGGATTAACAAATGGGAATATACAGACTGCTCGCGGACCACGTTAATAAATACCCACGTATTAAATAAACGTATTTAATGTAATATAATACATAAATATACTTCCTTTGCATATCATTTGCATCCTTCCTATATTGTTTTAACAGGACGTCCTGTACCCATTTAATTACACCGAAGCAGAAAAGTTAAAATTGAACAACATGGTCCTTCAGTGAAACGGAGAAACATGTCCGTACATGTTCCCTGCTGAGACACAGTCGAAGTCTACATGACATGCATACCATAACATACAGATAAATAACACGGGAGGTTCATGCGACATTTGGGTAATAATATAAAGTGCAAACATTACAATGTAAACATTTAGACGGAATGCCTCATGATCTAAATTCTCTCTTATGAACGTATTATACGATAAAATACGCAAATGTGTTTACAATTAGCTGCACGCACACACATAATCCTTAGTTGACAACACTTGAGTTTAACTATTATTTACAATATTTACATTGAACAAGCGCATCTGCGCATTCTCTCTCCATTAAATCGTTTTCAAACTTCCCGGAAAGTTTTTGAACAGTCCAAATCACGAGCAGAGGTGGGGGTGTTTGGAAGAGTCCATTTCCAAAGTTTTTTTTTTTTTACGGTTTTAAAACAAATAACATTATGTCGCAGGAGAAGTTCTCGCACACACAAACACACCCCTACAATGTATTGGGTGGATGTGGTAAGATCAGGGAGGTGTTTTTAATCAAAGAAAGTTTAGTTTTTCACATATATTAGAAAATTTCACATTTAAAACTTTTTTTTTTTAAAAGCTGTAAAAAGTTAAAATACAAAGGTTAGTATTCCTACATTTTACTACGTTATCAGAAAATGTTAGAGAAAGTTTTTTTCTTTTTTAATTCTGTATATTTACAGACCTAAAACCATGATGCTTCAAAGTATGGAATATAAGTTTTTGAACATTTATAAGATTTTGAACATTAATACATTTGTGTGTTGTTGCAAAAGCAGAAGTCTATTTTCTTTAAATAAAGATTTACCTTTTTATTTTCTTTAAATAACGATTTACCTTTATTTATGCTTTAATTTCTTTAAAACAGTCTGATGACATGCATTATTTCTGTGATTAATTGATTAGTAATGTTGTTAGGGGTTTCCTCACACGAGTAAAAGCGCTTTAGGCGTGTTTGTGACAAACACGTTGTATTTACAGACATTTTAAATGTATTTAACATCTTAAATGTTTTTTCTGACCAACTTACATTTAATATGAATTACCTGAGGCGTTTAACAACCACATATAGGGAATGCATGTTGATTAGTAAGTTTCAGTCATAGTACAAACATGCTATGTTCGAGAAAAGGTTATATTGTTGTAATCTTTGTGAGATCACACCCCACAAACGTAAAACTTTGTGTTGGGATGACCCAGGCATGGCTTTACTAAAATAAACTTTACGGAAGTCATTTTCAAGGTGTGAGTATGCTTCGACATGTAATTATACCATATTTTATATATTATGTTTACGGTTCCATTTGCTTTAAAGTCTTTGTTTGTTTGTTTGTTATTAACTAATACTTTTTATTTTTTAACTAACACTTCAACGTCCTACACAAATTAAAGAAACATATGAGCTAAGAATGTTCTCTAACCCCAAATAAACAGATAATGGGATGTTTGCAATCTACAATATGTTAGATATTACTCAGTATGTGTGTAAATAGCTGTGCTTAAATCTTTGGGCGTATTTTACACAGCAACATATTTTGTCACCGCAGTGATGCAAAGTACCACACTCTTGTAAAGCCTATGGACTAGCTTTAAAACATAGCCTTTATACAGGAATCACACGTGTCCAAAACACCAGTGTAAGATTCAAAAGACCAAATCACTAAGAAAAGAGGGCTGAAAAGCACTGATTATATTAAATACACAAAAGTTTGCAAATTATGGTTTCATTCGTTTTTAGTCATCTTGCTCAGATAGCAGATGACACCGTTCACATCTTGTTTCTCGGATTGTACGTGTTTTAGGTGAAGACTTTTCTTTGAGTGCCGTCAACATTCAATGTTTATAGGAATAAATGATAATTAAGAATTTAAGTGATAGTCTTTCTGTTTGAGAATGCTTGACAATCTATGACTATCCCTCTATCTATGATGCTGAATCACACAAAGTATTAACACGAAAAGTGCATGCTGTTTTACACTTAAACTATTACCACAGAATCACTTGAGTTAAATTAAAGCCTGAGTTAAGTTAAAACCAAACGTATCTTCATACCTGTTGTGCCAGACACAAATTGTTCTAAGAAATCTTTTTTGTTTTATAAATACACTTTTCTTATTTCTACAAATATCGAGGCTATATGAAGTTAATACACAATGAAACGAGAATAATGCTACCAAATACGTCTGACACAATGTTTTTAAGAAAAGGCACTGTTTTAAAATACAGATGTTTTTCTTTTGACAAACCTACAATTCCAATGATCTCACCCCGGTGGTGTTTAACATCCAAGAGCTGAAGAAGTAGTTCTTTATGCAAAAAAGCATTTAAAAACAACAACAATACAAATAGTTTAAGTTGACATAAACAAAACATCCCCTGATCATCCCTTAAGTTATAGTAAACATTTACAATGTGTAATTCTGTCAGTTTGACATGACGTACCTGCACCATATTATTGTAAAGCAAACACATTTGAGGGTTAACGTTAAAGTAAAGGATATGGATAAAATTCAAAGATTATGTTTGCACAAAAGTAGACTCTATAGAGGACAACTTGCTAAAAATAAATGTAGCATTTGCCATTTAAAATGAATATAGAAAAACCACTTGTGATCAGTTTTGAATGTTTGTAAGTGGCATTTTATATTTTAGAAAAAAAATCTAAATTTTTAGGAATTTTTAGGAATTTATGAAAAACACGTACAAATATGGCATAAAGAGTATTAAATTACAGTCGTCTATGAGTGTTTAAGACTAAAATTATATTTCTTTTAGAGCATCTTTCTGCTATGTCTACGAAACATCGACATGAAAGATGGGTATTGCTGTTTTTTCTGTAAACTATTACACTTAAAGATGTGCATTTCACAGCACAGATACACAGCTATTTTGTGTATGTCACTAAACAACAGTTAATGAATTACAAATGATAAGTGGTATTAAGTGGTGATTCGTTTTTATTCTGTCCACATCAATACTTTGACAACAGAGTTTTAGATATCTGTCTTTTAGGTCTAATCATCTCTAGACGTTGTGTTTAATGTCTTCATATTTTGTTTTTCTTTTCATGAAAACATGCCGAAGCAGTATCAGAATACCAAAATGTTTTAACATATCGTAAATTTCAATTGTTAGATAAATTATCTAACTATTATATCTAACTATAAACAGTTATATGTGAAACAAGCTCAGTCGCATTGATTCTTGTTTATATTGAACATCACTATTGAACCGTATGTTTAACAGTGCTAATGTTCTCAGCCTCAAAGTTTTCACCGGAGCATACCGACTCTGAAACAATGTTAGCATGTAACATTTTGAACACCTTTGTG
Organism: Semotilus atromaculatus; assembly: GCA_031834385.1. Lineage (NCBI taxonomy): Eukaryota > Metazoa > Chordata > Actinopteri > Cypriniformes > Leuciscidae > Semotilus > Semotilus atromaculatus. Next base: position 2,259,892 of record JAULUF010000050.1, on the reverse strand, counting down.
TTTTATGCATATTTGATTTTGTTTGCATTTCTTCTGAAACACAAGGTTTTGAAATTGTTATAAATTTTTAACATCACCATTCTTCTCAATCTAGTGCGGCGTGTCTATTTTCCTTACAATTTGAAAAACAAACTTTGAAAACAACTAGGCTATGTGTTCTTAGAATGTCTTCAGCCGGTAGAAATGTCTTGCGTAGGGGAGACCGGTTATGGTTGTAACACTTTTTGCTTCAGTAACTATAACTCACTGAATTTTGTAGCTAGAGTTCTTAAATTTTTATACAATGCTGGGGTAAGTTGTAACAATTACACAAAATAAGCTAAAATGGATGCCACACTATATGAAATGCTTCAAAAACAGGTTTATTGACATAAAATAACAATGTCCCACTCCCTCTCTGGAACAGACTGTCTGATTAACTTGTGTGTGTGTGTGTGTATATGTAAATGTGTCTACTTGAACGAATTTACTTAACAGTAGGCTATTGATAAACATATTACAACTTCTAACAAAATATATATATATATATCAGTGTGTGTGTGTGTGTGTGTGTGTGTGTGTGTGTGTGTGAGAGAGAGAGTGTGTGTGTGTGTGTGTGTGTATGTGTGTGTGTGTGTGTGTGTGTGTGTGTGTGTGTGTGTGTGTGTGAATGTGTGTGTGTGTGTGTGTGTGTGTGTGTGTGTGTGTGTGTGTGTGCGTGTGTGTGTGTGTGTGTCAGCTGATCTGACTGACTTGCCCTTCTTTGTGACCTCATCAGATGCTTTTTTTTTTTTTTTTTAAACTGGCAGTCACACCTCTGTTTGTCTCTCTTTTCCACTGCCTATAGGCATTCTATAAAAATATTAAAATCAATCAGTTCTATGATAGGGGATGGTTGTAACACTTTTTCAAGAAGTGTTACAACCCACCCCACCCCTGTCAGTCACTGTTTAGGTAGCTGTAGTAGGATACTGGTTTGAAATTAGCAGGGGAAAACTGCATCACATGCTACATAAGAAACTAAATTTTAATCTAATATAAGTCAAACTATTTTATCTGCAATAGTTTAGATACTAGACAAAAAATAGTCTTGGTCAAAAAAAATTACTTTTTTACCTAAAAATCATTTTTTCTCTATAAATTTAGAATGTGTCGGTTTCCAGACTTGACAACTATGTTTTCTTAGAATGTCGTCAGCCGGTAGAAATGTCTTGCGTTTGTCTCTCTCACACCTATCACTGGTGATGCCGGCATCATCTACAGCAAAAAGAAAACATTTACAAGAGTTGCGAATGTGCGTTTGTACGTTGAAATCTATGTTATTCAATTAAAAGATTTCACGAAACAAAGACAAGAAAACATCTTTCTATAAGTGACCCTCAAAATGTGTGTATACAACAAACTAGAGAAATACTTGTGTCACTTTGTTTGAAAAAATAAAAAATCAGTCAACTTAAATCATCTGCTGTTTAAAAACTATTAACGTTATTAAACACCCCTGAATTCGGTAATGACATGTTTTATTATGTGAGACTTATATCACATTTAAATTTAACTCAACACATTCGAATGCGCTAAAGGTCTATAACTGAACTTTAACATAGGCCTATTAATATTGTATAACTTAACTTTAGGCCTGCACAAAATGAAATTACATCCTATTTACTTTCTAAATGCTTGTTACGGCTCTTATTGCGAACAATCCGCTCATGCGTATGTTTTGACCTTGTAAAGTCTAATAAAAAATTGTAATTGGAGTGAAAATAATAAACTTCTTTCAGGCATCATGTCCGCTGTGTATGTCAAAAACAAACGGTTACACCCACTGTTTACGACGTCATGACGGCCACACCCCCTCCGGAGGGGTAGACCTATATCCAACCTGATAATCTCCCAGATACACAGACCTCTGTTGACCTCCTGACACAGCTGACCTAACCACCGGACCCGAGCAAATACCAGTGTGGACACCTGTGGTACTGCAACATCACATCGATCAAAGGTTGAAGGAACATTGTCTGATTGTTACATGGACAACCAAAGACCGCTTCAACACTCCTGTATGCCTGAGCATGACACGACTTGCGCTTCTTTGACTAATAACACTTTGGAGGATCTGACCCATAAACCCAAACTTGAGAGTGTTAATGCACAAGACTTGGACGATGGTGCTGCAAAGACTCAATCGCACGACATTCCAGGAACTATCCGAATCTTTCAACATCGAATAGGGGACAAAGTGTATACCATCCATGAAGTTTTGTTCTAAAAATCAAAAAACATGATGGAGATTGACTGTCCGTTGAGTTCTGAAGATGAAGTGCACAACCCTACGGTGTACGAGTGCGCCATGAGCAAAGAGTGTCGTTTAAGAGTTACCATAGACTGTATGTTTAAAGATTATTTTAGACACCAGATGGGTGACTTGATGCATAAAGTAATTGATGCCACGTGTGATTCCAATAACGACTGTGCGGAGGATACCAGACGTGTAACAAATCTCAAAAATGAAATGATTGTGATAGGGTGTAAACAATTTATCTTCTGGTTAGACAGACTTTAACGTCATTACTAATGGTTTACTTTTACTTATTGTTTCTTTAATGCTTCAATGTGTGAATATACTGTATAACGCTTCAATGTATAAATATACTGAATAACGCTTCAAATAGCCTATGAATAACGCTTCAATGTATGAATATACCGAATAACGTTTCAATTTGTGCATATACTGTATAACGTTTCAATGAATATGTCTCTCAATGTATTGTTGAAATAAATTGAAAAAATTGTTTTTAAAAAATGTTTCTTTTGTGGTCGTGGCTGAGCTCATAACAGTATTACACATCATATTCTTTAACACTTTTGATCACGCTCGTATACTATAATTTTGCAAACTGTCCAAAAATAAATATAAACAATATGTAAACATCGTAATCGGCTAAAATATAAAATGCCACTTACAAACATTCAAAACTGATCACAAGTGGTTTTTCTATATTCATTTTAAATGGCAAATGCTACATTTATTTTTAGCAAGTTGTCCTCTATAGAGTCTACTTTTGTGCAAACATAATCTTTGAATTTTATCCATATCCTTTACTTTAACGTTAACCCTCAAATGTGTTTGCTTTACAATAATATGGTGCAGGTACGTCATGTCAAACTGACAGAATTACACATTGTAAATGTTTACTATAACTTAAGGGATGATCAGGGGATGTTTTGTTTATGTCAACTTAAACTATTTGTATTGTTGTTGTTTTTAAATGCTTTTTTGCATAAAGAACTACTTCTTCAGCTCTTGGATGTTAAACACCACCGGGGTGAGATCATTGGAATTGTAGGTTTGTCAAAAGAAAAACATCTGTATTTTAAAACAGTGCCTTTTCTTAAAAACATTGTGTCAGACGTATTTGGTAGCATTATTCTCGTTTCATTGTGTATTAACTTCATATAGCCTCGATATTTGTAGAAATAAGAAAAGTGTATTTATAAAACAAAAAAGATTTCTTAGAACAATTTGTGTCTGGCACAACAGGTATGAAGATACGTTTGGTTTTAACTTAACTCAGGCTTTAATTTAACTCAAGTGATTCTGTGGTAATAGTTTAAGTGTAAAACAGCATGCACTTTTCGTGTTAATACTTTGTGTGATTCAGCATCATAGATAGAGGGATAGTCATAGATTGTCAAGCATTCTCAAACAGAAAGACTATCACTTAAATTCTTAATTATCATTTATTCCTATAAACATTGAATGTTGACGGCACTCAAAGAAAAGTCTTCACCTAAAACACGTACAATCCGAGAAACAAGATGTGAACGGTGTCATCTGCTATCTGAGCAAGATGACTAAAAACGAATGAAACCATAATTTGCAAACTTTTGTGTATTTAATATAATCAGTGCTTTTCAGCCCTCTTTTCTTAGTGATTTGGTCTTTTGAATCTTACACTGGTGTTTTGGACACGTGTGATTCCTGTATAAAGGCTATGTTTTAAAGCTAGTCCATAGGCTTTACAAGAGTGTGGTACTTTGCATCACTGCGGTGACAAAATATGTTGCTGTGTAAAATACGCCCAAAGATTTAAGCACAGCTATTTACACACATACTGAGTAATATCTAACATATTGTAGATTGCAAACATCCCATTATCTGTTTATTTGGGGTTAGAGAACATTCTTAGCTCATATGTTTCTTTAATTTGTGTAGGACGTTGAAGTGTTAGTTAAAAAATAAAAAGTATTAGTTAATAACAAACAAACAAACAAAGACTTTAAAGCAAATGGAACCGTAAACATAATATATAAAATATGGTATAATTACATGTCGAAGCATACTCACACCTTGAAAATGACTTCCGTAAAGTTTATTTTAGTAAAGCCATGCCTGGGTCATCCCAACACAAAGTTTTACGTTTGTGGGGTGTGATCTCACAAAGATTACAACAATATAACCTTTTCTCGAACATAGCATGTTTGTACTATGCCTGAAACTTACTAATCAACATGCATTCCCTATATGTGGTTGTTAAACGCCTCAGGTAATTCATATTAAATGTAAGTTGGTCAGAAAAAACATTTAAGATGTTAAATACATTTAAAATGTCTGTAAATACAACGTGTTTGTCACAAACACGCCTAAAGCGCTTTTACTCGTGTGAGGAAACCCCTAACAACATTACTAATCAATTAATCACAGAAATAATGCATGTCATCAGACTGTTTTAAAGAAATTAAAGCATAAATAAAGGTAAATCGTTATTTAAAGAAAATAAAAAGGTAAATCTTTATTTAAAGAAAATAGACTTCTGCTTTTGCAACAACACACAAATGTATTAATGTTCAAAATCTTATAAATGTTCAAAAACTTATATTCCATACTTTGAAGCATCATGGTTTTAGGTCTGTAAATATACAGAATTAAAAAAGAAAAAAACTTTCTCTAACATTTTCTGATAACGTAGTAAAATGTAGGAATACTAACCTTTGTATTTTAACTTTTTACAGCTTTTAAAAAAAAAAAGTTTTAAATGTGAAATTTTCTAATATATGTGAAAAACTAAACTTTCTTTGATTAAAAACACCTCCCTGATCTTACCACATCCACCCAATACATTGTAGGGGTGTGTTTGTGTGTGCGAGAACTTCTCCTGCGACATAATGTTATTTGTTTTAAAACCGTAAAAAAAAAAAACTTTGGAAATGGACTCTTCCAAACACCCCCACCTCTGCTCGTGATTTGGACTGTTCAAAAACTTTCCGGGAAGTTTGAAAACGATTTAATGGAGAGAGAATGCGCAGATGCGCTTGTTCAATGTAAATATTGTAAATAATAGTTAAACTCAAGTGTTGTCAACTAAGGATTATGTGTGTGCGTGCAGCTAATTGTAAACACATTTGTGTATTTTATCGTATAATACGTTCATAAGAGAGAATTTAGATCATGAGGCATTCCGTCTAAATGTTTACATTGTAATGTTTGCACTTTATATTATTACCCAAATGTCGCATGAACCTCCCGTGTTATTTATCTGTATGTTATGGTATGCATGTCATGTAGACTTCGACTGTGTCTCAGCAGGGAACATGTACGGACATGTTTCTCCGTTTCACTGAAGGACCATGTTGTTCAATTTTAACTTTTCTGCTTCGGTGTAATTAAATGGGTACAGGACGTCCTGTTAAAACAATATAGGAAGGATGCAAATGATATGCAAAGGAAGTATATTTATGTATTATATTACATTAAATACGTTTATTTAATACGTGGGTATTTATTAACGTGGTCCGCGAGCAGTCTGTATATTCCCATTTGTTAATCCGCCTCCTCCGTCTTTTCAAGCCAATCCATAACGTGGTAAAAAATAAAATCCAGTATCTCGCTCTGTGAAAACCAAATCGAGAGTGCTCTGTTGTATATTCCATGTAAATCTTCTATCGTTATATATCCACACTGCTCAATCAAATCGTCTTTTCAAGCAAATCCATAACGTGGTAAAAAATAAAATCCAATATCTCGCTCTGTGAAAACCAAATCGAGAGTGCTCTGTTGTATATTCCATGTAAATCTTCTATCTATATCCACACCGGTCAATCTGACTTCACAAATGAAAAATATGTTCCGCTGGTTAATTCTGTTAATCACGATCCATGCAATTTTCGCGGAGCTAAAGTTAAATCCATCATAGCTTAATCAAAGGCATCTCTCCGGAGTCTTTGGGTCTGCAGTGTAAATTCCAAGAGATTGCACGTTGAGTTTGTGGCAGGTTCGCGTATCCTGTCACACTATGGGAGGGGTTTGGCGTGGGTGGGGCTGGATGGAGGCCATGTGAAATTCTCCCACGCTCCAAGTGTGCGTGTGTGCGCATGCGCGCGTGCACGGATCGTGGGAGCTTTGTATTCTATTTTCCCACGAGCACGTCATCTGACCACGTGTTGTGGGTGGGTCTAGGGGTGGAGTCTAGGTCTGTCTGATGTCAGGACGTCAGGTATCCCATTCTAACTTTTGGGATGTAAGAGTGCGGACGTGTTTCGCGGAGCTCCTCACGAGGACTTTTGGAATAAAACCCCTACGTTTTGGAGGTGCTGGTTCTTTTTCAGCAATCGGATTTGTAAAAACGTAAGGCTATTTTTTGATACTATGATTTTTAACATGATGTAGTTTTAATATCATGACGTGTTTTATGTAAAATGTAACATTTTACAAATAATGAAAGTTAAATGTATCTTTTTGTAATGAAAAAACACTTAACTTGTATACTTTTCTGTAAATGACTGAACATTGACCTTTTAACATTTTTAAAATGTTGTTTTAGATGTTTTAATACTAAAACATTTTGATAACTTTAAGAAAACACTCTTTAAACTTTTTCATTAATGTTTTAAGTGTATGAACACTAATGATATTATATAAATGGGCTTAATAGTTTTAAGCACTATATGTGTTATGTGAAATGTATGATAGAAAATAGAACTATTTGCTTGATATCATTTTAATACATGTTGTTTTAGATGTTTTCATACTAAAACATTTTGATAACTTTAAGAAAAAACTTTTTAAAACAGATGTTTTATGTAAAATGTAACATTTAGCAAATAATGTGTAAATGTATCTTTTTGTAATGAAAAAACACTTAACTTGTATACTTTTCTGTAAATGACTGAACATTGACCTTTTAACATTTTTAAAATGGTGTTTTAGATGTTTTAATACTAAAACATTTTGATAACTTTAAGAAAACACTCTTTAAACTTTTTCATTAATGTTTTAAGTGTATGAACACTAATGATATTATATAAATGGGCTTAATAGTTTTAAGCACTATACGTGTTATGTGAAATGTATGATAGAAAATAGACCTATTTGTCTGATGTCATTTTAATACATGCGGATTTAGATGGTTTATTAAGAAAACATAACTATTTACTTGATATAATTTTAATACAGGCTGTTTTAGTTATTATTGTGATTGAAAACAGTTGGTTTATATAAAATGGAACATTTTACAAAATAATGTGTTAAGGTAAATACCTGTACTGGTCTTAATGGCTTTAAACACTAGGTAATTGTGAAAAAATACTTCTTCAAATATAGTAATTAGATCTATTTTGCATGATATCATTTTAATACATGTTGTTTTAGATGTTTTCATACTAAAACATTTTGATAACTTTAAGAAAAAACTTTTTAAAACAGTTGGTTTATGTAAAATGGAACATTTTACAAAATAATGTGTGAAGGTAAATACCTGTACTGTTCTTAATGATATAAACGGTCTTAATGGTTTTAAGCACTGTGTTATGTGAAAAGTACAACTTTTTTAAGTGTATGATGGAAAATATAACTATTTGCTTGATGTAATTTGAGAAAATCCTATTTAACAATTTTTACAAATGTGTGAAAGTAAAAAGATTTCAAATGTAAACGTGAAAACCCTTTCTTTAATAAAAAACACTAAACCTATCTGTTTTCTGTCATCCTTCTTAAAAAGATTCAAATGTATTGTTTTGAATGTTTTTTCCATTTTTTTGAACAGTTTTACATTGAACAAGACAGGTGCCCGTAACAGGTGCATAGTCCGGTACCGGTCGGATGGGAGGGGTTCCGTACCGGGTCGGATGGCCGGGGTTCCGTACCGTTGGAGAATTCCCGCGGTCACATGATCTCTCCGGAAGTGGGGGTGGTGGGGGTGGGAAGGGGCGGAGCTAGCGTGGGAGAATTCCCACGGTCACATGATCTCTCCGGAAGTGGGGGTTGTGGGGGTGGGAAGGGGAGGGGCTAGCGTGGGAAAATTCCCACGCTCCAAATGGTCAGACCGGAAGTGGGTGGGAGGGGTAAAAGGGGCGGGGCTTAGGGCGGGAACCAATCATAGGGGGGCAATAAAACTGTCAGTTTGACGAATGCCGCCCTTCATTCTCTCTATAATTTAACAGCATGTTGAGTGGAACTGATGGAAACGGAGTAACAGAGGAAGTTGTGTTCAGTCTCACAACTCTTAATGAGCAGTAAGTATCAGAAGTTCTTCACACACTCGTAAGGTTGAAACAGATGCTTGTAGTCATTCACTCTACATCCCTAATGTAAAGCAATCACACAAATACTGAGATGCAGTGAAAGAAAGTGTTAACAGAGGGACTGTGAGCAGGGGCGTGGCCACAAGGGTGGCATGGGGTGGCAGCTGCCAGCCTAAAAAATAGCTTTGTCACCCCATTTGCCACCCCAGATGACAGCTCGGATAGGGAGGGGTGTCGGCTTAAATTCGGCTTCAATCGATTGGGTCACGAAAAGTACTTATCAAATATTTTAGTTTTGAGTCTGATGTCTTTATTATGTAGATAAAGTGCATTTCTGCCCCTGCAGCAGGCTAGTGTAAAAGGCAGATTGGTGAATCCACGGGTGACGGAGCGCAGCGAGCGCTGCTGCAGTAACTGGAGTGTGGACTCTTCTCGGAGGAAGAATGCGCTCGTCTTGTCCAGACTGGACTCCAGAGACGAGTAGCCTATTTGTGAGAATCTCCACTAATATGAAAGCAAACTTTTCATTTGAATCGCACATTCTGACAGGTGTAATGGTACTGAAATTGTCATTCAAATCACAGTGATTTCAGGAGACGAAACTTGACAAAACAGCGTGTGGAGACATTATATATCTTAATTGTATAAATGTTTTTAAATTAATATATTAAAAGCTTTTTATTTAATTTGACATAAACATAATTAAAACATATATACAACATTTAATATCTCCAAGATGATCTTACTTGATATGGGATTAATTACTTATTGCTATTAAATTTGTATCAAAAGCATATCAATCAATCAATCAATCAATCAAACTTTATTTATAAAGCACTTTACAACGACCGAAGTAGACCAAAGTGCTGTACACAAGAGTAAACAAAAATACAAAACAACACAACTCATGCAGCATAAAATACAAAGTAAAATAAATTAAAAACAAAACGTATCAAACAAACCATAGACTGCAAAACCATAAAAGCAAAATGTCAACTCCTGGTGTTAAAGGCCAAAGAAAATAGATACGTTTTTAAAAGAGATTTAAAATGAGTGATTGAAGTGGCCTGTTTTACCGGCTGAGGCAGGTCATTCCACAATTTTGGAGCTGCCACTGCAAAAGCACGGTCCCCTCTGAGTTTACGTTTTGTTTTGGGCACATGTAAGAGCAGTTTATCAGCTGACCTAAGAGAACGAGTGGGTGTGTGTAGATGTAATAACTCAGAGATATAAGACGGGGCAAGACCATTTAATGATTTAAAAACAAATAAAAGAATTTTAAAATTAATCCTGTCCTGTACAGGCAGCCAGTGAAGTGACGCTAAGACGGGTGTAATGTGTTCGTATTTACGTACTCCTGTTAAGAGACGTGCTGCTGCGTTTTGCACCATTTGAAGACGAGCTAAAGAAGAACCACTAACCCCCACAAATAGTGCATTACAGTAATCCAGCCGGCTAGTGATAAAGGCATGGATTACTGTCTCAAATTGTCGTCTTTCTAAAAAATGTTTTACTTTGGCCAAATTCCTCAGCTGAAAAAAGCCTGTTTTGACAACTGCTCTGATCTGGCTGTCGAAGTTAAGATCAGCATCGATTTTAACCCCTAGGTTAGTGATAACTGGTTTATTATATTGGGCCAAAGCACCCAACTCAACGGAACGAGTCCCATTTGTACCACCAAAAATCATCACTTCCGTTTTATTAGCATTAAAACTTAAAAAATTAATAGCCATCCAGGCTTTGACATCATCGAGACACTCTATTAGCGAACTGACAGTGTCATTCTTTTTAATCGGCATGTACATCTGATTATCATCAGCGTAACAGTGAAAAGATATGCCATGTTTCCTAATTACTGAGCCCAGCGGTAGCAAATACAGTGAAAAGAGAAGGGGACCCAGAATTGAGCCCTGGGGGACCCCACAAGTGAGAGGTGCAGATGAGGACTCAGAATTTCCATAGCTGACGCAGAAAGTCCGACCTTCCAGGTATGACCTAAACCTTTCAAGCGCTGTGCCTTTTATGCCCACCCAATGCTCCAAGCGAGAAATCAAAATTTTATGGTCCACAGTATCAAATGCAGCCGTCAGGTCAAGAAGCACAAGAACAACATAATTACCAGAATCTGTAGCTAAATAAATATCATTAAAAACTTTTAATAGAGCAGATTCTGTACTGTGTAAAGATTTGAAGCCGGACTGGAATACCTCAAGGATATTGTTGTCTTTCAAAAAATCCATTATTTGATTGCAAACTATCTTTTCAAGGATTTTAGAAATAAAAGGTAGTTTTGAGATAGGCCTAAAATTTGCAAGATCTGTCAGATCAAGACCAGGTTTTTTGAGTAGAGGTTGCACTACAGCGTGTTTAAAAATTTTAGGAACCACACCAGAGGACAGACTGCTATTAGCAACTGCAAGAACAGACGGTCCTATAGTAGAAAAAACCTCCTTAAAGAATTGAGGAGGAATAGCATCTTGTGGTGAACCTGAGGGCTTCAAATTTCCAACAATCTCCTGTAACAGAGCTCAGCTCAGCTAGGCCTAATTAAGCAAATATTAAGCAAATATTAAAATGGCAGAGCAATAAAATGTCTGCGCAAACTTAATCATATTTAGTGGGACAGTGTTCGTCATATAGTGATGTCACTGGCATATCGTCACCCCTCTCCAATTCTTTAATCTTTTCGCCAAAAATACCACATGTGGCAGGCCCGCGACCACCAGGCTGAAGCTTAAAGGGGCACCAGGCAGCCCTGAGTGTTTTTTCTCTACAAAGCTCCCCCTAGCGTCTGGTAGTAAATGCTTTCAAACACACTGTCGTAAAAACGAACTGTTGTTCCTCCCCCCTCGTCACGAGCAACCCAGCTGATCAGCTGTCAACCTAGCTGAGCATGAACCGGCTATTTCAAAACCAGTTATATCTACCGAGGTAAGTAAAGCAATATTTTCTTGCCAACTGATGGCGATTTTTTTATTTTTATTGTGTTGTCATGCATACTAGTATTTTTACCGGGAACGAACGATATGAACGAGGCCAACTACTGCTTTCGTGTTTTTTTTGTTTTTTTGGGGGGAGAGTGGGCATTGGCATAACAAATATATATCGGAGGCTAATTTGTCTAAAGTTACATTAGCAAGGTCTATACAGGTACGTTCATCTGGTAGAATGACGGTTTACCTTTGCTTGTCTAAGAAAACATCAGAACCTTTTTTTATAGCTCGATCATGATGTGCAACATGTTGATTGCCTATTATCAGACGCGTTGCGTCGTAATTCAACTCATATCTGTAAAGTACGTCAACTGTTTTATATTGAAATTAAACAGTTTATTCCAAAGATACTTACAAGTGCAACAGCAAGAAAGCCAGGTCAGCATCCGTTTTGCAGGCTTCTGTTTCTCTCAGTTCTCTGCATTCTGAAAATGCCAGTCCGATGTTTACTCTAGTCTGACTTCTTGCTCGGTCAGTCTCCCGTTTCCTCTTTCAAAAAAATCTCGCTTTCTGCTTCTTTTTTACAGTCTCACCCATAACGCAAACTATCGTTGCCCTTTGCTTATAGCTAGCCGGTGCTTGAATAGGGGCGTGTACGTGCATAGTGTACGCATAGGGAGTGTACGTGCAGTGCCGTAAAGCAATTTGTTACATCGCGAGACCTGATATCACGCAATAACCACCACCATTCAACCCGAAATAAGTAATATAACCATTCCACTGACTCCGAAACTGTTCAGTTAAGGTAAAAAAGTTACTTAGAGCACCTTTAAGTTTAGACTTTTCTCTTTTTAATGCACAGAAACAGGTAAAGTCAATCATGTTTCTATCTTACTCGTTAATCTAAAAATGTTACCTGAGTGGTGGTTATGTTAATGCATACACTGTAAAAACAAACCTATAGAATCTACCCAATAAAATTGAGGTAACAATTTGCACTCACTTTGTTTGGGTAGATTTCATCCCATATTTTTGAATAAAGTGTACCTAAATTAAATGGCTATGACATACTAAACAAAATTAGGTAAAGTCTACCTAATATTTCTCAATACGATACACAGCTAATTACTGAGTAATAATTACTCTATTGTTAGCAGGCAAAAGTCCATCTACTTAATTTTTATTAATAATAATAAGTCAATAGAAATAATTAAACATTATTTATTCAGAGATGGTTAAATTTACCTAAAAATGGCCAGACACAGGATATCTCATCTATTACTTTTTATTGACCAAAAAACAAACATTTCAAACTAACAAAGGAACTCCTCTTACATTAATATGGCTCACCTTACATACAACTTCTTCAACACTGTCCATTTAAAAATAATGGGAAGTCAGAATATACATTAAAAGCAACAGTCTTAAATCTCTCACACATTTTGTTATTTCAAACACAAAGAAATACACAATTTGATGTAATGTGTGGCAGTGGATCTGAAATAAGAGCAGAGGCTGATCTCATTTACCTCAATGGACTGACATGCTATATGGATACAAACAAACATTTCATTTTTTATAAACTTAACACAAATTAATAAAAAATAACCATTATTCAACATTCAATTTTAAGCGACATACAACTTCATATCACTCACATGATAACACTTTACAATAAGGTTTCATTAGTTAACTGGTTAGTTCACCCAAAAAATACAATTATGTCATCATTTAGGCTACTCACCCTCATGTTGTTCCAAACCCGTAAGAATTTCATTCACAAATAAAGATCCTTTTGATGAAATCTGACATATTTCTGAGATATTTCCCTCCATTTGCAGTCTACACAACTACTGTACCACTTTGAAGCTTCAAAAAGTTCATAAAGAGATCGTAAAAAATGTTCTGAAGAAAGACAATCACTTTATGTGATGAACAGATTAAATGTAGGCTTTTATTAACATATTAACATTCATCAACTCCCACATCAGTTATGGTAAACGAAAGCTCAAACATGTTCCCTTGATCTGCGAGAACCAATGAGGTTAATTCTCGTGTTACGCAGCATGTTTGAGCTTCAGCAAGAACCAATAAGCTTATTTTTGTTTGCTGATCAATGTTTATGTGAATAAAAGCCTACATTTAATATGTTTGTCATATAAAGTGATTGTCTATCTTCAGGCAATTTGAACTAAACCGCTTAATGCATATGGTTTAGTTTTACAATCTCTTCATGAACTTTTTGAATAGTCAATGGGGTAGTTGTAGACTGTCAATGGAGGGAGAGATAAATCTCTCAGATTTTATTAAAAATATTGTTATTTGTGTTCTGAAGATAAAAGAAGGTCTTACAGGTTTAAAACGACATGAAGGTGGGTAATTAATGTCATAACTTTCATTTTTGGGTGAACTATCACTCTAACTACTTTAGTTAACATGAACGAAGAATGAACAACACTTCTACAGCATTTACCTATAAATTATTATAATAAAAAAGTTGTAATTTTTAACATTATTAATGCACTGAGAACTAATATGAACAATGAACGACTGTAGATTAGTAAAGATGAATAAATACTGTATTGCTCATTAATAGTCCATCTTAATTAATGCATTAACTAATGTTAACAAATGAAACCTTATTGTAAAGTTTTACCACTTAGCCTACGTTATAAAACTTCTTCAACACTTCCCATTCAAAATAAATGCCTTCATGCAAAACATTCTGTGGTTGAACTTCTTCTTGCACGGTCTTCAAATGTTTTCATAAGGATCTTTCTGTGGAAGAAAAAAAGTAAGAAATGTTTTAATTATACATTTTTGATTTTAGATTTAATCAAGACATAAATTAACTGCATTTAGGCTTAAATCAATGTAAGCTTGCTTAAAAAACAACAACACTGCTTTTGCATGATGCACAATTACATCTGCATGATGCAAAATCAAAAGAGGAGAGCAGCAGTTAAAGCTAGGTGATATGCTAGCATAATATATGAACAATTTTGTGTATGTTAAATATTTGTAAAGGAAGATATGGATAACAAATTAAGCACATCGCGAAACCATGCATACGAAAAACAAAATTACCAAAAATTACCACAAATTACCCAAATATATTAACATAACTATATTAATTAATTTGTAAAATAAGGCCTATTACTAACACCAAACTTTTTTTGACATAGGGCTTACATTAAATGAAAGACCCCAACAGAAAGGCACACAATATCATATCCGTCAATAATAACAAAAATAAAAGTAGCCCACTTTATAATTTGATCCCTTCTAACACAGATATCATCATATAAATACAAGGAGAAACCACATTAACGTTAACAGTTTTACTGCTATTATTATTTTCTCTACATTTATCGCCTAACCTTACCCTGTCCTCAGGACGTCAACAGTCTCTCTCTGTCACGCAATGCGCGCTGCGACTCTGTTCACTAATTTCAGCCATGTAACTTACATAACACTAATGGCATATGGAACCGAATATTTTACCCATGAATGTATATTTTTACTCGCATTTGCAGGTGTATAGGACCCTGTAAATTCGCTATCAACGCGAAATCGACCAACCTCAGACTAACGTTAACGTTAGATATCATCAGCTAGGGTGTGGCGCCGAAAGGATTAGCAGCTACAGAAGCGAGCAAATTACAAATATTTTGGTATATTTTACTATTAAATAAGTTAACATTTGCGTTATATTATATCACCACGATAAACAACAACAAACAAACAAAATAAACTTACCTGGAGCTCAACACTTCGTCGTCTCGCTGCAAGACGTTGAATTTGAATTCCGTGATTCCCGCATAGACGTTGAAGTTGGCGCATGCGCAATTTGTGACCACTGAACTAATATAATGGGGTATGTTTTACTCATTCTTTTAAGGTTGCAGATATTACTTTTAACAAATAGGTAGTGTAGTTAGAATGTACTCATTTTTATATATTTTACTTGCTAACTAATATACTTAAGTAAAATATAACTGATTTGCACAGGTTGTATTTAACACTCTCCTGCATAATTTTTTACAGTGTAGGCGTAATTTGCGGCTGGGACATCCCACCACTTTTTATTAGGGTTGATATTGGACTTTGTCCCCACCACTTTTTGAAAAATTTTGAGGCACAGATGTACCTAATACAACTAAATAAAAAATCTCCAGTTAACTAGCAGAACATTAATTTAGTTTGTTAGTAAATAAGAGACGATTTAGAGGTAAAATGTGTTGTTTTGAGCACTCGTTGCTGCTGCTATTACAGTGTTCTCTTGTGGCTCGCACACAGTTTTCACTCGGATGCGAGCTTCAATTTATCGCTTTATGCCGTTGCGGAGACTCTCTTTTCATTTCGGTGAAATCACAAAACAAAATGCACACAAACGTGTCCCTGCTAACTACTGATGAACATATTCGGTTTTGATGACAAAAAAAACTTTACGAGTGTGGATTACAACCCGCAACCTCTGACACGCTTGGCAAAAGTTCTACCACCAGACCAATACGTTCCACTAATTTTGCAGAATATGTATTAGTAGATCTCATTATAAAGACAAATTAAACCCAAAGTAACGTTATTATTTAAATTGATTTCTAGAGTACTTTAAAGATTTCTTTTCCAACGTTAGTATTACAGCCTTCATCTTTCAGTTGAAATGGCTGATAGTTCAAAATTTACGGTTAGCCCTCTCTGAGCATCAGAAATTCATGAAAATAAGCATACGTGCCTCATAACCAGTGTATATATATATATTTATTTATTTATTTATTTATGTATTTATTTATTTATTTATTTTACATATACCATGGGAAGCCTAGTTGCCACTCCTCATTCTGCTCTTGCCCCCCTTTGCCACCCCAAATATAAAATCCTGGACACGCCACTGACTGTGAGGTTCAAAGGTGCTATAGTTAAATATAGTTATGTGTTTGTTATTTAAAAATAAGTGTAGGCAAGTGTAGAAATTAATGGGTGCAGTTTAATGATAAAGTCTTAATTGAACTTTCTTGAATCAGCCATTATTGGATTTTTCCACTATGTTTACATTTATATTACCTTTGCCCTCATTTAACATTACTTAAAGTTCTTTAAAACAGTCATAATTTAAAAACACTGTTAAATGTAATCTTTAGAAAATCATAAAATAAATATGCATTTGTATATATGCATACTGTACATTATAATGTTATTTAATGAAATATAATGAAACCTAAATTCAATTGTTGCATTTAAAATATTTTGTGTGTTTTATTTTTTATTTAATTTAGACAAAATAGAATAAATATTACAAACAAAATAATGATCAGCTCATCTATATCAGTCAGACACCGGGTTTATATTGGTGCATCCCTATTTTAAATGAAGGTTTAAACAGTTTCAATAATCTTGGTAGTAAAGTTAGGTAGGCTACTCACAAAATGAAGCAACAGTAAAATCAGAGAGTGAATTTTATATTTATTTATTTATTTATTTATTTATTTACCTGTCATCGGTTACACAGATGGAAGTTGCACTTGTAACAGGACCTATAAAAGGAATAGGAACCACTTTATTATAATATTTACATACTGAGATGTAAACTTTTTTAAGATAGAGACCCTTGTGTTTCATGCTATAAAAAGGCTTGCACTAAAACAAAATGGGTGTAGGATTTACTTTAAAACAGTTTTCACTCAGAAACTGTCACAAATAATTACAAAGAAACTGAAAGAAACACATTCAGTTAAACTTATTCTGCGCTATATTTAATTCATGAGAAAGTGGAGATAATTTTGGTTAACATTACATTAACCATCATGGTATTGTTGCTGAAACTGGTTCAGCAACGAATACTTGCTGGTTAAGCTAAAAAGCAAGCAAATACAGTGGTGACCAGCTGTGTTAGTGACTGAAAGAGAGGTGCGGAGAGAAGTATTTTCATGTAAAAAAGAAAAGAAGACTCATAAAAAATAGGGTGAAGGGTTGTAATGTATAAAAATCTCCCATATACCGTAGTCATTTACAGTGAGTCACAGTTCATGAGAGTGGGAATCCAGCAGAGAGCAACTCTAGACTGATGACTGTGATGTGGTGGCCACTAACCACACCTGGCCATTATCTTCCTCCCTGCGCTCTGAGGCCAGGGTGCCTGTGATGGAGGCCCTAATGGCTTACACCCACACACACACACACACAAAATGAGGTTTGTCAGTGTAAGTTCATAGCTGCTCCCATCATTGTCGGCCGAGCGGTAATTTCATAAAAGTGGATTTTTAATAAGAGGCTTTTAAGAGAGCACTGGTCCGGCCTCTCAACTGGCAGGCTGCAGGTTAAGGTGTGGGTGCCTATGATTAATGGGATGGGATGGGGGGGGGCTTACTGTAAGACACACACACACACACACACACACACTCACACATTCACAACAATATACATGACCCCTACAGTAGCAGAGTGTATTGAGACTAGTGAGTGCATGATGAAGAAGAGAAAAACAGCAGACACTAAGAGCAGTTATTTAGACCCATTGATCTGTTTATCTGTTTCTCTCAATCTATCTCTATTACAGGAACAATTTGGAGTAAAAGTCAATTTTGCTGTTCTTTTACTCAACTGTTTGTGTTCATGTTTCTGAGGTCTCTCAAATACCTACAGCCAGGGGTCTTCTCTCCTCCCCTTTATTTCCCTTTGTTCATGTGCAAGTAAAGAGAGATGATCTAAAGAAATACTCTGTAACACTTTATTTTGCAGTGTCCTTGTCATTGTAGTAATAACCCTAATTACATGCAACTAACCCTAAACCAAACCTTAATCCTTACCCTGTAGTAAGCACTTTACATGTATGAATTATTATTACTCTGTAGCACAGACAGCTTGAAAATAAGTGTAACCAAATAGATTTTTTTACTTTAAAATAAGTTTACGTGTGATGCATGTGTAGATGCTCAGTTTTAAACCTCATTTTTACATCAGTATGTCTCTGTTACTATCGTTAACTAAGATTTTGTGTTGTGAACTTTGCAAACCCCTGTGAATAGTTGTTCCCAAGTGTTCCAAAAGACCACATTTCAGTCACACAGACTGAAGGGTTATGAGGAAAGATACTTATCCCAGAGCTCCCACAGTGAACAGAGCGGCTCCATAGTGTGTGGCCTGAAGTTCATATAGCGCTTGGAAGAGCAATGCATAAACAGTAACTTTTCTTAGAGGGATGCAGTGTGCATTTCAACAATAAGCAGTTACAGTTACTATCAAAAAATTATAGAAAACAAGTTTTGCATTGTTTACTTGATATTAGTTTGAGTGTGTTCGTTTTCTTGAGTTATAGCGGAAGGTTTAAACCGAGGTGGCCTAACACAAGGGGGTAGCTATAAATGTCACAATTCTTGGACATAAATGTTCACAGATGCCAGAGTGAGGACATTTAAAGGCTGATAAAGAACCACACCTATAGACAGATGGACTGAACGCACACATGACCTGACATATGGATTAAGGAGCACAAAAAATCTATGGTTATATATAACTTCTTCTTTTTAGACATCATTATAAATGACATTTTATTATTTTTTAAATTTGTGTTTAGTTTAGTTTTGTTTGTATTACTGATAGTTTTGTTTTTCTCCCGAAGTTTTCTATAACCCACACCCTCAGCTTTTAAGGTCATCTAAATGCTAGTGCACTTTTAAATGTTGACTTTTAGCAGACACACGCATTGAATTATTTTTATTTATTTATTTTTTTTCGTCTGGTAAAACAGACCACAAATATTGATGAATCAGGCTGGATAAGTTTATACAGTTGCTGTAGGGTTCACCTTCCAGAAATTGTACCAATGGGTTTCATGGCACATTAAACGCTTTGATGACTGTAGTTTTACATCAATGGACATGGCTGAGCTCGCTATGGAAACACCTCAGTTGGATTTAATTGCAGGTACTGTACTATTTGGAAGCTTGACTCTTTTGTGCTTAAGGGAAATTCAGTACATATGGTTTCCTCTTAGCTGCTCTAACCCAATCAGACACGCTCCATTTGGATCATTTAGGCAGCCAAACTCAAGTGCAGAACAAAGCTGATTTCACACACCAGCCAATAACAGATGGGGGCAACTTTGAGGTCACAGGAAATGGCATAAGGTGAGTTGAGCCAAATTAGGTGACCCAGTGAGTGATAATTGAATAATTGTGATTGAAAGAGTATGTTGATTACAGGCATATAAATGATGATACACAAATCTGGCCTGCTAAGGTAAGAAAATTAATGTTATCATTTTGGGTCTGTGTCTCAAATAACACATTAAAGGGCCTCTATCATGAATTTTTTTAAGTTTCCTAATGTTGATTTGGAGTCTCCTACAACAGGTTTGCATGCATCAAACGTCAAAAAACTGTTTAATTTTCTCATACTATACATTTGCACATCACCAGATTTTCAATGATTCTCAAACGACTCGCCAAATGAATCAATCTCTCTAAATCCCTCCTTTCAGTGAGCTGCTCTGCTCTGATTGGCCAGACAACTCAGTCTGTTGTGATTGGTTTACTGCATAATTCCCATTGCCATAATACTGACAGCTCTGCGTGTCCTGAGGCTTCCTACACCGTAAACTAAACACAGTAACGAACAATGACGTTGATTTTTCCATATCAATCCGAGCGCGAGTCCAATGATGAAACACTAGAAGAAGAACCATTCATTCAACCCGAACCTCCATCGCAAGGACGACTCGAGCAGGACGTTTCAGTGATTCACTACTCAGTTTGAGGTAACTAATAGCCGGCGTGAATGACTGATGCAACATAAACATTGATAAAACAAATCTTGCTTCATGCTTAATCTTTAATCTGTGTGAACGACAGACAATCTGCATTAATAGACAGTTTTATGAAATAGTGGCTCACAGCTGATTAGCTGACTCCGATATTTGAGAAGCAGTCGTCAGTAAAATAAAGGTAACAGGACAAGTTTATGATTCTACTGCTGCAGTATTATGGTAAAGATTCATTTTAACCACATATTCTTCACATGTTCGTCCTTGGGCAGTGGAAAAAAAATTTCTTTGCCGTCACATTGTAGAGCACAGCGTCTCCTCGACATGATGCTGTCCAGTATCCACAGGATCAGCTGCCGGTTTGAGGTTTAAGTTTCCCTGGTGCGCGCGCAATAAGTGGGTGATCTAATGTTTCGTCTTGACGTCACAACGAAACGGCTTATGACTTGTTTGAAAAACAGTTCATTTCCTTGACTCAGAGTCGACTCTTACTTTTGAAAGACAATAACTTTATATACGGTGCACTTTCAGATTTAAACCTTTGCAGGATGTTTTCATTCACTTAGAACTATATTACACACTACATGCAGACAGTGGCGGCTCCAGAGATTTCCTGTTGCAGGTGCTATGGGGATGCTTAACACTTAAGAGAAGGTGCTTTGAATTTTGGGGCGTTTCATTATGGAGGTCGCATCGGACCACCCTTGGTATATATACATGTCACGGGGTGACTAAAAGCGGAACCTTATTGGCGGAAGTTGGGTACGGGGAGCGCTTCCGATGAGACATGGGGCCGGTTCCGGGAAAACACGGAAGTAGGGAGAAACAATGAAGGAGAGCTGACGAGCGCGATTGTTGCCAGCTGTGCGGTGGGGAAAGATCCCGAAGGGCGATTGGACCATGAGGAACTTAAAAGAGGTTGATATTGAGAGGAAAGCTAACCCGAATGGGAGAACTGTGTACTGATATGCCCGCCCGTCGAAAGCAAACCATGGAAACGGTCTGTGTCGAGGAAGAATGGAGACATGAAAGTAGGCGTCATTCAGGTCGATCGCTTCAGGTCAATCCTGCGGCTGCACAGACTGTTAAATGCGTTTGGCCGTAAGTATCTTGAACGGAAGCCTGTGAAGGGAACGGTTCAAGACGCGCAGGTCCAGGATTGGCCGTAACCCAGCGGTTTTCTTCGGTACAATGAAGTAGGGGCTGCAGAAGCCGAAGGGGCAGCGAAGCAGAATGACTGACCCATTCAGGGGAGGCTCAGCGTCCCGGCGTGGGGGTACAGTCATTGACCGCGTCCTGACAGAGGAGACCAGGGAAGGGCCAGTGTTCCACGGGGGTCTACTCTGCCAGGGGTCTGGCGACAGAGGGGGACGAGAGCAGCGAGGCTCGTAAGCGACGTGCACTGTCATCCATGCCCTCTGGGGGCTCAGAAATGGACATGTCAGTTCTTGAAAACAAAAGATTCTCCCCTGGCCCTCCACCGGAGGAAGGAGACAGCCTGCTACTCTCTCCTGGGAAGAACTGAGAGCCATCTTTGAACAGCCTGTCTCAGGAGCGCCGCATGGCCTGGCGTTTATGGGGCGCGGGGTTGGGACAGGCTGAGACGTCTTCCTGCGACCACCTCCACAGCGCGGCCCAGGTGGAGGCTGCTGCTGGGGCTGAGCGGCAGGGGCGGAGCTGCAGGAGGGCGTCCCCAGCGATCTAGCTGAGGCATCTGTGCCGACGGCTGGGTGGAGGCAGCAGCGGGCCATCAGGGCAGAAAGTGTTTAATTGCCTCAGTCTGCTTCTGAGTGGTTGAGAACTGCTGGGCAAAGTCCTCAACTGCGCCGCCGAAAAGGCCGGCCTGGGATATGGGAGCATCGAGCAACTTGGTCCGCTCAACTTCTCGCATATCAGCCAGGTTCAGCCAGAGGTGACGCTCCTGGACCACATTCGTCAGTCCTGCCCTCGTGCATGTGAACATAAACACAAAGATAGGCAGGAAATGATTTTACATACAACCATTAAACCAATCAAGGAATGTAACTCCACTGTGTCACTTTCTTTTGGGTTGTTGGACTGGGTTGATATCGTGATTTGTGAGGGCATGTTTGACATGTACCCACAGCCTCAGTGCTGATGTGCTTTTTCATTACAGTGTGGTCTTGTACTGTCAATGCAAACACTTACAATCCTCATATGTCATTTAGATTGTGTTGCTCAACTCTCTGAAGCATTAAATCTTTAAAAGCATTTGTAAGGGGACGGTGAACACACATTGGTGCATGTTTAAAAGTAATGCAGAGGTTCTACTTCAGAGGTTTCAAACTCGGGTCCAGGCATACACCCTGAAGGACCGAAAATTTTAACTAAAATAAATAATAAAAAAATACAAAATTTTAACAGTAAGGATTATTATAAATCAACTCTCTCCTTCCTTGCAACAAATATTCAAAAATAGTTTGTAGTAAAATGTTTTGTAGTTATTCATTTCCATGTGATTATCTTTAGATTGCACACTAGTTGTATGGCACTAATTTGAGTAAAGCTATACACATATATATTTAAATCGATTTATCATTAAGCATGGTAACTGTATAGGGTTTTGTTTAACAGGTATGTGTATGCAATGTTAATATGTGTAAAATAACAAAAATTGCAGTGAATGAGCAGATTAAATTTTTTGGTAGGGTTAGTGCAATAATAGGTTGTGTTGCACATCATTAATAAAATTTTACTAAAAAAAAACTTTGGCATGTCAGCCCACATATTTCAAGATGTGGTTTCTGTGATGATAATACAGTCTTTTGTCTTTTTATTTTTTAAGAAAATATTGACTCCACTGGAGCACTTACATGCCTGTCACCTGAGATTAAAATTTTGTTCTGGTTAAATTTTGTAAGCTAGGCTTAGAAAAACAGTTCTATGTGTATATTTTTTTAAACTTGGCCTTATGCCCTTGCCATTCCTTGGAGGCATGAGAGCATAAAACCACTTCCGTATGATTTGAAAGGGAAATGTGGATATGCTGATACTGTATCCCGCAGATTTAATGATGCGTGTATGATTGGAAAGGACATCACTGAACTGTCCGTCCCTCTGAAATCACTATGTAGTGATATCAGAAACCCCTGAAGTACCTTGTCTGGTTTTAATCTTTCCTTAGACGGTTAGACAGTTAGTGCTATCCTGTCTCAAGGAGGTACACAGTAGTCCAACATTATCCAGGGTTCTTTGGCATATGGGATTATTCTTCTGTCCCACATTATTCATTCTGTTTCTGTCTGTTTTCCCCAAATCCCACAAACGAATTTGAGCGAGGGAGTCTGTTTACTCTCAGAGAGGTCAGGGAGGTCGGTTTAGGGTGGTTAGCAAGCGCATATCCATTCAGAAAGTAAGTCTTTGGCCGGAAGCAGGAAGTAGAGACTCTTCACCTGAATTTGATTTTGATGGCTCCTTCTGAAAAGGATCAGATGGAAAGGGATTTGTTTGTGTTACCCTTAAATGTTCCGCCCTCAACATTCAAATAATTAGCTCCTGAGTCCATCAATCTAGACATCAATCAGCAAGTTGTAAGGTCAACTAAACAAATCATTGTAAAATTAGGCCACCCTTCGGGCTATTTCCTCCAGCAACATCTGTGATGAGATTAGACCTCAGGAAGATCTTGTTTGTTGAATATAGAGGCTTGATTAAAACAAGCAAACGGTACTACTACTGTAAGACAGATCACACAGTGCCATAGTGTGCTGTAACAACTCATCCAAACCCTACACAAAGCTGTTTATTTGGTCTACACTTTTAAAGTGTCTGTTCCTGGTTGGCATTAAGATTAGATCAATTTTAGTCTTTGAAAGATTAATGGCCACAAGATACTTCCACTTTCTAGCCTGCTTTATGCTGTTTAGGCTGACTTCAAGGCAAATTTTTATTTAGCCAGTGTTGAAGACCAGCATCAACACGACATGTGCTGGTTACCAGAAATGCCTTCATTGCAGAATGAGAGGGCAGGGAAAGAAATGCAATGAGATAATGTTGGGGATTGGAGGTTAATTTAAAGGATTAGTTCACTTTTAAAAAACCTTTTGCTGATAATTTACTCACCCCCATGTCATCCAAGATGTCCATGTCTTTCTTTCTTCAGTCGAAAAGAAATTAAGGTTTTTGATGAAAACATTCCAGGATTTTTCTCCATATAATGGACTTCATTGGGTATCAAACGGTTCAAGGTCCAAATGAGAGTTTCAGTGCAGCTTCAAAGGGCTTTAAATGATACCAGACGATGAATAAGGGTCTTATCTAGCGAAACGATCGGTTATTTCAAAAATAAATAAAAAAGTTTAAGTTTTATAAGCACAAATGCTCGCCTTGCTCTGTTCTGTGATGCGCGTTCGTGACGGCACGTAATACACAGTTACGTTGAAAAGGTCACGCTTCTGTCCTGACGAAAATTCTCTTTTAGCCTTTTTAATATTAAAACACCCAGGATACGACACGAAATGGGCATTTTAAACGATAAACTGACACAAAGACATTTGAATATGTGTATATGGTCCTCCTTCCTCACAATTGTAAACACTGACTCGGTACTTCCGCGTACGTCGTGCATGACCTTTTGAACGTAACTGCGTATTACGTGAGTCACGAACGCGCATCACAGAACAGAGAAAGGCGAGCATTTGTGCTTATAAAACTTAAACTTTTTTATTTATTTTTGAAATAACCGATTGTTTCGCTAGATAAGACCCTTATTCATCGTCTGGTATCGTTTATCGTCTGGTAAGCTGCACTGAAACTCTCATTTGGACCTTGAACCGTTTGGGGTCCTATGAAGTCCATTATATGGAGAAAAATCCTGGAATGTTTTAATCTAAAACCTTAATTTCTTTTCGACTGAAGAAAGAAAGACATGGACATCTTGGATGACATGGGGGTGAGTAAATTATCAGCAAAAGTTTTTTTGAAAGTGAACTAATCCTGTAAATGAACAACATCAATACAAATGTGCACGTGTGAACTTTAACTCTTTTCGAAATGTAATTTTTCAGAAAGACAAACTATTACAGAAAAAAAAACTATGCTGTGATGTAAAAAAAAAATATTATATTTATTTTTATAGACAAATTTTATTGTACATTTATTAAAAGAACAGTTATAATTGAACAGTTCTCAATACATAAACATACTTTGGCATTCTTGGCATACATTACAGAACAGTTATGAAAAACTGATTCCTTGAAGATCATCATAATCTATGTAAGCCAGATAAGATTACCCCAGCGGTCTTTAAATTGGCACAGTTTGCATAAAAAAATGTTTAATACTTAACAGAAAACTAAATGTTTTAGTTTTAATCATAAAAACACATGTGCATAGCCAACAAACAACATGTGGTGACAAAGCATATTGTTGAGCCCTTAAATGTTATACAACAGATATAACATTCTGATGAAAGCATTCCACTGACATAAAAATGAGTTATGTATACCATAATCCATAATTTTATACATGACTCGTAAACTTGAAGCCAATTTTTCAAATCCTCTGCAGTCTGAACTCAATGTTAGTCCTCTAAAGATTGTTGTGTAAAGATTGTCAGTATTAAAATAATTTATTTTCATGTGGGGAAAAAATTAGGTTAAAGAAGCTAATCAATTCCCCATTTGTAGATTTATTACCTCTGCATCTTTCTTTCCCTATACTTTACTGTAGCATTATGGCTGGCATTTCTCACAAGCACCTACTAATGATTTTACCAGAGAGACGCTGACGCTACAAGATACACATGTAACTAAAAACCTTTTTGTTTTTATAGGGTTAAAGCTTGTAAGTTCTCATCCACCTATACACACACAGTAAAATCCTGCATGCTTGTTGAGCGGTAGTTGCTCCTGGCTGTAATAACATATCAGCTGTTTTGGATCCTTTTAGCTTGTTGCAACAATGGTCCCTAAAGTGTCAGGTACAGTTTCACAAAATGTCAAAGCCACGTTTGATTTCACCACTGGTGGGAAAATGTACCTTAGAGGTTCAAATTTTGCTTACCAGAACACAGCACCAAGTCCTTAATGACCCTTCAATCGAAGTAAAGTTGTTTGATTTCAACCTTATGCAATCTACTGTTCACATTGATTGAGGCAATTAGATAAAAGCTCTTATTTTTCCTGGATAAATTAGGACTGTTGACTTGGCTATCAAAGCTCTCCTCAGCTCCCAAACAGGGTCTATTAGGCTAGTTGTTATAAAGACTACCTCTCAGTAATTTTAAGGTTAATAGTCAAAAGTCACAGTACACACATGCTTGTTGTTTGTTTTGCATAAATGTTGATGTGTAGAAGGACATTTCCATATATGGTACATTTCTGTACCACAGCATACACTTTATCTTTAAAATAGATATTATCAACAAACAATTTCTGATCCATTTCTTTAATGGCCTTATTCCAGAAAGCACCCTAACTCATCCTAATGGACTTTCAAAGGGGAGCCCTTTTGCAGTAATCTCAGTCTTGTGGTCACTGATGGGTTACGGCTGTCATCACATCCTCACAGACTGAAGAGAGCCGTGTGGTTTTGAGGGAATGTTATGATCCCCCTATGATGATGAGAAATGAGGTAGAGGTGATAAATGTGTCCTTTAAAAGACATTCTCTTTTTATCTGAAACACACACGGTTTAGATCCATCTTGCTTCTGAAAGTACCTTTCATATGATACAATGTGCCCCATTACTTTAAGGCACATTTTTTTACATTTAGATATGGTAAATAAACTATATTCTAATCTATTATCAAATTTGACTGAAATTGCAACTGTCAGGACTGGCTGTAATGAAGCACACGGCGATAGAGAATTCAACTAGAACAATCCTTAATTACAAATACACAGAAAACAAGCATCACCACCACCATACACACACACACAGTTGAGGGTAGAATTACTAGGCCCCTTGATAAATATGAGCAAAGAAGGCTGTGAAAATAAATATGTATTTAAATATATCGTTTTTATCCTTTTGATCTTTCATTCAAAAAAGGCAAGAAAATAAAATATTTTATTGAAGTAAAAAAAGTAAAAGTAAAAAAAATAAGTAAAGTGGGGGGAGATGCACATTATGAAATGTTTTCTCTAATACAGGTTGGCAACCATTATTGGCATATTCCCATTCATATATATATATTTTTATTATTAGCATTTTCACTAAAAACATGAAACTGTGCAGCCATGACTTTCTGTTTCACAGAAATGTGAGGAAACACAAAGGCTACATTTCCTTAATCATCCGTCACAATGGGTAAAGGTCTTCCATCAGGACAATGATCCAAAATAAACACAAAATGGGTCACTGAGCAGAAAATGGCAATTGCAGTTAACGCATGCGATTTAATTAAAAATCCTTAACGTGTTAAAATAATTTAACGCAAATAGTAGGCTACAAATAAATAGGTACTGAAGCACGTGAAATTGCATCATTAACGTAATTTATGTCACAGAGATATAGATGATCTTAAAAGTTGGCAGTCTATCACCGATCTACAATGGCGCAAGGCCCTGTGCGAACAGTTTTAAAAATATATATATATTAAGATTATTAAAGGACAACTCCGGCGCAAGATAAACCTTTGGTGATTCGACCAATCGAATCATGAACGCCGAGCCGAGTGCACTGAACTGTCTGGAATCCAGCGCACTCGGCTCGGCGTTCATGATTCGATTGGTCGAGACTGTTTTCTAAAGACGGCTCCTTCCTGTATTCGCGAAGTGGACTATCTTTATAAAATATCTTCTTATTTAACTTTCTGTACAACGTTCTCAATGCTTCAGTTTGCAGGTAGGGACCCTCATTATGCTACCGTGTTAGTGTTGGGCTATTTTGAGCCTTGTTAGTGGTAGCCTATTAACTAGCGATCTTTTTTCTTCATTACTCTATGCCCAATATACTAGCGTTATAAGCTAAACAGTTTTTAGAGATACAACTCTTTACATTCGATAATCATGAAAACAAATCTCAGAGAATGGTTGACTATGTACCAATGTGTAATTAGACAAAGGTTAATTTGCGCCGGAGTTGTCCTTTAAGCATAGCCTATATAAAAGGAAGAAATGGTCACATCTTCATTCAAAAGCTTTAGATTTATTCATTATTAATAACAACCATAATAATAATATAGATATATACAGGGTTCCAGGGCTAAAGCCCTAAAAACCATGTTTTATTACATTTATACATTTGAAGACGAGCGGAGAGTAGAACACTAGATAAAAAATTAGCAAGATAGCGAATATGTGCATATTAACAGCCTTGAATTAACCATAATTGAATATTATTACCATAACATGATGAAATGTTAATAAATTAAGTGTGTCAGCAATCATAAATCAAACTAGACATTTTTTAGAAATATATGTTACCTAGGTGACGAGGATCACTCAGGCGCTTTGTGTAAGTTCCAGTACGAAACAGCGCGGGCGCGCACCTGTGCTTATGATTTTCCGATGGTAAAAACAAATTATACACTCACCGGCCACTTTATTAGGTACACCTGTCCAACTGCTCCTTAACACTTAATTTCTAAGCAGCCAATCACATGGCGGCAACTCAGTGCATTTAGGCATGTAGACATGGTCAAGACAATCTCCTGCAGTTCAAACCGAGCATCAGTATGGGGAAGAAAGGTGATTTGAGTGACTTTGAACGTGGCATGATTGTTGGTGCCAGAAGGGCTGGTCTGAGTATTTCAGAAACTGCTAATCTACTGGGATTTTCACGCACAACCATCTCTAGGGTTTACAGAGAATGGTCCGAAAAAGAAAAAACATCCAGTGAGCGGCAGTTCTGTGGGCGGAAATGCCTTGTTGATGCCAGAGGTCAGAGGAGAATGGCCAGACTGGTTCGAGCTGATAGAAGGGCAACAGTGACTCAAATAACCACCCGTTACAACCAAGGTGGGCAGAAGAGCATCTCTGAACGCACAGTACGTCGAACTTTGAGGCAGATGGGCTACAGCAGCAGAAGACCACACCGGGTGCCACTCCTTTCAGCTAAGAACAGGAAACTGAGGCTACAATTTGCACAAGCTCATCGAAATTGGACAATAGAAGATTGGAAAAACGTTGCCTGGTCTGATGAGTCTCGATTTCTGCTGCGACATTCGGATGGTAGGGTCAGAATGTGGCGTCTACAACATGAAAGCATGGATCCATCCTGCCTTGTATCAACGGTTCAGGCTGGTGGTGGTGGTGTCATGGTGTGGGGAATATTTTCTTGGCACTCTTTGGGCCCCTTGGTACCAATTGAGCATCGTTGCAACGCCACAGCCTACCTGAGTATTGTTGCTGACCATGTCCATCCCTTTATGACCACAATGTACCCAACTTCTGATGGCTACTTTCAGCAGGATAATGCGCCATGTCATAAAGCTGGAATCATCTCAGACTGGTTTCTTGAACATGACAATGAGTTCGCTGTACTCAAATGGCCTCCACAGTCACCAGATCTCAATCCAATAGAGCATCTTTGGGATGTGGTGGAACGGGAGATTCGCATCATGGATGTGCAGCCGACAAATCTGCGGCAACTGTGTGATGCCATCATGTCAATATGGACCAAACTCCCTGAGGAATGCTTCCAGCACCTTGTTGAATCTATGCCACGAAGAATTGAGGCAGTTCTGAAGGCAAAAGGGGGTCCAACCCGTTACTAGCATGGGGTACCTAATAAAGTGGCCGGTGAGTGTATGTTGTTGTATTACTTATCAATACATTGTTAACATTTTACAAAAGTCAAACTCAAATGCAGTTACGAAGTTTTTGACCAGCGAATGTGCGCAAATGTATTTTGTCCGTCATTAAAATGGAGCTGCGGCATCATATTAACGTTACATTTTCATCAACAGGTTACAAACTAGTTTGTTGTAGCTATATGTGCGCTCCATTTTTCCTGTTGTAAAATATATTTGGCCAAAATCTCATTTTATAAAAGATGAATGCAAATATACAGGCTATTTAAGTGCAGGCTAACGTTATGTTTTGGCAATGACTATGGCAAATGCTAGACCTCTCTCTCAGGTCCCACATCTCAGTCAGACATCAAATAAATAAAATATGATCCTTTATAGACATAGTGTTTAGTACTTATTCAAACAACTAAAACAACTATCAAACAATAAATCTCAGTCAGACATCAAATAAATAAAATATGATCCTTTATAGACATAGTGTTTAGTACTTATTCAAACAACTAAAACAACTATCAAACAATAAATCTCAGTCAGACATCAAATAAATAAAATATGATCCTTTATAGACATAGTGTTTAGTACTTATTCAAACAACAAGATAGGCCTATTTGTTTACCCTTGCAAAACTGTTTTCAGCTGCTGTCTGCTGTGTGGCTGCTGCAGAACTTCAGTTCATTCAGTCACGATAGAGGGGGTGGAGTTATCAGGTTTACAGACAATTTGAGGATGAACAAGATTTGCACGAGCTCTTTTTAAGTTAACTTTTATGTTAACTTTCATTGGCTAAATATTTGTAAAACAGACAGACAGACATAAAGGGTGACCAATAGCATTGATTTATTGAAGAAGAAAAAACCACCACTACCAAAAAAAAAGGCCACTTCGGATTGTAAGGGCAAAAGGGGTATGTGCTCCGCACAGGTTGAGCTCTACCTGTGCACGTGCCTGGACTGAACGAAACATCGCTGTATGGCCAGATGATACTACGATCAGGGGCGTAGCCATCATTTCAGAAGTGAGGGGGACAGAATGTCAAGTGTAACACCAGTGTTTTTTTTTGTTTTTTTTTAGACTTTTGTTGACAGGTTTTTGCTTAATTGGCTTAATATGCAATCTATTTTTAAAGCAATTCAACAGAAAGAAAGAAATGCAAATGTTCAGTACTTTATTTGCACATGCAGGTTTTTTCCTGGCTTAAAACGAGGCGGAGGTGGTAAAGATAATAAAATTTGTATTTTCGTAGACCATCATAGCCTACTGTGTTACCCACAGTATTTTTGTAGGTGGATCTCTGTACTTCTAGGGGGGTCCGGGGGCATGCCCCCCCGTAAGAAAATTTTGTACATTTTAAAGATAAATTCATTAATCTGGTGCACTTTGAGTCCCCCGAATACACTGTTAAAAATAAATAATCCACCCGTCAACCAC
Source organism: Semotilus atromaculatus (assembly GCA_031834385.1). Classification (NCBI taxonomy): domain Eukaryota; kingdom Metazoa; phylum Chordata; class Actinopteri; order Cypriniformes; family Leuciscidae; genus Semotilus; species Semotilus atromaculatus. The sequence goes on along the minus strand of JAULUF010000050.1, from coordinate 2,228,550 downwards.
ATGATATTTTCTGATTTAGATATCTGATCATCGCATTACAATTATTCAAATTATCAGTGTTAAGCATGATAATAAGGTTAAATATCACACTGAAGCTGATTTAAAAATAACATTTACTTTTAAAGGTCCCGTTCTTCGTGATCCCATGTTTCAAACTTAAGTTAGTGTGTAATGTTGTTGTTAGAGTATAAATAATATCTGTAAAATTATAAAGCTCAAAGTTCAATGCCAAGCGAGATATTTTATTTAACAGAAGTCGCCTACAGTGAACGGCTCGTTTGGACTACATCGCTCTACTTCCGTTTTTAATGACGTCAGTAGAACAGCTCTCTGACTAACCTCCGCCCACAGGAATGCTCCCTCAACTCCCTCAACTCGCGCACTTCTTATAACTTACTGTGTTTACTCAGGTCTTACGGTGATTTTCTGAAGTAAAACTGACGCTTCATCTTTTGTGTGATGTACAATAAACTTTATTAAACTCATCAGTATATGTTTGATCATCATTCGGACCTGGTCTGACACAGCAGACTTGTAGGCTATTAATAAATAATGGATACATACAAGCAGATGACAAATACGTTATAATAACCGTAATTAAACTACTAAACTATACCTGTTCCATCTCTATACAGCCCTCTGACTCTGTAGGCATTATTGTCCGACTCGAAATGAACACCGTTACTGAGAGTTGCTGATGTTATCATTATTCCATGAGATGAAATTGTCCTAAGAGTCTGAGTGCGAGCTCTTGAAGCTCCGCCCCCTGTGTCGTGCAGCAGGAGCTTATTTGCATTTAAAGGGCACACACTAAAACAGCGCGTTTTTCTGAGTCCTCAAAAAAGACAATTTAAACATGCTGTAAAAAATGATCTGTTGGGTATTTTGAGCTGAAACTTCACAGACACACTCTGGGGACATCAGAGACTCATTTTACATCTTGTGAAAAGGGGCATAGAACGGGACCTTTAAAATAAAACAAAATTACATTTCCTCAATAGCCTAAACAAAGTCTGTCTTACTAAACTAAAACTTTCCAATTGAAAACCTTCAGACTTCAAGCTTTTAAAACTAGTTCAAACTTTCTAGTTAGGCATTTTCAAGAGAACTTAAAGTTTGCTAGTTAGGCATTTTCAAGAGAACTTAAAGTTTGTCTACAAACTTTTCTATCTAATTGTAAAGTGTTACCGAATTATGGTAAACATCATGGACACATGTTCCAACGCTGCCTGATTCAAGCAGATCGTGACGGTTAATGCATGAAAATACACATTCAGCATTAACAATCTCCATGTTTATTCAAATTTGAAGGGCTTTGATAACATATCTGTGAAAATAAAAGACATTACGAGTAAAAAAAGATTGCCTACAACAAAACTTGTTAATTATTCAACAAGAGAAAGGCAGAGTTATTCATCACTGTGCAACACAATTCGGATACTTGACAATTTACTTACAGTGCTTGACTTTTTCGCGAAAAAGGAGTGAAGAGTTTTTTTTTTGCCGTTTTGAAATCATTGCGACCTCTTTGAAACTGATGGATTAGGCGCGGGTGCATTTCTTGGCAGGGTAAAGCAAACCAGTGTCTTTCTACACTCTTAGAAAAAAGGGTTCATTGGGGTTCTATATATGAAGCATTGGGTTCTTTACTCATTTCCAAAGAACCTTTTATGCTAAAAAGGTTCTATAATGACAAAAAAGAACCCTTTTGGCACAAAGGTTCTTTATAGGCTATTATTCATTCATATATTACATTATTCTGCAACATTTTGTAGTTGTAATTAAATTATTGTTTATTAAACTGTTGTAGTAACTTAATATCACATTTTAATCATGATGATTTTTGGAGGAGAAAAACTGAAATGGCACTCTTCATGTGATATTGATTAACTACATAAAATGATATAAATATATCAATTTTCTAACCCCCATATCTTGAATTTTGTGATCATTCACATACATTCATAAATACATTTTAGGGTCTTGATGTTTGTCAATAATATGAAATATTTAATCCGGAAAGGACAAAACAAATGATAATGAATGAACCCCTAAAAGGTTCCATATAGAACGTCTCTGGTTACTTGCGTAACCTATGTTCTCTGAATAGGGAACGAGACGCTGCGGAAAGCGCAGTGGGATATTCTCTGAATGTGCCGATTGTCTGAAGCCTTATAGAATCACGCCAATTCATTGGCTGATGGCGTCCGCGCAATATGGCTCCGCCCCGACGCTCTTACGTCGCATCATACGTATTCGCGCGCGCGCCATCTGCTCCTCAGATTTCTCTGCCGAAAAGAAACTGTCAGCAGCGCGAGGAGCTTGGCCGCTAACGCAGCGTCTCGTTCCCTATTCAGAGAACATAGGTTACGCAAGTAACCAGAGACGTTCTCTTTCATAGGTTCTCTCAACGCTGCGGAAAGCGCAGTGGGAACGGACTACCAAACTCGCCAAGCTAGAGCGCTTTATAACTGGTAGATAAAAGAGACAACGACCGAAACGAGTTCAAACAGAAAGAACCTGGGAACCCGGGGTCATGTCAAGATCCAAGCTATAGAACCTTACAAAAGTATGCGGAGAGGACCAGCCTGCCGCAACACAAATATCCTCCAAAAGTGCTCCTCTGAAAAGAGCTTGAGAAGATGCTACACTTCTGGTGGAATGTGCTCTAATGTTAAGAGGTGAGGGCAAGCCCTGCACCCCATAAGCCAACGAGATAGCCTCTGTGACCCAGTGAGAAATCCTCTGCTTCGATGCAGCAAGCCCACGGCGGCTAGCACCGAAGCAAACCAGAAGCTGGTTAGATTTCCTCCAACCACCTGAGCGGTCTACATATATCTTAAGAGAACGAACTGGGCAGAGCAAGTTAAGCTCCCTATCTTCCTCAGATGAAAATGGAGGAGAGTGGAAAGCATTAAGGTTAACTACCTGAGAGCGGAAACTTGAGGAAAGAACCTTGGGGACATACCCTGGTCTCGGCCTCAAGGAAACTTTGACCAGGCCAGGGGCAAAGTCCAAGCAGGACTCGCTAACAGAAAGAGCTTGTAAGTCTCCCACCCGCTTTAATGAGGACAAAGCTAACAAAAGAGAAACCTTAAGAGTCAGAATCCTATCCGGAGCTGACTCCAAGGGCTCAAAGGGGGCTTTCGTCAAACCCTCTAGGACAACAGAAAGATCCCATGAGGGGACTCTAGGGGAGCGAGCCGGTTTCAGGCGCTTCACCCCACGCATAAAGGCAGAAACTAACCTTAATTTGCCTAGGGGAATCTCATCCGATTCCCTATGCGCTGCAATAGCCGCGACATAAACTCTGAGAGTGGTAGCGGCTGCTCCAGCCGCAAACTTCTCCTGCAGGAATTCCAGTACTGAACCAGCAGGGCAGTTAACTGGGCTCCTATCATGTGCTAAACACCAAGTCTCAAAAACCTTCCATTTGGAAGAATATAATCTCCTTGTAGAAGGAGCTCTAGCACTCGCAATAGTCTCCTGAACGTCAGTTGGGAGACCAGAGCTTAATGCCAACGGCCTCTGATCGGCCAAACATACAGCTTCCACATGTCTGGGCGAGGATGCCATATCCTGCCCTGTAGCTGGGACAGCAGATCTTCCCTGACCGGGATCCTCCAGGGGGGAGACTCCAGTAGAGGAACTAGCTCCGAAAACCATGGCTGAGATGGCCAGAACGGAGCTACCAGGAGGAGGCGGACTCCGCTCTCTCTCACCCTGGCCAAGACCGCCGGGATCAGTTTGATGGGCGGGAAGGCATAGAGTTTCTGCGTTGGCCAAGGGTAAGCGAACGCATCTATCCCCAATGGGGCCGGGGGACTCAGGGAGAACCAAAGAGGGCATTGGGATGACTCTTGAGATGCAAAGAGGTCCACCTCCGCCTCTCCAAAAACCTTCCAGATTAGAGCCATCGTCTGGCGGTTCAACATCCATTCTCCCGATCGGAGTTTCTGTCTCGACAGAAAATCTGCTGCGAGGTTCAGAACCCCTGGGACATGAACCGCTCTTAGAGATAGGAATCTGCTCTGAGACCACAGGAGAAGGTGACGCGCATGCCTGTCTAGGGTGCGCGACCGAGAACCTCCCTGCCGGTTCACATGAGACACCACTGCCATATTGTCCGTTCTGACAATGACATGGTGACCCTCCAGAAGAGGGAGGAAATGAAGCAGAGCCAGAAAAACGGCCCTTAACTCCAGGCAGTTTATGTGCCAGGAGAGAGCCTCTCCGGTCCAGACCCCACACGCTGGTCTGCCCTCGAAAACCGCTCCCCAGCCGGTGAGAGAGGCATCCGTCGTAATCATCTGGCGACGAGATACCGCACCCATGCTGACCCCTTTCCGGAGAAAAAGAGGGTCCCGCCAAACTGACAGGGCTTGAAAGCAACTGCGCGATACCTTCAGTAGGCGAAGGGTTGACCCGGAGGGTCGAACCCCTGAGAGTTTCACCCACCACATGAAGGGTCTCATGTGGAGTAGGCCCAGCGGTAGCACGGAGGAGGCCGCAGCCATAAGGCCCAGCATCCTGCGGCAGGTGCCCACAGACACATGATGGCTTAGTGAAAAACGAGCCAAGCATGTCGTCAAGCTGGAAATCCGTGCAGGGGCCAAACGGGCCTGCATGAGAACGGAATCCATGTTCACCCCCAAGAAAACGGTGCTTTGAGCCGGAGCAAGAACACTCTTCTCCGAGTTCAACCTCAAACCGAGAGACTGGATATGACTCAGAACGACGTCTCTGTGGTGGGCCACTAGCTCCCTGGATTGGGCTAAAATGAGCCAATCGTCCAGGTAATTTAGAACACGGATGCCCTGGAGCCGCAATGGGGCCAGAGCTGCATCCATGCACTTTGTGAATGTCCTTGGAGCTAGAGATAGGCCGAAGGGAAGGACCCTGTACTGGAACGCCCTTTCTCCAACGGCGAACCTGAGGAATTGCCTGTGTCGCTGTACAACCTGGATGTGAAAATAAGCATCCTTTAGGTCTATCGTCACGAACCAATCCCCTGGCCGAATCTGAGATATGATAGCTTTCAGCGTCAACATCTTGAATTTCCCTTTGTAAAGGGCGAAGTTCAGCCGGCGGAGGTCCAGTATGGGACGCAAACCGCCGCCCTTCTTCGGGACCAGGAAGTAACGGCTGTAAAAGCCCCGTTCGGTTTCCCCTGGAGTAATCTCCTCTATTGCTCCTTTGAGAAGGAGGGAAGAGATTTCCTGCTGCAGTACAGAAGCCTGAGCGGCGCTGTCTACTACAGTAGGAAACACCCCGTTGAAACAGGGGGGATTGCGACAAAACTGAAGAGTGTAGCCGAACCGAATTGTGCGAAGAACCCAGGACGATACCCCTGGTAAGCGTTCCCACTCTGGAAGGAAATGTGACAGAGGAGGAGGGATGTTGTAATGCAGACGACATACCTGAGTAAGGGTGCCGTGTTGACGCTCCTGGGGTAAAGAGGTTGACTGTGCAGGAGGGCCATCGGCGTCCTGGCACGTGATGGGAGGCATCGAGATTGGGGTCATGGTGACCAGGTCCGCCCGCTTCGGAGGAAAACGGAAAGTGTCTCCGAGGATGCGGCCGGTAGTTATAGAGAGCGTGGGGGGTGAGGGGAGAAAGCCGAAAGCGTCTCCTTCCTCCCGCACCAGACTGAGTAGAGAAGGTGAAATATGGCCTGCACTTCGAGACACTCTGAGTGGCGAAGGTGACAGGGCAAGGAAAGGAGAGCTGGGGGGTGGGCAGAAACGCTTGCGCGGTCTGACCCAACCCTGAGGAACCAGAGGAGCTCTCCTTTTCCTGACCGGAGGGTCAGGAACGGCTCTGCGCCGCCGGAGCAGTCGGTTTGTCGGACCGCTTCAACTGGAGGCGCTTGTGAGGCCGTTGACGGGGAAACGGGCGACCGCGGGCTCCCCAAACCGTGGCAGGTGGGGGATGCCCTGGTTCGCTTCTTCTGGAAGAGAACTCCGGTCTATGAGAGGGACGTTCTCTGGGTCGCACCGGGGGGGGAGCAGAAGGTTCCCTAGCCCTCCTGGGCATGAACTGTCTGAACGCGGCCGATTGGGATTTGGAGGAGCGGAATTTCTCAACCACTGTGTTGACCGCCTCACCAAACAAACCTGTTTGAGAAATGGGGGCGTCCAAGAGGAAAACCTTCTCTTTATCACGGATCTCCGTGAGATTAAGCCACAAGTGGCGCTCCACCGCAACAGAACCAGCCATAGAGCGACCTATAGCACGTGCGGTATGCTTGGTGGCTCTTAAGGCTAAATCTGTAGCCTTACGAAGCTCCTTGACCGCTTCAGGGGTCACACCGTCGCCCTCGTCCATTTCCTTCAGGACGTCCGCCTGGTAGGCCTGAAGAATGGCCATAGTGTGCAGGGTCATGCCTGCCTGGCCAGCCGCCATGTAGGATTTCCCAATGAGAGAGGAAGTAGTCCTACATGCTTTAGAAGGGAGAAGGGGGCGCGACTTCCAGGACGGCGCAGACGACGGAGCAAGATGGTCGGCTAAAGTTTCCTCAATCGCCGGAATGGCGGAATAGCCCTGTTCCACAGAACCTACCAGGTTGGTGAAATCAGCAGCAGCCGCATTAGTGAGGCGCGAAGAGAAAGGCTGCTTCCAGGATCTGGAGATCTCATGATGCAGATCACTGAAAAATGGCAGCTTCCTCCGTTGAGGCCTAGAATTAGGGCCACTGAGAAGCCTTTCGTCGAGTTTCGACGACTGAGACTCACGTGGCTCGTCGGGCCAATCAATAGTGAGCTTCTCCGTAGCGCGCGAAAGCACGTCAACGAGCTCCGCGTAGGCCGCAGTAGGCCGCGCTTCCTGGCCGCTCGGCGGAATAACCTCGTCGGCGAGAGTAGGCCCGAAATCCTCGGAGTCGGAAGCCTCGGTAAAAAGTATATCCTCCAGCCCGAAAGAAACCGCGTCGCGTGCTCCCGGGCTGGGGCGCAAATAATCGTGTGAAAATTCGACTGGCATGCCTCGCGCGTGCCGAGGGGAGGGAGGGAGAGAAAGAGCGGGGCTCGTCTGCTCGAACTCCGCATCCTCAAGCTCTACATCCGAACCCCAGGTCGCGGATCCTCGAGAGGCCTCGGGAGCGCGACAGGGGGAGACGAATGATTCCCTCTCAAAGACCGCGAGCCGCAATTTGAGGGTTTTGAGCAACAAATTTTCACAGAATTTGCATTTAGATGATCCTATAACTGCCTCACGCGCATGTGAAAAACCCAAACATTTAACGCACTTACTGTGTGGGTCGTCGTTAGCGATGTAACGAGCACATGGCGGAGTACAGCGTCTGTAATCCATGGCAGCTTCACCGTAAGGAGAAACAGAGTTCCGCTTAAACAGTCGCAGAAGCGCCGAGAATAATCCTAGATGTAATTGTAGCTCAGAAAAATCACGAGCGAAGGGCAAACGTGACCGCTTCGTTCTGAAGGCAGAGAAATCTGAGGAGCAGATGGCGCGCGCGCGAATACGTATGATGCGACGTAAGAGCGTCGGGGCGGAGCCATATTGCGCGGACGCCATCAGCCAATGAATTGGCGTGATTCTATAAGGCTTCAGACAATCGGCACATTCAGAGAATATCCCACTGCGCTTTCCGCAGCGTTGAGAGAACCTATGAAAGAGAACCTTTTTCCTGGTTACAAAGAGGGTTATTTTTATTGAACCCTTAAACAGGGTTCTGTTTAGAACCTTTTAAAGGTTCCAAATACGTAGGGCTGATAGAACCTTTTAAGGTTCTATATAGAACCTTTTCTTCTAAGAGTGTAGCAAAGCTTTGATGGATGAAGATTGCAATCAAGGTAAAGACGATTGCGGTGACGTACAGGAGTCGTGAGCGTGATTTTATTCCCAAACCAGTTTAGCGCAAACCACGCCTCTGTGACTTTGTGAGTCGTATAGTAAGCACGCGTGAGTCCGTTATATTGATGCACAAACAAACCGTGTATGTGCACTCTCAACGCACATTGTATTTATGCACAGGCACTTTTCAGTACATTCACGTTGTTTCCACACACATTCAGGATAACGTTCTGATATGTAATTTTGGAAACAATGAGAGTGCCAAAAGGAGGCGTGCTGAAGGGTGAATTGCTGCAATAGAAACTAACCCCTAACCCTACCCCACACCCTGACGGACAGCTTTCGCGACCAATTATAAAGACTACTAACATTTCGGTATGCTCCCCCCTTTTGTCACGCACATTACTCTAACCTGAAGATACCCACACTTAGAGAGTATGTTGCTGTGTTTAGTAATTCTGAAATGAATCCATGTACTAGCAGTAGGCTATATGCATTCAGGTCAATGTAGTTGGTTTAGATTTTTTTATTTATTTTTGCCATCTCCATGTGGTCCTGTATGGTATCGCAACTTGACTTGCCTAAAATGTAAACAAGCTCTTTGCTGTTGCACTGCATACTATACACAGTGAAGTTTTTTTTCCATAATATTTTTTTTGCATGGGTGCTTTGGTGTGCATGCATACATTTATGAATTACATGGACTCCTTATATCATTTGGTTATTTGGTGTCCTTTTGGTGTCTCCAAGTGTTCTTTTTTGAAAAGACACATACTGTACTTACCCTAAAAAAGCTTGCAGAAAATACAATTTTGAGAGAATCTGATGGTTTACTTTGCTAGCAAATGATGACAAAATGAACGTGTTAAACAAGATAAATGGTGTATGCTTAGTTTCACGATAAGGGTGGGATTAAAATTTGTAATCTATTGTCAGCCCTAATATATAGAACAGCTATTATGACCGTTTTTATACCCTATTCATGGAAAGTGACACAAAAGAGACACATAATTTTAAGGGACACATGCATTTCTTCCTCTTTCTTATTTGCTCTCAGGCACTTATATTCCAGAAAGTGTTGCTGACATGTCTTTAACTATTCACCCTGTTGACCAAAATGCAATGAAAGCTAATCTAATTACTATCGATTTGTTATGTTCTTTGTCTCCTTGACCCACTGCCTTCCACCATTGAGTCCATCAGTCAGACTTTGGAAAAACACACCACTGCAGACTGGGGGAGCAAGGGAAATTTTGATGGATGGGCCAAAAGAGAAAAGTGAAGGAGCTTATATTTGATAGATGTTGAGGAGGTGCACGTATATGCAGAAGAGAGTGTATCATTTCCCTGTTTGGGTGGAGGTCTTCTCTCTGTTAGAGAACTGGGCCACAATCTCGAGGGTTGACACTTCAGTTATTACTTCTGGATTCATGCATGTCATATGGAACCATTCTGTTAAAACTACTGCCACTGTGTCCTTGAGGAAGGAGCTTTTCATCCATCCAGAGGGCTGAATGTACCTCTTTGTCGGTCTGAGGGCAGTTTAATCTAACTGAAAAGTTGCAGTTTAGTATACTGATACTGTTCAGCTTATAAAAGTCTCCCAAACTAAAACCTAGTGTTTCTCTAAACTGAAATAGTTTTTAGACTGCATCATTTAATGGGGAATACATAATGATAATTCTCTCAGGGGGAAAAAATATATATGGAAAATCCATAGAACAGAGTTTGATTTGTGCCCCAGTTGTGCCCTTGCAGTAGCCTGGCTTTCCCCAAGCTGCCTTGCGCGCATCACGATTTTATTCACACTAGGAAGCCTGGATTCCATGGACCAGATTTGCGCCTCAGCGAGGGGACCAATCACAGAACGGGGAGGGAGCAGCAAGACGATGACGACGTCTATGTGACACACCAAAGCAGTTTGTTTATATCTATGGATCCAACATGGCAGCAGACGCGAAGTTACCTTTCGATGAAGCCTTAGATATTGTTCTAAGTAGTTTAGAACGCAATTTCAATTTAAGTTTCCAGGTCTAATTTCTGTCGCTAAGTAATCTGGTATAATTGAAACGATTGGCTATGAGCTACGTACAGGCGCATTTGATAGACATTCGTAGCACCCAATAAACGGCTCTGGGCATTCGTAAACCACTCCTCAAATACGAGAAAATTAACATGTGGTTCCCAGACCCACGTCTCAATGAGACGAGGTCTGACGTTAGCCAGGCTAGGTTTGCAGTTGGATCCGGCTGAATTGGTGTCTGCTTCCTCACCAACAAACAGGAAATAAACAAAGTCTCGCCTTCATTTGAGTTTTTGTTAAGATGTGAGTGTTGTCCTGAAAAATACTCCAACATGTGCCCCCTTGAATACATATTCAGTCATGGTTGATGCAAAAGAGTTCCCATTCAAGATGCTGGAGATATTTGGATAAAGTCAACATCATGGTTCTGGGTGATCTGGAGCACATATTTCCCACCATAAAGAGTTTATTCACCCTGATCTTCTCAAAGTTTGCTCTAATTACAGCAGACAGAGGTGTTGTGTGTGTGTGTGTGTGTGGGGGGGGTGTGGGGGGGGGGGGGGGGGTTGAGATTTTAGCTAGTGACCAACACCACATTCCCTGCTGGGATTTTATTTCAACATGAGATCAGCACATTTCACGCGGGTGGCGTGCGGTTAACATTGCATGTGCACAGACTTAGTGCTATGTTAACAAAGCAATGGAAATGGGATTAAATTAGGGTTTTTATTGCTTTTACTCAAAGGAAATGAATAGCAGTGACATGAAGTGTGATGGTTGGGTCTCTTTGTAGTTTAACAGCTGCATTTCGGAAAAAAAAAAATTACCTGTGAAAAGTATAATACTTCTTATATGAACAATCTAATATAATATAGGTTTAATATAATTCGAATATAGGTTTAAAATGTTTAGATTTTATTTATTCAAATTAACAATTTAATAATATTAAATATAAATATTTATTTATAAATATATACAAATAATTAAATAATATAAAAATAATTGTTATATTTTATGTATATTTTATGTATTCACTCATTATTTTTTTTTAAATCATTTTAGTTTGCATGTTACCCTCTCTTTTTTTTTCTTTAAATTAATTCCCACTGTGTATAGCCATACACAATTCAGAAGGACATACTGTATTTGGCCATTGTATCATGTTTCACGCTTTTTTAAATTTTTATTTATTTATTTATTTTTGAGAATCTTTGCATCTCGCCACAATCATTGCATTGAGAGTTGCAAGTAAAATAAGCCACATAAATTAGTGTATGCTATCAGTCAGTCCCGTTCGACGTTACGTCAGAACTGAACTGACGAATTGAGAGCCTAATCACCTTCGAATGGTAACAAGCCAATGCACATTAGCAAGTGAAATTTTCATTGCAAGCCATTCCCCATCAGTCTGATCTATATGGCAGTGTGCAAACTCAGCCAGTAAGCTTTCGCTTTGTTGTTTCGCTCAGCTCTTCAATCATCATTCAGAGAGTATCAAAACAAGAGGGAATCTGTTCCTGTTCCAGCGTTAGTGTGACGATGCGTTCTAGCAGAGGTCACAATCACTGAAAGAGCTTTGCACGAATAAGTGCAGTGACTAATGATAATTCCAGAGAGGCATCTGCATCTGCTCCGATGCCGCCAGAGCAGCAGCCTTCACTCAGGCCACAACGTCGAGCTGCCTGCAGGAAGGCGACGCCGACCATCTCAGCAGTCCTCCAAGCGGCTGCAGACCCTGCAACCCAGAGATGGGGGGAGTTGCTCTTTGGGAGACTGTGAACACACCGCTCCTTCCCCCGGGCCGGACGAAAAATCGTTTGCTTTTTCAAAAAGAGTATTTTTCTGTTCCGCCGCTGGCCCAATTGGCCCCTTCTTGTCACGCATCTCCAACTACTCACTTACGGGAATCCTGGAGCTAGGGAAGTGTGCAACCACAGCGGAATGCTGTGCCCTCCGAGGTGGGCCCCTGTGCTCAACAGCACTGCCCCACCGCAGGCATGTCTGTTGTCCCACTGGTCCCCCTTGCACGGTGTCTGGAAGCCTGGCCAGCACTTACCAGCCCGTCTTGCTGGACCATTCGAATGATCAGACTCAGCTATGCGATTCAGTTTGCCCGGCATCCCCCCAGGTTCAGCAGCATCCGGTTTACCTCAGTAGCAGACAAGGATGCAAGGACTGGTGAAGGTCGCGATATAGCCGGTCCCTCCAGCCAATATGAAGCCAGGGTTTTACAGCCCATACTTCATTGTGCCCAAGAAAGGCGGTGGGTTACGACAGATCTTGGATCTGCACATCTTGAATCGAGCACATCTCAAGCTTCCGTTCAAGATGCTGACACAGAAACCCATCCTCACGTGCATCCTCAGAGTTCATACATCGGGTCAGAGTTCACTCTCCGGCCAGAATTGACTCACGTACTGCCATTATTGGAAGCCTATTATTGTAGTTAATAAAGTTATTGATATGGATATTTTTCTTACAAAAACGCATTGCTTCACTTCAGAAAGCCTTTTTTAGCCCCCTGAAGCCGTATGGATTACTTTTATGATGTATGGATGCGTTTTTGGGGGGTACATTTTTTTTTTTAATTCACTCCCATTATGTTTTAGTTTTTTTGGTGTTTGGCTAAAAGAAGAAAGTCAATGTAGCAAGGTTAGATGTTGTGGGAAGGAGGAGGCGGGAACCGGCGAACATTTAAAAACTTTAATAAACGTAAAATAAACAAATACAAAATGAAAGTAAAGAAAGCAGCCCCTCACGGACGACTGCTGTCACATACTGTATAACAAAACACAACATAAATACATGCCTGGCCTCTCTCGATCTCCACTGTCGTCACTCCTCCTTTATGCTTAATCCTTTAAGGCTTTAGGGTCGTGAGAGATACGAGACCGGTGCGTCGCGCAGGTGTCGCTCATTATCAATCACGCCACCGTTCTCTCATGGCCCTCTGCCTCGTCTTGCTCGCCACAGTCATATTCACCTAGGATGGCTTGAGGGTGAGTAAATTATGGGATCATTTTTTAATTTTTGGGTGAACTAACCCTTTAACTCTTGTTGCCCATCGCACAAACAATGGTTATCATTTCAATGTTCAATAAATGGGAGTATGTTTTTGTGTTCTAAAAGTCACAATGTATTTTCATATTACAATTAATCTTTTATCTCAAATGATTAAGCATAATTTGATTCCTCATGATATTCTGAACCCCTTTGAACACCAGCACAACAGCTCTTCTATATATTTCAGATGAGAGTCACGGCCTACACACTATACATGTTTAATCAGAGAAGCTCAAACGATTTTTCACAACGAGGGCCATTCTGCTACCAGAATCCACTTCATTCTTGAGGGCCACTGCGGTCCGGATGAGTAAAATGGAGGGGAGGAGATGGACTATTATTAGAGTGACTACAAGCTGTCAAACCCCAGATATCTCTGTCACGACTGAGTCATGCATGCCGGAGGCGAAATGTCATTCAGCATTTCATTTTGCAGAGACTTCGCTCTCTTCAAACTGCATTAGCGGACAGTGCAAAGCTTGATGTGGCAACGATAGGGGCCTTTTAGTTTAAATTTAAAATGTAGGCTGCATTCAAACAAATGAAAAAGTGAAAGGCTCATGTGATTGGCATTTTCGCCTGAGGGACACTCCCTTTCGTGGGGACAAATTAGATTTGTTCTCTTAATGTCTCTCGTCCTCTCACTCTCTAGCTTTGTTTGCCTCTATCTTTCTCTTCCTATGCATCACTATCCCCTCAGGCTCGACTTGCTTCAGATCATACGTATTAAGCTATCGGAAAAACAAATAATAGATTGAAAAAGCTATTTTATTCTTTTGAGGTGGAGAATTATTACAAATGATCCATGATTCTTGCTATGAGCCAGCTGTACTGGTTAGGTTGGTCTGAACTGTTATCTGTGTACTGTGATTGTTAATAAATGGTTGCTACTAAAGCCCAATTTATACTTCTGTGTCGAATTCACGCTGTAGCTATGTAGTGGGCCGTGTGTAGCACGCATACCCTTCGACGTACCCTGACGTGCACCTCTCCAAAAATGTAACAACGCGTCAATTCTATGCGGACCGCAAGCGCTGTGATTGGTCTGCTAGAATCCCTACCTCGGGTTTCACATGCTCCCTCTGCATGTGTAATTGTGCATCATTGCAGACAACGACGCAGAAGTATAAATGAAAACCAGCGCGTAGCCTACAGCGGCTCCGGCGTAGGTCCGACGCAGAAGTATAAATTAACCTTAAGGTTGTTCTTTCTAATATGTACAATGCAGCGGTGTGTGGTTGACATCTGAGATTAAGAGGCAAAGTTCTCTCTCTGCTTTTGTTTTTTTTGGGTCCAATGTAAATTCATCTTCCACTTATAATTGATCAGATTGCTTTTCAGGTTTAAGATATATATTCAGTTGATTTTTTTTAGGTGTTCAAGCACGAAGTGCTGAAAACCTATTGTATTTGTACTGATTTTTATTATTATTAGGTGTTCAAGCACGAAGTGCTGAAAACCTATTGTATTTGTACTGATTTTTAGGTGTTCAAGCACGAAGTGCTGAAAACCTATTGTATTTGTACTGATTTTTAGGTGTTCAAGCACGAAGTGCTGAAAACCTATTGTATTTGTACTGATTTTTATTATTATTATTATTATTATTAGGTGTTCAAGCACGAAGTGCTGAAAACCTATTGTAATTGCTATTTGGAAAAAAAAAAAAATCCCCTAAAACGCATCGTGCAGCCCAAACCGTAAGGCCTAGAGACTTGAAACCTGGCCAGATGGTAGGGCCTCAGTGTGGGAAGAACCTATCAGAGAATGAGCCCGATTGGCCCATAGGTGGCGCTACAGCAACCAAAAGTACTAAATTGCTCATAACTCCTAGACCGTTTGACTTAGAATCAAACTTTTTGCACCACTGTGATCCTTGGCTCAAGGCGGTCAAAATGTACATCTCCAAAATCGATTTAGGCCAGAAAAATGTTCTGCTATGTCCAATTTTGTCCAAAACCTACTTTCGCGAACTAGTCCCTGGTTTTTCGCCCGATCGGAACCAGACCAGTCTAGGACAATTCTCTGGACTCTCTAGATCAATAATTATCGAAAAAAAGTTTAAATTTGCCCTTTGGTTCACTGTAACAGGGTCATTTAGAAAAGGGGGCGTGTCAAAATACACTCAAAAGCCTATAAATCATGCATAAAAACTCAGAACTTCACAAAAATTGATGAGCACATGTGTAGTAACATGGTGAAGAAGCATGCAAAGTTTCATGGAGATCGGACCATAGGTGGCGCTATAACGGCCAAAAAGGTCGCCTATTATTATTAGGTGTTCAAGCACGAAGTGCTGAAAACCTATTGTAATTGCTATTTGAAAAAAAAAAAAATCCCCTAAAACGCATCGTGCAGCCCAAACCGTAAGGCCTAGAGACTTGAAACCTGGCCAGATGGTAGGGCCTCAGTGTGGGAAGAACCTATCAGAGAATGAGCCCGATTGGCCCATAGGTGGCGCTACAGCAACCAAAAGTACTAAATTGCTCATAACTCCTAGACCGTTTGACTTAGAATCAAACTTTTTGCACCACTGTGATCCTTGGCTCAAGGCGGTCAAAATGTACATCTCCAAAATCGATTTAGGCCAGAAAAATGTTCTGCTATGTCCAATTTTGTCCAAAACCTACTTTCGCGAACTAGTCCCTGGTTTTTCGCCCGATCGGAACCAGACCAGTCTAGGACAATTCTCTGGACTCTCTAGATCAATAATTATCGAAAAAAAGTTTAAATTTGCCCTTTGGTTCACTGTAACAGGGTCATTTAGAAAAGGGGGCGTGTCAAAATACACTCAAAAGCCTATAAATCATGCATAAAAACTCAGAACTTCACAAAAATTGATGAGCACATGTGTAGTAACATGGTGAAGAAGCATGCAAAGTTTCATGGAGATCGGACCATAGGTGGCGCTATAACGGCCAAAAAGGTCGCCTATTATTAGGTGTTCAAGCACGAAGTGCTGAAAACCTATTGTAATTGCTATTTGGAAAAAAAAAAAAATCCCCTAAAACGCATCGTGCAGCCCAAACCGTAAGGCCTAGAGACTTGAAACCTGGCCAGATGGTAGGGCCTCAGTGTGGGAAGAACCTATCAGAGAATGAGCCCGATTGGCCCATAGGTGGCGCTACAGCAACCAAAAGTACTAAATTGCTCATAACTCCTAGACCGTTTGACTTAGAATCAAACTTTTTGCACCACTGTGATCCTTGGCTCAAGGCGGTCAAAATGTACATCTCCAAAATCGATTTAGGCCAGAAAAATGTTCTGCTATGTCCAATTTTGTCCAAAACCTACTTTCGCGAACTAGTCCCTGGTTTTTCGCCCGATCGGAACCAGACCAGTCTAGGACAATTCTCTGGACTCTCTAGATCAATAATTATCGAAAAAAAGTTTAAATTTGCCCTTTGGTTCACTGTAACAGGGTCATTTAGAAAAGGGGGCGTGTCAAAATACACTCAAAAGCCTATAAATCATGCATAAAAACTCAGAACTTCACAAAAATTGATGAGCACATGTGTAGTAACATGGTGAAGAAGCATGCAAAGTTTCATGGAGATCGGACCATAGGTGGCGCTATAACGGCCAAAAAGGTCGCCTATTATTAGGTGTTCAAGCACGAAGTGCTGAAAACCTATTGTAATTGCTATTTGGAAAAAAAAAAAAATCCCCTAAAACGCATCGTGCAGCCCAAACCGTAAGGCCTAGAGACTTGAAACCTGGCCAGATGGTAGGGCCTCAGTGTGGGAAGAACCTATCAGAGAATGAGCCCGATTGGCCCATAGGTGGCGCTACAGCAACCAAAAGTACTAAATTGCTCATAACTCCTAGACCGTTTGACTTAGAATCAAACTTTTTGCACCACTGTGATCCTTGGCTCAAGGCGGTCAAAATGTACATCTCCAAAATCGATTTAGGCCAGAAAAATGTTCTGCTATGTCCAATTTTGTCCAAAACCTACTTTCGCGAACTAGTCCCTGGTTTTTCGCCCGATCGGAACCAGACCAGTCTAGGACAATTCTCTGGACTCTCTAGATCAATAATTATCGAAAAAAAGTTTAAATTTGCCCTTTGGTTCACTGTAACAGGGTCATTTAGAAAAGGGGGCGTGTCAAAATACACTCAAAAGCCTATAAATCATGCATAAAAACTCAGAACTTCACAAAAATTGATGAGCACATGTGTAGTAACATGGTGAAGAAGCATGCAAAGTTTCATGGAGATCGGACCATAGGTGGCGCTATAACGGCCAAAAAGGTCGCCTATTATTAGGTGTTCAAGCACGAAGTGCTGAAAACCTATTGTAATTGCTATTTGGAAAAAAAAAAAAATCCCCTAAAACGCATCGTGCAGCCCAAACCGTAAGGCCTAGAGACTTGAAACCTGGCCAGATGGTAGGGCCTCAGTGTGGGAAGAACCTATCAGAGAATGAGCCCGATTGGCCCATAGGTGGCGCTACAGCAACCAAAAGTACTAAATTGCTCATAACTCCTAGACCGTTTGACTTAGAATCAAACTTTTTGCACCACTGTGATCCTTGGCTCAAGGCGGTCAAAATGTACATCTCCAAAATCGATTTAGGCCAGAAAAATGTTCTGCTATGTCCAATTTTGTCCAAAACCTACTTTCGCGAACTAGTCCCTGGTTTTTCGCCCGATCGGAACCAGACCAGTCTAGGACAATTCTCTGGACTCTCTAGATCAATAATTATCGAAAAAAAGTTTAAATTTGCCCTTTGGTTCACTGTAACAGGGTCATTTAGAAAAGGGGGCGTGTCAAAATACACTCAAAAGCCTATAAATCATGCATAAAAACTCAGAACTTCACAAAAATTGATGAGCACATGTGTAGTAACATGGTGAAGAAGCATGCAAAGTTTCATGGAGATCGGACCATAGGTGGCGCTATAACGGCCAAAAAGGTCGCCTATTATTATTAGGTGTTCAAGCACGAAGTGCTGAAAACCTATTGTAATTGCTATTTGAAAAAAAAAAAAATCCCCTAAAACGCATCGTGCAGCCCAAACCGTAAGGCCTAGAGACTTGAAACCTGGCCAGATGGTAGGGCCTCAGTGTGGGAAGAACCTATCAGAGAATGAGCCCGATTGGCCCATAGGTGGCGCTACAGCAACCAAAAGTACTAAATTGCTCATAACTCCTAGACCGTTTGACTTAGAATCAAACTTTTTGCACCACTGTGATCCTTGGCTCAAGGCGGTCAAAATGTACATCTCCAAAATCGATTTAGGCCAGAAAAATGTTCTGCTATGTCCAATTTTGTCCAAAACCTACTTTCGCGAACTAGTCCCTGGTTTTTCGCCCGATCGGAACCAGACCAGTCTAGGACAATTCTCTGGACTCTCTAGATCAATAATTATCGAAAAAAAGTTTAAATTTGCCCTTTGGTTCACTGTAACAGGGTCATTTAGAAAAGGGGGCGTGTCAAAATACACTCAAAAGCCTATAAATCATGCATAAAAACTCAGAACTTCACAAAAATTGATGAGCACATGTGTAGTAACATGGTGAAGAAGCATGCAAAGTTTCATGGAGATCGGACCATAGGTGGCGCTATAACGGCCAAAAAGGTCGCCTATTATTAGGTGTTCAAGCACGAACATGGTAAATCATGAAAAATCACACTGAAATGTAGTATATCATGGTAAATCATGCTTGCTACATAAAACTTAATGACTTTTGATGCTTTTGTGCTTAACGGCCTTAAAGGCCTTAACTGCTTGAACACCGCTAAATGCTGCTTTGCAGCTTTAATTAGGTGTTCAAGCACGAAGTGCTGAAAACCTATTGTATTTGTACTGATTTTTATTATTATTATTATTATTATTCTTCTGCCGTAAAACGCATCGTGCAGACCAAACCGTAAGAGCTAGAGACTTGAAACTTTGCCATATGGTAGTACAAAAATCGAGGAGAGGTTATCAAATTATGAGCCCGATTGGCCCATAGGTGGCGCTATAGCAACCAATTGCGCGAAACTGCTCATAACTCCTAGACCGTAAGTCGTAGACTCAAGTGTTTTATATCACTGGAAAGCTGGTCACCTGACGAAAAAAACGTATATCTCCGATTTAATTTCCGTCATGATAGATTTTCCGCCATTTTGAATTTTGTCGAAAAATGACTTTTGCGAACTAGTCCCTGGTTTTTTGTCCGATCGGAACCAAACCAGTGCAGAAATGTTCTTTGGAGTCTGAAGGTCAATAATTATCGAAAAAAATTTAAATTTTCGATTTTCGGTCGCTAGGGGGCGCAAAATGAACATTGTGGGAGGAGCCTATTTTTCTAAAATGGCTATAACTCCAAAAGTAAATGAGGTAGGTTCACCAAACTTGGTACACATGTGCAAGAGTTCAGTCTGAGGTCACAGTAAAAAAATCGCGACGATCGGACACTAGGTGGCGCTATAACATTAAAAAAACATAAAAGGGGGTGTGGCCACCTGACCGTTAGTCCGATTGACTTGAAATTTGGTATGCAGTGTCTTGGTCCAAGGTACCATGTATGTGTAAAAGGATATTGGCGTATCTCAAAAAACATGGCCGCCATCGGCCAATGAATTTGAGCACCTATGAAACAAGGTTAACGGAGGCCGATCGGAACGAAACTCGATGGACATGTTCGACTCGTGGCCCAAGAGGTCTGTAAGAGTTTTGAAAGAAATCGGCCACTAGTTGGCGCTAACGAGTTTTACGGCTCTGTAATCACGTGGTGTTGCACACATCCACACAAAATGCATATCACTAGATAGATCTCCTCATGCTGAACAACTTTGCCTCTAGAACCATTGCTGTCAATTAAATCGTTCATTAAATATGCACGAATATGTTAAAAACCTACTTTTGCGAACTAGTCCCTGGTTTTTTGCCCGATCAAAATCAGACCAGTCTAGGACAATTCTCTGGACTCTCTAGATCAATAATTATCGAAAAAAAGTTGAATTTTTGCATTTGGCTGGCTGTAACAGGGTCATTTAGACAAGGGGGGTGTCAAAATACACTCAAAAGCCTATACATCCTAAAGGAAAACTCAGAACTTCACAAATATTGATGAGCATATGTGTCATAACATGGGGAAGAAGCATGCAAAGTTTCATGGAGATCGGACCATAGCTGGCGCTATAACTGTTAAAAAGCTTTAAAACCATGCATTTCCAATGGTAAATTGCCTGTATTGGCTGTGTGTGCTCTTTTTTTTTTTTCCATCTATGAGCATATGTTAAAATCAATGTTCAAACCAGTGCAGTACAATTCTCTGGACTCTCTAGATCAATAATTATCAGAAAAGGTATAACTTATTCATTTGCATGGCTATAATAGTGACATTTCAATACGTAGCCTTGAACAGGTGTCCCTGAAAGCTGCATATTAAGCCAATAAGTGGTATTATACTGACCCCTGCTGTTTAAAATAGACATTTTGTCATGCTACTCACTAATATTATACTATAATGCTTATTTAGACTTTATTAAATCACTATTTTAACATTTACACTCACATTTTGTCAAAATTCATCTATTGGAGATCTACTATTGAGAACTTGCTTATTTGAGAATAGTATTACATTCAAATCCACATCGACTTTTTAAAACGAAAGTAAAACCGTTAGGCCACGCCCCTTCAGTACAAATTCACTCATAACTCGAAAACGGAAAGTCACTGCATGCTCAAATTTTGATGGTAAGGTCCTCTCGGGGGTCTTGATCGAAATCTAGCGTCGCGGGACTCGGGAGCACCCCCCCCCCGCGGATCGCTAATTTGTGAGAACCACGATTTGGAACGGCTGTATCTCCCGAGCTAGACCACCTAGAAACTTGTGGGAGGGCTTGTTGGAAAGGCCCCGTCCTCATCTAGTTTCGATTCGAGTATGGCGCGATTTGGCCCATGCATTCCCGAGATATAAGCCCACAAAGATATACATTTCAACGGACACAAGTCCCTGCTCCAAAAACCCAGCAACACCGGGATGGTCTTGTTCAACAGGGCTCCTCTAACACTATCTAAGGTCTGAGTTTCAGATTTTTTCGCTTTCTCGTTCCCGAGATATAAGTAAAACAAATAAAAAAAATCCTGTCATTCATTTCAACTGTATTGTAATACCGCTGTTGTCCACGAGAGGGAGCAACAGCATTAGACATTTTTTATCTTTTTAAGCAGTTTTCAGCATTGGCTAACAAACAAATGCTTAAAGCTATTTATTATGATGGAAATAATATTTATAATAAATAATATAATAATAAATAAGGATTTATTATAAAGTTGAATATAATTATATCACAAAGAAATATGTGAAATGCTTATAGACCACTAAAAGAGATTTTCACAATAATATAACCCAAAAGTGTGTGTGTGTGTGTGTGTGTGTGTATGTCAGCATGCATAATTGAGTTAACATGAAAAAAACTGGTTTGCTTTAGTGCATAATACTGATGAAACCAAGTAGTTCAAAATGAAAGTGAGACAATAAGTGGTCTTCTACTGCCCTCTGCTGGACATTATACTTATTAATAGTCTTTTCACATGTGTTTTTGCATTCATTTATTTAGCCACTAAAAAATCCCTTATATGACAATTACTATAATAACACAATCATATTTTGTCAGAGTTCGGTGTAAAGGGATTTTCCTTTCACAGGAGGCAGCTGATAAAAATCTCCAACTGCAATGACAGAGACTTTTCCAAATGCAGAGTAATCTCCTGTTTGTTTGATTTGTCTCAATCTTCCATGAATATATGCCAGAAGTTTATGTACTAACATTGAATATCTAATGTGCAATGTACAAGAGTTAAACACAACTGTGGCAGTCGTATACAGACCATCATCATATAACATACCAGTATTCAGAGAGAACTTGATTAACTTGATTGATCAAATATGACGAGATGTCCATCCAAACAAGGAGGCAGTTTGTCACTCAAATCACCTTTACTGACAAAACTGCCAGCAGCAGTTCAGGTTTGTCTGTACCAGTGGAAGACACGCCACCCAAAGCAACAGAAGATTCTGCCATTGAGATAGAGGGAGAAGACGCTGCAGACCTGGACGCTTTGTTTGAGGGACTGTGAAGGACCACTTGCTGCACCACTGGCAAGGTGCTGTTCAACTGTAACCGTGCCCTTGATGCGTCTCATCTGTTACAAGTCTCCATTGCTCGGTTTTATTTATTTTTATTTTGTCATTTTTATTTTTTAATAACTTCTGCATGTTCAACACTGTGTGGCTTGATTGTTTTAAATAAGAAATATTTTAATATATTTCAATCAAAGCAGACTTTGAATCTGTTAGTGTACAACAGCAATAAAATCTACAGCAAAGCTGACAAAAGTAACGAGTGTTGTCAAAGAGTGCAATAAAAAATGTGTGCATGCAGCAAATGTTGAGTTTTTCTTTCTCTACTCATTTTGTATATGTTGTACAAACAAAAGTAAATTACAGCTTATGGCAAGTATATTGTGTATAATCATTTTGCTGCTCATATTTCTAGACAAAAATTCAAAAAAATTTTTTTTTAAATTCAAGGTCGATAGGGGGCGCAAAATGAACATTGTGAAATTAGGCAATTTTACTAAAATGGCTGTAACTCAAGAAGTAAATGAGATATCTTCACCAAACTCAACAGACATGTGTATGAGGACAGTGTGGGGTCACAGTAAAAATACTGCATCGATTGGCCACATGGTGGCGCTATAACAGTAAAAAAAACTTAAAAGGGGGTGTGGCCACCTGACCGTTAGTCCGATTGACTTGAAATTTTGTATGCAGCATCTTGGACCAAGGTACCATGTATGTGTAAAAGGATATTGGCGTATCTAAAAAAACATGGCCGCCATCAGCCAATGAAGTTTGAGCACCTATGAAACAAGGTTAACGGAGGCCGATCGGAACGAAACTCGATGGGCATGTTCGACTCGTGGCCCAAGAGGTCTGTAAGAGTTTTGAAAGAAATCGGCCACTAGTTGGCGCTAACGAGTTTTACAGCTCTGTAATCACGTGGTGTTGCATACATCCCCACAAAATGCATATCATTAGATAGATCTCCTCATGTTGAACAACTTTGCCTCTAGAACTATTGCTGTCAATTAAATCGTTCATTAAATATTCATGAATATGTTAAAAACCTACTTTTGCGAACTAGTCCCTGTTTTTTTGCCCGATCAGAACCAAACCAGTCTAGGGCAATTCTCTGGACTCTCTAGATCAATAATTATCGAAAAAAAGTTTAACTTTTGCATTTGGCTGGTTGTAACAGGGTCATTTAGAAAAGGGGCGTGACAAAATACACTCAAAAGCCTATAAATCTGAAATAAAAACTCAGAACTTTACAAAAATTGGTGAGCATATGTGACATAACATCATTAACAAACATGGAACATTTTATGGAGATTGGACCATAGGTGGCGCTATAACTGTCAAAAAGCTTTGAAACCATGTATTTCCTATGGTAAATTGCCTGTTTTGGCTGTAATAAAACTTAATGTCTTAAATGCTTATGTGCCTAAAGGCTTTAAATGCTTGAACACCGCTAAATGCTGCTTGCAGCTTTAATTATTATTATTATTATTATTATTCTTCTGCCGTAAAACGCATCGTGCAGCCCAAACCGTAAGAGCTAGAGACTTGAAACTTTGCCATATGGTAGTACAAAAATCGAGGAGAGGTTATCAAATTATGAGCCCGATTGGCCCATAGGTGGCGCTATAGCAACCAATTGCGCGAAACTGCTCATAACTCCTAGACCGTAAGTCGTAGACTCAAGTGTTTTATATCACTGGAAAGCTGGTCACCTGACGAAAAAAACGTATATCTCCGATTTAATTTCCGTCATGATAGATTTTCCGCCATTTTGAATTTTGTCGAAAAATGACTTTTGCGAACTAGTCCCTGGTTTTTTGTCCGATCGGAACCAAACCAGTGCAGAAATGTTCTCTGGAGTCTGAATATCAATAATTATCGAAAAAAAGTTGAATTTTCAATTTCCGGTCGCTAGGGGGCGCAAAATGAACATTGTGGGAGGAGCCTATTTTACTAAAATGGCTATAACTCGAGAAGGAAATTAGATAGCTTCACCAAACTTGGTACAAATGTGCGTGAGTTCAATCTGAGGTTACAGTAAAAAAATCGCGACGATCGAACACTAGGTGGCGCTATAACATGAAAAAAACCTATAAAGGACTGACCGTTAGTCCGATTGACCTGAAAATTGGTATGCAGTGTCTTGGTCCAAGGCCCCATGTATGTGTAAGAGGACATTGGCGTATCTCAAAAAACATGGCCGCCATCGACCAAAGAAGTTGAGACGAGGTTAACGGAGGCCAATCGGAACGAAACTCGATGGGCATGTTCGACTCATGGCCTAAGAGGTCTGTAAGAGTTTTGAAAGAAATCGGCCACTAGTTGGCGCTAACGAGTTTTACGGCTCTGTAATCACGTGGTGTTGCACAAATCCCCACAAAATGCATATCATATGATAGATCTCCTCATGCTGAACAACTTTGCCTCTAGAACCATTGCTGTCAATCAAATCGTTCATTAAATATTCATGAATATGTTAAAAACCTACTTTTGCGAACTAGTCCCTGGTTTTTCGCCCGATCAAAACCAGACCAGTCTAGGACAATTCTCTGGACTCTCTAGATCAATAATTATCAAAAAAAAGTTGAACTTTTGCATTTTTCGTATGGCTATAATAGGGTCATTAAGAAAAGGGGCGTAGCAAAATACACTCAAAAGCCTATAAATCATAAATAAAAAGTCAGAACTTGACAAAAATTGGTGTGCATATGTGTCCTAACATGATGAAGAAGCATGCACAGTTTCATGGAGATCGGACCATAGGTGGCGCTTTAACTGTTAAAAAGCTTTAAAACCATGTATTTCCTATGGTAAATTGCATGTATTGGCTGTAAATGGTGTTTTCCATCTATGATCGTATAATTTTCACATCATAATGTTTAAAACCAGTGCAGTACAATTCTCTGGACTCTCTAGATCAATAATTATCAGAAAAGGTATCATTTATTCATTTGGATGGCTATAATAGGGTCACTTCAATGTGTAGTCTTGACCGAAAGCCTATATCTCTTCAATGAATGCTCAGATCTTATTAAAAACAAGTCTGAACATGTGGGCCGTGACTCTAAATAATCATGAAAATTTTCGGACAGATTGCCCAAAATATGCCTGTATAACAGTTAAAAAGGTGAAAATTATATGCACATAATGGCCTATTAAGCCAATAAGTGGTATTTTACTGCCCCCTGCTGTTTAAAAAAAGTCATTTTGTCACACTACTCAACTATAATTAATATTTAGACTTTATAAATTCACTATTTTAACATTTACAAAAACATTTAGTCAAAAATCATCTATTGAAGTGACAATTGAGTCACATTGGATCCTGAAGTTCCAAATGTCTCTATCTACAACAGAATGAGTGTGTGTAGATTAAATGATATGAAAAACATGGCATATTGTATAAGTAGGCTGTAATAGCACTGTTGTACACTAGATGGAGCAGCAGCATTAGACATTTTTAATCTTTTTATCAGCTTTCAGCATTGGCTTAAAGCAAACAAATGCTTAAAGCATTTTCTTTAATTAGTTATATATTATTACATTGCAAAGAAATATGTGAAATGCTGTGTGTGTGTGTGTGTGTGTGTAAGAATGCATTATGGAGTTAACATGATAAAAATGGTTTGCTTCAGTGCAGCATACTGGAGAAACAAAGTAGTTTAAAATGAAAGTAAGCCAATAAGTGGTCTTTTACTGTCCTCTGCTGGCCACTTTACTTATTAATAGTCTTTTCACATGTGCTTTTGCATTCATATGCATATAGACACTATAAAATCACTTATATAACAATCACTATTAAAACACATTCATATTCTGTCAGAGTGTATCAGTTCATTTGTACTGACACTTCACATCAATGCTAGCAATGTGGTAAATCATGGTAAACAGTGTTAGAACATGGCTTTTCACAATAACAGATCCCAAACGTGTGTGTGTGTGTGTGTGTGTGTGTGTAAGCATGCATTATGGAGTTAACATGATAAAAATGGTTTGCTTCAGTGCAGAATTATTATACTGGAGAAACAAAGTAGTTTAAAATGAAAGTGAGCCAATAAGTGGTCTTCTACTGCCCTCTGCTGGCCACTCTTCTTACTAATAGTCTTTTCACATGTGCTTTTGCATTCATATGCATATAGACACTATAAAATCACTTATAAAACAATTACTATTATAACACAATCATATTTTGTCAGAGTTTATCACTTCAATTGTTCTGATGCTTCACATAATTGCTATCAACGTGGTAAATCATGGTAAATAATGCCAGAAACATGGTAAATCCTTGCTACATAAAACTTAATGACTTTTGATGCTTTTGTGCTTAACGGCCTTAAAGGCCTTAACTGCTTGAACACCGCTAAATGCTGCTTTGCAGCTTTAATTATTAGGTGTTCAAGCACGAAGTGCTGAAAACCTATTGTATTTGTACTGATTTTTATTATTATTATTATTATTATTATTATTATTATTATTATTATTATTCTTCTGCCGTAAAACGCATCGTGCAGCCCAAACCGTAAGGGCTGGAGACTTGAAACTTTGTCAGATGGTAGTACAAAAATCGAGGAGAGGTTATCAAATTATGAGCCCGATTGGCCCATAGGTGGCGCTATAGCGATCAATTGCGCGTAACTGCTCATAACTCCTAGACCGTAAGGCGTAGACTCAAGTGTCTTATATCATTGGAAAGCTGGGGACCTGACGTAAAAAACGTATATCTCCGATTTCATTTCCGCCATGATGGATTTTCCGCCATTTTGAATTTTGTCGAAAAACTACTTTTGCGAACTAGTCCCTGGTTTTTCGCCCGATCGGAACCAAACCAGTGCAGAAATGTTCTCTGGAGTCTGAATATCAATAATTATTGAAAAAAAGTTGAAAGTTCGATTTCCGGTCGCTAGGGGGTGTAAAATGAACGTTGTGGGAGGAGCCTATCTTTCTAAAATGGCTATAACTCCAAAAGTAAATGAGGTAGGTTCACCAAACTTGGTACACATGTGCAAGAGTTCAGTCTGAGGTCACAGTAACAAAATCGCGACGATCGGACACTAGGTGGCGCTATAACATTAAAAAAACATAAAAGGGGGTGTGGCC
This sequence comes from Semotilus atromaculatus, assembly GCA_031834385.1. Taxonomy (NCBI): domain Eukaryota; kingdom Metazoa; phylum Chordata; class Actinopteri; order Cypriniformes; family Leuciscidae; genus Semotilus; species Semotilus atromaculatus. The sequence goes on along the minus strand of JAULUF010000050.1, from coordinate 2,201,472 downwards.
ACCTGACCGTTAGTCCGATTGACTTGAAATTTGGTATGCAGTGTCTTGGTCCAAGATACCATGTATGTGTAAAAGGATATTGGCGTATCTCAAAAAACATGGCCGCCATCGGCCAATGAATTTGAGCACCTATGAAACAAGGTTAATGGAGGCCGATCGGAACGAAACTCGATGGACATGTTCGACTCGTGGCCCACGAGGTCTGTAAGAGTTTTGAAAGAAATCGGCCACTAGTTGGCGCTAACGAGTTTTACGGCTCTGTAATCACGTGGTGTTGCACACATCCACACAAAATGCATATCACTAGATACATCTCCTCATGCTGAACAACTTTGCCTCTAGAACCATTGCTGTCAATTAAATCGTTCATTAAATATGCACGAATATGTTAAAAACCTACTTTTGCGAACTAGTCCCTGGTTTTTTGCCCGATCAAAATCAGACCAGTCTAGGACAATTCTCTGGACTCTCTAGATCAATAATTATCGAAAAAAAGTTGAATTTTTGCATTTGGCTGGCTGTAACAGGGTCATTTAGACAAGGGGGGTGTCAAAATACACTCAAAAGCCTATACATCCTAAAGGAAAACTCAGAACTTCACAAATATTGATGAGCATATGTGTCATAACATGGGGAAGAAGCATGCAAAGTTTCATGGAGATCGGACCATAGCTGGCGCTATAACTGTTAAAAAGCTTTAAAACCATGCATTTCCAATGGTAAACTGCCTGTATTGGCTGTGTGTGCTCTTTTTTTTTCCCATCTATGAGCATATGTTAAAATCAATGTTCAAACCAGTGCAGTACAATTCTCTGGACTCTCTAGATCAATAATTATCAGAAAAGGTATAACTTATTAATTTGCATGGCTATAATAGTGACATTTCAATACGTAGCCTTGAACAGGTGTCCCTGAAAGCTGCATATTAAGCCAATAAGTGGTATTATACTGACCCCTGCTGTTTAAAATAGACATTTTGTCATGCTACTTACTAATATTATACTATAATGCTTATTTAGACTTTATAAAATCACTATTTTAACATTTACACTCACATTTTGTCAAAATTCATCTATTGGAGATCTACTATTGAGAACTTGCTTATTTGAGAATAGTATTACATTCAAATCCACATCGACTTTTTAAAACGAAAGTAAAACCGTTAGGCCACGCCCCTTCAGTACAAATTCACTCATAACTCGAAAACGGAAAGTCACTGCATGCTCAAATTTTGATGGTAAGGTCCTCTCGGGGGTCTTGATTGAAATCTAGCGTCGCGGGACTCGGGAGCACCCCCCCGCGGATCGCTAATTTGTGAGAACCACGATTTGGAACGGCTGTATCTCCCGATCTAGACCACGTAGATCCTTGTGCGATAGCTTGTTGGAAAGGGCCCGTCCTCATCTAGCTTCGATTCGAGTATGGTGCGATTTGGCCCATGCATTCCCGAGATATAAGCCCACAAAGATATACATTTCAACGGACACAAGTCCCTGCTCCAAAAACCCAGCAACACCGGGATGGTCTTGTTCAACAGGGCTCCTCTAACACTATCTAAGGTCTGAGTTTCAGATTTTTTCGCTTTCTCGTTCCCGAGATATAAGTAAAACAAATAAAAAAATCCTGTCATTCATTTCAACTGTATTGTAATACCGCTGTTGTCCACGAGAGGGAGCAACAGCATTAGACATTTTTAATCTTTTTAAGCTGTTTTCAGCATTGGCTAACAAACAAATGCTTAAAGCTATGTATTATGATGGAAATAATATTTATAATAAATCATATAATATGAAATAATGATTTATTATAAAGTTTAATATAATTACATCACAAAGAAATACGTGAAATGCTTATAGACCACTAAAAGAGATTTTCACAATAGCATGACCTGAAAGTGTGTGTGTGTGTGTGTGTGCAAAGGCACCTGTGAAAACACTTTATTAATAAGTATAATGTCCAGCAGAGGGCAGTAGAAGACCACTTATTGGCTCACTTTCATTTTGACAGACTTGTTTTTCACCAGTTTTCTGCACTAAAGCAAACCAGTTTTTCTATGTTAACTATTATAAGACAATCATATTTTGACAGAGTTTATCACTTCATTTGTTCTGATGCTAGCAACATGGTAAATCATGGTAAATCACGGTAGAAACATTTAAAAATATTCAAAAGAAATAAGAATAATTAAAACAGTTTAGAATAAAGAAATTAAAATAATCAACAGAAATACGAATAATTAAAACAGTATAGAATAAAAAATTCAATAAAATACAGAACAAACAGTCGGACGAACAGTGAAACAGTGATCATTCAGTAAATGCACAGCTAAACAGAAGTGTTTTGAGTCTGGATGTGAATGTGACTACTGTAGGAGCACATCTGATCTCTACTGGAGGAGCACATCTGATCTCTTCTGGAGGAGCACATCTGATCTCTACTGTAGGAGCACATCTGATCTCTACTGTAGGAGCACATCTGATCTCTACTGTAGGAACACATCTGATCTCTTCTGGAGGAGCACATCTGATCTCTACTGTAGGAGCACATCTGATCTCTTCTGGAGTAGCACATCTGATCTCTTTTGGAAGCTGGTTCCAGCATGGCTGGCAAAGTAGTCTAAAGCAGACTCTCCTTGTTTAGAGTGAACCCTTGGTATTTCTAGCTGACGTGATCCTAATCATCTGAGTGATCTGTTGGGTTTATATTCAGTGAGCATATCTGCAATATTTTGAGGTCCTAGGCCATTGAATGATTTATATACCAGTAATAATACTTTAAAATCAATCCTAAATGTAACTGGGAGCCAGTGTAAAGACCTGATGACTGGTGTGATGTGTTCATATGTTCTGGTTCTGCTCAGCGTTCTGTATGAGCTGCAACTGTCTGATGGTCATTTTGGGAAGGCCAGTGAAGAGTCCATTACAATAATCCACTGCTGGAGATGAAAGCATGCACAAGTTTATCTAAGTCTTGACTGGAAACAAAGCATCTATTTTTTGCAATATTTTCAGATGATAATATGCTGATTTGGTTATTGCTTTGACATGACTACTGAAGCTAAGGTCTGATTCTAGAGACACACCAAGATTCCTGACTTGATTTTTAGCTGTTAGACCCCTACGGTGAAGGTATGCATTCACCTTGAGAACTTCATCTTTGTTTCAAACGCAATGACTTCAATTTTGTCTTTATTTAACTGAAGAAAGTTTTGGCACATCCAATTGTTTACTTCATCAATGCATTGGCACAGGGAGTCAATGGGGCTGTAGTCGTTAGGCGATAGGGCTAATTAGAGCTGTGTGTCATCTGCAGAGCTGTGGTTCTTTTTCATTATTTGGCTCATTGGGGGCATGTACAGGTTGAATAGATAAATCATGGTAACTATGATAAATCATGCTAGAATAATATTAAATCATACTAGAATGTGTTCAATTGTGGTAAACCATGCAAGAACAGGGTCAATCATGGTGAATCGTACTAGAACTTGGTATAAAACATTGTATATTCCATCTATGATGTCAATGGTTAAATGCTTGCTACATAAAACTTAATATATTTTGATGCATTTGAGCTTAACTGCCTTAACTGTCTTAACTGTCTTAAATGCTTGAACACCGCTAAATGCTGCTTGCAGCTTTAATTATTATTATTATTATTATTATTCCGCCCTAAAACGCGTCGTGCAGACCAAACCGTAAGTGCTAGAGACTTGATATTTGGGATTAAGGTAGCACAGAAATCGAGGAGAGGTTGAGAGAGTATGAGCCCGATTGGCCCATAGGTGGCGCTATAGCAACAAAAACGCGAAAGTGCTCATAACTCCTAGACCGTAAGTCGTAGAGTCAAGTGTCTTATATCATTGGAAAGCTGGACTCTTGACTTAAAAAACGTATATCTCCGATTTCATTTCCGCCATGATAGATTTTCCGCCATTTTGAATTTTGTCAAAAAAACGATTTTTGCGAACTAGTCCCTGGTTTTTCGCCCGATCGGAACCAAACCAGTGCAGAAATGTTCTCTGGAGTCTCAATATCAATAATTATCGAAAAAAAGTTGAAATTTCGATTTCCGGTCGCTAGGGGGCGCAAAATGAACGTTGTGGGAGGAGCCTATTTTTCTAAAATGGCTATAACTCCAAAAGTAAATGAGGTAGGTTCACCAAACTTGGTACACATGTGCATGAGTTCAGTCTGAGGTCACAGTAAAAAAATCGCGACGATCGGACACTAGGTGGCGCTATAACATTAAAAAAACATAAAAGGGGGTGTGGCCACCTGACCGTTAGTCCGATTGACTTGAAATTTGGTATGCAGTGTCTTGGACCAAGGTACCATGTATGTGTAAAAGGATATTGGCGTATCTCAAAAAACATGGCCGCCATCGGCCAATGAATTTTGAGCATCTCTGAGACGAGGTTAACGGAGGCCGATCGGAACGAAACTCGATGGGCATGTTCGACTCATGGCCCAAGAGGTCTGTAAGAGTTTTGAAAGAAATCGGCCACTAGTTGGCGCTAACGAGTTTTACGACTCTGTAATCACGTGGTGTTGCACAAATCCCCACAAAATGCATATCATTTGATAGATCTCCTCATGCTGAACAACTTTGCCTCTAGAACCATTGCTGTCAATCAAATCGTTCATTAAATATTCACGAATATGTTAAAAACCTACTTTTGCGAACTAGTCCCTGGTTTTTCGCCCGATCAAAACCAGACCAGTCTAGGACAATTCTCTGGACTCTCTAGATCAATAATTATCAAAAAAAAGTTTAACTTTTGCATTTTGAGTGACTGTAAAAGGGTTATTTAGAATAGGGGCTGGACAAAATACACTCAAAAGCCTATAAATCATACACAAAAACTCAGAACTTCACAAAAATTGGTGAGCATATGTGCCATACCATGGGGAAGAAGCATGCAAAGTTTCATGGAGATCGGACCATAGGTGGCGCTTTAACTGTTAAAAAGCTTTAAAACCATGTATTTCCTATGGTAAATTGCATGTATTGGCTGTAAATGGTCTTTTCCATCTATGATCGTATAATTTTCACATCATAATGTTTAAAACCAGTGCAGTACAATTCTCTGGACTCTCTAGATCAATAATTATCAGAAAAGGTATCATTTATTCATTTGGATGGCTATAATAGGGTCACTTCAATGTGTAGTCTTGACCGGAAGCCTATATCTCTTCAATGAATGCTCAGATCTTATTAAAAACAAGTCTGAACATGTGGGCCGTGACTCTAAATAATCATGAAAATTTTCGGACAGATTGCCCAAAATATGCCTGTATAACAGTTAAAAAGGTGAAAATTATATGCACATAATGGCCTATTAAGCCAATAAGTGGTATTTTACTGCCCCCTGCTGTTTAAAAAAAGTCATTTTGTCACACTACTCAACTATAATTAATATTTAGACTTTATAAATTCACTATTTTAACATTTACAAAAACATTTAGTCAAAAATCATCTATTGAAGTGACAATTGAGTCACATTGGATCCTGAAGTTCCAAATGTCTCTATCTACAACAGAATGAGTGTGTGTAGATTAAATGATATGAAAAACATGGCATATTGTATAAGTAGGCTGTAATAGCACTGTTGTCCACTAGATGGAGCAGCAGCATTAGACATTTTTAATCTTTTTATCAGCTTTCAGCATTGGCTTAAAGCAAACAAATGCTTAAAGCATTTTCTTTAATTAGTTATATATTATTACATTGCAAAGAAATATGTGAAATGCTGTGTGTGTGTGTGTGTGTGTGTAAGAATGCATTATGGAGTTAACATGATAAAAATGGTTTGCTTCAGTGCAGCATACTGGAGAAACAAAGTAGTTTAAAATGCAAGTAAGCCAATAAGTGGTCTTTTACTGCCCTCTGCTGGCCACTTTACTTATTAATAGTCTTTTCACATGTGCTTTTGCATTCATATGCATATAGACACTATAAAATCACTTATATAACAATCACTATTAAAACACATTCATATTCTGTCAGAGTGTATCAGTTCATTTGTACTGACACTTCACATCAATGCTAGCAATGTGGTAAATCATGGTAAACAGTGTTAGAACATGGCTTTTCACAATAACAGATCCCAAACGTGTGTGTGTGTGTGTGTGTGTGTGTAAGCATGCATTATGGAGTTAACATGATAAAAATGGTTTGCTTCAGTGCAGAATTATTATACTGGAGAAACAAAGTAGTTTAAAATGAAAGTGAGCCAATAAGTGGTCTTCTACTGCCCTCTGCTGGCCACTCTTCTTACTAATAGTCTTTTCACATGTGCTTTTGCATTCATATGCATATAGACACTATAAAATCACTTATAAAACAATTACTATTATAACACAATCATATTTTGTCAGAGTTTATCACTTCAATTGTTCTGATGCTTCACATAATTGCTATCAACGTGGTAAATCATGGTAAATAATGCCAGAAACATGGTAAATCATAGTAAATAAGGTAAATCATGCTAGAATCCTGGTAAATCATTCTAGAATGTGCTATATCATGGTAAATCATCCTATAACATGGTACATCAAGGTAAACTATGGAAAATCATGTTAGATTCATGGTAAATGATACTGGAACATGGTAAATCATGAAAAATCACACTGAAATGTAGTATATCATGGTAAATCATGCTTGCTACATAAAACTTAATGACTTTTGATGCTTTTGTGCTTAACGGCCTTAAAGGCCTTAACTGCTTGAACACCGCTAAATGCTGCTTTGCAGCTTTAATTATTAGGTGTTCAAGAACGAAGTTCTGAAAACCTATTGTATTTGTGCTGATTTTTATTAGGTGTTCAAGCACGAAGTGCTGAAAACCTATTGTATTTGTACTGATTTTTATTATTATTATTATTATTATTATTATTCTTCTGCCGTAAAACGCATCGTGCAGCCCAAACCGTAAGGGCTGGAGACTTGAAACTTTGTCAGGTGGTAGTACAAAAATCGAGGAGAGGTTATCAAATTATGAGCCCGATTGGCCCATAGGTGGCGCTATAGCGATCAATTGCGCGTAACTGCTCATAACTCCTAGACCGTAAGGCGTAGACTCAAGTGTCTAATATCATTGGAAAGCTGGGGGCCTGACGTAAAAAACGTATATCTCCGATTTCATTTCCGCCATGATGGATTTTCCGCCATTTTGAATTTTGTCGAAAAACTACTTTTGCGAACTAGTCCCTGGTTTTTCGCCCGATCGGAACCAAACCAGTGCAGAAATGTTCTCTGGAGTCTGAATATCAATAATTATCGAAAAAAAGTTGAAAGTTCGATTTCCGGTCGCTAGGGGGTGCAAAATGAACGTTGTGGGAGGAGCCTATTTTTCTAAAATGGCTATAACTCCAAAAGTAAATGAGGTAAGTTCACCAAACTTGGTACACATGTGCAAGAGTTCAGTCTGAGGTCACAGTAAAAAAATCGCGACGATCGGACACTAGGTGGCGCTATAACATTAAAAAAACATAAAAGGGGGTGTGGCCACCTGACCGTTAGTCCGATTGACTTGAAATTTGGTATGCAGTGTCTTGGTCCAAGGTACCATGTATGTGTAAAAGGATATTGGCGTATCTCAAAAAACATGGCCGCCATCGGCCAATGAATTTGAGCACCTATGAAACAAGGTTAACGGAGGCCGATCGGAACGAAACTCGATGGACATGTTCGACTCGTGGCCCAAGAGGTCTGTAAGAGTTTTGAAAGAAATCGGCCACTAGTTGGCGCTAACGAGTTTTACGGCTCTGTAATCACGTGGTGTTGCACACATCCACACAAAATGCATATCACTAGATAGATCTCCTCATGCTGAACAACTTTGCCTCTAGAACCATTGCTGTCAATTAAATCGTTCATTAAATATGCACGAATATGTTAAAAACCTACTTTTGCGAACTAGTCCCTGGTTTTTTGCCCGATCAAAATCAGACCAGTCTAGGACAATTCTCTGGACTCTCTAGATCAATAATTATCGAAAAAAAGTTGAATTTTTGCATTTGGCTGGCTGTAACAGGGTCATTTAGACAAGGGGGGTGTCAAAATACACTCAAAAGCCTATACATCCTAAAGGAAAACTCAGAACTTCACAAATATTGATGAGCATATGTGTCATAACATGGGGAAGAAGCATGCAAAGTTTCATGGAGATCGGACCATAGCTGGCGCTATAACTGTTAAAAAGCTTTAAAACCATGCATTTCCAATGGTAAATTGCCTGTATTGGCTGTGTGTGCTCTTTTTTTTTTTCCATCTATGAGCATATGTTAAAATCAATGTTCAAACCAGTGCAGTACAATTCTCTGGACTCTCTAGATCAATAATTATCAGAAAAGGTATAACTTATTCATTTGCATGGCTATAATAGTGACATTTCAATACGTAGCCTTGAACAGGTGTCCCTGAAAGCTGCATATTAAGCCAATAAGTGGTATTATACTGACCCCTGCTGTTTAAAATAGACATTTTGTCATGCTACTTACTAATATTATACTATAATGCTTATTTAGACTTTATAAAATCACTATTTTAACATTTACACTCACATTTTGTCAAAATTCATCTATTGGAGATCTACTATTGAGAACTTGCTTATTTGAGAATAGTATTACATTCAAATCCACATCGACTTTTTAAAACGAAAGTAAAACCGTTAGGCCACGCCCCTTCAGTACAAATTCACTCATAACTCGAAAACGGAAAGTCACTGCATGCTCAAATTTTGATGGTAAGGTCCTCTCGGGGGTCTTGATCGAAATCTAGCGTCGCGGGACTCGGGAGCACCCCCCCCCGCGGATCGCTAATTTGTGAGAACCACGATTTGGAACGGCTGTATCTCCCGAGCTAGACCACCTAGAAACTTGTGGGAGAGCTTGTTGGAAAGGCCCCGTCCTCATCTAGTTTCGATTCGAGTATGGCGCGATTTGGCCCATGCATTCCCGAGATATAAGCCCACAAAGATATACATTTCAACGGACACAAGTCCCTGCTCCAAAAACCCAGCAACACCGGGATGGTCTTGTTCAACAGGGCTCCTCTAACACTATCTAAGGTCTGAGTTTCAGATTTTTTCGCTTTCTCGTTCCCGAGATATAAGTAAAACAAATAAAAAAAATCCTGTCATTCATTTCAACTGTATTGTAATACCGCTGTTGTCCACGAGAGGGAGCAACAGCATTAGACATTTTTTATCTTTTTAAGCAGTTTTCAGCATTGGCTAACAAACAAATGCTTAAAGCTATTTATTATGATGGAAATAATATTTATAATAAATAATATAATAATAAATAAGGATTTATTATAAAGTTGAATATAATTATATCACAAAGAAATATGTGAAATGCTTATAGACCACTAAAAGAGATTTTCACAATAATATAACCCAAAAGTGTGTGTGTGTGTGTGTGTGTGTGTGTGTGTGTGTGTGTGTGTGTAAGCATGCATAATTGAGTTAACATGAAAAAAACTGGTTTGCTTTAGTGCATAATACTGATGAAACCAAGTAGTTCAAAATGAAAGTGAGACAATAAGTGGTCTTCTACTGCCCTCTACTGGACATTATACTTATTAATAGTCTTTTCACATGTGTTTTTGCATTCATTTATTTAGACACTAAAAAATCCCTTATATGACAATTACTATAATAACACAATCATATTTTGTCAGAGTTCTTCACTTCACTGTTCTGATGCTTCACATAATTGCTAGCAACGTGGTAAATCATAGTAAATCATGCTAGAATCCTGCTTAATCATTCTAGAATGTGGTTTATCATGTTAAATCATTGTATAACATTCGATGGTCACAACAAGGTAACATCAAGGTAAACTAAGACAAATCATGGTAAACTGGTAAATAATGCTAGAATTATGGCAAATCATACTGGAACATGGTAAAATCATGAAAAATCACACTAAAATCTTTTTAAAATAGTCATTTTGTCATTTTACACATCAAATGGCAGGATCAAATCCCAGATGTAGAGGTAATCCAACGAGCTGGCTCTGTTAGTGTTGAAGCCCTTATTACATCATCACAACTGCGATGGGCTGGACATGTGCGCCGGATGAGATGACTGGCCAAAGCAGTTTTTTACGCAGAGCTAACAGAGGGCAAAAGAAGCCGTGGTGGTCAAAGACTGCGTTTCAAAGATGCCCTGAAAAGACATATGCAGAACACCGGGATCTCCCCGGAAAGCTGGGAGGTACAGGCCCTGCAGTGCGTGGATTGAAAACAGTAGTCACAGCTGTTGAGAAAAAGCATCAGAAAGACTATGAGAAAGCCCATGAGAGGCGGCACTGTTCCATTGCAGCAAAAGACTTTGTCTGTAGCAAATGCCATCGCTGCTGTAGATCGAGAGCAGGCCTTCTAGCCCACATGAGAGCCGGCCTACAGTAGCCTCCAATCCAGACAGTCATCATCGATATACGACGGACTGCCGATGATGATGATAATTCTTATTTAGACTTTATAAAATCACTATTTTAACATTTACACTGACATTTAATCAAAATTCATCTATTGAAGTATTACTACTGACTATTTAGCACATTGAGAATGTGAATCCTGAAAGAGACTTGCAGTAAACATTTTGTTTTTCCATCACATAGTTCAAATGTCTGTATCTACAACAGAATGTGTGTGTGTGTGTAGTCCTAGGTTTCTGAATAAATGCTGAATAATCTGATTAACAGTTTACAAAGACATTATGTGAAATGCTTATGACCATTAAAGTATATTTTTATAATGACACATCCCAATAGCATTGAAAACAACAACAACATTTGTCTTTGTGTGTGTGTGTGTGTGTGTGTGTGTGTGTGCATGTGTGTGTGTGTGTGTGTGTGTGTGTGTGTGTGTGAAAAAAAAGCATGTGTCTACAAAAGAGGGCAAAAGGCACCTGTGAAAACACTTTATTAATAACTATAATGTCCAGCAGAGGGCAGTAGAAGACCACTTATTGGCTCACTTTCATTTTGACAGACTTGTTTTTCACCAGTATTCTGCACTAAAGCAAACCAGTTTTTCTATGTTAACTATTATAAGACAATCATATTTTGTCAATTTAACACGTCATTGCTATTGACACTTCACATCAATGCTAGCAATGTGGTAAATCATGGTAAATCATAGTAAATAATACTATTACATGGTGTATCATGGTAAATCATAGTAAATAATTCTATTACATGGTGTATCATGGTAAATCATGGTACAATCCTGCTAAATCATTCTAGAATGTGGTTTATCATGGTAAATCATCCTATAACATGGTAAACCAAGGTAAATTAAGAAAAATCATGGTAAACTATGGTAAATCATGTTAGAATCATGTTAAATGATACTAGAATGTGTTGAATTGTAGAAAACCATGCTACAACAGGGTAAATCATGGTGAATCATACTACAACTTGGTATATCATGGTAAACTATGGTAAATCTTACTGGAACATGGTAAATCATGAAAAATCACAATAAAATGTGGTATATCAGAGTAAACCATGCTAAAACAATGCTTGCTACATAAGCCTTATTGTCTTTTGATGCTTTTGTGCTTAACGGCCTTAAAGGCCTTAACTGCTTGAACACCGCTAAATGCTGCTTGTTATTATTATTATTATTCTCCTGTAAAACGCATCGTGCAGCCCAAACCGTAAGTGCTGGAGACTTGAAACTTTGTCAGATGGTAGTACAAAAATCGAGGAGAGGTTATCAAATTATGAGCCCGATTGGCCCATAGGTGGCGCTATAGCAATCAATTGCGCGTAACTGCTCATAACTCCTAGACCGTAAGTCGTAGACTCAAGTGTCTTATATCATTGGAAAGCTGGGGGCGTGACGTAAAAAACGTATATCTCCGATTTCATTTCCGCCATGATGGATTTTCCGCCATTTTGAATTTAGTCGAAAAACTACTTTTGCGAACTAGTCCCTGGTTTTTCGCCCGATCGGAACCAAACCAGTGCAGAAATGTTCTCTGGAGTCTGAATATCAATAATTATCGAAAAAAAGTTGAAATTTCGATTTCCGGTCGCTAGGGGGCGCAAAATGAACGTTGTGGGAGGAGCCTATTTTTCTAAAATGGCTATAACTCCAAAAGTAAATGAGGTAGGTTCACCAAACTTGGTACACATGTGCATGAGTTCAGTCTGAGGTCACAGTAAAAAAATCGCGACGATCGGACACTAGGTGGCGCTATAACATTAAAAAAACATAAAAGGGGGTGTGGCCACCTGACCGTTAGTCCGATTGACTTGAAATTTGGTATGCAGTGTCTTGGACCAAGGTAACATGTATGTGTAAAAGGATATTGGCGTATCTCAAAAAACATGGCCGCCATCGGCCAATGAAGTTTGAGCCCCTCTGAGACGAGGTTAACGGAGGCCGATCGGAACGAAACTCGATGGGCATGTTCGACTCATGGCCCAAGAGGTCTGTAAGAGTTTTGAAAGAAATCGGCCACTAGTTGGCGCTAACGAGTTTTATGGCTCTTTAATCACGTGGTGTTGCACACATCCCCACAAAATGCATATCATTTGATAGATCTCCTCATGCTGAACAACTTTGCCTCTAGAACCATTGCTGCCAATCAAATCGTTCATTAAATATTCACGAATATGTTAAAAACCTACTTTTGCGAACTAGTCCCTGGTTTTTTGCCCGATCAAAACCAGACCAGTCTAGGACAATTCTCTGGACTCTCTAGATCAATAATTATCGAAAAAAAGTTGAACTTTTGCATTTTGAGTGACTGTAAAAGGGTTATTTAGAATAGGGGCTGGACAAAATACACTCAAAAGCCTATAAATCATACATAAAAACTCAAAACTTCACAAAAATTGCTGAGTATATGTGCCATGCCATGGGGAAGAAGCTTACAAAGTTTCATGGAGATCGGACAATAGGTGGCGCTATAACTGTCAAAAAGCTTTAAAACCATAGATTTTCTATGGTAAAATGCCTGCATTGGCTGTAAATGGTCTTTTCCATCTATGATCATATTAATATTTATATCATAATGTTCAAAACCAGTGCAGTACAATTCTCTGGACTCTCTAGATCAATAATTATCAGAAAAGATATAACTTATTCATTTAGATGGCTATAATAGTGACACTTCAATACGTAGCCTTGACCAGGTGTCCCTGAAAGCCTATATCTCTTCAATGAATGCTCATATCTTCTTAAAAACAAGTTAAAACATGTGAAACTAAATAAGCACGACAATTTTCAGACAGATCGGACAAAATATGCCTCTATAACAGTTAAAAAGGTGAAAATGATATGAACATAATGGCATATTAAGCCAATAAGTGGTATTATACTGCCCCCTGCTGTTTAAAATAGTCATTTTGTCATTCTACTAACTAAAAGTATACTATAATTCTTATTTAGACTTTATAAAATCACTATTTTAACATTTACACTGACATTTAGTGAAAATACCTCTATTAAAGTATTACTACTGAGTCTGACTCTGAGTCTTATTATGTGAAATGCTTATGACCATTAAAGTATATTTTCATAATGACACATCCCAATAGCATTGAAAACAACTACAACATTTGTCTTTGTGTGTGTGTGTGTGTGTGTGTGTGTGTGTGTGTTTGTGTGTGTGTGAAGCATATAAGTTAAATATGAGTGCAAAACCACCTGTGAAAACACTTTATCAATAAGTATAATGTCCAGCAGAGGGCAGTAGAAGACCACTTATTGGCTCACTTTCATTTTGACAGACTTGTTTTTCACCAGTATTCTGCACTAAAGCAAACCAATTTTTCCATGTTAACTATAAGACAATCATATTTTGTAAATTTAACACGTCATTGCTATTGACACTTCACATCAATGCTAGCAATGTGGTAAATCATGGTAAATCATAGTAAATAATACTATTACATGGTGTATAATGGTAAATCATAGTAAATAATTCTCTTACATGGTGTATCATGGTAAATCATGGTACAATCCTGGTAAATCATTCAAGAATGTGGTTTATCATGGTAAATCATCCTATAACATGGTAAACCAAGGTAAATTAAGAAAAATCATGGTAAACTATGGTAAATCATGCTAGAATCATGTTAAATGATACTAGAATGTGTTGAATTGTGCAAAACCATGCTACAACAGGGTAAATCATGGTGAATCATACTAGAACTTGGTATATCATGGTAAACTATGGTAAATCTTACTGGAACATGGTAAATCATGAAATATCACAATAAAATGTGGTATATCATAGTAAATCATGCTAAAACAATGCTTGCTACATAAGCCTTAATGTCTTTTGATGCTTTTGAGCTTAACTGCCTTAACTGCCTTAACTGCTTGAACACCGCTAAATGCTGCTAGCAGCTTTAATTATTATTATTATTATTATTCCGCCCTAAAACGCGTCGTGCAGACCAAACCGTAAGTGCTAGAGACTTGATATTTGGGATTAAGGTAGCACAGAAATCGAGGAGAGGTTGAGAGAGTATGAGCCCGATTGGCCCATAGGTGGCGCTATAGCAACAAAAACGCGAAAGTGCTCATAACTCCTAGACCGTAAGTCGTAGAGTCAAGTGTCTTATATCATTGGAAAGCTGGACTCTTGACTTAAAAAACGTATATCTCCGATTTCATTTCCGCCATGATAGATTTTCCGCCATTTTGAATTTTGTCAAAAAACGATTTTTGCGAACTAGTCCCTGGTTTTTTGCCCGATCGGAACCAAACCAGTGCAGAAATGTTCTCTGGAGTCTGAATATCAATAATTATCAAAAAAAAGTTGAATTTTCTATTTCCGGTCGCTAGGGGGCGCAAAATAAACGTTATGGGAGGAGCCTATTTTTCTAAAATGGCTATAACTCCAGAAGTAAATGAGGTAGGTTCACCAAACTTGGTACACATGTGCATGAGTGCAATTTGAGGTCACAGTAAAAAAATCGCGACGATCGGACACTAGGTGGCGCTATAACATTAAAAAAACATAAAAGGGGGTGTGGCCACCTGACCGTTAGTCCGATTGACTTGAAATTTGGTATGCAGTGTCTTGGACCAAGGCCCCATGTATGTGTAAAAGGATATTGGCGTATCTCAAAAAGCATGGCCGCCATCGGCCAATGAAGTTTGAGCATCTCTGAGACGAGGTTAACGGAGGCCGATCGGAACGAAACTCGATGGGCATGTTCGACTCGTGGCCCAAGAGGTCTGTAAGAGTTTTGAAAGAAATCAGCCACTAGTTGGCGCTAACGAGTTTTATGGCTCTTTAATCACGTGGTGTTGCACACATTCCCACAAAATGCATATCATTTGATAGATCTCCTCATGCTGAACAACTTTGCCTCTAGAACCATTGCTGTCAATCAAATCGTTCATTAAATATTCACGAATATGTTAAAAACCTACTTTTGCGAACTAGTCCCTGGTTTTTCGCCCGATCAAAACCAGACCAGTCTAGGACAATTCTCTGGACTCTCTAGATCAATAATTATCAAAAAAAAGTTGAACTTTTGCATTTTGAGTGACTGTAAAAGGGTTATTTAGACTAGGGGCTGGACAAAATACACTCAAAAGCCTATAAATCATACACAAAAACTCAGAACTTCACAAAAATTGGTGAGCATATGTGCCATACCATGGGGAAGAAGCATGCAAAGTTTCATGGAGATCGGACCATAGGTGGCGCTTTAACTGTTAAAAAGCTTTAAAACCATGTATTTCCTATGGTAAATTGCATGTATTGGCTGTAAATGGTCTTTTCCATCTATGATCGTATAATTTTCACATCATAATGTTTAAAACCAGTGCAGTACAATTCTCTGGACTCTCTAGATCAATAATTATCAGAAAAGGTATCATTTATTCATTTGGATGGCAATAATAGGGTCACTTCAATGTGTAGTCTTGACCGAATGTGCCCGAAAGCCTATATCTCTTCAATGAATGCTCAGATCGTGAGCCGTGACTCTAAATAATCATGAAAATTTTCGGACAGATTGGACAAAATATGCTTGTATAACAGTTAAAAAGGTGAAAATTATATGCACATAATGGCCTATTAAGCCAATAAGTGGTATTTTACTGCCCCCTGGTGTTTAAAAAAAGTCATTTTGTCACACTACTCAACTATACTTAATATTTAGACTTTATAATTTCACTATTTTAACATTTACAAAAACATTTAGTCAAAAATCATCTATTGAAGTGACAATTGAGTCACATTGGATCCTGAAGTTCCAAATGTCTCTATCTACAACAGAATGAGTGTGTGTAGATTAAATGATATGAAAAACATGGCATATTGTATAAGTAGGCTGTAATAGCACTGTTGTCCACTAGATGGAGCAGCAGCATTAGACATTTTTAATCTTTTTATCAGCTTTCAGCATTGGCTTAAAGCAAACAAATGCTTAAAGCATTTTCTTTAATTAGTTATATATTATTACATTGCAAATAAATATGTGAAATGCTGTGTGTGTGTGTGTGTGTGTGTAAGAATGCATTATGGAGTTAACATGATAAAAAAGGTTTGCTTCAGTGCAGCATACTGGAGAAACAAAGTAGTTTAAAATGAAAGTAAGCCAATAAGTGGTCTTTTACTGCCCTCTGCTGGCCACTTTACTTATTAATAGTCTTTTCACATGTGCTTTTGCATTCATATGCATATAGACACTATAAAATCACTTATATAACAATCACTATTAAAACACATTCATATTCTGTCAGAGTGTATCAGTTCATTTGTACTGACACTTCACATCAATGCTAGCAATGTGGTAAATCATGGTAAACAGTGTTAGAACATGGCTTTTCACAATAACAGATCCCAAACGTGTGTGTGTGTGTGTGTGTGTGTGTAAGCATGCATTATGGAGTTAACATGATAAAAATGGTTTGCTTCAGTGCAGAATTATTATACTGGAGAAACAAAGTAGTTTAAAATGAAAGTGAGCCAATAAGTGGTCTTCTACTGCCCTCTGCTGGCCACTCTTCTTACTAATAGTCTTTTCACATGTGCTTTTGCATTCATATGCATATAGACACTATAAAATCACTTATAAAACAATTACTATTATAACACAATCATATTTTGTCAGAGTTTATCACTTCAATTGTTCTGATGCTTCACATAATTGCTATCAACGTGGTAAATCATGGTAAATAATGCCAGAAACATGGTAAATCATAGTAAATAAGGTAAATCATGCTAGAATCCTGGTAAATCATTCTAGAATGTGCTATATCATGGTAAATCATCCTATAACATGGTACATCAAGGTAAACTATGGAAAATCATGTTAGATTCATGGTAAATCATACTGGAACATGGTAAATCATGAAAAATCACACTGAAATGTAGTATATCATGGTAAATCATGCTTGCTACATAAAACTTAATGACTTTTGATGCTTTTGTGCTTAACGGCCTTAAAGGCCTTAACTGCTTGAACACCGCTAAATGCTGCTTTGCAGCTTTAATTATTATTATTATTATTATTCTTCTGCCGTAAAACGCATCGTGCAGCCCAAACCGTAAGAGCTAGAGACTTGAAACTTTGCCATATGGTAGTACAAAAATCGAGGAGAGGTTATCAAATTATGAGCCCGATTGGCCCATAGG
Source organism: Semotilus atromaculatus (assembly GCA_031834385.1). NCBI lineage: Eukaryota > Metazoa > Chordata > Actinopteri > Cypriniformes > Leuciscidae > Semotilus > Semotilus atromaculatus. The sequence continues at coordinate 2,183,846 of JAULUF010000050.1, read as the reverse complement.
TGGCGCTATAGCAACCAATTGCGCGAAACTGCTCATAACTCCTAGACCGTAAGTCGTAGACTCAAGTGTTTTATATCACTGGAAAGCTGGTCACCTGACGAAAAAAACGTATATCTCCGATTTAATTTCCGTCATGATAGATTTTCCGCCATTTTGAATTTTGTCGAAAAATGACTTTTGCGAACTAGTCCCTGGTTTTTTGTCCGATCGGAACCAAACCAGTGCAGAAATGTTCTCTGGAGTCTGAATATCAAAAATTATCGAAAAAAAGTTGAATTTTCGATTTCCGGTCGCTAGGGGGCGCAAAATGAACGTTGTGGGAGGAGCCTATTTTTCTAAAATGGCTATAACTCCAAAAGTAAATTAGATAGCTTCACCAAACTTGGTACACATGTGCGTGAGTTCAATCTGAGGTTACAGTAAAAAAATCGCGACGATCGAACACTAGGTGGCGCTATAACATGAAAAAAACGTATAAAGGACTGACCGTTAGTCCGATTGACCTGAAAATTGGTATGCTGTGTCTTGGTCCAAGGCCCCATGTATGTGTAAAAGGATATTGGCGTATCTCAAAAAACATGGCCGCCATCGACCAAAGAAGTTGAGACGAGGTTAACGGAGGCCAATCGGAACGAAACTCGATGGGCATGTTCAACTCATGGCCTAAGAGGTCTGTAAGAGTTTTGAAAGAAATCGGCCACTAGTTGGCGCTAACGAGTTTTACGGCTCTGTAATCACGTGGTGTTGCACAAATCCCCACAAAATGCATATCATATGATAGATCTCCTCATGCTGAACAACTTTGCCTCTACAACCATTGCTGTCAATCAAATCGTTCATTAAATATTCATGAATATGTTAAAAACCTACTTTTGCGAACTAGTCCCTGGTTTTTCGCCCGATCAAAACCAGACCAGTCTAGGACAATTCTCTGGACTCTATAGATCAATAATTATCGAAAAAAGTTGAACTTTTGCATTTTTCGTATGGCTATAATAGGGTCATTAAGAAAAGGGGCGTAGCAAAATACACTCAAAAGCCTATAAATCATAAATAAAAAGTCAGAACTTGACAAAAATTGGTGTGCATATGTGTCCTAACATGATGAAGAAGCATGCACAGTTTCATGGAGACCGGACCATAGGTGGCGCTTTAACTGTTAAAAAGCTTTAAAACCATGTATTTCCTATGGTAAATTGCATGTATTGGCTGTAAATGGTGTTTTCCATCTATGATCGTATAATTTTCACATCATAATGTTTAAAACCAGTGCAGTACAATTCTCTGGACTCTCTAGATCAATAATTATCAGAAAAGGTATAATTTATTCATTTGGATGGCTATAATAGGGTCACTTCAATGTGTAGTCTTGACCGAGTGTGCCCGAAAGCTTATATCTCTTCAATGAATGCTCAGATCGTATTAAAAACAAGTCTGAACATGTGGGCCGTGACTCTAAATAATCATGAAAATTTTCGGACAGATTGGACAAAATATGCTTGTATAACAGTTAAAAAGGTGAAAATTATATGCACATAATGGCCTATTAAGCCAATAAGTGGTATTTTACTGCCCCCTGCTGTTTAAAAAAAGTCATTTTGTCACACTACTCAACTATACTTAATATTTAGACTTTATAAATTCACTATTTTAACATTTACAAAAACATTTAGTCAAAAATCATCTATTGAAGTGACAATTGAGTCACATTGGATCCTGAAGTTCCAAATGTCTCTATCTACAACAGAATGAGTGTGTGTAGATTAAATGATATGAAAAACATGGCATATTGTATAAGTAGCCTGTAATAGCACTGTTGTCCACTAGATGGAGCAGCAGCATTAGACATTTTTAATCTTTTTATCAGCTTTCAGCATTGGCTTAAAGCAAACAAATGCTTAAAGCATTTTCTTTAATTAGTTATATATTATTACATTGCAAAGAAATATGTGAAATGCTGTGTGTGTGTGTGTAAGAATGCATTATGGAGTTAACATGATAAAAATGGTTTGCTTCAGTGCAGCATACTGGAGAAACAAAGTAGTTTAAAATGAAAGTAAGCCAATAAGTGGTCTTTTACTGCCCTCTGCTGGCCACTTTACTTATTAATAGTCTTTTCACATGTGATTTTGCATTCATATGCATATAGACACTATAAAATCACTTATATAACAATCACTATTAAAACACATTCATATTCTGTCAGAGTGTATCAGTTCATTTGTACTGACACTTCACATCAATGCTAGCAATGTGGTAAATCATGGTTAACAGTGTTAGAACATGGCTTTTCACAATAACAGGTCCCAAACGTGTGTGTGTGTGTGTGTGTGTGTGTAAGCATGCATTATGGAGTTAACATGATAAAAATGGTTTGCTTCAGTGCAGAATTATTATACTGGAGAAACAAAGTAGTTTAAAATGAAAGTGAGCCAATAAGTGGTCTTCTACTGCCCTCTGCTGGCCACTCTTCTTACTAATAGTCTTTTCACATGTGCTTTTGCATTCATATGCATATAGACACTATAAAATCACTTATAAAACAATTACTATTATAACACAATCATATTTTGTCAGAGTTTATCACTTCAATTGTTCTGATGCTTCACATAATTGCTATCAACGTGGTAAATCATGGTAAATAATGCCAGAAACATGGTAAATCATAGTAAATAAGGTAATCATGCTAGAATCCTGGTAAATCATTATACAATGTGCTATATCATGGTAAATCATCCTATAACATGGTACATCAAGGTAAACTATGGAAAATCATGTTAGATTCATGGTAAATCATACTGGAACATGGTAAATCATGAAAAATCACACTGAAATGTAGTATATCATGGTAAATCATGCTTGCTACATAAAACTTAATGACTTTTGATGCTTTTGTGCTTAACGGCCTTAAAGGCCTTAACTGCTTGAACACCGCTAAATGCTGCTTTGCAGCTTTAATTAGGTGTTCAAGCACGAAGTGCTGAAAACCTATTGTATTTGTACTGATTTTTATTATTATTAGGTGTTCAAGCACGAAGTGCTGAAAACCTATTGTATTTGTACTGATTTTTATTAGGTGTTCAAGAACGAAGTTCTGAAAACCTATTGTATTTGTGCTGATTTTTAGGTGTTCAAGCACGAAGTGCTGAAAACCTATTGTATTTGTACTGATTTTTATTATTATTATTATTATTATTATTATTATTATTATTATTATTATTCTTCTGCCGTAAAACGCATCGTGCAGCCCAAACCGTAAGGGCTGGAGACTTGAAACTTTGTCAGATGGTAGTACAAAAATCGAGGAGAGGTTATCAAATTATGAGCCCGATTGGCCCATAGGTGGCGCTATAGCGATCAATTGCGCGTAATTGCTCATAACTCCTAGACCGTAAGGCGTAGACTCAAGTGTCTTATATCATTGGAAAGCTGGGGGCCTGACGTAAAAAACGTATATCTCCGATTTCATTTCCGCCATGATGGATTTTCCGCCATTTTGAATTTTGTCGAAAAACTACTTTTGCGAACTAGTCCCTGGTTTTTCGCCCGATCGGAACCAAACCAGTGCAGAAATGTTCTCTGGAGTCTGAATATCAATAATTATCGAAAAAAAGTTGAAAGTTCGATTTCCGGTCGCTAGGGGGTGCAAAATGAACGTTGTGGGAGGAGCCTATTTTTCTAAAATGGCTTTAACTCCAAAAGTAAATGAGGTAGGTTCACCAAACTTGGTACACATGTGCAAGAGTTCAGTCTGAGGTCACAGTAAAAAAATCGCGACGATCAGACACTAGGTGGCGCTATAACATTAAAAAAACATAAAAGGGGGTGTGGCCACCTGACCGTTAGTCCGATTGACTTGAAATTTGGTATGCAGTGTCTTGGTCCAAGGTACCATGTATGTGTAAAAGGATATTGGCGTATCTCAAAAAACATGGCCGCCATCGGCCAATGAATTTGAGCACCTATGAAACAAGGTTAACGGAGGCCGATCGGAACGAAACTCGATGGACATGTTCGACTCGTGGCCCAAGAGGTCTGTAAGAGTTTTGAAAGAAATCGGCCACTAGTTGGCGCTAACGAGTTTTACGGCTCTGTAATCACGTGGTGTTGCACACATCCACACAAAATGCATATCACTAGATAGATCTCCTCATGCTGAACAACTTTGCCTCTAGAACCATTGCTGTCAATTAAATCGTTCATTAAATATGCACGAATATGTTAAAAACCTACTTTTGCGAACTAGTCCCTGGTTTTTTGCCCGATCAAAATCAGACCAGTCTAGGACAATTCTCTGGACTCTCTAGATCAATAATTATCGAAAAAAAGTTGAATTTTTGCATTTGGCTGGCTGTAACAGGGTCATTTAGACAAGGGGGGTGTCAAAATACACTCAAAAGCCTATACATCCTAAAGGAAAACTCAGAACTTCACAAATATTGATGAGCATATGTGTCATAACATGGGGAAGAAGCATGCAAAGTTTCATGGAGATCGGACCATAGCTGGCGCTATAACTGTTAAAAAGCTTTAAAACCATGCATTTCCAATGGTAAATTGCCTGTATTGGCTGTGTGTGCTCTTTTTTTTTTTCCATCTATGAGCATATGTTAAAATCAATGTTCAAACCAGTGCAGTACAATTCTCTGGACTCTCTAGATCAATAATTATCAGAAAAGGTATAACTTATTCATTTGCATGGCTATAATAGTGACATTTCAATACGTAGCCTTGAACAGGTGTCCCTGAAAGCTGCATATTAAGCCAATAAGTGGTATTATACTGACCCCTGCTGTTTAAAATAGACATTTTGTCATGCTACTTACTAATATTATACTATAATGCTTATTTAGACTTTATAAAATCACTATTTTAACATTTACACTCACATTTTGTCAAAATTCATCTATTGGAGATCTACTATTGAGAACTTGCTTATTTGAGAATAGTATTACATTCAAATCCACATCGACTTTTTAAAACGAAAGTAAAACCGTTAGGCCACGCCCCTTCAGTACAAATTCACTCATAACTCGAAAACGGAAAGTCACTGCATGCTCAAATTTTGATGGTAAGGTCCTCTCGGGGGTCTTGATTGAAATCTAGCGTCGCGGGACTCGGGAGCACCCCCCCGCGGATCGCTAATTTGTGAGAACCACGATTTGGAACGGCTGTATCTCCCGATCTAGACCACGTAGATCCTTGTGCGATAGCTTGTTGGAAAGGGCCCGTCCTCATCTAGCTTCGATTCGAGTATGGTGCGATTTGGCCCATGCATTCCCGAGATATAAGCCCACAAAGATATACATTTCAACGGACACAAGTCCCTGCTCCAAAAACCCAGCAACACCGGGATGGTCTTGTTCAACAGGGCTCCTCTAACACTATCTAAGGTCTGAGTTTCAGATTTTTTCGCTTTCTCGTTCCCGAGATATAAGTAAAACAAATAAAAAAATCCTGTCATTCATTTCAACTGTATTGTAATACCGCTGTTGTCCACGAGAGGGAGCAACAGCATTAGACATTTTTAATCTTTTTAAGCAGTTTTCAGCATTGGCTAACAAACAAATGCTTAAAGCTATGTATTATGATGGAAATAATATTTATAATAAATCATATAATATGAAATAATGATTTATTATAAAGTTTAATATAATTACATCACAAATAAATACGTGAAATGCTTATAGACCACTAAAAGAGATTTTCACAATAGCATGACCTGAAAGTGTGTGTGTGTGTGTGTGTGTGCAAAGGCACCTGTGAAAACACTTTATTAATAAGTATAATGTCCAGCAGAGGGCAGTAGAAGACCACTTATTGGCTCACTTTCATTTTGACAGACTTGTTTTTCACCAGTTTTCTGCACTAAAGCAAACCAGTTTTTCTATGTTAACTATTATAAGACAATCATATTTTGACAGAGTTTATCACTTCATTTGTTCTGATGCTAGCAACATGGTAAATCATGGTAAATCACGGTAGAAACATTTAAAAATAATCAAAAGAAATAAGAATAATTAAAACAGTTTAGAATAAAGAAATTAAAATAATCAACAGAAATACGAATAATTAAAACAGTATAGAATAAAAAATTCAATAAAATACAGAACAAACAGTCGGACGAACAGTGAAACAGTGATCATTCAGTAAATGCACAGCTAAACAGAAGTGTTTTGAGTCTGGATGTGAATGTGACTACTGGAGGAGCACATCTGATCTCTTCTGGAGTAGCACATCTGATCTATACTGTAGGAGCACATCTGATCTCTACTGTAGGAGCACATCTGATCTATACTGTAGGAGCACATCTGATCTATACTGTAGGAGCACATCTGATCTATACTGTAGGAGCACATCTGATCTCTTCTGGAGGAGCACATCTGATCTCTACTGGAGGAGCACATCTGATCTCTTCTGGAGGAGCACATCTGATCTCTACTGTAGGAGCACATCTGATCTCTACTGTAGGAGCACATCTGATCTCTACTGTAGGAGCACATCTGATCTCTTCTGGAGGAGCACATCTGATCTCTACTGTAGGAGCACATCTGATCTCTTCTGGAGTAGCACATCTGATCTCTACTGGAGGAGCACATCTGATCTCTTCTGGAGGAGCACATCTGATCTCTACTGTAGGAGCACATCTGATCTCTACTGTAGGAGCACATCTGATCTCTACTGTAGGAGCACATCTGATCTCTTCTGGAGGAGCACATCTGATCTCTACTGTAGGAGCACATCTGATCTCTTCTGGAGTAGCACATCTGATCTCTTTTGGAAGCTGGTTCCAGCATGGCTGGCAAAGTAGTCTAAAGCAGACTCTCCTTGTTTAGAGTGAACCCTTGGTATTTCTAGCTGACGTGATCCTAATCATCTGAGTGATCTGTTGGGTTTATATTCAGTGAGCATATCTGCAATATTTTGAGGTCCTAGGCCATTGAATGATTTATATACCAGTAATAATACTTTAAAATCAATCCTAAATGTAACTGGGAGCCAGTGTAAAGACCTGATGACTGGTGTGATGTGTTCATATGTTCTGGTTCTGCTCAGCGTTCTGTATGAGCTGCAACTGTCTGATGGTCTTTTTGGGAAGGCCAGTGAAGAGTCCATTACAATAATCCACTGCTGGAGATGAAAGCATGCACAAGTTTATCTAAGTCTTGACTGGAAACAAAGCATCTATTTTTTGCAATATTTTCAGATGATAATATGCTGATTTGGTTATTGCTTTGACATGACTACTGAAGCTAAGGTCTGATTCTAGAGACACACCAAGATTCCTGACTTGATTTTTAGCTGTTAGACCCCTACGGTGAAGGTATGCATTCACCTTGAGAACTTCATCTTTGTTTCAAACGCAATGACTTCAATTTTGTCTTTATTTAACTGAAGAAAGTTTTGGCACATCCAATTGTTTACTTCATCAATGCATTGGCACAGGGAGTCAATGGGGCTGTAGTCGTTAGGCGATAGGGCTAAGTAGAGCTGTGTGTCGTCTGCAGAGCTGTGGTTCTTTTTCATTATTTGGCTCATTGGGGGCATGTACAGGTTGAATAGATAAATCATGGTAACTATGATAAATCATGCTAGAATAATATTAAATCATACTAGAATGTGTTCAATTGTGGTAAACCATGCAAGAACAGGGTCAATCATGGTGAATCGTACTAGAACTTGGTATAAAACATTGTATATTCCATCTATGATGTCAATGGTTAAATGCTTGCTACATAAAACTTAATATATTTTGATGCATTTGAGCTTAACTGCCTTAACTGTCTTAACTGCCTTAACTGTCTTAACTGTCTTAAATGCTTGAACACCGCTAAATGCTGCTAGCAGCTTTAATTAGGTGTTCAAGCACGAAGTGCTGAAAACCTATTGTATTTGTACTGATTTTTATTATTATTATTATTATTATTATTATTATTATTCTCCTGTAAAACGCATCGTGCAGCCCAAACCGTAAGTGCTGGAGCGTTGAAACTTTGTCAGATGGTAGTACAAAAATCGAGGAGAGGTTATCAAATTATGAGCCCGATTGGCCCATAGGTGGCGCTATAGCAATCAATTGCGCGTAACTGCTCATAACTCCTAGACCGTAAGTCGTAGACTCAAGTGTCTTATATCATTGGAAAGCTGGGGGCCTGACGTAAAAAACGTATATCTCCGATTTCATTTCCGCCATGATGGATTTTCCGCCATTTTGAATTTAGTCGAAAAACTACTTTTGCGAACTAGTCCCTGGTTTTTCACCCGATTGGAACCAAACCAGTGCAGAAATGTTCTCTGGAGTCTGAATATCAATAATTATCGAAAAAAAGTTGAATTTTCGATTTCCGGTCGATAGGGGGCGCAAAATGATTGTTGTGGGAGGAGCCTATTTTTCTAAAATGGCTATAACTTCAGAAGTAAATGAGGTAGGTTCACCAAACTTGGAACACATGTGCATGAGTTCAATCTGAGGTCACAGTAAAAAAATCGCGACGATCGAACATTAGGTGGCGCTATAACATTAAAAAAACATAAAAGGGGGTGTGGCCACCTGACCGTTAGTCCGATTGACTTGAAATTTGGTATGCAGTGTCTTGGACCAAGGTCCCATGTATGTGTAAAAGGATATTGGCGTATCTAAAAAAACATGGCCGCCATCGGCCAATGAAGTTTGAGCCTCTCTGAGACGAGGTTAACTGAAGCCGATCGGAACGAAACTCGATGGGCATGTTCGACTCGTGGCCCAAGAGGTCTGAAAGAGTTTTGAAAGAAATCGGCCACTAGTTGGCGCTAACGAGTTTTATGGCTCTGTTATCACGTGGTGTTGCACACATCCCCACAAAATGCATATCATTAGATATATCTCCTCATGCTGAACAACTTTGCCTCTAGAATTATTGCTGTCAATCAAATCGTTCATTAAATATTCACGAATATATTAAAAACCTACTTTTGCGAACTAGTCCCTGGTTTTTTGCCCGATCAAAATCAGACCAGTTTAGGACAATTCTCTGGACTCTCTAGATCAATAATTATCGAAAAAAAGTTGAACTTTTGCATTTGGCTGGCTGTAACAGGGTCATTTAGAAAAGGGGTGTGTCAAAATACACTCAAAAGCCTATACATCCTAAAGGAAAACTCAGAACTTCACAAATATTGATGAGCATATGTGTCATAACATGGGGAAGAAGCATGCAAAGTTTCATGGAGATCGGACCATAGCTGGCGCTATAACTGTTAAAAAGCTTTAAAACCATGCATTTCCAATGGTAAATTGCCTGTATTGGCTGTGTGTGGTCTTTTTTTTTTTTTTTCATCTATGAGCATATGTTAAAATCAATGTTCAAACCAGTGCAGTACAATTCTCTGGACTCTCTAGATCAATAATTATCAGAAAAGGTATAACTTATTAATTTGGATGGCTATAATAGTGACATTTCAATACGTAGCCTTGAACAGGTGTCCCTGAAAGCTGCATATTAAGCCAATAAGTGGTATTATACTGACCCCTGCTGTTTAAAATAGACATTTTGTCATGCTACTTACTAATATTATACTACAATGCTTATTTAGACTTTATAAAATCACTATTTTAACATTTACACTCACATTTTGTCAAAATTCATCTATTGGAGATCTACTATTGAGAACTTGCTTATTGAGAATAGTTCAATTTTTTTGATTTACATTCAAATCCACATCGACTTTTTAAAACGAAAGTAAAACCGTTAGGCCACGCCCCTTCAGTACAAATTCACTCATAACTCGAAAACGGAAAGTCACTGCACGCTCAAATTTTGATGGTAAGGTCCTCTCGGGGGTCTTGATTGAAATCTAGCGTCGCGGGACTCGGGAGCACCCCCCCGCGGATCGCTAATTTGTGACAACCACGATTTGGAACGGCTGTATCTCCCGATCTAGACCACGTAGATCCTTGTGCGATAGCTTGTTGGAAAGGGCCCGTCCTCATCTAGCTTCGATTCGAGTATGGTGCGATTTGGCCCATGCATTCCCGAGATATAAGCCCACAAAGATATACATTTCAACGGACACAAGTCCCTGCTCCAAAAACCCAGCAACACCGGGATGGTCTTGTTCAACAGGGCTCCTCTAACACTATCTAAGGTCTGAGTTTCAGATTTTTTCGCTTTCTCGTTCCCGAGATATAAGTAAAACAAATAAAAAAATCCTGTCATTCATTTCAACTGTATTGTAATACCGCTGTTGTCCACGAGAGGGAGCAACAGCATTAGACATTTTTAATCTTTTTAAGCAGTTTTCAGCATTGGCTAACAAACAAATGCTTAAAGCTATGTATTATGATGGAAATAATATTTATAATAAATCATATAATATGAAATAATGATTTATTATAAAGTTTAATATTATTACATCACAAAGAAATACGTGAAATGCTTATAGACCACTAAAAGAGATTTTCACAATAGCATGACCTGAAAGTGTGTGTGTGTGTGTGTGTGCAAAGGCACCTGTGAAAACACTTTATTAATAAGTATAATGTCCAGCAGAGGGCAGTAGAAGACCACTTATTGGCTCACTTTCATTTTGACAGACTTGTTTTTCACCAGTTTTCTGCACTAAAGCAAACCAGTTTTTCTATGTTAACTATTATAAGACAATCATATTTTGACAGAGTTTATCACTTCATTTGTTCTGATGCTAGCAACATGGTAAATCATGGTAAATCACGGTAGAAACATTTAAAAATAATCAAAATAAATAAGAATAATTAAAACAGTTTAGAATAAAGAAATTAAAATAATCAACAGAAATACGAATAATTAAAACAGTATAGAATAAAAAATTCAATAAAATACAGTACAAACAGTCGGACGAACAGTGAAACAGTGATCATTCAGTAAATGCACAGCTAAACAGAAGTGTTTTGAGTCTGGATGTGAATGTGACTACTGTAGGAGCACATCTGATCTCTTCTGCAGGAGCACATCTGATCTCTACTGGAGGAGCACATCTGATCTCTACTGTAGGAGCACATCTGATCTCTACTGTAGGAGCACATCTGATCTCTTCTGCAGGAGCACATCTGATCTCTTCTGGAGGAGCACATCTGATCTCTACTGTAGGAGCACATCTGATCTCTACTGTAGGAGCACATCTGATCTCTTCTGGAGGAGCACATCTGATCTCTACTGTAGGAGCACATCTGATCTCTACTGTAGGAGCACATCTGATCTCTTCTGCAGGAGCACATCTGATCTCTTCTGGAGGAGCACATCTGATCTCTACTGTAGGAGCACATCTGATCTCTTCTGGAGTAGCACATCTGATCTCTACTGTAGGAGCACATCTGATCTCTTCTGGAGGAGCACATCTGATCTCTACTGTAGGAGCACATCTGATCTCTACTGTAGGAGCACATCTGATCTCTTCTGTAGGAGCACATCTGATCTCTACTGTAGGAGCACATCTGATCTCTTCTGCAGGAGCACATCTGATCTCTACTGTAGGAACACATCTGATCTCTTTTGGAAGCTGGTTCCAGCATGGCTGGCAAAGTAGCCTAAAGCAGACTCTCCTTGTTTAGAGTGAACCCTTGGTATTTCTAGCTGACGTGATCCTAATCATCTGAGTGATCTGTTGGGTTTATATTCAGTGAGCATATCTGCAATATTTTGAGGTCCTAGGCCATTGAATGATTTATATACCAGTAATAATACTTTAAAATCAATCCTAAATGTAACTGGGAGCCAGTGTAAAGACCTGATGACTGGTGTGATGTGTTCATATGTTCTGGTTCTGCTCAGCGTTCTGTATGAGCTGCAACTGTCTGATGGTCTTTTTGGGAAGGCCAGTGAAGAGTCCATTAAAATAATCCACTGCTGGAGATGAAAGCATGCACAAGTTTATCTAAGTCTTGACTGGAAACAAAGCATCTATTTTTTGCAATATTTTCAGATGATAATATGCTGATTTGGTTATTGCTTTGACATGACTACTGAAGCTAAGGTCTGATTCTAGAGACACACCAAGATTCCTGACTTGATTTTTAGCTGTTAGACCCCTAGAGTGAAGGTATGCATTCACCTTGAGAACTTCATCTTTGTTTCAAACGCAATGACTTCAATTTTGTCTTTATTTAACTGAAGAAAGTTTTGGCACATCCAATTGTTTACTTCATCAATGCATTGGCACAGGGAGTCAATGGGGCTGTAGTCGTTAGGCGATAGGGCTAAGTAGAGCTGTGTGTCGTCTGCAGAGCTGTGGTTCTTTTTCATTATTTGGCTCATTGGGGGCATGTACAGGTTGAATAGATAAATCATGGTAACTATGATAAATCATGCTAGAATAATATTAAATCATACTAGAATGTGTTCAATTGTGGTAAACCATGCAAGAACAGGGTCAATCATGGTGAATCGTACTAGAACTTGGTATAAAACATTGTATATTCCATCTATGATGTCAATGGTTAAATGCTTGCTACATAAAACTTAATATATTTTGATGCATTTGAGCTTAACTGCCTTAACTGTCTTAACTGTCTTAAATGCTTGAACACCGCTAAATGCTGCTAGCAGCTTTAATTATTATTATTATTATTATTATTCCGCCCTAAAACGCGTCGTGCAGACCAAACCGTAAGTGCTAGAGACTTGATATTTGGGATTAAGGTAGCACAGAAATCGAGGAGAGGTTGAGAGAGTATGAGCCCGATTGGCCCATAGGTGGCGCTATAGCAACAAAAACGCGAAAGTGCTCATAACTCCTAGACCGTAAGTCGTAGAGTCAAGTGTCTTATATCATTGGAAAGCTGGACTCTTGACTTAAAAAACGTATATCTCCGATTTCATTTCCGCCATGATAGATTTTCCGCCATTTTGAATTTTGTCAAAAAACGATTTTTGCAAACTAGTCCCTGGTTTTTCGCCCGATCGGAACCAAACCAGTGCAGAAATGTTCTCTGGAGTCTGAATATCAATAATTATCAAAAAAAAGTTGAATTTTCTATTTCCGGTCGCTAGGGGGCGCAAAATAAACGTTATGGGAGGAGCCTATTTTTCTAAAATGGCTATAACTCCAGAAGTAAATGAGGTAGGTTCACCAAACTTGGTACACATGTGCATGAGTGCAATTTGAGGTCACAGTAAAAAAATCGCGACGATCGGACACTAGGTGGCGCTATAACATTAAAAAAACATAAAAGGGGGTGTGGCCACCTGACCGTTAGTCCGATTGACTTGAAATTTGGTATGCAGTGTCTTGGACCAAGGCCCCATGTATGTGTAAAAGGATATTGGCGTATCTCAAAAAACATGGCCGCCATCGGCCAATGAAGTTTGAGCATCTCTGAGACGAGGTTAACGGAGGCCGATCGGAACGAAACTCGATGGGCATGTTCGACTCGTGGCCCAAGAGGTCTGTAAGAGTTTTGAAAGAAATCGGCCACTAGTTGGCGCTAACGAGTTTTATGGCTCTTTAATCACGTGGTGTTGCACACATTCCCACAAAATGCATATCATTTGATAGATCTCCTCATGCTGAACAACTTTGCCTCTAGAACCATTGCTGTCAATCAAATCGTTCATTAAATATTCACGAATATGTTAAAAACCTACTTTTGCGAACTAGTCCCTGGTTTTTCGCCCGATCAAAACCAGACCAGTCTAGGACAATTCTCTGGACTCTCTAGATCAATAATTATCAAAAAAAAGTTGAACTTTTGCATTTTGAGTGACTGTAAAAGGGTTATTTAGACTAGGGGCTGGACAAAATACACTCAAAAGCCTATAAATCATACACAAAAACTCAGAACTTCACAAAAATTGGTGAGCATATGTGCCATACCATGGGGAAGAAGCATGCAAAGTTTCATGGAGATCGGACCATAGGTGGCGCTTTAACTGTTAAAAAGCTTTAAAACCATGTATTTCCTATGGTAAATTGCATGTATTGGCTGTAAATGGTCTTTTCCATCTATGATCGTATAATTTTCACATCATAATGTTTAAAACCAGTGCAGTACAATTCTCTGGACTCTCTAGATCAATAATTATCAGAAAAGGTATCATTTATTCATTTGGATGGCTATAATAGGGTCACTTCAATGTGTAGTCTTGACCGAATGTGCCCGAAAGCCTATATCTCTTCAATGAATGCTCAGATCGTATTAAAAACAAGTCTGAACATGTGGGCCGTGACTCTAAATAATCATGAAAATTTTCGGACAGATTGGACAAAATATGCTTGTATAACAGTTAAAAAGGTGAAAATTATATGCACATAATGGCCTATTAAGCCAATAAGTGGTATTTTACTGCCCCCTGGTGTTTAAAAAAAGTCATTTTGTCACACTACTCAACTATACTTAATATTTAGACTTTATAATTTCACTATTTTAACATTTACAAAAACATTTAGTCAAAAATCATCTATTGAAGTGACAATTGAGTCACATTGGATCCTGAAGTTCCAAATGTCTCTATCTACAACAGAATGAGTGTGTGTAGATTAAATGATATGAAAAACATGGCATATTGTATAAGTAGGCTGTAATAGCACTGTTGTCCACTAGATGGAGCAGCAGCATTAGACATTTTTAATCTTTTTATCAGCTTTCAGCATTGGCTTAAAGCAAACAAATGCTTAAAGCATTTTCTTTAATTAGTTATATATTATTACATTGCAAAGAAATATGTGAAATGCTGTGTGTGTGTGTGTGTGTGTAAGAATGCATTATGGAGTTAACATGATAAAAATGGTTTGCTTCAGTGCAGCATACTGGAGAAACAAAGTAGTTTAAAATGAAAGTAAGCCAATAAGTGGTCTTTTACTGCCCTCTGCTGGCCACTTTACTTATTAATAGTCTTTTCACATGTGCTTTTGCATTCATATGCATATAGACACTATAAAATCACTTATATAACAATCACTATTAAAACACATTCATATTCTGTCAGAGTGTATCAGTTCATTTGTACTGACACTTCACATCAATGCTAGCAATGTGGTAAATCATGGTAAACAGTGTTAGAACATGGCTTTTCACAATAACAGATCCCAAACGTGTGTGTGTGTGTGTGTGTGTGTGTGTGTAAGCATGCATTATGGAGTTAACATGATAAAAATGGTTTGCTTCAGTGCAGAATTATTATACTGGAGAAACAAAGTAGTTTAAAATGAAAGTGAGCCAATAAGTGGTCTTCTACTGCCCTCTGCTGGCCACTCTTCTTACTAATAGTCTTTTCACATGTGCTTTTGCATTCATATGCATATAGACACTATAAAATCACTTATAAAACAATTACTATTATAACACAATCATATTTTGTCAGAGTTTATCACTTCAATTGTTCTGATGCTTCACATAATTGCTATCAACGTGGTAAATCATGGTAAATAATGCCAGAAACATGGTAAATCATAGTAAATAAGGTAAATCATGCTAGAATCCTGGTAAATCATTCTAGAATGTGCTATATCATGTTAAATCATCCTATAACATGGTACATCAAGGTAAACTATGGAAAATCATGTTAGATTCATGGTAAATCATACTGGAACATGGTAAATCATGAAAAATCACACTGAAATGTAGTATATCATGGTAAATCATGCTTGCTACATAAAACTTAATGACTTTTGATGCTTTTGTGCTTAACGGCCTTAAAGGCCTTAACTGCTTGAACACCGCTAAATGCTGCTTTGCAGCTTTAATTATTAGGTGTTCAAGCACGAAGTGCTGAAAACCTATTGTATTTGTACTGATTTTTATTATTATTATTATTATTATTATTATTCTCCTGTAAAACGCATCGTGCAGCCCAAACCGTAAGTGCTGGAGACTTGAAACTTTGTCAGATGGTAGTACAAAAATCGAGGAGAGGTTATCAAATTATGAGCCTGATTGGCCCATAGGTGGCGCTATAGCAATCAATTGCGCGTAACGGCTCATATCTCCTAGACCGTAAGTCGTAGACTCAAGTGTCTTATATCATTGGAAAGCTAGAGACCTGACGTAAAAAACGTATATCTCCGATTTCATTTCCGCCATGATGGATTTTCCGCCATTTTGAATTTAGTCGAAAAACTACTTTTACGAACTAGTCCCTGGTTTTTTGCCCGATCGGAACCAAACCAGTACAGAAATGTTCTCTGGAGTCTGATTATCAATAATTATCGAAAAAAAGTTGAATTTTCGATTTCCGGTCGCTAGGGGGCGCAAAATAAACGTTGTGGGAGGAGTCTTTTTTTCTAAAATGGCTATAACTCCCGAAGTAAATGAGGTAGGTTCACCAAACTTGGTACACATGTGCATGAGTTCAATCTGAGGTCACAGTAAAAAAATCGCGACGATCGAACACTAGGTGGCGCTATAACATTAAAAAAACATAAAAGGGGGTGTGGCCACCTGACCGTTAGTCCGATTGACTTGAAATTTGGTATGCAGTGTCTTGGACCAAGGTCCCATGTATGTGTAAAAGGATATTGGCGTATCTCAAAAAACATGGCCGCCATCGGCCAATGAAGTTTGAGCCTCTCTGAGACGAGGTTAATGGAAGCCGATCGGAACGAAACTCGATGGGCATGTTCGACTCGTGGCCCAAGAGGTCTGTAAGAGTTTTGAAAGAAATCGGCCACTAGTTGGCGCTAACGAGTTTTATGGCTCTGTTATCACGTGGTGTTGCACACATCCCCACAAAATGCATATCATTAGATAGATCTCCTCATGCTGAACAACTTTGCCTCTAGAATTATTGCTGTCAATCAAATCGTTCATTAAATATTCAAGAATATATTAAAAACCTACTTTTGCGAACTAGTCCCTGGTTTTTTGCCCGATCAAAACCAGACCAGTCTAGGACAATTCTCTGGACTCTCTAGATCAATAATTATTGAAAAAAAGTTGAACTTTTGCGTTTTGAGTGACTGTAAAAGGGTTATTTAGAATACGGGCGGGACAAAATACACTCAAAAGCCTATACATCCTAAAGGAAAACTCAAAACTTCACAAATATTGATGAGCATATGTGTCATAACATGGGGAAGAAGCATGCAAAGTTTCATGGAGATCGGACCATAGGTGACGCTATAACTGTTAAAAGCTTTAAATAGGGACACTTCAATATGTAGCCTTCACCTATTGTCCCTGAAAGCCTATATCTCTTCAATGAATGATCATATGAATAAGCACGACGATTTTCAGACAAATGTGACAAAATATGCTTCTATAAGTCAAGTCAAGTGAAATATATATAGCGCTTTTCACAATACAGATTGTATCAAAGCAGCTTCACAGTATCAATCAAAACAACTTAACAATGTTTGTTTATTACTGGAAAAAAAGACATCCACGTTTGGTAGAGCTGATCAATGGTATTAATGATTGGTTATTTAATTTGAATATCCCCAACTGAGCAAGCCAAAGGCAACAGTTAACAGTTAAAAAGGTGAAAATTACATGCATAATGGCTTATTAAGCCAATAAGTGGTATTATACTGCCCTCTGCTGTTTAAAATCGTCATTTTTGTCATGCTACTTTATTTAATATTATACTATAATGCTTATTTAGACTTTATAAAATCACTATTTTAACATTTACACTCACATTTTGTCAAAATTCATCTATTATTACTATTACTATTGAGAACTTGCTTATTGAGAATAACATTGAATAGTATCACACGTATTCTTAAAACGAAAGTAAAACCGTTAGGCCACGCCCCTTCAGTACAAATTCACTCATAACTCGAAAACGGAAAGTCACTGCACGCTCAAATTTTGATGGTAAGGTCCTCTCGGGGGTCTTGATCGAAATCTAGCATCGCGGGACTCGGTAGCACCCCCCCCCCCGCGGATCGCTAATTTGTGAGAACCTCGATTTGGAACGGCTGTATCTCCCGATCTAGACCACCAAGAAACTTGTGGGAGAGCTTGTTGGAAAGGCCCCGTCCTCATCTAGTTTCGATTCGAGTGTGGCGCGATTTGGCCCATGCATTCCCGAGATATAAGCCCACAAAGATATACATTTCAACGGACACAAGTCCCTGCTCCAAAAACCCAGCAACACCGGGATGGTCTTGTTCAACAGGGCTCCTCTAACACTATCTAAGGTGTGAGTTTCAGATTTTTTCGCTTTCTCGTTCCCGAGATATAAGTAAAACAAATAAAAATCCTGTCATTCATTTCAACTGTATTGTAATACCGCTGTTGTCCACGAGAGGGAGCAACAGCATTAGACATTTTTAATCTTTTTAAGCAGTTTTCAGCATTGGCTAACAAACAAATGCTTAAAGCTATGTATTATGATGGAAATAATATTTATAATAAATCATATAATATGAAATAATGATTTATTATAAAGTTTAATATTATTACATCACAAAGAAATACGTGAAATGCTTATAGACCACTAAAAGAGATTTTCACAATAGCATGACCTGAAAGTGTGTGTGTGTGTGTGTGTGCAAAGGCACCTGTGAAAACACTTTATTAATAAGTATAATGTCCAGCAGAGGGCAGTAGAAGACCACTTATTGGCTCACTTTCATTTTGACAGACTTGTTTTTCACCAGTTTTCTGCACTAAAGCAAACCAGTTTTTCTATGTTAACTATTATAAGACAATCATATTTTGACAGAGTTTATCACTTCATTTGTTCTGATGCTAGCAACATGGTAAATCATGATAAATCACGGTAGAAACATTTAAAAATAATCAAAAGAAATAAGAATAATTAAAACAGTTTAGAATAAAGAAATTAAAATAATCAACAGAAATACGAATAATTAAAACAGTATAGAATAAAAAATTCAATAAAATACAGTACAAACAGTCGGACGAACAGTGAAACAGTGATCATTCAGTAAATGCACAGCTAAACAGAAGTGTTTTGAGTCTGGATGTGAATGTGACTACTGTAGGAGCACATCTGATCTCTACTGTAGGAGCACATCTGATCTCTACTGTAGGAGCACATCTGATCTCTACTGTAGGAGCACATCTGATCTCTACTGTAGGAGCACATCTGATCTCTTCTGGAGGAGCACATCTGATCTCTACTGTAGGAGCACATCTGATCTCTTCTGGAGGAGCACATCTGATCTCTACTGTAGGAGCACATCTGATCTCTACTGTAGGAACACATCTGATCTCTACTGTAGGAGCACACATCTGATCTCTACTGTAGGAGCACATCTGATCTCTACTGTAGGAGCACATCTGATCTCTACTGTAGGAACACATCTGATCTCTACTGTAGGAGCACACATCTGATCTCTACTGTAGGAGCACATCTGATCTCTACTGTAGGAACACATCTGATCTCTACTGTAGGAGCACACATCTGATCTCTACTGTAGGAGCACATCTGATCTCTACTGTAGGAGTACATCTGATCTCTACTGTAGGAGCACATCTGATCTCTACTGTAGGAGCACATCTGATCTCTACTGTAGGAGCACATCTGATCTCTACTGTAGGAGCACATCTGATCTCTACTGTAGGAGCACATCTGATCTCTTCTGGAGGAGCACATCTGATCTCTACTGTAGGAGCACATCTGATCTCTTCTGGAAGCTGGTTCCAGCATGGCTGGCAAAGTAGCCTAAAGCAGACTCTCCTTGTTTAGAGTGAACCCTTGGTATTTCTAGCTGACGTGATCCTAATGATCTGAGTGATCTGTTGGGTTTATATTCAGTGAGCATATCTGCAAGATTTTGAGGTCCTAGGCCATTGAATGATTTATATACCAGTAATAATACTTTAAAATCAATCCTAAATGTAACTGGGAGCCAGTGTAAAGACCTGATGACTGGTGTGATGTGTTCATATGTTCTGGTTCTGCTCAGCGTTCTGTATGAGCTGCAACTGTCTGATGGTCTTTTTGGGAAGGCCAGTGAAGAGTCCATTACAATAATCCACTGCTGGAGATGAAAGCATGCACAAGTTTATCTAAGTCTTGACTGGAAACAAAGCATCTATTTTTTGCAATATTTTCAGATGATAATATGCTGATTTGGTTATTGCTTTGACATGACTACTGAAGCTAAGGTCTGATTCTAGAGACACACCAAGATTCCTGACTTGATTTTTAGCTGTTAGACCCCTACAGTGAAGGTATGCATTCACCTTGAGAACTTCATCTTTGTTTCAAACGCAATGACTTCAATTTTGTCTTTATTTAACTGAAGAAAGTTTTGGCACATCCAATTGTTTACTTCATCAATGCATTGGCACAGGGAGTCAATGGGGCTGTAGTCGTTAGGCGATAGGGCTAAGTAGATCTGTGTGTCGTCTGCAGAGCTGTGGTTCTTTTTCATTATTTGGCTCATTGGGGGCATGTACAGGTTGAATAGATAAATCATGGTAACTATGATAAATCATGCTAGAATAATATTAAATCATACTAGAATGTGTTCAATTGTGGTAAACCATGCAAGAACAGGGTCAATCATGGTGAATCGTACTAGAACTTGGTATAAAACATTGTATATTCCATCTATGATGTCAATGGTTAAATGCTTGCTACATAAAACTTAATATATTTTGATGCATTTGAGCTTAACTGCCTTAACTGTCTTAACTGTCTTAAATGCTTGAACACCGCTAAATGCTGCTAGCAGCTTTAATTATTATTATTATTATTATTTTTCTTCTGCCGTAAAACGCATCGTGCAGCCCAAACCGTAAGTGCTAGAGACTTGAAACTTTGTCAGATGGTAGTACAAAAATCGAGGAGAGGTTATCAAATTATGAGCCCGATTGGCCCATAGGTGGCGCTATAGCAATCAATTGCGCGTAACTGCTCATAACTCCTAGACCGTAAGTCGTAGACTCAAGTGTCTTATATCATTGGAAAGCTGGGGGCGTGACGTAAAAAACGTATATCTCCGATTTCATTTCCGCCATGATGGATTTTCCGCCATTTTGAATTTAGTCGAAAAACTACTTTTGCAAACTAGTCCCTGGTTTTTCGCCCGATCGGAACCAAACCAGTGCAGAAATGTTCTCTGGAGTCTGAATATCAATAATTATCGAAAAAAAGTTGAAATTTCGATTTCCGGTCGCTAGGGGGCGCAAAATGAACGTTGTGGGAGGAGCCTATTTTTCTAAAATGGCTATAACTCCAAAAGTAAATGAGGTAGGTTCACCAAACTTGGTACACATGTGCATGAGTTCAGTCTGAGGTCACAGTAAAAAAATCGCGACGATCGGACACTAGGTGGCGCTATAACATTAAAAAAACATAAAAGGGGGTGTGGCCACCTGACCGTTAGTCCGATTGACTTGAAATTTGGTATGCAGTGTCTTGGACCAAGGTACCATGTATGTGTAAAAGGATATTGGCGTATCTCAAAAAACATGGCCGCCATCGGCCAATGAAGTTTGAGCCCCTCTGAGACGAGGTTAACGGAGGCCGATCGGAACGAAACTCGATGGGCATGTTCGACTCATGGCCCAAGAGGTCTGTAAGAGTTTTGAAAGAAATCGGCCACTAGTTGGCGCTAACGAGTTTTATGGCTCTTTAATCACGTGGTGTTGCACACATCCCCACAAAATGCATATCATTTGATAGATCTCCTCATGCTGAACAACTTTGCCTCTAGAACCATTGCTGCCAATCAAATCGTTCATTAAATATTCATGAATATGTTAAAAACCTACTTTTGCGAACTAGTCCCTGGTTTTTTGCCCGATCAAAACCAGACCAGTCTAGGACAATTCTCTGGACTCTCTAGATCAATAATTATCGAAAAAAAGTTGAACTTTTGCATTTTGAGTGACTGTAAAAGGGTTATTTAGAATAGGGGCGGGACAAAATACACTCAAAAGCCTTTAAATCATACATAAAAACTCAAAACTTCACAAAAATTGCTGAGTATATGTGCCATGCCATGGGGAAGAAGCTTACAAAGTTTCATGGAGATCGGACAATAGGTGGCGCTATAACTGTCAAAAAGCTTTAAAACCATAGATTTTCTATGGTAAAATGCCTGCATTGGCTGTAAATGGTCTTTTCCATCTATGATCATATTAATATTTATATCATAATGTTCAAAACCAGTGCAGTACAATTCTCTGGACTCTCTAGATCAATAATTATCAGAAAAGATATAACTTATTCATTTAGATGGCTATAATAGTGACACTTCAATACGTAGCCTTGACCAGGTGTCCCTGAAAGCCTATATCTCTTCAATGAATGCTCATATCTTCTTAAAAACAAGTTAAAACATGTGAAACTAAATAAGCACGACAATTTTCAGACAGATCGGACAAAATATGCCTCTATAACAGTTAAAAAGGTGAAAATGATATGAACATAATGGCATATTAAGCCAATAAGTGGTATTATACTGCCCCCTGCTGTTTAAAATAGTCATTTTGTCATTCTACTAACTAAAAGTATACTATAATTCTTATTTAGACTTTATAAAATCACTATTTTAACATTTACACTGACATTTAGTGAAAATACCTCCATTAAAGTATTACTACTGAGTCTGACTCTGAGTCTTGTTATGTGAAATGCTTATGACCATTAAAGTATATTTTCATAATGACACATCCCAATAGCATTGAAAACAACTACAACATTTGTCTTTGTGTGTGTGTGTGTGTGTGTTTGTGTGTGTGTGAAGCATATAAGTTAAATATGAGTGCAAAACCACCTGTGAAAACACTTTATCAATAAGTATAATGTCCAGCAGAGGGCAGTAGAAGACCACTTATTGGCTCACTTTCATTTTGACAGACTTGTTTTTCACCAGTATTCTGCACTAAAGCAAACCAATTTTTCCATGTTAACTATTATAAGACAATCATATTTTGTAAATTTAACACGTCATTGCTATTGACACTTCACATCAATGATAGCAATGTGGTAAATCATGGTAAATCATAGTAAATAATACTATTACATGGTGTATCATGGTAAATCATAGTAAATAATTCTCTTACATGGTGTATCATGGTAAATCATGGTACAATCCTGGTAAATCATTCAAGAATGTGGTTTATCATGGTAAATCATCCTATAACATGGTAAACCAAGGTAAATTAAGAAAAATCATGGTAAACTATGGTAAATCATGCTAGAATCATGTTAAATGATACTAGAATGTGTTGAATTGTAGAAAACCATGCTACAACAGGGTAAATCATGGTGAATCATACTAGAACTTGGTATATCATGGTAAACTATGGCAAATCTTACTGGAACATGGTAAATCATGAAAAATCACAATAAAATGTGGTATATCATAGTAAATCATGCTAAAACAATGCTTGCTACATAAGCCTTAATGTCTTTTGATGCTTTTGAGCTTAACTGCCTTAACTGCCTTAACTGCTTGAACACCGCTAAATGCTGCTAGCAGCTTTAATTATTATTATTATTATTATTTTTCTTCTGCCGTAAAACGCATCGTGCAGCCCAAACCGTAAGTGCTAGAGACTTGAAACTTTGTCAGATGGTAGTACAAAAATCGAGGAGAGGTTATCAAATTATGAGCCCGATTGGCCCATAGGTGGCGCTATAGCAATCAATTGCGCGTAACTGCTCATAACTCCTAGACCGTAAGTCGTAGACTCAAGTGTCTTATATCATTGGAAAGCTGGGGGCGTGACGTAAAAAACGTATATCTCCGATTTCATTTCCGCCATGATGGATTTTCCGCCATTTTGAATTTAGTTGAAAAACTACTTTTGCGAACTAGTCCCTGGTTTTTCGCCCGATCGGAACCAAACCAGTGCAGAAATGTTCTCTGGAGTCTGAATATCAATAATTATCGAAAAAAAGTTGAAATTTCGATTTCCGGTCGCTAGGGGGCGCAAAATGAACGTTGTGGGAGGAGCCTATTTTTCTAAAATGGCTATAACTCCAAAAGTAAATGAGGTAGGTTCACCAAACTTGGTACACATGTGCATGAGTTCAGTCTGAGGTCACAGTAAAAAAATCGCGACGATCGGACACTAGGTGGCGCTATAACATTAAAAAAACATAAAAGGGGGTGTGGCCACCTGACCGTTAGTCCAATTGACTTGAAATTTGGTATGCAGTGTCTTGGACCAAGGTACCATGTATGTGTAAAAGGATATTGGCGTATCTCAAAAAACATGGCCGCCATCGGCCAATGAAGTTTGAGCCCCTCTGAGACGAGGTTAACGGAGGCCGATCGGAACGAAACTCGATGGGCATGTTCGACTCATGGCCCAAGAGGTCTGTAAGAGTTTTGAAAGAAATCGGCCACTAGTTGGCGCTAACGAGTTTTATGGCTCTTTAATCACGTGGTGTTGCACACATCCCCACAAAATGCATATCATTTGATAGATCTCCTCATGCTGAACAACTTTGCCTCTAGAACCATTGCTGCCAATCAAATCGTTCATTAAATATTCACGAATATGTTAAAAACCTACTTTTGCGAACTAGTCCCTGGTTTTTTGCCCGATCAAAACCAGACCAGTCTAGGACAATTCTCTGGACTCTCTAGATCAATAATTATCGAAAAAAAGTTGAACTTTTGCATTTTGAGTGACTGTAAAAGGGTTATTCAGAATAGGGGCGGGACAAAATACACTCAAAAGCCTATAAATCATACATAAAAACTCAAAACTTCACAAAAATTGCTGAGTATATGTGCCATGCCATGGGGAAGAAGCTTACAAAGTTTCATGGAGATCGGACAATAGGTGGCGCTATAACTGTCAAAAAGCTTTAAAACCATAGATTTTCTATGGTAAAATGCCTGCATTGGCTGTAAATGGTCTTTTCCATCTATGATCATATTAATATTTATATCATAATGTTCAAAACCAGTGCAGTACAATTCTCTGGACTCTCTAGATCAATAATTATCAGAAAAGATATAACTTATTCATTTAGATGGCTATAATAGTGACACTTCAATACGTAGCCTTGACCAGGTGTCCCTGAAAGCCTATATCTCTTCAATGAATGCTCATATCTTCTTAAAAACAAGTTAAAACATGTGAAACTAAATAAGCACGACAATTTTCAGACAGATCGGACAAAATATGCCTCTATAACAGTTAAAAAGGTGAAAATGATATGAACATAATGGCATATTAAGCCAATAAGTGGTATTATACTGCCCCCTGCTGTTTAAAATAGTCATTTTGTCATTCTACTAACTAAAAGTATACTATAATTCTTATTTAGACTTTATAAAATCACTATTTTAACATTTACACTGACATTTAGTGAAAATACCTCTATTAAAGTATTACTACTGAGTCTGACTCTGAGTCTTATTATGTGAAATGCTTATGACCATTAAAGTATATTTTCATAATGACACATCCCAATAGCATTGAAAACAACTACAACATTTGTCTTTGTGTGTGTGTGTGTGTGTGTGTGTTTGTGTGTGTGTGAAGCATATAAGTTAAATATGAGTGCAAAACCACCTGTGAAAACACTTTATCAATAAGTATAATGTCCAGCAGAGGGCAGTAGAAGACCACTTATTGGCTCACTTTCATTTTGACAGACTTGTTTTTCACCAGTATTCTGCACTAAAGCAAACCAATTTTTCCATATTAACTATAAGACAATCATATTTTGTAAATTTAACACGTCATTGCTATTGACACTTCACATCAATGCTAGCAATGTGGTAAATCATGGTATCTCATAGTAAATAATACTATTACATGGTGTATCATGGTAAATCATAGTAAATAATTCTCTTACATGGTGTATCATGGTAAATCATGGTACAATCCTGGTAAATCATTCTAGAATGTGGTTTATCATGGTAAATCATCCTATAACATGGTAAACCAAGGTAAATTAAGAAAAATCATGGTAAACTATGGTAAATCATGCTAGAATCATGTTAAATGATACTAGAATGTGTTGAATTGTGCAAAACCATGCTACAACAGGGTAAATCATGGTGAATCATACTAGAACTTGGTATATCATGGTAAACTATGGTAAATCTTACTAGAACATGGTAAATCATGAAATATCACAATAAAATGTGGTATATCATAGTAAATCATGCTAAAACAATGCTTGCTACATAAGCCTTAATGTCTTTTGATGCTTTTGAGCTTAACTGCCTTAACTGCCTTAACTGCTTGAACACCGCTAAATGCTGCTAGCAGCTTTAATTAGGTGTTCAAGCACGAAGTGCTGAAAACCTATTGTAATTGTACTGATTTTTATTATTAGGTGTTCAAGCACGAAGTGCTGAAAACCTATTGTATTTGTACTGATTTTTATTATTATTATTATTATTATTATTATTCTCCTGTAAAACGCATCGTGCAGCCCAAACCGTAAGTGCTGGAGACTTGAAACTTTGTCAGATGGTAGTACAAAAATCGAGGAGAGGTTATCAAATTATGAGCCTGATAGGCCCATAGGTGGCGCTATAGCAATCAATTGCGCGTAACGGCTCATATCTCCTAGACCGTAAGTCGTAGACTCAAGTGTCTTATATCATTGGAAAGCTAGAGACCTGACGTAAAAAACGTATATCTCCGATTTCATTTCCGCCATGATGGATTTTCCGCCATTTTGAATTTAGTCGAAAAACTACTTTTACGAACTAGTCCCTGGTTTTTTGCCCGATCGGAACCAAACCAGTACAGAAATGTTCTCTGGCGTCTGATTATCAATAATTATCGAAAAAAAGTTGAATTTTCGATTTCCGGTCGCTAGGGGGCGCAAAATAAACGTTGTGGGAGGAGTCTTTTTTTCTAAAATGGCTATAACTCCCGAAGTAAATGAGGTAGGTTCACCAATCTTGGTACACATGTGCATGAGTTCAATCTGAGGTCACAGTAAAAAAATCGCGACGATCGAACACTAGGTGGCGCTATAACATTAAAAAAACATAAAAGGGGGTGTGGCCACCTGACCGTTAGTCCGATTGACTTGAAATTTGGTATGCAGTGTCTTGGACCAAGGTCCCATGTATGTGTAAAAGGATATTGGCGTATCTCAAAAAACATGGCCGCCATCGGCCAATGAAGTTTGAGCCTCTCTGAGACGAGGTTAATGGAAGCCGATCGGAACGAAACTCGATGGGCATGTTCGACTCGTGGCCCAAGAGGTCTGTAAGAGTTTTGAAAGAAATCGGCCACTAGTTGGCGCTAACGAGTTTTATGGCTCTGTTATCACGTGGTGTTGCACACATCCCCACAAAATGCATATCATTAGATAGATCTCCTCATGCTGAACAACTTTGCCTCTAGAATTATTGCTGTCAATCAAATCGTTCATTAAATATTCACGAATATATTAAAAACCTACTTTTGCGAACTAGTCCCTGGTTTTTTGCCCGATCAAAACCAGACCAGTCTAGGACAATTCTCTGGACTCTCTAGATCAATAATTATTGAAAAAAAGTTGAACTTTTGCGTTTTGAGTGACTGTAAAAGGGTTATTTAGAATACGGGCGGGACAAAATACACTCAAAAGCCTATACATCCTAAAGGAAAACTCAAAACTTCACAAATATTGATGAGCATATGTGTCATAACATGGGGAAGAAGCATGCAAAGTTTCATGGAGATCGGACCATAGGTGACGCTATAACTGTTAAAAGCTTTAAATAGGGACACTTCAATATGTTGCCTTCACCTATTGTCCCTGAAAGCCTATATCTCTTCAATGAATGATCATATGAATAAGCACGACGATTTTCAGACAAATGTGACAAAATATGCTTCTATAAGTCAAGTCAAGTGAAATATATATAGCGCTTTTCACAATACAGATTGTATCAAAGCTGCTTCACAGTATCAATCAAAACAACTTAACAATGTTTGTTTATTACTGGAAAAAAAGACATCCACGTTTGGTAGAGCTGATCAATGGTATTAATGATTGGTTATTTAATTTGAATATCCCCAACTGAGCAAGCCAAAGGCAACAGTTAACAGTTAAAAAGGTGAAAATTACATGCATAATGGCTTATTAAGCCAATAAGTGGTATTATACTGCCCTCTGCTGTTTAAAATCGTCATTTTTGTCATGCTACTTTATTTAATATTATACTATAATGCTTATTTAGATTTTATAAAATCACTATTTTAACATTTACACTCACATTTTGTCAAAATTCATCTATTATTACTATTACTATTGAGAACTTGCTTATTGAGAATAACATTGAATAGTATCACACGTATTCTTAAAACGAAAGTAAAACCGTTAGGCCACGCCCCTTCAGTACAAATTCACTCATAACTCGAAAACGGAAAGTCACTGCACGCTCAAATTTTGATGGTAAGGTCCTCTCGGGGGTCTTGATCGAAATCTAGCATCGCGGGACTCGGTAGCACCCCCCCCGCGGATCGCTAATTTGTGAGAACCTCGATTTGGAACGGCTGTATCTCCCGATCTAGACCACCAAGAAACTTGTGGGAGAGCTTGTTGGAAAGGCCCCGTCCTCATCTAGTTTCGATTCGAGTGTGGCGCGATTTGGCCCATGCATTCCCGAGATATAAGCCCACAAAGATATACATTTCAACGGACACAAGTCCCTGCTCCAAAAACCCAGCAACACCGGGATGGTCTTGTTCAACAGGGCTCCTCTAACACTATCTAAGGTGTGAGTTTCAGATTTTTTCGCTTTCTCGTTCCCGAGATATAAGTAAAACAAATAAAAATCCTGTCATTCATTTCAACTGTATTGTAATACCGCTGTTGTCCACGAGAGGGAGCAACAGCATTAGACATTTTTAATCTTTTTAAGCAGTTTTCAGCATTGGCTTACAAACAAATGCTTAAAGCTATGTATTATGATGGAAATAATATTTATAATAAATCATATAATATGAAATAATGATTTATTATAAAGTTTAATATTATTACATCACAAAGAAATACGTGAAATGCTTATAGACCACTAAAAGAGATTTTCACAATAGCATGACCTGAAAGTGTGTGTGTGCGC
Organism: Semotilus atromaculatus; assembly: GCA_031834385.1. Taxonomy (NCBI): domain Eukaryota; kingdom Metazoa; phylum Chordata; class Actinopteri; order Cypriniformes; family Leuciscidae; genus Semotilus; species Semotilus atromaculatus. The sequence continues at coordinate 2,154,926 of JAULUF010000050.1, read as the reverse complement.
AAAGGCACCTGTGAAAACACTTTATTAATAAGTATAATGTCCAGCAGAGGGCAGTAGAAGACCACTTATTGGCTCACTTTCATTTTGACAGACTTGTTTTTCACCAGTTTTCTGCACTAAAGCAAACCAGTTTTTCTATGTTAACTATCATAAGACAATCATATTTTGACAGAGTTTATCACTTCATTTGTTCTGATGCTAGCAACATGGTAAATCATGGTAAATCACGGTAGAAACATTTAAAAATAATCAAAAGAAATAAGAATAATTAAAACAGTTTAGAATAAAGAAATTAAAATAATCAACAGAAATACGAATAATTAAAACAGTATAGAATAAAAAATTAAATAAAATACAGTACAAACAGTCGGACGAACAGTGGCACAGTGCTCATTCAGTAAATGCACAGCTAAACAGAAGTGTTTTGAGTCTGGATGTGAATGTGACTTCTGTAGGAGCACATCTGATCTCTTCTGCAGGAGCACATCTGATCTCTTCTGCAGGAGCACATCTGATCTCTACTGTAGGAGCACATCTGATCTCTACTGTAGGAGCACATCTGATCTCTACTGTAGGAGCACATCTGATCTCTTCTGTAGGAGCACATCTGATCTCTACTGTAGGAGCACATCTGATCTCTTCTGCAGGAGCACATCTGATCTCTACTGTAGGAGCACATCTGATCTCTACTGTAGGAGCACATCTGATCTCTACTGTAGGAGCACATCTGATCTCTACTGTAGGAGCACATCTGATCTCTTCTGCAGGAGCACATCTGATCTCTACTGTAGGAGCACATCTGATCTCTACTGTAGGAGCACATCTGATCTCTACTGTAGGAGCACATCTGATCTCTACTGTAGGAGCACATCTGATCTCTACTGTAGGAGCACATCTGATCTCTACTGTAGGAGCACATCTGATCTCTACTGTAGGAGCACATCTGATCTCTACTGTAGGAGCACATCTGATCTCTACTGTAGGAGCACATCTGATCTCTACTGTAGGAGCACATCTGATCTCTTCTGTAGGAGCACATCTGATCTCTACTGTAGGAGCACATCTGATCTCTACTGTAGGAGCACATCTGATCTCTTCTGTAGGAGCACATCTGATCTCTACTGTAGGAGCACATCTGATCTCTACTGTAGGAGCACATCTGATCTCTTCTGTAGGAGCACATCTGATCTCTACTGTAGGAGCACATCTGATCTCTACTGTAGGAGCACATCTGATCTCTACTGTAGGAACACATCTGATCTCTTCTGTAGGAGCACATCTGATCTCTACTGTAGGAACACATCTGATCTCTACTGTAGGAGCACATCTGATCTCTACTGTAGGAGCACATCTGATCTCTACTGTAGGAACACATCTGATCTCTACTGTAGGAGCACATCTGATCTCTACTGTAGGAGCACATCTGATCTCTACTGTAGGAGCACATCTGATCTCTTCTGGAAGCTGGTTCCAGCATGGCTGGCAAAGTAGCCTAAAGCAGACTCTCCTTGTTTAGAGTGAACCCTTGGTATTTCTAGCTGACGTGATCCTAATCATCTGAGTGATCTGTTGGGTTTATATTCAGTGAGCATATCTGCAATATTTTGAGGTCCTAGGCCATGGAATGATTTATATACCAGTAATAATACTTTAAAATCAATCCTAAATGTAACTGGGAGCCAGTGTAAAGACCTGAGGACTGGTGTAATGTGTTCATATGTTCTGGTTCTGCTCAGCGTTCTGTATGAGCTGCAACTGTCTGATGGTCTTTTTGGGAAGGCCAGTGAAGAGTCCATTAAAATAATCCACTGCTGGAGATGAAAGCATGCACAAGTTTATCTAAGTCTTGACTGGAAACAAAGCATCTATTTTTTGCAATATTTTCAGATGATAATATGCTGATTTGGTTATTGCTTTGACATGACTACTGAAGCTAAGGTCTGATTCTAGAGACACACCAAGATTCCTGACTTGATTTTTAGCTGTTAGACCCCTAGAGTGAAGGTATGCATTCACCTTGAGAACTTCATCTTTGTTTCAAACGCAATGACTTCAATTTTGTCTTTATTTAACTGAAGAAAGTTTTGGCACATCCAATTGTTTACTTCATCAATGCATTGGCACAGGGAGTCAATGGGGCTGTAGTCGTTAGGCGATAGGGCTAAGTAGAGCTGTGTGTCATCTGCAGAGCTGTGGTTCTTTTTCATTATTTGGCTCATTGGGGGCATGTACAGGTTGAATAGATAAATCATGGTAACTATGATAAATAATGCTAGAATAATATTAAATCATACTAGAATGTGTTCAATTGTGGTAAACCATGCAAGAACAGGGTCAATCATGGTGAATCGTACTAGAACTTGGTATAAAACATTGTATATTCCATCTATGATGTCAATGGTTAAATGCTTGCTACATAAAACTTAATATATTTTGATGCATTTGAGCTTAACTGCCTTAACTGTCTTAACTGTCTTAAATGCTTGAACACCGCTAAATGCTGCTAGCAGCTTTAATTATTATTATTATTATTATTATTATTATTATTATTTTCCCCTAAAACGCATCGTGCAGCCCAAACCGTACGTGCTAGAGACTTGAAATTTTGGCATAGGGTAGCACAGAAATCGAGGAGAGGTTGAGAGAGTATGAGCCCGATTGGCCCATAGGTGGCGCTATAGCAACAAAAACGCGAAAGTGCTCATAACTCCTAGACCGTAAGACGTAGAGTCAAGTGTCTTATATCATTGGAAAGCTGGACTCTTGACTTAAAAAACGTATATCTCCGATTTCATTTCCGCCATGATAGATTTTCCGCCATTTTGAATTTTGTCAAAAAACGATTTTTGCGAACTAGTCCCTGGTTTTTCGCCCGATCGGAACCAAACCAGTGCAGAAATGTTCTCTGGAGTCTCAATATCAATAATTATCGAAAAAAAGTTGAAATTTCGATTTCCGGTCGCTAGGGGGCGCAAAATGAACGTTGTGGGAGGAGCCTATTTTTCTAAAATGGCTATAACTCCAAAAGTAAATGAGGTAGGTTCACCAAACTTGGTACACATGTGCATGAGTTCAGTCTGAGGTCACAGTAAAAAAATCGCGACGATCGGACACTAGGTGGCGCTATAACATTAAAAAAACATAAAAGGGGGTGTGGCCACCTGACCGTTAGTCCGATTGACTTGAAATTTGGTATGCAGTGTCTTGGACCAAGGTACCATGTATGTGTAAAAGGATATTGGCGTATCTCAAAAAACATGGCCGCCATCGGCCAATGAAGTTTGAGCATCTCTGAGACGAGGTTAACGGAGGCCGATCGGAACGAAACTCGATGGGCATGTTCGACTCATGGCCCAAGAGGTCTGTAAGAGTTTTGAAAGAAATCGGCCACTAGTTGGCGCTAACGAGTTTTATGGCTCTTTAATCACGTGGTGTTGCACACATCCCCACAAAATGCATATCATTTGATAGATCTCCTCATGCTGAACAACTTTGCCTCTAGAACCATTGCTGTCAATCAAATCGTTCATTAAATATTCACGAATATGTTAAAAACCTACTTTTGCGAACTAGTCCCTGGTTTTTCGCCCGATCAAAACCAGACCAGTCTAGGACAATTCTCTGGACTCTCTAGATCAATAATTATCAAAAAAAAGTTGAACTTTTGCATTTTGAGTGACTGTAAAAGGGTTATTTAGAATAGGGGCTGGACAAAATACACTCAAAAGCCTATAAATCATACACAAAAACTCAGAACTTCACAAAAATTGGTGAGCATATGTGCCATACCATGGGGAAGAAGCATGCAAAGTTTCATGGAGATCGGACCATAGGTGGCGCTTTAACTGTTAAAAAGCTTTAAAACCATGTATTTCCTATGGTAAATTGCATGTATTGGCTGTAAATGGTCTTTTCCATCTATGATCGTATAATTTTCACATCATAATGTTTAAAACCAGTGCAGTACAATTCTCTGGACTCTCTAGATCAATAATTATCAGAAAAGGTATCATTTATTCATTTGGATGGCTATAATAGGGTCACTTCAATGTGTAGTCTTGACCGGAAGCCTATGTCTCTTCAATGAATGCTCAGATCTTATTAAAAACAAGTCTGAACATGTGGGCCGTGACTCTAAATAATCATGAAAATTTTCGGACAGATTGCCCAAAATATGCCTGTATAACAGTTAAAAAGGTGAAAATTATATGCACATAATGGCCTATTAAGCCAATAAGTGGTATTTTACTGCCCCCTGCTGTTTAAAAAAAGTCATTTTGTCACACTACTCAACTATAATTAATATTTAGACTTTATAAATTCACTATTTTAACATTTACAAAAACATTTAGTCAAAAATCATCTATTGAAGTGACAATTGAGTCACATTGGATCCTGAAGTTCCAAATGTCTCTATCTACAACAGAATGAGTGTGTGTAGATTAAATGATATGAAAAACATGGCATATTGTATAAGTAGGCTGTAATAGCACTGTTGTCCACTAGATGGAGCAGCAGCATTAGACATTTTTAATCTTTTTATCAGCTTTCAGCATTGGCTTAAAGCAAACAAATGCTTAAAGCATTTTCTTTAATTAGTTATATATTATTACATTGCAAAGAAATATGTGAAATGCTGTGTGTGTGTGTGTGTGTAAGAATGCATTATGGAGTTAACATGATAAAAATGGTTTGCTTCAGTGCAGCATACTGGAGAAACAAAGTAGTTTAAAATGAAAGTAAGCCAATAAGTGGTCTTTTACTGCCCTCTGCTGGCCACTTTACTTATTAATAGTCTTTTCACATGTGCTTTTGCATTCGTATGCATATAGACACTATAAAATCACTTATATAACAATCACTATTAAAACACATTCATATTCTGTCAGAGTGTATCAGTTCATTTGTACTGACACTTCACATCAATGCTAGCAATGTGGTAAATCATGGTAAACAGTGTTAGAACATGGCTTTTCACAATAACAGATCCCAAACGTGTGTGTGTGTGTGTGTGTGTGTGTGTAAGCATGCATTATGGAGTTAACATGATAAAAATGGTTTGCTTCAGTGCAGAATTATTATACTGGAGAAACAAAGTAGTTTAAAATGAAAGTGAGCCAATAAGTGGTCTTCTACTGCCCTCTGCTGGCCCCTCTTCTTACTAATAGTCTTTTCACATGTGCTTTTGCATTCATATGCATATAGACACTATAAAATCACTTATAAAACAATTACTATTATAACACAATCATATTTTGTCAGAGTTTATCACTTCAATTGTTCTAATGCTTCACATAATTGCTATCAACGTGGTAAATCATGGTAAATAATGCCAGAAACATGGTAAATCATAGTAAATAAGGTAAATCATGCTAGAATCCTGGTAAATCATTCTAGAATGTGCTATATCATGGTAAATCATCCTTTAACATGGTACATCAAGGTAAACTATGGAAAATCATGTTAGATTCATGGTAAATCATACTGGAACATGGTAAATCATGAAAAATCACACTGAAATGTAGTATATCATGGTAAATCATGCTTGCTACATAAAACTTAATGACTTTTGATGCTTTTGTGCTTAACGGCCTTAAAGGCCTTAACTGCTTGAACACCGCTAAATGCTGCTTTGCAGCTTTAATTATTATTAGGTGTTCAAGCACGAAGTGCTGAAAACCTATTGTAATTGTACTGATTTTTATTATTATTATTAGGTGTTCAAGCACGAAGTGCTGAAAACCTATTGTATTTGTACTGATTTTTATTATTATTATTATTATTATTCTTCTGCCGTAAAACGCATCGTGCAGCCCAAACCGTAAGAGCTAGAGACTTGAAACTTTGCCATATGGTAGTACAAAAATCGAGGAGAGGTTATCAAATTATGAGCCCGATTGGCCCATAGGTGGCGCTATAGCAACCAATTGCGCGAAACTGCTCATAACTCCTAGACCGTAAGTCGTAGTCTCAAGTGTTTTATATCACTGGAAAGCTGGTCACCTGACGAAAAAAACGTATATCTCCGATTTAATTTCCGTCATGATAGATTTTCCGCCATTTTGAATTTTGTCGAAAAATGACTTTTGCGAACTAGTCCCTGGTTTTTTGTCCGATCGGAACCAAACCAGTGCAGAAATGTTCTCTGGAGTCTGAATATCAATAATTATCGAAAAAAAGTTGAATTTTCGATTTCCGGTCTCTAGGGGGCGCAAAATGAACGTTGTGGGAGGAGCCTATTTTTCTAAAATGGCTATAACTCCAAAAGTAAATTAGATAGCTTCACCAAACTTGGTACACATGTGCGTGAGTTCAATCTGAGGTTACAGTAAAAAAATCGCGACGATCGAACACTAGGTGGCGCTATAACATGAAAAAAACCTATAAAGGACTGACCGTTAGTCCGATTGACCTGAAAATTGGTATGCAGTGTCTTGGTCCAAGGCCCCATGTATGTGTAAGAGGACATTGGCGTATCTCAAAAAACATGGCCGCCATCGACCAAAGAAGTTGAGACGAGGTTAACGGAGGCCAATCGGAACGAAACTCGATGGGCATGTTCGACTCATGGCCTAAGAGGTCTGTAAGAGTTTTGAAAGAAATCGGCCACTAGTTGGCGCTAACGAGTTTTACGGCTCTGTAATCACGTGGTGTTGCACAAATCCCCACAAAATGCATATCATATGATAGATCTCCTCATGCTGAACAACTTTGCCTCTAGAACCATTGCTGTCAATCAAATCCTTCATTAAATATTCATGAATATGTTAAAAACCTACTTTTGCGAACTAGTCCCTGGTTTTTCGCCCGATCAAAACCAGACCAGTCTAGGACAATTCTCTGGACTCTCTAGATCAATAATTATCAAAAAAAAGTTGAACTTTTGCATTTTTCGTATGGCTATAATAGGGTCATTAAGAAAAGGGGCGTAGCAAAATACACTCAAAAGCCTATAAATCATAAATAAAAAGTCAGAACTTGACAAAAATTGGTGTGCATATGTGTCCTAACATGATGAAGAAGCATGCACAGTTTCATGGAGATCGGACCATAGGTGGCGCTTTAACTGTTAAAAAGCTTTAAAACCATGTATTTCCTATGGTAAATTGCATGTATTGGCTGTAAATGGTGTTTTCCATCTATGATCGTATAATTTTCACATCATAATGTTTAAAACCAGTGCAGTACAATTCTCTGGACTCTCTAGATCAATAATTATCAGAAAAGGTATAATTTATTCATTTGGATGGCTATAATAGGGTCACTTCAATGTGTAGTCTTGACCGAGTGTGCCCGAAAGCCTATATCTCTTCAATGAATGCTCAGATCGTATTAAAAACAAGTCTGAACATGTGGGCCGTGACTCTAAATAATCATGAAAATTTTCGGACAGATTGGACAAAATATGCTTGTATAACAGTTAAAAAGGTGAAAATTATATGCACATAATGGCCTATTAAGCCAATAAGTGGTATTTTACTGCCCCCTGCTGTTTAAAAAAAGTCGTTTTGTCACACTACTCAACTATACTTAATATTTAGACTTTATAAATTCACTATTTTAACATTTACAAAAACATTTAGTCAAAAATCATCTATTGAAGTGACAATTGAGTCACATTGGATCCTGAAGTTCCAAATGTCTCTATCTACAACAGAATGAGTGTGTGTAGATTAAATGATATGAAAAACATGGCATATTGTATAAGTAGGCTGTAATAGCACTGTTGTACACTAGATGGAGCAGCAGCATTAGACATTTTTAATCTTTTTATCAGCTTTCAGCATTGGCTTAAAGCAAACAAATGCTTAAAGCATTTTCTTTAATTAGTTATATATTATTACATTGCAAAGAAATATGTGAAATGCTGTGTGTGTGTGTGTGTGTGTGTAAGAATGCATTATGGAGTTAACATGATAAAAATGGTTTGCTTCAGTGCAGCATACTGGAGAAACAAAGTAGTTTAAAATGAAAGTAAGCCAATAAGTGGTCTTTTACTGCCCTCTGCTGGCCACTTTACTTATTAATAGTCTTTTCACATGTGCTTTTGCATTCATATGCATATAGACACTATAAAATCACTTATATAACAATCACTATTAAAACACATTCATATTCTGTCAGAGTGTATCAGTTCATTTGTACTGACACTTCACATCAATGCTAGCAATGTGGTAAATCATGGTAAACAGTGTTAGAACATGGCTTTTCACAATAACAGATCCCAAACGTGTGTGTGTGTGTGTGTGTGTGTGTAAGCATACATTATGGAGTTAACATGATAAAAATGGTTTGCTTCAGTGCAGAATTATTATACTGGAGAAACAAAGTAGTTTAAAATGAAAGTGAGCCAATAAGTGGTCTTCTACTGCCCTCTGCTGGCCACTCTTCTTACTAATAGTCTTTTCACATGTGCTTTTGCATTCATATGCATATAGACACTATAAAATCACTTATAAAACAATTACTATTATAACACAATCATATTTTGTCAGAGTTTATCACTTCAATTGTTCTGATGCTTCACATAATTGCTATCAACGTGGTAAATCATGGTAAATAATGCCAGAAACATGGTAAATCATAGTAAATAAGGTAAATCATGCTAGAATCCTGGTAAATCATTCTAGAATGTGCTATATCATGGTACATCATCCTATAACATGGTACATCAAGGTAAACTATGGAAAATCATGTTAGATTCATGGTAAATCATACTGGAACATGGTAAATCATGAAAAATCACACTGAAATGTAGTATATCATGGTAAATCATGCTTGCTACATAAAACTTAATGACTTTTGATGCTTTTGTGCTTAACGGCCTTAAAGGCCTTAACTGCTTGAACACCGCTAAATGCTGCTTTGCAGCTTTAATTATTATTAGGTGTTCAAGCACGAAGTGCTGAAAACCTATTGTATTTGTACTGATTTTTATTATTATTATTATTATTATTATTATTCTCCTGTAAAACGCATCGTGCAGCCCAAACCGTAAGTGCTGGAGACTTGAAACTTTGTCAGATGGTAGTACAAAAATCGAGGAGAGGTTATCAAATTATGAGCCCGATTGGCCCATAGGTGGCGCTATAGCAATCAATTGCGCGTAACGGCTCATAACTCCTAGACCGTAAGTCGTAGACTCAAGTGTCTTATATCATTGGAAAGCTAGAGACCTGACGTAAAAAACGTATATCTCCGATTTCATTTCCGCCATGATAGATTTTCCGCCATTTTGAATTTAGTCGAAAAACTACTTTTGCGAACTAGTCCCTGGTTTTTTGCCCGATCGGAACCAGACCAGTGCAGAAATGTTCTCTGGAGTCTGAATATCAATAATTATCGAAAAAAAGTAGAATTTTCGATTTCCGGTCGCTAGGGGGCGCAAAATGATCGTTGTGGGAGGAGCCTATTTTTCTAAAATGGCTATAACTCCAGATGTAAATGAGGTAGGTTTACCAAACTTGGTACACATGTGCATGAGTTCAATCTGAGGTCACAGTAAAAAAATCGCGATGATCGAACGCTAGGTGGCGCTATAACATTAAAAAAACTTAAAAGGGGGTGTGGCCACCTGACCGTTAGTCCGATTGACTTGAAATTTGGTATGCAGTGTCTTGGTCCAAGGTACCATGTATGTGTAAAAAGAATTTGGCGTATCTCAAAAAACATGGCCGCCATCGGCCAATGAAGTTTGAGCACCTATGAAACAAGGTTAACGGAGGCCAATCGGAACGAAACTCGATGGACATGTTCGACTCATGGCCCAAGAGGTCTGTAAGAGTTTTGAAAAAAATCGGCCACTAGTTGGCGCTAACGAGTTTTACGGCTCTGTAATCACGTGGTGTTGCACACATCCACACAAAATGCATATCATTAGATAGATCTCCTCATGGTGAACAACTTTGCCTCTAGAACCATTGCTGTCAATCAAATCGTTCATTAAATATTCAAGAATATGTCAAAAACCTACTTTTGCGAACTAGTCCCTGGTTTTTTGCCCGATCAAAATCAGACCAGTCTAGGACAATTCTCTGGACTCTCTAGATCAATAATTATCGAAAAAAAGTTGAACTTTTGCATTTGGCTGGCTGTAACAGGGTCATTTAGAAAAGGGGTGTGTCAAAATACACTCAAAAGCCTATACATCCTAAAGGAAAACTCAGAACTTCACAAATATTGATGAGCACATGTGTCATAACATGGGGAAGAAGCATGCAAAGTTTCATGGAGATCGGACCATAGCTGGCGCTATAACTGTTAAAAAGCTTTAAAACCATGCATTTCCAATGGTAAATTGCCTGTATTGGCTGTGTGTGGTCTTTTTTTTTTTTTCATCTATGAGCATATGTTAAAATCAATGTTCAAACCAGTGCAGTACAATTCTCTGGACTCTCTAGATCAATAATTATCAGAAAAGGTATAACTTATTAATTTGGATGGCTATAATAGTGACATTTCAATACGTAGCCTTGAACAGATGTCCCTGAAAGCTGCATATTAAGCCAATAAGTGGTATTATACTGACCCCTGCTGTTTAAAATAGACATTTTGTCATGCTACTTACTAATATTATACTATAATGCTTATTTAGACTTTATAAAATCACTTTTTTAACATTTACACTCACATTTTGTCAAAATTCATCTATTGGAGATCTACTATTGAGAACTTGCTTATTGAGAATAGTATTACATTCAAATCCACATCGACTTTTTAAAACGAAAGTAAAACCGTTAGGCCACGCCCCTTCAGTACAAATTCACTCATAACTCGAAAACGGAAAGTCACTGCACGCTCAAATTTTGATGGTAAGGTCCTCTCGGGGGTCTTGATTGAAATCTAGCGTCGCGGGACTCGGGAGCACCCCCCCGCGGATCGCTAATTTGTGAGAACCACGATTTGGAACGGCTGTATCTCCCGATCTAGACCACGTAGATCCTTGTGCGATAGCTTGTTGGAAAGGGCCCGTCCTCATCTAGCTTCGATTCGAGTATGGTGCGATTTGGCCCATGCATTCCCGAGATATAAGCCCACAAAGATATACATTTCAACGGACACAAGTCCCTGCTCCAAAAACCCAGCAACACCGGGATGGTCTTGTTCAACAGGGCTCCTCTAACACTATCTAAGGTCTGAGTTTCAGATTTTTTCGCTTTCTCGTTCCCGAGATATAAGTAAAACAAATAAAAAAAATCCTGTCATTCATTTCAACTGTATTGTAATACCGCTGTTGTCCACGAGAGGGAGCAACAGCATTAGACATTTTTTATCTTTTTAAGCAGTTTTCAGCATTGGCTAACAAACAAATGCTTAAAGCTATTTATTATGATGTAAATAATATTTATAATAAATCATATAATATGAAATAATGATTTATTATAAAGTTTAATATTATTACATCACAAAGAAATACGTGAAATGCTTATAGACCACTAAAAGAGATTTTCACAATAGCATGACCTGAAAGTGTGTGTGTGTGTGTGTGTGCAAAGGCACCTGTGAAAACACTTTATTAATAAGTATAATGTCCAGCAGAGGGCAGTAGAAGACCACTTATTGGCTCACTTTCATTTTGACAGACTTGTTTTTCACCAGTTTTCTGCACTAAAGCAAACCAGTTTTTCTATGTTAACTATTATAAGACAATCATATTTTGACAGAGTTTATCACTTCATTTGTTCTGATGCTAGCAACATGGTAAATCATGATAAATCACGGTAGAAACATTTAAAAATAATCAAAAGAAATAAGAATAATTAAAACAGTTTAGAATAAAGAAATTAAAATAATCAACAGAAATACGAATAATTAAAACAGTATAGAATAAAAAATTCAATAAAATACAGTACAAACAGTCGGACGAACAGTGAAACAGTGATCATTCAGTAAATGCACAGCTAAACAGAAGTGTTTTGAGTCTGGATGTGAATGTGACTACTGTAGGAGCACATCTGATCTCTTCTGTAGGAGCACATCTGATCTCTTCTGGAGGAGCACATCTGATCTCTACTGTAGGAGCACATCTGATCTCTACTGTAGGAACACATCTGATCTCTACTGTAGGAGCACACATCTGATCTCTACTGTAGGAGCACATCTGATCTCTACTGTAGGAGTACATCTGATCTCTACTGTAGGAGCACATCTGATCTCTACTGTAGGAGCACATCTGATCTCTACTGTAGGAGCACATCTGATCTCTACTGTAGGAGCACATCTGATCTCTACTGTAGGAGCACATCTGATCTCTTCTGGAGGAGCACATCTGATCTCTACTGTAGGAGCACATCTGATCTCTTCTGGAAGCTGGTTCCAGCATGGCTGGCAAAGTAGCCTAAAGCAGACTCTCCTTGTTTAGAGTGAACCCTTGGTATTTCTAGCTGACGTGATCCTAATGATCTGAGTGATCTGTTGGGTTTATATTCAGTGAGCATATCTGCAAGATTTTGAGGTCCTAGGCCATTGAATGATTTATATACCAGTAATAATACTTTAAAATCAATCCTAAATGTAACTGGGAGCCAGTGTAAAGACCTGATGACTGGTGTGATGTGTTCATATGTTCTGGTTCTGCTCAGCGTTCTGTATGAGCTGCAACTGTCTGATGGTCTTTTTGGGAAGGCCAGTGAAGAGTCCATTACAATAATCCACTGCTGGAGATGAAAGCATGCACAAGTTTATCTAAGTCTTGACTGGAAACAAAGCATCTATTTTTTGCAATATTTTCAGATGATAATATGCTGATTTGGTTATTGCTTTGACATGACTACTGAAGCTAAGGTCTGATTCTAGAGACACACCAAGATTCCTGACTTGATTTTTAGCTGTTAGACCCCTACAGTGAAGGTATGCATTCACCTTGAGAACTTCATCTTTGTTTCAAACGCAATGACTTCAATTTTGTCTTTATTTAACTGAAGAAAGTTTTGGCACATCCAATTGTTTACTTCATCAATGCATTGGCACAGGGAGTCAATGGGGCTGTAGTCGTTAGGCGATAGGGCTAAGTAGATCTGTGTGTCGTCTGCAGAGCTGTGGTTCTTTTTCATTATTTGGCTCATTGGGGGCATGTACAGGTTGAATAGATAAATCATGGTAACTATGATAAATCATGCTAGAATAATATTAAATCATACTAGAATGTGTTCAATTGTGGTAAACCATGCAAGAACAGGGTCAATCATGGTGAATCGTACTAGAACTTGGTATAAAACATTGTATATTCCATCTATGATGTCAATGGTTAAATGCTTGCTACATAAAACTTAATATATTTTGATGCATTTGAGCTTAACTGCCTTAACTGTCTTAACTGTCTTAAATGCTTGAACACCGCTAAATGCTGCTAGCAGCTTTAATTATTATTATTATTATTATTCTCCTGTAAAACGCATCGTGCAGCCCAAACCGTAAGTGCTGGAGACTTGAAACTTTGTCAGATGGTAGTACAAAAATCGAGGAGAGGTTATCAAATTATGAGCCCGATTGGCCCATAGGTGGCGCTATAGCAATCAATTGCGCGTAACGGCTCATAACTCCTAGACCGTAAGTCGTAGACTCAAGTGTCTTATATCATTGGAAAGCTAGAGACCTGACGTAAAAAACGTATATCTCCGATTTCATTTCCGCCATGATGGATTTTCCGCCATTTTGAATTTAGTCAAAAAACTACTTTTGCGAACTAGTCCCTGGTTTTTCGCCCGATCAGAACCAAACCAGTGCAGAAATGTTCTCTGTAGTCTGAATATCAATAATCATTGAAAAAAAGTTGAATTTTCGATTTCCGGTCGCTAGGGGGCGCAAAATGATCGTTGTGGGAGGAGCCTATTTTTCTAAAATGGCTATAACTCCAGAAGTAAATGAGGTAGCTTCACCAAACTTGGTATACATGTGCATGAGTTAAATCTGAGGTGACAGTAAAAAAATCGCGACGATCGAACACTAGGTGGTGCTATAACATTAAAAAAACATAAAAGGGGGTGTGGCCACCTGACCGTTAGTCCGATTGACTTGAAATTTGGTATGCAGTGTCTTGGTCCAAGGTCCCATGTATGTGTAAAAGGATATTGGCGTATCTCAAAAAACATGGCCGCCATCGGCCAATGAAGTTTGAGCACCTATTAAACCAGGTTAACGGAGGCCGATCGGAACGAAACTCGATGGACATGTTCGACTCATGGCCCAAGAGGTCTGTAAGAGTTTTGAAAGAAATCGGCCACTAGTTGGCGCTAACGAGTTTTACGGCTCTGTAATCACGTGGTGTTGCACACATCCACACAAAATGCATATCATTAGATAGATCTCCTCATGCTGAACAACTTTGCCTCTAGAACCATTGCTGTCAATCAAATCGTTCATTAAATATTCAAGAATATGTCATGAACCTACTTTTGCGAACTAGTCCCTGGTTTTTCGCCCGATCAAAACCAGACCAGTCTAGGACAATTCTCTGGACTCTATAGATCAATAATTATTGAAAAAAAGTTGAACTTTTGCATTTTTCATATGGCTATAACAGGGTCATTTAGAAAAGGGGCGTAGCAAAATACACTCAAAAGCCTATAAATCATAAATAAAAAGTCAGAACTTCACAAAAATTGGTGTGCATATGTGACATAACATCATGAACAAGCCTGCAAAGTTTCATGGAGATCGGACCATAGTTGGCGCTATAACTGTTAAAAAGCTTTAAAACCATACATTTCCAATGGTAAATTGCCTGTAGGCTATTGGCTGTGTATGAGCATGTTAAAATCAATCTTCAAAACCAGTGCAGTACAATTCTCTGGACTCTTTAGATTAATAATTATCAGAAAAGGTGTAACTTATTAATTTGGATGGCTATAATAGTGACATTTCAATACGTAGCCTTGAACAGGTGTCCCTGAAAGCTGCATATTAAGCCAATAAGTGGTATTATACTGACCCCTGCTGTTTAAAATAGACATTTTGTCATGCTACTTACTAATATTATACTATAATGCTTATTTAGACTTTATAAAATCACTATTTTAACATTTACACTCACATTTTGTCAAAATTCATCTATTGGAGATCTACTATTGAGAACTTGCTTATTTGAGAATAGTATTACATTCAAATCCACATCGACTTTTTAAAACGAAAGTAAAACCGTTAGGCCACGCCCCTTCAGTACAAATTCACTCATAACTCGAAAACGGAAAGTCACAGCACGCTGACATTTTTATGGTAAGGTCCTCTCGGGGGTCTTGATCGAAATCTAGCGTCGCGGGACTCGGGAGCACCCCCCCGCGGATCGCTAATTTGTGAGAAACACGATTTGGAACGGCTGTATCTCCCGAGCTAGACCACCTAGAAACTTGTGGGAGAGCTTGTTGGAAAGGCCCCGTCCTCATCTAGTTTCGATTCGAGTATGGCGCGATTTGGCCCATGCATTCCCGAGATATAAGCCCACAAAGATATACATTTCAACGGACACAAGTCCCTGCTCCAAAAACCCAGCAACACCGGGATGGTCTTGTTCAACAGGGCTCCTCTAACACTATCTAAGGTCTGAGTTTCAGATTTTTTCGCTTTCTCGTTCCCGAGATATAAGTAAAACAAATAAAAAAAATCCTGTCATTCATTTCAACTGTATTGTAATACCGCTGTTGTCCACGAGAGGGAGCAACAGCATTAGACATTTTTAATCTTTTTAAGCAGTTTTCAGCATTGGCTAACAAACAAATGCTTAAAGCTATGCATTATGATGGAAATAATATTTATAATAAATCATATAATATGAAATAATGATTTATTATAAAGTTTAATATTATTACATCACAAAGAAATACGTGAAATGCTTATAGACCCCTAAAAGAGATTTTCACAATAGCATGACCTGAAAGTGTGTGTGTGTGTGTGTGTGCAAAGGCACCTGTGAAAACACTTTATTAATAAGTATAATGTCCAGCAGAGAGCAGTAGAAGACCACTTATTGGCTCACTTTAATTTTGACAGACTTGTTTTTCACCAGTTTTCTGCACTAAAGCAAACCAGTTTTTCTATGTTAACTATTATAAGACAATCATATTTTGACAGAGTTTATCACTTCATTTGTTCTGATGTTAGCAACATGGTAAATCATGGTAAATCACGGTAGAAACATTTAAAAATAATCAAAAGAAATAAGAATAATTAAAACAGTTTAGAATAAAGAAATTAAAATAATCAACAGAAATACGAATAATTAAAGCAGTATAGAATAAAAAATTAAATAAAATACAGTACAAACAGTCGGACGAACAGTGGCACAGTGATCATTCAGTAAATGCACAGCTAAACAGAAGTGTTTTGAGTCTGGATGTGAATGTGACTACTGTAGGAGCACATCTGATCTCTTCTGGAGGAGCACATCTGATCTCTACTGTAGGAGCACATCTGATCTCTACTGTAGGAGCACATCTGATCTCTTCTGGAGGAGCACATCTGATCTCTACTGTAGGAACACATCTGATCTCTACTGCAGGAGCACATCTGATCTCTTCTGGAGGAGCACAGCTGATCTCTTCTGTAGGAGCACATCTGATCTCTACTGTAGGAGAACATCTGATCTCTACTGTAGGAGCACATCTGATCTCTACTGTAGGAGCACATCTGATCTCTTCTGTAGGAGCACATCTGATCTCTTCTGGAGGAGCACATCTGATCTCTACTGTAGGAGCACATCTGATCTCTACTGTAGGAGCACATCTGATCTCTACTGTAGGAGCACATCTGATCTCTACTGTAGGAGCACATCTGATCTCTACTGTAGGAGCACATCTGATCTCTTCTGGAGGAGCACATCTGATCTCTACTGTAGGAGCACATCTGATCTCTACTGTAGGAGCACATCTGATCTCTTCTGGAAGCTGGTTCCAGCATGGCTGGCAAAGTAGCCTAAAGCAGACTCTCCTTGTTTAGAGTGAACCCTTGGTATTTCTAGCTGACGTGATCCTAATCATCTGAGTGATCTGTTGGGTTTATATTCAGTGAGCATATCTGCAATATTTTGAGGTCCTAGGCCATTGAATGATTTATATACCAGTAATAATACTTTAAAATCAATCCTAAATGTAACTGGGAGCCAGTGTAAAGACCTGAGGACTGGTGTGATGTGTTCATATGTTCTGGTTCTGCTCAGCGTTCTGTATGAGCTGCAACTGTCTGATGGTCTTTTTGGGAAGGCCAGTGAAGAGTCCATTACAATAATCCACTGCTGGTGATGAAAGCATGCACAAGTTTATCTAAGTCTTGACTGGAAACAAAGCATCTATTTTTTGCAATATTTTCAGATGATAATATGCTGATTTGGTTATTGCTTTGACATGACTACTGAAACTAAGGTCTGATTCTAGAGACACACCAAGATTCCTGACTTGATTTTTAGCTGTTAGACCCCTAGAGTGAAGGTATGCATTCACATTGAGAACTTCATCTTTGTTTCAAACGCAATGACTTCAATTTTGTCTTTGTTTAACTGAAGAAAGTTTTGGCACATCCAATTGTTTACTTCATCAATGCATTGGCACAGGGAGTCAATGGGGCTGTAGTCGTTAGGCGATAGGGCTAAGTAGAGCTGTGTGTCATCTGCAGAGCTGTGGTTCTTTTTCATTATTTGGCTCATTGGGGGCATGTACAGGTTGAATAGATAAATCATGGTAACTATGATAAATCATGCTAGAATAATATTAAATCATACTAGAATGTGTTCAATTGTGGTAAACCATGCAAGAACAGGGTCAATCATAGTGAGTCGTACTAGAACTTGGTATAAAACATTGTATATTCCATCTATTATGTCAATGGTTAAATGCTTGCTACATAAAACTTAATATATTTTGATGCATTTGAGCTTAACTGCCTTAACTGTCTTAACTGTCTTAAATGCTTGAACACCGCTAAATGCTGCTAGCAGCTTTAATTATTATTATTATTATTATTATTATTATTATTCTTCTGCCGTAAAACGCATCGTGCAGCCCAAACCGTAAGGGCTGGAGACTTGAAACTTTGTCAGATGGTAGTACAAAAATCGAGGAGAGGTTATCAAATTATGAGCCCGATTGGCCCATAGGTGGCGCTATAGCGATCAATTGCGCGTAACTGCTCATAACTCCTAGACCGTAAGGCGTAGACTCAAGTGTCTTATATCATTGGAAAGCTGGGGGCCTGACGTAAAAAACGTATATCTCCGATTTCATTTCCGCCATGATGGATTTTCCGCCATTTTGAATTTTGTCGAAAAACTACTTTTGCGAACTAGTCCCTGGTTTTTCGCCCGATCGGAACCAACCCAGTGCAGAAATGTTCTCTGGAGTCTGAATATCAATAATTATCGAAAAAAAGTTGAAAGTTCGATTTCCGGTCGCTAGGGGGTGCAAAATGAACGTTGTGGGAGGAGCCTATTTTTCTAAAATGGCTATAACTCCAAAAGTAAATGAGGTAGGTTCACCAAACTTGGTACACATGTGCAAGAGTTCAGTCTGAGGTCACAGTAAAAAAATCGCGACGATCGGACACTAGGTGGCGCTATAACATTAAAAAAACATAAAAGGGGGTGTGGCCACCTGACCGTTAGTCCGATTGACTTGAAATTTGGTATGCAGTGTCTTGGTCCAAGGTACCATGTATGTGTAAAAGGATATTGGCGTATCTCAAAAAACATGGCCGCCATCGGCCAATGAATTTGACCACCTATGAAACAAGGTTAACGGAGGCCGATCGGAACGAAACTCGATGGACATGTTCGACTCGTGGCCCAAGAGGTCTGTAAGAGTTTTGAAAGAAATCGGCCACTAGTTGGCGCTAACGAGTTTTACGGCTCTGTAATCACGTGGTGTTGCACACATCCACACAAAATGCATATCACTAGATAGATCTCCTCATGCTGAACAACTTTGCCTCTAGAACCATTGCTGTCAATTAAATCGTTCATTAAATATGCACGAATATGTTAAAAACCTACTTTTGCGAACTAGTCCCTGGTTTTTTGCCCGATCAAAATCAGACCAGTCTAGGACAATTCTCTGGACTCTCTAGATCAATAATTATCGAAAAAAAGTTGAATTTTTGCATTTGGCTGGCTGTAACAGGGTCATTTAGACAAGGGGGGGGTCAAAATACACTCAAAAGCCTATACATCCTAAAGGAAAACTCAGAACTTCACAAATATTGATGAGCATATGTGTCATAACATGGGGAAGAAGCATGCAAAGTTTCATGGAGATCGGACCATAGCTGGCGCTATAACTGTTAAAAAGCTTTAAAACCATGCATTTCCAATGGTAAATTGCCTGTATTGGCTGTGTGTGCTCTTTTTTTCTCTCCATCTATGAGCATATGTTAAAATCAATGTTCAAACCAGTGCAGTACAATTCTCTGGACTCTCTAGATCAATAATTATCAGAAAAGGTATAACTTATTCATTTGCATGGCTATAATAGTGACATTTCAATACGTAGCCTTGAACAGGTGTCCCTGAAAGCTGCATATTAAGCCAATAAGTGGTATTATACTGACCCCTGCTGTTTAAAATAGACATTTTGTCATGCTACTTACTAATATTATACTATAATGCTTATTTAGACTTTATAAAATCACTATTTTAACATTTACACTCACATTTTGTCAAAATTCATCTATTGGAGATCTACTATTGAGAACTTGCTTATTTGAGAATAGTATTACATTCAAATCCACATCGACTTTTTAAAACGAAAGTAAAACCGTTAGGCCACGCCCCTTCAGTACAAATTCACTCATAACTCGAAAACGGAAAGTCACTGCATGCTCAAATTTTGATGGTAAGGTCCTCTCGGGGGTCTTGATCGAAATCTAGCGTCGCGGGACTCGGGAGCACCCCCCCCCGCGGATCGCTAATTTGTGAGAACCACGATTTGGAACGGCTGTATCTCCCGAGCTAGACCACCTAGAAACTTGTGGGAGAGCTTGTTGGAAAGGCCCCGTCCTCATCTAGTTTCGATTCGAGTATGGCGCGATTTGGCCCATGCATTCCCGAGATATAAGCCCACAAAGATATACATTTCAACGGACACAAGTCCCTGCTCCAAAAACCCAGCAACACCGGGATGGTCTTGTTCAACAGGGCTCCTCTAACACTATCTAAGGTCTGAGTTTCAGATTTTTTCGCTTTCTCGTTCCCGAGATATAAGTAAAACAAATAAAAAAAATCCTGTCATTCATTTCAACTGTATTGTAATACCGCTGTTGTCCACGAGAGGGAGCAACAGCATTAGACATTTTTTATCTTTTTAAGCAGTTTTCAGCATTGGCTAACAAACAAATGCTTAAAGCTATTTATTATGATGGAAATAATATTTATAATAAATAATATAATAATAAATAAGGATTTATTATAAAGTTGAATATAATTATATCACAAAGAAATATGTGAAATGCTTATAGACCACTAAAAGAGATTTCACAATAATATAACCCAAAAGTGTGTGTGTGTGTGTGTGTGTGTGTGTGTGTGTGTGTATGTAAGCATGCATAATTGAGTTAACATGAAAAAAACTGGTTTGCTTTAGTGCATAATACTGATGAAACCAAGTAGTTCAAAATGAAAGTGAGACAATAAGTGGTCTTCTACTGCCCTCTGCTGGACATTATACTTATTAATAGTCTTTTCACATGTGTTTTTGCATTCATTTATTTAGCCACTAAAAAATCCCTTATATGACAATTACTATAATAACACAATCATATTTTGTCAGAGTTCGGTGTAAAGGGATTTTCCTTTCACAGGAGGCAGCTGATAAAAATCTCCAACTGCAATGACAGAGACTTTTCCAAATGCAGAGTAATCTCCTGTTTGTTTGATTTGTCTCAATCTTCCATGAATATATGCCAGAAGTTTATGTACTAACATTGAATATCTAATGTGCAATGTACAAGAGTTAAACACAACTGTGGCAGTCGTATACAGACCATCATCATATAACATACCAGTATTCAGAGAGAACTTGATTAACTTGATTGATCAAATATGACGAGATGTCCATCCAAACAAGGAGGCAGTTTGTCACTCAAATCACCTTTACTGACAAAACTGCCAGCAGCAGTTCAGGTTTGTCTGTACCAGTGGAAGACACGCCACCCAAAGCAACAGAAGATTCTGCCATTGAGATAGAGGGAGAAGACGCTGCAGACCTGGACGCTTTGTTTGAGGGACTGTGAAGGACCACTTGCTGCACCACTGGCAAGGTGCTGTTCAACTGTAACCGTGCCCTTGATGCGTCTCATCTGTTACAAGTCTCCATTGCTCGGTTTTATTTATTTTTATTTTGTCATTTTTATTTTTGAATAACTTCTGCATGTTCAACACTGTGTGGCTTGATTGTTTTAAATAAGAAATATTTTAATATATTTCAATCAAAGCAGGCTTTGAATCTGTTAGTGTACAACAGCAATATAATCTACAGCAAAGCTGACAAAAGTAACGAGTGTTGTCAAAGAGTGCAATAAAAAATGTGTGCATGCAGCAAATGTTGAGTTTTTCTTTCTCTACTCATTTTGTATATGTTGTACAAACAAAAGTAAATTACAGCTTATGGCAAGTATATTGTGTATAATCATTTTGCTGCTCATATTTCTAGACAAAAATTCAAAAAATTTGAATTTTCAATTCAAGGTCGATAGGGGGCGCAAAATGAACATTGTGAAATTAGGCAATTTTACTAAAATGGCTATAACTCAAGAAGTAAATGAGATATCTTCACCAAACTCAACAGACATGTGTATGAGGACAGTGTGGGGTCACAGTAAAAATACTGCATCGATTGGCCACATGGTGGCGCTATAACAGTAAAAAAAACTTAAAAGGGGGTGTGGCCACCTGACCGTTAGTCCGATTGACTTGAAATTTTGTATGCAGCATCTTGGACCAAGGTACCATGTATGTGTAAAAGGATATTGGCGTATCTAAAAAAACATGGCCGCCATCAGCCAATGAAGTTTGAGCACCTATGAAACAAGGTTAACGGAGGCCGATCGGAACGAAACTCGATGGGCATGTTCGACTCGTGGCCCAAGAGGTCTGTAAGAGTTTTGAAAGAAATCGGCCACTAGTTGGCGCTAACGAGTTTTACAGCTCTGTAATCACGTGGTGTTGCATACATCCCCACAAAATGCATATCATTAGATAGATCTCCTCATGTTGAACAACTTTGCCTCTAGAACCATTGCTGTCAATTAAATCGTTCATTAAATATTCATGAATATGTTAAAAACCTACTTTTGCGAACTAGTCCCTGGTTTTTTGCCCGATCAGAACCAAACCAGTCTAGGGCAATTCTCTGGACTCTCTAGATCAATAATTATCGAAAAAAAGTTTAACTTTTGCATTTGGCTGGTTGTAACAGGGTCATTTAGAAAAGGGGCGTGACAAAATACACTCAAAAGCCTATAAATCTGAAATAAAAACTCAGAACTTTACAAAAATTGGTGAGCATATGTGACATAACATCATTAACAAACATGGAACATTTTATGGAGATTGGACCATAGGTGGCGCTATAACTGTCAAAAAGCTTTGAAACCATGTATTTCCTATGGTAAATTGCCTGTTTTGGCTGTAATAAAACTTAATGTCTTAAATGCTTATGTGCCTAAAGGCTTTAAATGCTTGAACACCGCTAAATGCTGCTTGCAGCTTTAATTATTATTATTATTATTATTATTTTCCCCTAAAACGCATCGTGCAGCCCAAACCGTAAGTGCTAGAGACTTGAAATTTTGGCATAGGGTAGCACAGAAATCGAGGAGAGGTTGAGAGAGTATGAGCCCGATTGGCCCATAGGTGGCGCTATAGCAACAAAAACGCGAAAGTGCTCATAACTCCTAGACCGTAAGTCGTAGAGTCAAGTGTCTTATATCATTGGAAAGCTGGACTCTTGACTTAAAAAACGTATATCTCCGATTTCATTTCCGCCATGATAGATTTTCCGCCATTTTGAATTTTGTCAAAAAACGATTTTTGCGAACTAGTCCCTGGTTTTTCGCCCGATCGGAACCAAACCAGTGCAGAAATGTTCTCTGGAGTCTGAATATCAATAATTATCGAAAAAAAGTTGAAATTTCGATTTCCGGTCGCTAGGGGGCGCAAAATGAACGTTGTGGGAGGAGCCTATTTTTCTAAAATGGCTATAACTCCAAAAGTAAATGAGGTAGGTTCACCAAACTTGGTACACATGTGCATGAGTTCAGTCTGAGGTCACAGTAAAAAAATCGCGACGATCGGACACTAGGTGGCGCTATAACATTAAAAAAACATAAAAGGGGGTGTGGCCACCTGACCGTTAGTCCGATTGACTTGAAATTTGGTATGCAGTGTCTTGGACCAAGGTACCATGTATGTGTAAAAGGATATTGGCGTATCTCAAAAAACATGGCCGCCATCGGCCAATGAAGTTTGAGCCCCTCTGAGACGAGGTTAACGGAGGCCGATCGGAACGAAACTCGATGGGCATGTTCGACTCATGGCCCAAGAGGTCTGTAAGAGTTTTGAAAGAAATCGGCCACTAGTTGGCGCTAACGAGTTTTATGGCTCTTTAATCACGTGGTGTTGCACACATCCCCACAAAATGCATATCATTTGATAGATCTCCTCATGCTGAACAACTTTGCCTCTAGAACCATTGCTGCCAATCAAATCGTTCATTAAATATTCACAAATATGTTTAAAACCTACTTTTGCGAACTAGTCCCTGGTTTTTCGCCCGATCAAAACCAGACCAGTCTAGGACAATTCTCTGGACTCTCTAGATCAATAATTATCAAAAAAAAGTTGAACTTTTGCATTTTGAGTGACTGTAAAAGGGTTATTTAAAATAGGGGCTGGACAAAATACACTCAAAAGCCTATAAATCATACACAAAAACTCAGAACTTCACAAAAATTGGTGAGCATATGTGCCATACCATGGGGAAGAAGCATGCAAAGTTTCATGGAGATCGGACCATAGGTGGCGCTTTTACTGTTAAAAAGCTTTAAAACCATGTATTTCCTATGGTAAATTGCATGTATTGGCTGTAAATGGTCTTTTCCATCTATGATCGTATAATTTTCACATCATAATGTTTAAAACCAGTGCAGTACAATTCTCTGGACTCTCTAGATCAATAATTATCAGAAAAGGTATCATTTATTCATTTGGATGGCTATAATAGGGTCACTTCAATGTGTAGTCTTGACCGAAAGCCTATATCTCTTCAATGAATGCTCAGATCTTATTAAAAACAAGTCTGAACATGTGGGCCGTGACTCTAAATAATCATGAAAATTTTCGGACAGATTGGACAAAATATGCTTGTATAACAGTTAAAAAGGTGAAAATTATATGCACATAATGGCCTATTAAGCCAATAAGTGGTATTTTACTGCCCCCTGCTGTTTAAAAAAAGTCATTTTGTCACACTACTCAACTATACTTAATATTTAGACTTTATAAATTCACTATTTTAACATTTACAAAAACATTTAGTCAAAAATCATCTATTGAAGTGACAATTGAGTCACATTGGATCCTGAAGTTCCAAATGTCTCTATCTACAACAGAATGAGTGTGTGTAGATTAAATGATATGAAAAACATGGCATATTGTATAAGTAGCCTGTAATAGCACTGTTGTCCACTAGATGGAGCAGCAGCATTAGACATTTTTAATCTTTTTATCAGCTTTCAGCATTGGCTTAAAGCAAACAAATGCTTAAAGCATTTTCTTTAATTAGTTATATATTATTACATTGCAAAGAAATATGTGAAATGCTGTGTGTGTGTGTGTAAGAATGCATTATGGAGTTAACATGATAAAAATGGTTTGCTTCAGTGCAGCATACTGGAGAAACAAAGTAGTTTAAAATGAAAGTAAGCCAATAAGTGGTCTTTTACTGCCCTCTGCTGGCCACTTTACTCATTAATAGTCTTTTCACATGTGCTTTTGCATTCATATGCATATAGACACTATAAAATCACTTATATAACAATCACTATTAAAACACATTCATATTCTGTCAGAGTGTATCAGTTCATTTGTACTGACACTTCACATCAATGCTAGCAATGTGGTAAATCATGGTAAACAGTGTTAGAACATGGCTTTTCACAATAACAGATCCCAAACGTGTGTGTGTGTGTGTGTGTGTGTGTAAGCATGCATTATGGAGTTAACATGATAAAAATGGTTTGCTTCAGTGCAGAATTATTATACTGGAGAAACAAAGTAGTTTAAAATGAAAGTGAGCCAATAAGTGGTCTTCTACTGCCCTCTGCTGGCCACTCTTCTTACTAATAGTCTTTTCACATGTGCTTTTGCATTCATATGCATATAGACACTATAAAATCACTTATAAAACAATTACTATTATAACACAATCATATTTTGTCAGAGTTTATCACTTCAATTGTTCTGATGCTTCACATAATTGCTATCAACGTGGTAAATCATGGTAAATAATGCCAGAAACATGGTAAATCATAGTAAATAAGGTAAATCATGCTAGAATCCTGGTAAATCATTCTAGAATGTGCTATATCATGGTA
The DNA here is from genome assembly GCA_031834385.1 of Semotilus atromaculatus. Classification (NCBI taxonomy): domain Eukaryota; kingdom Metazoa; phylum Chordata; class Actinopteri; order Cypriniformes; family Leuciscidae; genus Semotilus; species Semotilus atromaculatus. Next base: position 2,129,357 of record JAULUF010000050.1, on the reverse strand, counting down.
AATCATCCTATAACATGGTACATCAAGGTAAACTATGGAAAATCATGTTAGATTCATGGTAAATCATACTGGAACATGGTAAATCATGAAAAATCACACTGAAATGTAGTATATCATGGTAAATCATGCTTGCTACATAAAACTTAATGACTTTTGATGCTTTTGTGCTTAACGGCCTTAAAGGCCTTAACTGCTTGAACACCGCTAAATGCTGCTTTGCAGCTTTAATTAGGTGTTCAAGCACGAAGTGCTGAAAACCTATTGTATTTGTACTGATTTTTATTATTATTATTATTATTATTATTATTCTTCTGCCGTAAAACGCATCGTGCAGCCCAAACCGTAAGGGCTGGAGACTTGAAACTTTGTCAGATGGTAGTACAAAAATCGAGGAGAGGTTATCAAATTATGAGCCCGATTGGTCCATAGGTGGCGCTATAGCGATCAATTGCGCGTAATTGCTCATAACTCCTAGACCGTAAGGCGTAGACTCAAGTGTCTTATATCATTGAAAAGCTGGGGGCCTGACGTAAAAAACGTATATCTCCGATTTCATTTCCGCCATGATGGATTTTCCGCCATTTTGAATTTTGTCGAAAAACTACTTTTGCGAACTAGTCCCTGGTTTTTCGCCCGATCGGAACCAAACCAGTGCAGAAATGTTCTCTGGAGTCTGACTATCAATAATTATCGAAAAAAAGTTGAAAGTTCGATTTCCGGTCGCTAGGGGGTGCAAAATGAACGTTGTGGGAGGAGCCTATTTTTCTAAAATGGCTATAACTCCAAAAGTAAATGAGGTAGGTTCACCAAACTTGGTACACATGTGCAAGAGTTCAGTCTGAGGTCACAGTAAAAAAATCGCGACGATCGGACACTAGGTGGCGCTATAACATTAAAAAAACATAAAAGGGGATGTGGCCACCTGACCGTTAGTCCGATTGACTTGAAATTTGGTATGCAGTGTCTTGGTCCAAGGTACCATGTATGTGTAAAAGGATATTGGCGTATCTCAAAAAACATGGCCGCCATCGGCCAATGAATTTGAGCACCTATGAAACAAGGTTAACGGAGGCCGATCGGAACGAAACTCGATGGACATGTTCGACTCGTGGCCCAAGAGGTCTGTAAGAGTTTTGAAAGAAATCGGCCACTAGTTGGCGCTAACGAGTTTTACGGCTCTGTAATCACGTGGTGTTGCACACATCCACACAAAATGCATATCACTAGATAGATCTCCTCATGCTGAACAACTTTGCCTCTAGAACCATTGCTGTCAATTAAATCGTTCATTAAATATGCACGAATATGTTAAAAACCTACTTTTGCGAACTAGTCCCTGGTTTTTTGCCCGATCAAAATCAGACCAGTCTAGGACAATTCTCTGGACTCTCTAGATCAATAATTATCGAAAAAAAGTTGAATTTTTGCATTTGGCTGGCTGTAACAGGGTCATTTAGACAAGGGGGGTGTCAAAATACACTCAAAAGCCTATACATCCTAAAGGAAAACTCAGAACTTCACAAATATTGATGAGCATATGTGTCATAACATGGGGAAGAAGCATGCAAAGTTTCATGGAGATCGGACCATAGCTGGCGCTATAACTGTTAAAAAGCTTTAAAACCATGCATTTCCAATGGTAAATTGCCTGTATTGGCTGTGTGTGCTCTTTTTTTTTTCCATCTATGAGCATATGTTAAAATCAATGTTCAAACCAGTGCAGTACAATTCTCTGGACTCTCTAGATCAATAATTATCAGAAAAGGTATAACTTATTAATTTGCATGGCTATAATAGTGACATTTCAATACGTAGCCTTGAACAGGTGTCCCTGAAAGCTGCATATTAAGCCAATAAGTGGTATTATACTGACCCCTGCTGTTTAAAATAGACATTTTGTCATGCTACTTACTAATATTATACTATAATGCTTATTTAGACTTTATAAAATCACTATTTTAACATTTACACTCACATTTTGTCAAAATTCATCTATTGGAGATCTACTATTGAGAACTTGCTTATTTGAGAATAGTATTACATTCAAATCCACATCGACTTTTTAAAACGAAAGTAAAACCGTTAGGCCACGCCCCTTCAGTACAAATTCACTCATAACTCGAAAACGGAAAGTCACTGCATGCTCAAATTTTGATGGTAAGGTCCTCTCGGGGGTCTTGATCGAAATCTAGCGTCGCGGGACTCGGGAGCACCCCCCCCGCGGATCGCTAATTTGTGAGAACCACGATTTGGAACGGCTGTATCTCCCGAGCTAGACCACCTAGAAACTTGTGGGAGAGCTTGTTGGAAAGGCCCCGTCCTCATCTAGTTTCGATTCGAGTATGGCGCGATTTGGCCCATGCATTCCCGAGATATAAGCCCACAAAGATATACATTTCAACGGACACAAGTCCCTGCTCCAAAAACCCAGCAACACCGGGATGGTCTTGTTCAACAGGGCTCCTCTCACACTATCTAAGGTCTGAGTTTCAGATTTTTTCGCTTTCTCGTTCCCGAGATATAAGTAAAACAAATAAAAAAAATCCTGTCATTCATTTCAACTGTATTGTAGTACCGCTGTTGTCCACGAGAGGGAGCAACAGCATTAGACATTTTTTATCTTTTTAAGCAGTTTTCAGCATTGGCTAACAAACAAATGCTTAAAGCTATTTATTACGATGGAAATAATATTTATAATAAATAATATAATAATAAATAAGGATTTATTATAAAGTTGAATATAATTATATCACAAAGAAATATGTGAAATGCTTATAGACCACTAAAAGAGATTTTCACAATAATATAACCCAAAAGTGTGTGTGTGTGTGTGTGTGTATGTAAGCATGCATAATTGAGTTAACATGAAAAAAACTGGTTTGCTTTAGTGCATAATACTGATGAAACCAAGTAGTTCAAAATGAAAGTGAGACAATAAGTGGTCTTCTACTGCCCTCTGCTGGACATTATACTTATTAATAGTCTTTTCACATGTGTTTTTGCATTCATTTATTTAGCCACTAAAAAATCCCTTATATGACAATTACTATAATAACACAATCATATTTTGTCAGAGTTCGGTGTAAAGGGATTTTCCTTTCACAGGAGGCAGCTGATAAAAATCTCCAACTGCAATGACAGAAACTTTTCCAAATGCAGAGTAATAAAAATTTATATGGCCACTTTTGTCCAAAACCTACTTTTGCGAACTAGTCCCTGGTTTTTTGCCCAATCGGAACCAAACTGGTGCACAACTGTTCTCTGGAGTCTGATGATCAATAATTATCGAGAAAAAGTTGAAATTGTGCATTTGCTTGGCTGTAACAGGGTCATTTAGGGAATGGTCTGTTTTAAAATGCAGTCAAAAGCCAATAAACCCTAAAGGGAAAGTCGGAACTTGACCAAAATTGATGAGCATATGTGTCAGGACATGCTGAGGAAGCATGCAAAGTTTCATGGAGATTGGACCAAAGGTGGCGCTATAATCATCAAAAAGGTTCCTTATTTTTAGGTGTTCAAGCACGAAGTGCTGAAAACCTATTGTATTTGTACTGATTATTATTAGGTGTTCAAGCACGAAGTGCTGAAAACCTATTGTATTTGTACTGATTTTTATTATTATTATTATTATTATTTTTCTTCTGCCGTAAAACGCATCGTGCAGCCCAAACCGTAAGTGGTAGAGACTTGAAACTTTGTCAGATGGTAGTACAAAAATCGAGGAGAGGTTATCAAATTATGAGCCCGATTGGCCCATAGGTGGCGCTATAGCAATCAATTGCGCGTAACTGCTCATAACTCCTAGACCGTAAGTCGTAGACTCAAGTGTCTTATATCATTGGAAAGCTGGGGGCGTGACGTAAAAAACGTATATCTCCGATTTTATTTCCGCCATGATGGATTTTCCGCCATTTTGAATTTAGTTGAAAAACTACTTTTGCGAACTAGTCCCTGGTTTTTCGCCCGATCGGAACCAAACCAGTGCAGAAATGTTCTCTGGAGTCTGAATATCAATAATTATCGAAAAAAAGTTGAAATTTCGATTTCCGGTCGCTAGGGGGCGCAAAATGAACGTTGTGGGAGGAGCCTATTTTTCTAAAATGGCTATAACTCCAAAAGTAAATGAGGTAGGTTCACCAAACTTGGTACACATGTGCATGAGTTCAGTCTGAGGTCACAGTAAAAAAATCGCGACGATCGGACACTAGGTGGCGCTATAATATTAAAAAAACATAAAAGGGGGTGTGGCCACCTGACCGTTAGTCCGATTAACTTGAAATTTGGTATGCAGTGTCTTGGTCCAAGGCCCCATGTATGTGTAAAAGGATATTGGCGTATCTCAAAAAACATGGCCGCCATTGGCCAATGAAGTTTGTGCCCCTCTGAGACGAGGTTAATGGAGGCCGATCGGAACGAAACTCGATGGGCATGTTCGACTCATGGCCCAAGAGGTCTGTAAGAGTTTTGAAAGAAATCGGCCACTAGTTGGCGCTAACGAGTTTTATGGCTCTTTAATCACGTGGTGTTGCACACATCCCCACAAAATGCATATCATTTGATAGATCTCCTCATGCTGAACAACTTTGCCTCTAGAACCATTGCTGTCAATCAAATCGTTCATTAAATATTCACGAATATGTTAAAAACCTACTTTTGCGAACTAGTCCCTGGTTTCTCGCCCGATCAAAACCAGACCAGTCTAGGACAATTCTCTGGACTCTCTAGATGAATAATTATCAAAAAAAAGTTGAACTTTTGCATTTTGAGTGACTGTAAAAGGGTTATTTTAAATAGGGGCTGGACAAAATACACTCAAAAGCCTATAAATCATACATAAAAACTCAGAACTTCACAAAAATTGGTGAGTATATGTGCCATACCATGGGGAAGAAGCATGCAAAGTTTCATGGAGATCGGACAATAGGTGGCGCTATAACTGTCAAAAAGCTTTAAAACCATAGATTTTCTATGGTAAAATGCCTGCATTGGCTGTAAATGGTCTTTTCCATCTATGATCATATTAATATTTATATCATAATGTTCAAAACCAGTGCAGTACAATTCTCTGGACTCTCTAGATCAATAATTATCAGAAAAGATATAACTTATTCATTTAGATGGCTATAATAGTGACACTTCAATACGTAGCCTTGACCAGGTGTCCCTGAAAGCCTATATCTCTTCAATGAATGCTCATATCTTCTTAAAAACAAGTTAAAACATGTGAAACTAAATAAGCACGACAATTTTCAGACAGATCGGACAAAATATGCCTCTATAACAGTTAAAAAGGTGAAAATGATATGAACATAATGGCATATTAAGCCAATAAGTGGTATTATACTGCCCCCTGCTGTTTAAAATAGTCATTTTGTCATTCTACTAACTAAAAGTATACTATAATTCTTATTTAGACTTTATAAAATCACTATTTTAACATTTACACTGACATTTAGTGAAAATACCTCTATTAAAGTATTACTACTGAGTCTGACTCTGAGTCTTATTATGTGAAATGCTTATGACCATTAAAGTATATTTTCATAATGACACATCCCAATAGCATTGAAAACAACTACAACATTTGTCTTTGTGTGTGTGTGTGTGTGTGTGTGTTTGTGTGTGTGTGAAGCATATAAGTTAAATATGAGTGCAAAACCACCTGTGAAAACACTTTATCAATAAGTATAATGTCCAGCAGAGGGCAGTAGAAGACCACTTATTGGCTCACTTTCATTTTGACAGACTTGTTTTTCACCAGTATTCTGCACTAAAGCAAACCAATTTTTCCATGTTAACTATAAGACAATCATATTTTGTAAATTTAACACGTCATTGCTATTGACACTTCACATCAATGCTAGCAATGTGGTAAATCATGGTGTATAATGTTAAATCATAGTAAATAATTCTCTTACATGGTGTATCATGGTAAATCATGGTACAATCCTGGTAAATCATTCTAGAATGTGGTTTATCATGGTAAATCATCCTATAACATGGTAAACCAAGGTAAATTAAGAAAAATCATGGTAAACTATGGTAAATCATGCTAGAATCATGTTAAATGATACTAGAATGTATTGAATTGTGCAAAACCATGCTACAACAGGGTAAATCATGGTGAATCATACTAGAACTTGGTATATCATGGTAAACTATGGTAAATCTTACTGGAACATGGTAAATCATGAAATATCACAATAAAATGTGGTATATCATAGTAAATCATGCTAAAACAATGCTTGCTACATAAGCCTTAATGTCTTTTGATGCTTTTGAGCTTAACTGCCTTAACTGCCTTAACTGCTTGAACACCGCTAAATGCTGCTAGCAGCTTTAATTATTATTATTATTCTTCTGCCGTAAAACGCATCGTGCAGCCCAAACCGTAAGTGCTAGAGACTTGAAACTTTGTCAGATTGTAGTACAAAAATCGAGGAGAGGTTATCAAATTATGAGCCCGATTGGCCCATAGGTGGCGCTATAGCGATCAATTGCGCGTAACTGCTCATAACTCCTAGACCGTAAGGCGTAGACTCAAGTGTCTTATATCATTGGAAAGCTGGGGGCCTGACGTAAAAAACGTATATCTCCGATTTCATTTCCGCCATGATGGATTTTCCGCCATTTTGAATTTTGTCGAAAAACTACTTTTGCGAACTAGTCCCTGGTTTTTCGCCCGATCGGAACCAAACCAGTGCAGAAATGTTCTCTGGAGTCTGAATATCAATAATTATCGAAAAAAAGTTGAAAGTTCGATTTCCGGTCGCTAGGGGGTGCAAAATGAACGTTGTGGGAGGAGCCTATTTTTCTAAAATGGCTATAACTCCAAAAGTAAATGAGGTAGGTTCACCAAACTTGGTACACATGTGCAAGAGTTCAGTCTGAGGTCACAGTAAAAAAATCGCGACGATCGGACACTAGGTGGCGCTATAACATTAAAAAAACATAAAAGGGGGTGTGGCCACCTGACCGTTAGTCCGATTGACTTGAAATTTGGTATGCAGTGTCTTGGTCCAAGGTACCATGTATGTGTAAAAGGATATTGGCGTATCTCAAAAAACATGGCCGCCATCGGCCAATGAATTTGAGCACCTATGAAACAAGGTTAACGGAGGCCGATCGGAACGAAACTCGATGGACATGTTCGACTCGTGGCCCAAGAGGTCTGTAAGAGTTTTGAAAGAAATCGGCCACTAGTTGGCGCTAACGAGTTTTACGGCTCTGTAATCACGTGGTGTTGCACACATCCACACAAAATGCATATCACTAGATACATCTCCTCATGCTGAACAACTTTGCCTCTAGAACCATTGCTGTCAATTAAATCGTTCATTAAATATGCACGAATATGTTCAAAACCTACTTTTGCGAACTAGTCCCTGGTTTTTTGCCCGATCAAAATCAGACCAGTCTAGGACAATTCTCTGGACTCTCTAGATCAATAATTATCGAAAAAAAGTTGAATTTTTGCATTTGGCTGGCTGTAACAGGGTCATTTAGACAAGGGGGGTGTCAAAATACACTCAAAAGCCTATACATCCTAAAGGAAAACTCAGAACTTCACAAATATTGATGAGCACATGTGTCATAACATGGGGAAGAAGCATGCAAAGTTTCATGGAGATCGGACCATAGCTGGCGCTATAACTGTTAAAAAGCTTTAAAACCATGCATTTCCAATGGTAAATTGCCTGTATTGGCTGTGTGTGCTCTTTTTTTTTTTCCATCTATGAGCATATGTTAAAATCAATGTTCAAACCAGTGCAGTACAATTCTCTGGACTCTCTAGATCAATAATTATCAGAAAAGGTATAACTTATTAATTTGCATGGCTATAATAGTGACATTTCAATACGTAGCCTTGAACAGGTGTCCCTGAAAGCTGCATATTAAGCCAATAAGTGGTATTATACTGACCCCTGCTGTTTAAAATAGACATTTTGTCATGCTACTTACTAATATTATACTATAATGCTTATTTAGACTTTATAAAATCACTATTTTAACATTTACACTCACATTTTGTCAAAATTCATCTATTGGAGATCTACTATTGAGAACTTGCTTATTTGAGAATAGTATTACATTCAAATCCACATCGACTTTTTAAAACGAAAGTAAAACCGTTAGGCCACGCCCCTTCAGTACAAATTCACTCATAACTCGAAAACGGAAAGTCACTGCATGCTCAAATTTTGATGGTAAGGTCCTCTCGGGGGTCTTGATTGAAATCTAGCGTCGCGGGACTCGGGAGCACCCCCCCGCGGATCGCTAATTTGTGAGAACCACGATTTGGAACGGCTGTATCTCCCGATCTAGACCACGTAGATCCTTGTGCGATAGCTTGTTGGAAAGGGCCCGTCCTCATCTAGCTTCGATTCGAGTATGGTGCGATTTGGCCCATGCATTCCCGAGATATAAGCCCACAAAGATATACATTTCAACGGACACAAGTCCCTGCTCCAAAAACCCAGCAACACCGGGATGGTCTTGTTCAACAGGGCTCCTCTAACACTATCTAAGGTCTGAGTTTCAGATTTTTTCGCTTTCTCGTTCCCGAGATATAAGTAAAACAAATAAAAAAATCCTGTCATTCATTTCAACTGTATTATAATACCGCTGTTGTCCACGAGAGGGAGCAACAGCATTAGACATTTTTAATCTTTTTAAGTAGTTTTCAGCATTGGCTAACAAACAAATGCTTAAAGCTATGTATTATGATGGAAATAATATTTATAATAAATCATATAATATGAAATAATGATTTATTATAAAGTTTAATATAATTACATCACAAAGAAATACGTGAAATGCTTATAGACCACTAAAAGAGATTTTCACAATAGCATGACCTGAAAGTGTGTGTGTGTGTGTGTGTGCAAAGGCACCTGTGAAAACACTTTATTAATAAGTATAATGTCCAGCAGAGGGCAGTAGAAGACCACTTATTGGCTCACTTTCATTTTGACAGACTTGTTTTTCACCAGTTTTCTGCACTAAAGCAAACCAGTTTTTCTATGTTAACTATTATAAGACAATCATATTTTGACAGAGTTTATCACTTCATTTGTTCTGATGCTAGCAACATGGTAAATCATGGTAAATCACGGTAGAAACATTTAAAAATAATCAAAAGAAATAAGAATAATTAAAACAGTTTAGAATAAAGAAATTAAAATAATCAACAGAAATACGAATAATTAAAACAGTATAGAATAAAAAATTCAATAAAATACAGAACAAACAGTCGGACGAACAGTGAAACAGTGATCATTCAGTAAATGCACAGCTAAACAGAAGTGTTTTGAGTCTGGATGTGAATGTGACTACTGTAGGAGCACATCTGATCTCTACTGTAGGAGCACATCTGATCTCTTCTGGAGGAGCACATCTGATCTCTACTGTAGGAGCACATCTGATCTCTTCTGGAGGAGCACATCTGATCTCTACTGTAGGAGCACATCTGATCTCTACTGGAGGAGCACATCTGATCTCTACTGTAGGAGCACATCTGATCTCTACTGTAGGAGCACATCTGATCTCTTCTGGAGTAGCACATCTGATCTCTTTTGGAAGCTGTTTCCAGCATGGCTGGCAAAGTAGTCTAAAGCAGACTCTCCTTGTTTAGAGTGAACCCTTGGTATTTCTAGCTGACGTGATCCTAATCATCTGAGTGATCTGTTGGGTTTATATTCAGTGAGCATATCTGCAATATTTTGAGGTCCTAGGCCATTGAATGATTTATATACCAGTAATAATACTTTAAAATCAATCCTAAATGTAACTGGGAGCCAGTGTAAAGACCTGATGACTGGTGTGATGTGTTCATATGTTCTGGTTCTGCTCAGCGTTCTGTATGAGCTGCAACTGTCTGATGGTCTTTTTGGGAAGGCCAGTGAAGAGTCCATTACAATAATCCACTGCTGGAGATGAAAGCATGCACAAGTTTATCTAAGTCTTGACTGGAAACAAAGCATCTATTTTTTGCAATATTTTCAGATGATAATATGCTGATTTGGTTATTGCTTTGACATGACTACTGAAACTAAGGTCTGATTCTAGAGACACACCAAGATTCCTGACTTGATTTTTAGCTGTTAGACCCCTAGAGTGAAGGTATGCATTCACCTTGAGAACTTCATCTTTGTTTCAAACGCAATGACTTCAATTTTGTCTTTATTTAACTGAAGAAAGTTTTGGCACATCCAATTGTTTACTTCATCAATGCATTGGCACAGGGAGTCAATGGGGCTGTAGTCGTTAGGCGATAGGGCTAAGTAGAGCTGTGTGTCGTCTGCAGAGCTGTGGTTCTTTTTCATTATTTGGCTCATTGGGGGCATGTACAGGTTGAATAGATAAATCATGGTAACTATGATAAATCATGCTAGAATAATATTAAATCATACTAGAATGTGTTCAATTGTGGTAAACCATGCAAGAACAGGGTCAATCATGGTGAATCGTACTAGAACTTGGTATAAAACATTGTATATTCCATCTATGATGTCAATGGTTAAATGCTTGCTACATAAAACTTAATATATTTTGATGCATTTGAGCTTAACTGCCTTAACTGTCTTAACTGTCTTAAATGCTTGAACACCGCTAAATGCTGCTAGCAGCTTTAATTGTTTTTGTTTTTGTTTTTTTTAAGTGATGGAGGACACATTATAAACCAGCTTTGCTCGTGAATATTGATTAGGTGATGTAGTTTAGTTATACACTTTTAAAATATTATTTCACAGAGGTACTTTAGAAAATAGTGTTTTTCACACAGTAGGCCTATAATATCATATTTTGTATTATTTCAATATTTCTCAATGTTACTTAGAAAGTAGTTTTTTCACTAAGTATTTAATATCATATTTTATAATATTAATTTTTGGGGGGTTTTTTTACTGTCGATTTATGTCTGATGCTTATTCCTTTGCATATATGCAGTAGCAATCCCATCAATGTGTGGGGGGAGGGGGCTTTAGCATATCATTACTATGCTGCAAAGCAGGGGAGTCTCAAGAGAAGCCAGGTTAACCCGGTATATTTTTCTATTTCACTGTTTCACTGAAGAAAGTCAGTCATACGACATGAGAACATTTGGAGCAACATGACATTCAGTAAATAATGACATCATTTTCATTTCTGAGTGAACTATCTATTTAATGATCCTGTACATTTGGTGTCGTCTTTCCCTTTTAGAGGCATTGACTTTGTTCCTGTGAAACATTACAGTTGTGTATCATTTCCTGATGTCCTCCTCAGGCTGAAGGACAGAGAATGGCTCTCACAGAGCAGAGAGTTGGCATCGCCGCTACTGGATCTGCCGCACATGTAACAAAGACATCTGGCAGAGGCACAAAACGTATATTTAGTCTCAGTAATGGATCTAAGCCGTGATATAATAGCGCGCTGCAGTTATTGACCTGATGTTGCTTCTCTTGTACCCCTCTTCTTTTCTCTCTCGGAGGCAACAGGGCATTCAGACAGTCCTGCAACCCGATCCGCCCTGACTTGTATTGACCCTGATGTGCAGACATCTCTTTTCTTTTCTCCCCCTTCCTCTCTTCTACTCCTTTCTTCCACGTTGCTTGTGTTTCTGCTGAAGTATGGAGGGCCTATTGATCCCATCCCTTTAAGTGTTGCCATAAATTTCACCCTCGTTATGGAGAGCGACCCGGACTCCCTCCTTCTCCTCATAAACTCATGTCAAACGCTAAGATTGCCCAGCTAGCCTCTGTGTAAGCCCATCTCACAGACTTCCCACTCCTCCCACCAATTGCTCGTACTTGATAACCGCGGAGTATGTAACTGTGAGTGCCTTTGAGTGCCTTTAGGAGGTGGATTGAGTTTTCTTTAATGTAGTTATGATCGTATCCAGCGTTTGTTTTTTTCCACCGCTAATGCTGTTAGCAGTTGGCAAAGTGGCATCACATACTGCTAGGCAGAGGCTTCCCGGAGTTTGTGGAGGGGGGAGAAATGAGAGCTATGATTTATGGCTCTCATTTTCAGATGATTTAACATTTTGATAAAGTAAGCCTTTTAGGATGGAGGGTGGAGCAAGGCTTATGTGTATAAAAGTAGTTCCCAGTTTAGCTTTGTTCCCATTTGTCATTGTGGATATAATAAGGGGTTGAGCTCCTTGTTAGCTAATAAACCATCAACAAAACATTCTTTATACAATTTGCTTGTTTGCTCATGCCTCATCATCAGAAATATTTTGATTGTACTTTAATGGTTTAGCCATCAGTTTAGTTTTTTCCTATTAAAAAAGAAAAATACTGAAAAATAAGACTGGACTATATTTTTAAATGGCTAATAGGCTTTAGTAAGTAAGTAAGGTTTATTTCTAAGGTTTATTTCTCGACCAAAGTGCTGTACATGGCGCAGTAGCCACAAGGTAATAAAAATAAAGTAAAATACAGTTACAAATCATTGATTTAAGCTAGATCCACGTCGAAAGACAGACACTTAATTACAAACATAGCAAGTTAAGACAATTTAAGATCCCAGGAAGGCCAATGCAAAAAGGTGAGTTTTTAGCCTGGATTTAAAAATTACAATTGAAGGCGCACTTCTGATGTCAACTGGCAGTCGGTACCAGAGCTGTGGGCCAGCAACAGAAAAGGCTCTGTCACCTTTTTGCTTAAGCCGGGACTGTGGGACCTGGAGGAGGCCTTGACTGGAGGATCTGAGGGACCTTGGAGCTACATGAGGATGAATGATATATTTTATGTAGCTGGGGGCCAGGGCGTGAAGATGTCACTGGGTGACGAAGGCGGAACCAAAAATGATCGGCGCGTGTTTCCCGCTTTCGGGGGGACACTAGGCCGGTTCCGGTTCGCTGTCATGGCCGACCGAAAAGAAGAAACCGGGAAACTAGTGGCAGCTGCATCAGATAAGGGGTGATTATGGTGGCGATTGGGGTGCGCATCATCAGAGGGGATATAAAAGCCATGATTTGGAATCTGAGAAGCAGAGAAAAGAGGGAGAGAATTGGGACGCGGAGGACAAGGCAGAAGAGAGCAATGTTCTTTAGTATGTTCTAAAATTTGACTGTGTGTACGGTTGTGTGCAGGTGTCCATTCACCTCCATCCTGGAGAACGACGAAACCCAGTAGTCCACCTCACTCTGAGGTGTACCTCCCAAAGTTGATCGTATCTGAATGTTTGGAGTCTCTATTGTTGTCTTGGAGGAATCCAGTGACTCACGCCGCCTCGAGGTTACTGACCGCAACGACCGCCATATTCTGAGCGCCTTGGTCGTCCTGAAGACCCCCGTATCCCAGGTATTCTGAGCTCCACTGCTGTCCCAAGGAAACGGAGAAAGCCAGCCTCTCTCACTGCTTCGAGTCCTCCATTTGAAGACCCAGGGATTCCGAGTTACTCACTTGAAGACCCTCGCATCCTGAGTATTCTGAGCTCCATCGTCGTCACCCGAAGACCCTCGCATCCTGAGTATTCTGAGCTCCATCGTCGTCCTGAGGAAACGGAGAACGTCAGTCACTCACGTTGTCTTGAGCTACTCACCTGAAGACCCTCGCATTCCGAGTCTTCCGAGCCCCATCGTCGTCCTGAAGAAACCGAGAACGTCAGTCACCCACGTTGTTTTGAGTTACTCACCTGAAGACCCTCGCATTCTGAGTATTCTGAGTTCTATCGTCGTCCTGAAGAAACAGCGAACGTCAGTCACTCTCGTTGTTCTGAGCTGCTCATTGGAAGACCTCCACCGCTGACCTGTAGAAACAGAGAATGTCAGTCACTCACAGTGTTCTGAGTTACTCACCTGAAGACCCTCGTATTCTGAGCCCCATCGTCGTCCTGAAGAAACAGCGAACGTCAGTCACTCATGCTGGTCTGAGCTACTCACCTGAAGGCCCTCGCCTCCCGAGCATTCGTAGTTCCACCGCTGACCTGTAGAAACAGAGAATGTCAGTCACGCACATTGTTCTGAGCTACTCACCTGAAGACCCTCGCATTCCGAGTATTCTGAGTTCCATCGCTGTCCTAAAGGAACAGAACAAGCTAGCCCCTCCTGTGGCTCTGGGTTATTCGCCTGAGGATCTCTGGGGGCCGGACGCCTCGAGTTCTCTGGTCACTCTGAAGAAGAGAAAGAGTTTTAGTCCCCCGTACTGACATTGTTTTAAGTATGTTTTAATAGTCAATAAAGTTAACTTATATTATTCTATCTCGTGTCCTACCTCGTGGTGTTCCCTTGGTGTAGCTCCTCAGAGTGGTGGTTGGTGCGGGTGGTGGGCTGCTGGACTCTGTCCCGACCCGGGTCGGTGACAAAGAGATTTTAAAACCATCAACAGTATTTAGATTTTTATCCTAGACTGGACTGGAAGCCAGTGCAAGGAGGCTAGGACTGGTGTAATGTGTTTTTTGTGTTTGTGAGCAGCCTAGCCGCTGCATTTTGAACCATCTGAAGCCGTGCCACCAGAGTTAGAGGGAGACCAAAGTAGAGAGAGTGACAATAGTCCAGACGGGAGGTTATGAAGGCATGGATGACTTTTTCCAGATCATTGTATGACAGAACAGACTTGAGTTTGGAAATTATTCTTAATTGATAAAAACTGGTCTTGTTTCTCCAGGTTAAGATGGGAGTCAAAAATAACACCCAAGTTACGTGCATGGGATTTAACATAGGGTGCAAGAGGACAAAGGTCAGCAGGGATGGCAGTTTTGGTTTGCCTTTAGTTTGTCACAGGTATTAAACCATGATTTGCTGCTTGCCATTGCTAGTCAGAGGCTTAGTATGACTAAGTATTAGTAGGATTCTAGAAAAATTATATATGTGGATGATGTTATCAGAAATTTAGTTAAGTTTTTCCATATATTTCATTAACTTTAGGAAGTATACTAACATATGAATAGCCTTAAAGCTAGAATTCATGAACCAAATTCCAAAAAACTCCCATTTTGGTTTCACATATTCATTGAATATTCATATATATCAGTGACCTATTCACTATCATATCTAAGGACCTGCTGGGGCCCATATTAATAATCATATAATAACGTTTTTTATGCCAAAATCTTATCAAGACACACACACACATGTTGGGTTTTCATGTTTTATAGGGACTTACCATAGACCTAATGATTTTTATACTGTGCAAACTGTATATTCTATCCCCTAACCCTACAACTACCCCTATCACAGACAACTTACCACAGTTTACATTTTCAAAAAAGTAGTATGATTAGTATGTTTTATAAGTGGTTAAAAGAAATAAATTTTTTTATTTGGTCCAAACAACGTTGAGATATACCTGATGACACAAATATACAGCTACTTATAAATACTATAACCTAACCCTAAAAGAAAGCATTCTGGAGTTTTTTCAATTTAAATGAGTTACTATTTTTGTGAAAAAACATTTTTGTGACAGTGATTTGTTCAACACCCTGTGTGTACACCAAATAATCCAGCTGTGAAATGAAAAAAATTATGTAATTATGGAAACTAAAGAAGCCCTTTCTTGCCACATATACAGTTTATAAAAAAGTGAGATCTAAAAGCTTGAACGTTTGTGATACCCCTTGAGACACCCCCTACACTCACACTCACACACACATACTTCATCAAGTAGTTAGCTGATTAAAGATGCCTCCCTCCTCTTTATTGCTGTAAATTGAATGAATAAAGCAAGACAGAGCTCAGATGCACTCCAATATAATGACCCCATGGCCTCATGGGCATTGTAGTTAATTATATTTCTGATTTACAGTCTGAGTTCAAGAGATCAAAACATGCTTTTATTTTTTATCTTGGAAGAATGTGTGAACAAAATGGAAACTCTGGTGCACCATTTTGAATATCTTGATTTGAATGAATATTCTGACTGAGGTGTCTCTGTGTTGTGATGAAAAGATGCACCTGCTGGCTCACTGAAAGATGTTAGGGCAGCTCTTGTAGACTAAACACACCTCTCAGGTTTCATTAAGCGTTCCGTAATAAGTTATTTAAAATTCCTGTCTGGACATGGCATTCCACAGAGCTGTAAACATTTACAGTCCAGCCAGTGTTTAGGGTAGATGGAGAGGAGGAGATCATTTTAATGGGACACAATGGTTTAGTATAAGAGCAGCTGCCACAGCTTCACGTGTAAAACAACTGAACTTTTTGATGTAGTCTGAATTTAATGCTTGCCAATTACGCCATGCTTTAGCCCAATAACTCTTTTGCTGAACATACCTGGCAAATGAATAGACCGCAGTAGAGTTTCAGAAGAAAAAAAAAATACATTGATTTAAGTGGTACTGTAAGACTTACCATGAGGTCCAATGTTATGCAGTGGTACATGCTTATAGTTTAAGCCTTAAGTAATTTTTCAGCTTCATTCATTTTTTTAAAATTCACTTAATTGATGAATTCCTACGGATGTACTAAACTACTCAAAATCCTAAAGTGAGATCTACATATCAGAGACACAGATGTTCCCATGAAAAGTAAGCAGGGTTTTGCTGTGTTTTTGCAGTGATAAAAAGCTTCGCCGGCGGCCAGGGCGAATCAGACGATCCATCGGGCGGCCAGGGCGAATCAGACGACCCATCGGGTTGCCAGGGCGGTGAAGACCCCTCGGGTGGCCACGGCGGTGAAGACCCCTCGGGCGGCCACGGCGGAGATGTCCCTTCGGGCGGCCACGGAACAGGAATCCTCTCAGGAACAGACCCCGGCTCAGGATTAGGAACTGACACCTGCTCAGAAACAGAAACGGGCTCAGGAACAGACACCGGCTCGGACTCAGGAACAGACACCGGCTCAGGAACAGACACGACGTGAACAGTCTCTGGATCTGCTGGCACCATGTACTTCCTTCATGCATACAACATGGTCAAAGCATAAAATGAAAGAACCGTTCTCTTGGCTATGGCAGGACTGACGCGAACCGTCTCTGGCTGGGCAGACGTGACGCGAACCATCTCTGGCTGGGCAGACGTGACGTGTAGGCTCGGCAGAGCTGGCTTGATCATGGGAAATGTAGTAACAGAATGTAGGACACCGTTTGGGAAGAGGACCTCTAGTGGTTACCCAGGAAACACAAACCAGACACTGTGACAGTTTTTAATGTTAGCTAAACTACCTAGCAGCTTGCTACTAAACTAAGCAAGGGGTGTTGAAGCATATACCATTTAAAAAAAACAGTGTTTTCTTGATTATAATTTATTGTACGAGTAATTCATTTATTTAAAATACCTTTTGCTTTGGATCAAATGCTGTAAAGTTTTGACTATTCTCAGAGTTGGATTTTTAAGTCAGGTTTAGAACTTCATTCAGGAAAGTTTTGAAATGCCTATGGTGAAAATGAATAGGAAAAAAATCTTACAAAATCTACAAAAAAAGTGGTTATAAAATCTGCCGGTTTGACATGAAATTAAACCTTTGACTGTCCACTAATCAGAATGACATCTGGCACTCGAATGATGCCACATGATGTAAAATGTACATCATCCACACATCATTAGTAGTACCATCAGTATTTGAACTTGTTCTAGTTATTATACAAAATATTTAAATCAGTCTGGTTAAAGGAGCCGTATGTAAGATTGTGGCCAAAACTGGTACTGCAATCACTTTCAAATTACTGACTCAAGGTTGCCAGATTTGCTGCAGGATCCGATTACGACACGTTTGTATCTGCAGCTGTGGTAACTAGAGCAGAGCTGGCAACCCGAATACCACAACACTACTGACTTCGTGATTGGTGGATTGGTGGAGGGTGGAGCATCAGACCGAAACACAACATTACAACATCAACATCAGTTGAGGGCTGCAACTTCACTTTTTAAATGACAATATCCTGGCCGGACTACTGTTGTCAGTAATATAAGTATTTGAAATGAACATGATTTCTTAATGTCTAGTGACATAAATTTCTTACATACAGCTCCTTTAAGCAAAAGGTTGGCACTTATTGAATTTGCTTGATAAAATAATGTTTAAATGAAAATTATGCAGTAATCATTTTGTAAAAGCAATTAGGCACTCAAGCTGTGCTGTAACTGAGAATATAATCAAAGCTAAATGCGTTGACCTTTAATTGTGGTTATATTTACAGTTTAGCATTGCTTTGTTTACCTTATTGTTACACACGTTTACATTACTACAAATTGTAGTTGCATTCGTGTGTGTGTGTGTCCATATGTGTGTCTATCAGTGGTCAAGACCTTGCACCTGTCGCTTGATGACTGTCATTGATCACTGTGATGTTTTTCTTTGTGTGATGGGTGTGAGTGAATGTGAATAACAGGTGTGACTCTATACTCTGCATAGATTGAGGAGGAACTCATCTACCATCTGTCTTTGACCTTTGCTCTTTAGTCTTGGTCTTTCTCTCTGAACAATGAAGGAACCCTTGATCTTCTTGTAGGGTGGCAGGTGTTGATGTAGGTGTATGTGCATGTATAAATTATGAGATGTGGCTGCTGATTTGCAGATGTGTTGTGTGTCTGTCTTTATGTTTGGCAAGTTTCTCACCTTGTCTTCTTCAGCTCAAGTCAGGCATGCACTATTCACACTTGCATCAAAATGGACCAAAGTTTGGTTACCCTTGGCTATACACTGTAATCCGAACCAGATGAGACCTTCTCAAACCACAGCTAAACAACTTACTTCCCGGAGCCTAGCTATGGAGGCTTCTCCTCTCAGAACCTGACCAGCTGAAGGTAAAACTCATAAGCTTGTGATCAAAACAGCATACAGTGTTTCTATGGCTCATAGAAATAAACAAGACTGTGAGGAACAGAAGTACATCCTTTCAATATGCTAATTTTAGCTAATGCTTTAGGTCAAAGGCAGGGCCACATGGAGCTTTGCAGATTTCCACAGGATTCGAAAGTACATCATTTTAATCTCCAAAATAAGGGATTTTATTTCTGTTGGACATGTTTTATATAATTTATTAATTTATTTAATTTTATTTGCTAAAAATATTTATAATATATATTAAATGTTAAGTTTTCTTTACTTTTTTCATTACAATGGGAAAAAATAATTTTCTTACATGGTAATTTTATCTTTATTTTATTTTTTTTTACATATATTTAAGAGGCAAAATGACTTAAAGACCCAATCAAGTTTTTAAGGTTGTTTAAATGTCTATGTGGTGTTATTATCATGTGCAAATTCAACAGTCAACACCATTGCTGAGTATTTTCTCCTTTCTCTTTGAAATCGCCCTTGTTCTCTCACAAATATGCTATGACCAATCCGTCAACGTGCGGGCGGGCTTTAACACTTCGATGCAAAGCAGGGGACTCTCAAGAGAAGCTAGGTTATCCCGGATTATTTTTCTGTTGGTATGAAAATTGGGTTCATTTAACAATGTAGCGGGTGAATTATGTATTTGATGTACACTATATCACAATGTTATGATGCATTATATGCCTTTCTCCAGTGACGTTCAAAGTTGTTGAAAGCGTTTCTAGGGATACTGATTTTTAGAAGGCAGCTGTCTTACTCTGAGATGGCGAATGGGAGTGGCGAGTGGTTTGTGTATCATTAGCAACACATTATTAGCTGTTTGAAAATGTAGTCCAGCAAAAGGCCAATCTTATCAATTACCATTATTTGTCTGACTTACAGAGCAATACATAAAACGTATTACCATTCTGATACATTGTCTTGTAGATGATCCTGTATAATTCGCTCTTCCTTTTCTGAATCAGTTTCGGTTCAAACATATATGGCTGAATTAAATCAGTATTTCTACTTGTCGTTGTGCAGCGTTTACTACAGTAAAGTTGACTTATTGGATCAGGTAGTCTGAGTTGGTATGAGTGAGTGGAGGCAGGGACATATTTGCATATTCATAAATCCATGTATACTAAATGAAGTAAGGTTGTAAAGTTACATTCAAGCTATATTTTAAGGCATGAAGCAATTAATTTCACAGGAAAAAACTTGATATGTCATTTTGGTGGACAAAGATTAGTTTTAAGGAATACAATTATTGACTACAGGGGACTTTAAGATGTTTAGTCTTGTTTTCTGAAAAAATTATCCAAATTAAGTGAGTTGTTTTCCCTTTAAATTAAGTTTATCTTTCTGACCCGTGACAGATTTTTTTCTTCTTCTTGTTTTAAGCATAGTTCATGTAATTTGTATTATATTTTAAAAAAAAATTAAGTCATTTAAGTTCTCGAGGTGATGTATCTTGATTTAAGAAAGTTTCTATATTTGTAATGGGAAACCAAACAAAGTTTTTTTTTTTTTTTGTAGAGTGTTTTATTTATAAAATACTTAAAGCAGCACTATGTAACTTTTTCAACCTTTATAATATTTTTCCAAAACCCTTGAGATGGTACATTGACTTACAATAGGTTGAATGACAGGTCTGCCATAGCCTGACGGTGTCTGTATCGCTTTTACTGACACTATGTAACTTCGGGTTACGGGTAGGAACCCGAGCACAAAAAGAACTACAAAATTCGACTGCTTTATGGCATACCTCACTTCCTCAAATTCTGACGTGAGAGCCCAACGAGCGTTTTTTTTTTCTTTACCTCTGTATGTTGTCATGGCCGAAGCAGCAAGTAAAACCAAAAAGCCAAAGGTTTTGTCGGAGGACAGTAGAAAAAGAAAAAGGGAGAGTGACAAAATAAAAGGCTGGACGGGGATCAGTATTAGTCCAGCGTTCTCTCGCTGGCGTGAGCTAAAGGAGGAGGAGGGGTGCATGCCAGACCGATGCGAGGTGCGAGGCATGTCGGTGCAAGGCATGCACAGTCAGCTCCCGAGGGTGCTGGCTGTGTTCATTGAGAAATATCTCGACGCACATAGCCGTGCGTTTCGGGTGTTTCAGCCTCGCGCCCGTTGACTTTGTTCTCGAGAGATGAAAGCCAAATATATTCTGTACGACTCAATCTCGCGTTTGCCGAGGCAGCGTGTTGATTAAAGGTCTGCACTGCGATACAGAATCTGTAGTGGCTCGAATCTCGCGTTTGTCGAGATAGCGCGTAGATTAAGGGTCTACTTTGCAATAAAGATTCTGTGTGGGTGCGAGGCATGCACAGTCAGCTCCTGAGGGTGCTGGCTGTGTTCATTGAGAAATATCTCGACGCACTTCAGCCGTGCGTTTCGGGTGTTTCAGCCTCGCGCCCGTTGAACGACTCGCATCTCGTGTTGCCGAGGCAGCGCGAATACTACGGGTCTGCAATAAAAGGGGACACACACGATCTGTGAAATAATACTGTTGGGTGCGATGCATTCACAGTCAGTTCCTGAGGGTGCTGGCAGTGTTCATTGAGAAATATCTCGACGCGTAAATCCTTGCGCTGTCGGATGTTTCAGCCTCGCACCTGTTGTCTTTCTTCCCGAGGGGCGAAAGCCAAATATATATTGTAACGGTTCGAATCTCGCATTTGCCGAGGCAACGTGTAGATTACGAGACCGTAAATAAAATTAAGACAGTATTGTTTGGTGATTATTGCTGCATTTAATATTATGATATTAAAATGATGAAATATCTGACTTTGAGAAGTAAGATATTTTAATTCAGTCTACCATCCAGATCGTGTTTCACTTATTCAGTGTTAAATATGGCTGCATTTAATTTTGAGGAACGTCGGCCATCGTTTTTGATTTTTCCCTGCCGGTCCTCCGCTTCAGGGTATCAAAAATGAGACGAAAATAGCAGGGCTCTGCGGAGCCCTCAGGAAATCGATGTTTGTTTCCAGGATCAAGTGCGCTTCGGGACACATCGTTTTTCAGCGAATGCACGCTTCAATGTCTGCCACAAAGGTTTGCGGCCAGGCAGTGTTCGCGTCCGCTCATCGGAAACGGTTTTCGATTATTCCCTGCCGGTCTTCCGCTTCAGGGTGTCGAGAACAAATCCGAAAGAGCTTCCCCTCTGGGCAGCCCTCAGGAAATCGATGTCGGCTTCAGGGGGTCGGGAACGAACCTCGATTAATACCCGAAGCCAGGCTCGAGAGGCTGGTTCCCTTAGTAGATTATCTCGGCGCATGCTCATGCCTTCCGAATATATCTGCGTGGGCCCTGCGTACTGTAGAGCTGGGTTACAGACTACAGTTCAGTTCCCCTCCCCCGATGTTCAACGGGGTGGTCTGGACTGTGGTCGGCCCAGAGCAGGTTCGGGTCATGGAACAGGAAGTTCAATCCCTGTTGGTCAAGGAGGCCATAGAATATGATCCTCTGCCAGACAGGGAGTCCGGGTTCTACAGCCGGTACTTCATAGTTCCCAAGAAGGATGGGGGGTTGCGTCCAATAATAGATCTCAGGCACTTGAATCGTTCTCTGAGGAGATTCAGGTTCAAGATGCTCACAATTCCAGCCATCGTGAGTCATATCCAGTTCGAGGACTGGTTCGTCACGATAGATCTGAAGGACGCATACTTCCATATATCCATCCTTCCATGTCACAGGAAGTTCCTGAGGTTCGCTTTCGGGGCCGAAGCGTACCAATATCGGGTTCTTCCCTTCGGCCTAGCTCTTTTCCCTCGCACCTTCACCAAGTGTATGGATGCAGCACTGGCTCCTCTGAGACTCCAGGTCATCCGTATACTCAACTGTATCGACGACTGGCTAACATTGGCCAAGTTGCACGAGATGGTAGTTCGGCATCGAGATGTATCGAGATGTTCGGCATTCGGCATCGAGGTGCCTGGGGCTGAGACTCAACACAAAAAAGAGTGTGTTGACGCCCTCCCAGAGGACTACGTTCCATACGGGCAATGGTCTCCAGAGTGAAGCTAGGCCACAACCTAACTGTGAAGCAGTTTCAGAGACTGCTGGGGCTCATGGCAGCAGCATCCAATGTCATACCTTTTGGCCTGCTACACATGAGACCCCTACAGTGGTGGTTGAGAGCCAAGGGGTTTTCCCCGAGGGGAAATTCGTTCCGTATGATCAGGGTAACGCGCAGATGCCTTCGTTCCCTAGTCATATGGAGAAAACCTTGGTTCCTGTCCCAGGGAGCGGTGCTGGGAGCATCATGTTGCCGGAAAACCGTTTCAACAGATGCCTCCCTCACTGGTTGGGGCGTGGTCATGGACGGCCGCTTTGCGAGAGGTCTGTGAGAGACCCGGCATTCTTCTTGGCACATCAACTGCCTGGAAATGCTGGCAGTCTACAAAGCTCTGAGGAGTTTTTTCCCGGACATCCGCGGCCACCATGTCCTGATACGCTCGGGCAACACATCTGTAGTCGCGTATCTGAATCATCAGGGGGGTCTGAGGTCGCGCCCTCTATGCAGATTGGCACACCAGATCCTTCTGTGGTCCCAGGGGAAACTGTCGTCTCTCAGAGCGATGTATGTCCCCGGGGACCAAAACCAGGGAGCAAACGTCCTGTCGAGGCAGGGGCTGAGGCCCGGGGAGTGGCGACTCCACCCCCAGGTGGTGGAGGCCATGTGCGTGAGATTCGTCCCACTGTCCACTGTGGTTTTCTCTCAGGCATCCAGCTCCACTCGGGCTGGACGCCATAATGCATACGTGGCCGAGGCTGCGTCTGTACGCATTTCCCCCGATCGCTCTGCTCCCGGGAGTCTTGGAGCGAGTCCGCCGGGAGGGGATCAGCCTACTTTTAGTAGCACCCCGCTGGCCGACCCGGGTATGGTTCTCGGACATTGTAGCACTGCTAGACGGCCTCCCGTGGCAGGTCCCTCTCAATATTTCACCCCCGTCCAGAGCTGTGGAACCTCTGGGTCTGGCCCCTGAGGGGGCTCGGTACCTAGAGGCTGGCCTGTCAGAAGATGTTGTCGAGACCCTACTCAGCTCCAGGGCTCCTTCCACCAGGAGACTGTACAGCCGGAAGTGGAATGTGTTTTTCACTTGGTGTAGAGAGCGTGAGGTGGACCCAGTTGACTGACCAGTGGCTTCAGTGCTGGAGTTCCTCCAAGATCGTTTCTCCGCCGGTCTTACCCCATCCACACTCAGAGGTGGGTAGTAACGAAGTAAATTTACTTCGTTACATTTACTTGAGTATTTTTTTGGAAAAATTTTACTTTTAAGAGTAGATTTAATTGTGGGTACTTTTACTTTAACTCGAGTACATTTCTAATGAAAAAACGGTACTTTTACTTTGTTACGTTGGGCGACGTTCCTCTCGTTACTTTATTTTAATGTAATACGTGTTGTTAAAAGCGTAGTTTATTCTAAGCGCGCGCTCTATCTTTTTTCTGGGCATGAGCGATGCTCAATCCACAAATGAATCACTCTTTTGAGTCGATTCTGTTCAAAGACATCATCAAACAAGTTGGGCAGATCTGTCTAAATCGGTTCGCGAATCAGTTTGAATGATCCGTTCAGTTTTCTGCACGCACTGAATCGCTTTCAATTCACACTCGACTGCCACAGGAAGATTTAAGAACATAAAGAGCGTTTGATGAAGTTGCCGTGGACCTACAGTAGCTACAGTCTAGAAAGTAAATCTGTAAATGCATCATATTTTTTTGCCAGCGATGAAGATCTTTATTTGTTGAACATATTAGTATGTTACTTAGTAAGCTGTCTGTGAATGAATGATTCCACAGGACGATACATTCGATTTAATTTCATTCAGGTAACTACTACAAAGTATGACATTACCCCTTTTTTTGGACATATACATTAATTTATACATTAAATAAGATATCATTGTCCAGTTTATGAATGTGTGTACACACACAATGTGTGTGTGTAGCCTATATTGCACAGGGGCGTGCGAACTCGACTTGAAAACGAATGCCTTTGCCTGCCTTAGACACAGTTAACCAGTTTAAAGATGATTTCAGAAATATACATTTAAATACATTTTGGAGAACAAACAGAAGAAGATTCCGTGCATTTGATCGTTGTTTGTGTTCAGATGTTCAGTTGCGGGCATGACATGACTGCGAGCACATGTGAAGAGTTTGAACTCTTTCTAATCTGTGTCAATGGTTCCCTTTACATGCCTATGAATGCAAAACTCCACAGAGTCACTTTATTCCGACATTGTCTAATAATCCAAATGTAGTTGTATAAGTTACTATACTATTATACAAACCAAAGGACAGGCAATGGTTTTCGGGCTACATATATAGCTACATTTACAGAAATAATGCTTGTCTCTTCTGTTTTTGTTGCAAAGATAGCTTATCAAATTATGATAATAATAGTCATTTAAATGAAAAATATCTAAATAATATAATGTTTTATATATATATAGCCTATGTATATATAGGCCTATGTGATCCAAAGTAACTAGTAACTGACTACTTGAGTAGTTTTTTCATTGGATACTTTTTTACTCTTACTCAAGTAACTATTAAGATTATTACTTTTACTTTGAGTAAATATTTCTATAAGTACTTGTACTTTTACTTGAGTACAGTTTTTGGATACTCTACCCACCTCTGTCCACACTTAAGGTGTATGTATTTCTACAGTCTGCAACTCCCCGTGACGCCTGGCGCCAGAGAGCTCGCGTCCTAAGTGTGCCTGGTCTCCCAGCTTCACACTGGGGCGGGCGTGATTACGGTGTGGCATAGTGGGTATTACGTTCCCCAAAGTGTCGTCTCGGGTTACGACTGTAACCCTTGTTCCCCGAGAAGGGAACGAGACACTGCGTCTCGTCGCCACACCTATCACGGTCAGAGCTCTTGCTTCATCGCAAAAGAGCTAATGTGTGTGTGTGCTGGGCGTCCCTTTGTATCTTCCGGTTATGCCGTCATCTACTACGTCATGACGCAGCACCAATCAGGATTGGACAGATTTCATTCATGCTTCAGATGCGCTACGCTAGGGGCATTCCCCAAAGTGTCGTCACGACGATGCAGTGTCTCGTTCCCTTCTCGGGGAACAAGGGTTACAGTCGTAACCCGAGACGTTTTGTAGTTTTCGTAGCATGTTAATGTTTTTAGACAAAATTATCTTGATGAAAAACCAGCAGAATTTGCAACAACAATGTTGCAAAAATACATCACAGAAAAAAGTGTGATTGTGAGCACAAGATCAAGGAATGTAAAATAGTTATTGTCAAGCCGTTGTGTGTAATTTGACTAATTTGAATGTTCTCTCAGATCCTAATAAAAGTATTGTGCTCTCAGCTTCATTTAACATGTTCAAATCCATTTAGCAGAAATTGGGTGGTTAACTGGTGGTTAAGTCCAAAGATTACTATTCATGTTTTAGGGTTTTTGACCACTGGAAATTTGGGGAAAGACATTTTCACTCAGGCCTTTAAAACCAGGGCAGAAGTCTATGTGATGAACGGCAATAGTAAAAGAGAAACTGGTGTGTTTGTTGGCTGCACTTAGCACTATACATCCTCCTGCCTGCATTGATTATGTGTGAAATGCTGATCATAATAGCTCTGTCCTGCTCTAACAGGAATATTACACAAAATCATCAGTCTTTTTAAGGGCCGACATCAACTACAGAATTGGGGGCTGTAAAAATCTCTGTTAGATTTACACTGGGCCATAGGGAATAAGGAGTGTGTGTGTGTGTGTGTGTGTGTGTGTGTGTGTGTGTGTGTGTGTGTGTGTGTGTGTGTGTGTGTATGTGTGCTCGTGTTTATATTACATTGTGGGGACCAAATGTCCCCACAAGTATAGTAAAACCTGAAATCACCTACATTGTGGGGACCAGTCAGCGGTCCCCATGAGGAGAACAGCGTATAAATCACACTAGGTAATGTTTTTTGAAAATGTAAAAATGCAGAATGTCTCCTGTGATGGGTAGGTTTAGGGATGGGGCAGTGTAAGGGGACAGAATATACAGTTTGTACAGTATAAAAACCATTACGCCTATGGAGAGTCCCCACAAAGATAGCGAACCAGACATGTGTGTGTGTGTGTGTGTGTGTGTGTGTGTGTGTGTGTGTGTGTGTGTGTGTGTGTGTGTGCTCGTGTTTATATTACATTGTGGGGACCAAATGTCCCCACAAGTATAGTAAAACCTGAAATCACCTACATTGTGGGGACCAGCCAGCGGTCCCCATGAGGAAAACAGCGTATAAATCACACTAAGTAATGTTTTTTGAAAATGTAAAAATGCAGAATGTCTCCTGTGATGGGTAGGTTTAGGGACAGGGGCAGTGTAAGGGGACAGAATATACAGTTTGTACAGTATAAAAACCATTACGCCTATGGAGAGTCCCCACAAAGATAGCGAACCAGACGTGTGTGTGTGTGTGTGTGTGTGTGTGTGTGTGTGTGTGTGTGTGTGTGTGTGTGTTCTTTTAACTGTGTTTTTCTACCTATGGTCTCCCTCCTCATATTTATCTTGCTCTTTTTTTTCTCTATATCTTCAGCATTTGGGCTCATCAAAAACTCCTTCCTCCTAATCACGCTCTCTTCTGTTCAGTCTTTCTCATCTTTGTGTCTTTCTCTCCCTTGCTCCTGACCTTACTAATTACAGGGGCATTTTCATTGAAGAGAGCCACTGTCTGTTTTGGAGGCTAATGTGGCGTAGAACTCTTTGCTGGACAGGAAGGGTGGACAGAAAGACAGACACACACAGTATAAGCTGGTGAATAAAAGCTTTGACAGTTCCCCTTGCCCTGAGCTCTGTGTTGTTTCGGGTGAGAAAAAGAACAGATGGAGGGGGTGATAAAGCAGCATTAATGAAATTATGGTTGTTGCTGCTGTATATGGCTGTTTGGTGCCCTTTTACACCAATATTAGATAACTTCTGCAGCCTTAATGTAAGGTAAGGGTTTTAAGCCTCATTGTTGACCAGTTTAGAAAGTTTGTATCCTTATGTTTGTAATCAAGGATGTCTATAATACCAGGAGAAAGCTACCAATTAGCATTCCCATTAGCATTCTCATTCATCCCTATGGCACATGCTCAACCAACTCACAATCCGCCAGAAGTATTTGATCTTAAATCTACCATGTTAGGTAGCATAATAGGCACTCATTTGTGTTGTCAGGTCATTTTGAGCTGTGCTTGATTTTCAGTGACAAATAAATGTGATTTTGAACATATTATTTAGACTGACAAATTAATACAGAATAGTTTTATAAAAAAAGATTTTAAAAAACTTTTACGTATTTTAGTTCCAAAATTATAACTGGACACCACGACAATGTAGAATACTACTGAGAGATGCATTCTGTTTGACATATTTTAAGACTAGGGTTGTGTTTTGTGATTTGAGTTCTGGATTCAAAATTTTTCCCCTGGTATGCTATTTTTTTAGGTTTAATTTTTTTTTAATGAGGTCTCCTATAATAAGTTTATATGCATCCAAGATCAAAAAACGTCTTAGATTACGTATGTAACCCAGTTACCTGAAAGGTTAAATCAACGCCACATCATGGCTTGACACTATGTAAACGCTTAGCGTGAGCAGGTGTCTGAAGCACGTTTACACACGCCAATCACGATTGGCTGAGATATTCCCCAAATGCTTCAATAGAGCTTCTGCTAACACACCCAGGACCAATGCTAGGTCCCAGGATAGAACTCGCGACCAGCAGATAGGCCTCAGCTGTCTGACACCGTGCAATAACCAAGACACCAGAGGATGTCTCCCAACAGAAACCCCTTCCAAAGGTTTGTGGCTAGCTGAGATGGCAGCCACATAGACCTTTAAAGTAGACAGTTTCAATCCGTTGACAAACGGTCTTGAAGGAACTGCAGCACTGAACCAACCGGGCAGTTGACTGGATTCAATTGACGGTGCTCAATCATCCATTTTAGGGCATACAGCTTCCAGTGGAAGGTCTGTAGAACTCAGAATTGTCTCAACAACTTCAGTTGAGAGACCAGAATCTATGAGCTTGGACCCAAAGTTTCAGATCTCGGGCTTGAGGTGGTAGATCGTCCCTTACACTTGAGACAGAAGATCTTCTGAAAAGGAATCTCCCAGGGAATGCCGTCCAGGAGAGATATCAGGTCCGAGAACCATACTCAGACCGTCCAGAATGGAGCCATTAGAAGAAGGTGGACTTGGTCCTGGCGAACCCTTACTAGAACTCCGGGACCAGAGCTATCAGAGGAAAGATGTATAGACACAGCTTTGGCCACGTCTGTACCATGGCATCCAACCCCAGAGGACCTGAAGGTGTGAGGGGGAACCAGAGAGGGACACTAGGTCGTCTCCTCTGAGGTGAATAAATCCACTTCTGTTTGTGCGTACATCTGCCATATGGACTCCATGACTTGTGGATGGAATTGCCATTCCCCGGGCCTCTGCCCCTACCTTAACAGGATATCTGCTTCCCAGTTTCTTTTCTGCCAAGAGCAGAATCGACTGTGCCTGCCTGAAAAGGGGATGTGAACACATATTCTACTGGTGATTTATATAGACTACTGTATTGTCCATGCGGACCAACATACATTATGACAGCCTCTCAAGAGTGGGAGGAAGTGTTTCAGTTCTTGGAGCACTGCCCTCATTTCTGGACAATTTATGTGCCAGTCAAGATAAAGATTTTCAAAAAGCCCACTGGCTGGATGACCATTGAGAACATCCTACATTGCCCCGAGAGCCTGGTCCTTGTTCAGGAATCATTGCTCCTTCCAAAGCCGTAGAACACACAGCACGCAGCGCGTTACCCTTACGACTGTGGAGGGATGGTTCAGAGGATGGAATCTCCTGCTCTTGAGCCAGAACTGGAATGGTCTCATGTGCAGTAGGCCTAGTGGAATGACATTGCCCCCTTCTGCCCCAAGATCTAACAGCTCCTGACCTAGCTTGATATCTTTCATATCATTTAGGGTCAATTCTACAAGTGCAGGAGACAGAGTCCCAAACCACCATAAGAAAAGTGGTTCTCTGAGCTGAAGAAGTCATAATCTTCTTGGCGTTCAGTCCCATCCCCAACTTCTTCATGTGAGCGAGCATAACATCTTGGTATTGTGATGCCAACTCTTTCAACTGAGCCATTATCAGGCAATCGTCTATGTAGTTGAGTCGCAAGGGAGCCAGAGCAGCATCCATGCACTTGGTGAATGGCTGTCATGATAGAACTAGGCCGAAAGGAAGAACTCGATATTGGTATGCTTCGCCCCCCGAAAGCGAACCTGAGAAACTTCCTGTGTTGTGGCAAAATCTTACTGTGAAAGTATGTGTCCTTCAAATCTGTTGTCACCTACCAGTCCTAAAACTGGATTTGTGACACAATTCTTGAACATGTATTTCTGAAGAGTAGGGTTCAGGGCCCCTTACATCTAGAATCAGATGCAGCCCCGTAAATTTTGGGCATAACAAGTCTGTAGTTCTTGTTTGAAGAAAACTTTTTATGACTCCTGACGTAGCACTGAATCCTGATATTCTGTTGCCACTGCTAGATGTTCGACAGTAGCTGTTACGCTATCAAAAAGTCTGACAGAGGGATCCTTTTTTTTTAGATAAAACTGGCCTGTTTGTTGCCTGAATCACCAAACTTGCAGGGACCAACCGAAATGGCTGATTTTCTGAATCGCTCTTGAGTGAAGATGGGGTTAATAGCCCTTTGGGCGCCAGCACCCCCCAAATCACAGTTAGTGGAGGTGAGTGAACACGTCTTTGTTCATACACACACACACACACACACACACAGGAACAGCAAAAACACACTCACACATATGGCTTCTGAAGACAAAGAAGCTGGCGGCACGCTAGGCATCTATTTATAGTTTCGGTGATATATGATGCTACATCATCACGCTTAGCCAATCACCGATTAGCGTGTGTAAACATGTGCTTTCAGACACCGACTCACGGGAAGCGTTCCCATTGTGTCAAGCCATGAGATCCACTCGAAAGTGAACACTTTATTTTTCTCATAGTATACATTGCAGCATCACCTCAGTGTCAAATGGTTCAATCAAGGATTTAGCCTCTCTAAACTCTCTAAAGTGTCTGTGCAAAAACTAATATGTCTTCTGAAAATTACCTACAAAGCCATTTATAGTCATTTCTAACTCTACCATACAGTCATTTTTAACAGATTATTCTGTTGATCTGGGTTTGGAAAAAAAAGTGATTTTAAGCAAAGCGCTGGTGCCATTCCAAATTAAACAGAGGGCATAGATATTGTTTGTGTGCATTAAAGCATTAAAGATAAATACAATAGTATAATCAATCTTTCTCAAATGCATTGCACTAACTGCACTGCTGTATATCATAGTATACTCTCTTAACTCTTAATGCACATTTCTATATACATATTTTAATAATTCAGCCAGCATAATTTTAAGTGCTCCTGTGGCCTTAGATGGAGGCCTTTGTGTGTGATAATTAGGTCAGGCACTTATCTGGACAACCATGCAAGCTTTATGCTTTGTCTTTTTGATCCATCAAGGCCCATCTGGTGCATTAAGTTATAGATGTAGGACTACTCCTTTATGTGGTGTATGAAAGAGCTGAGCGAGAGAATAAGAGTGAGATGTGCTCTCTGTGAGGTGTGGGATTTCAGAATAGACCACAGGACACTTCAAAATAACTCTCAGGCTGGTCAGCAAAAGATAAAGAGAGGCTAAAGGTCCCTGGGGCCAAAAACAGGTCGATCTGGTTATTTGATACACAGTCGCCATTATGTTGAGTAAAGTGTTACAATAATTAAGTTACTGTATTGCAAAAATGTGTGTCATGTTTCATTTTAGTGTTGGGGTCAACTTATAAAATAGAGCTGAGCTGACGGCAAACAGTTCTAGTGTTGGGAAGTGCAGTGTTGTTTTTCATGTCACCGCTTACACTCAAACAAAGCGAGGCAAAAATCAAATATGCTTTTGTAGAATGTCCTCTCTCTGGTAAGTCAGGGTTCTTGTCACTGCTGTCTAGTTTATTTCTTGGTTTTGTGACAGAGCTCTTACACTCCTGTTTTGTCATGTCTAAATATTATTAATAACAGCAAAAAGTATTAATAAAGCATCAAATCCTAAAATATATTTCAAACACAAATAGCCTATTTTTTTTATATTTATGTACGGAGCACCGCCCATGACATGCTGGGAAAAAAATATGTATATCCTGGCCATGAATTAACAATTAGTTCCCACGACTTTTTACTCGTTTTACTAATTTGGTTTAAGTAAATCGTGCACAAGATAAATAAATTTGTTCCCTCGATTGACTAAATCGGCCACATTGTAATAATTAATTCCCTTGGTTTGGTTCAAGGTTGTTTGGTTTTTGGTTTGGTTGTTTTGGTTTGAAGCGAGGGAACAAATTCGTTTTTTCGTTTTTAATTCACTTTTTGTTTATTTATTTATTTATTTTTTGCACTCAACTCAACTCAAGTAGGCTATATTTACATAGCACCATTAAAAACAACAATTGTTGACCAAGATGCTGTACATTATATCAAATACCATCAACATTTAACTCCATACAACAGAAATTATAACACAGAACAGACCAGGCACAGCACAAATCAGTTACAATTAATAATGTGTATTAGTTGCTGAAATAGGTATGTTGTTTCCTGTGAGGTGGCTGTGACCTACACATACAGAATGCAACATCTGCTCAAAGTTTAATTTTAGCCTGTAGTGACTGCAGTATTGATTTCCTCTGTGTGCACAATGCCTCTCAGAGTAGGAGTACAGGTCTTGGATCCGTTTTTGCCTTTCATGTCCTAATTAGAGCAATTTCAGAAACATGGATTCCTAATAATCATCAGAGCACAACATCTCATTTTGAATAGGAAAATTATCATCCTTTTAAGGCTTATCATCCTTTTAAGGCTTATATTATGACTTATAACTTCAAAGTTTGTTGTTTCTTGGCTAAAATGTAGGCAATAAGGACATATTCTGTTTCTTTAAGAAAGGGATAATTTCCCTTGATCTAATTAAGAACTATTGAGGGAGCTGACATTATGAGAAACAGCCTCCAATAGTCTATTAGGCTCAGCAGTTACACAAGCCACTTCGTACTAGAACAGTCAATGCAAACTCTCTGATTGGACAAATGAATCGATGCTCTGCTTTGTTGTCAATTCGTTTACTGTTGATCCGTTTACTCTTGTCTCTTGAGGTCAACACTAGGGCAACGCATTGTAAATATTTACTCCATATCGGATGATTGTCTTTTGTAATTGGGTTGGACATATGTTTACAGGAAGTAAGCTTTGAAGCTTAGCATTGAAAAATTTAGCCAAGGAGGCCTGAAAGTAGAACATAGACTTAATGACACAACAAACTGTCATGATTACACTGTTTAACTTGACTCTGAAATAAAATTCTTACTTAGTAAGATCTAGAAGAAAGTGAAACAAACAGATATTAAATAGGAGAAACTTTGCGTATAAGCAGGTATTGCTAGGTCCAGAACACATTTTGATGTGTAAGTCTGTGATTAAATAAATGTGTTAACTGTCAAGATCTCTTCTCTGTTTTTAAATTTTATTTGAAAATGTAACTTTTCAGTTCAGAAAAGTTTTCAGTTTTCAGAACTTTTCAGTTCAGCTTTAAAATAGGACATTTATTTGTATTATATATTCTTATACATTTATCATGTTAGCCCTAGTGTGCACACTTTTGAGACAGACTAGTCACAAACACGATCATTTGTTGTTCAACTTGTTTGAAATCAGGCCGTAAGTTGTCAGGTTAGTCAGCAATATGCAACAGCCAATGAAACAGCTGTTGAGGGTTGAAATTGAGGGGTTTTGTTCATGTTTTAAATGATGGAGGTATCGTTTCTCATCTGTTGATTCCTGTTGCTCTTGTTTAGTTTTTCCATGCGTGTCTCATTAATTAGTCTTGTTAAACCCGTTATCCTTATGTATTTCAAAACCTCTTTGTTCTTTGCCTGGTCTTGACTGGATGTATGCTGGGGAGTCTGTGCATGTTGCATTTGGACTTAAATCCTCACAGCCTCCTTCTCCTTTAAGTCTAACATTACAGGAGATCAGGCCCTAAAATATGACTTTCTCCATCAGGGAAACTGATCCATAGAAGATTATACTGAACAGTTTTATTCTCTGGGCAATTACTTGCTTCATACTGTTTTGGTCTTTGTGCTCGAATCAAATGGTGTCTTCTGGGTGGCAGGTTTTCTTGTTTCCGTGTTGCAATGTGACTGCACTGAGGCAAGTCTCTCATCTTATTTAGTTGGGTACAGACTAGGCTGTGGTACATCCCTCTTTGACATAGAATAAATATTTAGTTGCATCAAGAACCCCCTAGAATAAACTCCCTGAAAACTGCAGTTGTCAAACCCCTCCTAAAAAAAGAGTAATCTGGATAAGACTATATTAAGCAACTACAGACCGATCTCAAATCTTCCTTTCATAGGCAAGGTCATTGAAAAAGTTGTCTTCAATCAGCTGAACAAATTCTTAAGCTCGAATGGATACTTTGACAATTTTCAATCTGGTTTCCGATCACGTCACAGCACAGAGACAGCGCTCATAAAGATAATAAACAATATTCGCTTAAGTACTGATAAAGGCAAATTATCAGTACTGGTACTACTCGACCTCAGTGCTGCATTTGACACTGTCGATCACAACATACTTCTTGACAGGCTGGAAAACTGGGTGGGGCTTTCTGGGATAGTCCTAAAATGGTTCAGGTCATACTTAGAAGGGAGAGGTTATTGAGTATAGGAGACCATAAGTCTGAGTAGACATCCATGGCATGTGGAGTCCCTCAAGGCTCAATTCTGGCGCCACTCCTATTCAACCTGTATATGCTCCCAATGAGCCAAATAATGAGAAACAACAAGTTACCACAGCTATGCAGATGACACACAGCTCTACTTAGCCCTATCACCTAACGACTACAGCCCCATTGACTCCCTGTGCCAATGCATTGATGAAGTAAACAATTGGATGTGCCAAAACTTTCTTCAGTTAAACAAAGACAAAACTGAAGTCATTGCGTTTGGAAACAAAGATGAAGTTCTCAAGGTAAATCACTCTAGGGGTCTAACAACTAAAAATCAAGTCAGGAATCTTGGTGTGTCTCTAGAGTCAGACCTTAGTTTCAGTAGTCATGACAAAGCAATAACTAAATCAGCATATTATCATCTGAAAAATATTGGATTATTGTAATGTACTCCTCACTGGCCTTCCCAATAAGACCATAAGACAGTGTCTGCTCATACAGAACGCTGCTGCCAGGATTCTGAGCAGAACCAGAAAATATGAACACATCACACCAGTCCTCAGGTCTTTACACTGGCTCCCAGTTACATTTAGGATTGATTTTAAAGTATTATTACTGGTATCATTCAATGGCCTAGGACCTCAATATATTGCAGATATGCTCATTGAATATAAACCCAACAGATCACTCAGATCATTAGGATCACGTCAGCTAGAAATACGAAGGGTTCACTCTAAACAAGGAGAGTCCACTTTTAGCTACTATGCCAGCCGCAGCTGGAGCCAGCTTCCAGAAGAGATCAGATGTGCTCCTGCAGTAGTCACATTCAAATCCAGACTGAAAACACATCTGTTTAGCTGTGCATTTACTGAATGAGCACTGTGCCACTGTTCGTCCTACTGTTTGTACTGTGTTTTATTTAATTTTTTATTCTAAACTGTTTTAATTATTCTTATTTCTGTTGATTTTTTTAATATCTTTATTCTAAACTGTTTTAATTATTTGTATTTCTTTTGATTATTTTAAAAAGTCTAACCATAATTTACTCAATTTTTTTGGTGAAACATTTTTACACTTAAAAAAATTGAGTAAATTTTAAAGCTGTGAAATCAATTAAATATACTGTATGAATTGAGTAAATGCAAGTAAAAATATTAAGTAAATCTGAGTAAATGCATCTGGTATATCAACAAATAAAATTGAGTAGAAATAATTTAACATTTAAACATTTAAAAAACAATATTTATGAGTAATATTAGCTGTTTTTATTTATGAGTAATATTAACTTTTTTATTTCCTCTAAACCTTTGTAAAATAATATTCCATACAACCACCAGTATACATGACATTGGCCTTTATTGTCAATGAGTACAGCAAACAGCATATTTTACACTGTTTTAACATACAATATTGCCTACATTTAAACTAATTTAACTAACATTTTAGAAGTAAAAATTAAACATTAAACATTTAGGTAGCCTAATTCAAGAGTAATCAACAGGCCTGTTATCCAATATCCACCGTATCAGCGCTGGTCCTTGTGCCGGAGATGGACTCGCGCTCTGCGGGCGAACTTCGGACTCCAGACCGCCGTCTTGCGTTTCACTCATAGCCGAAAGATGCTGCGACACGACTGACTCCATAACCTGCCAATAAACAAACAGTGCACAGTTCTGAGGACATTTTATCATCCAAATTAATTATATTCATTATCATTATGATGAATAAACTCGTGTGTTTTATGCAAGGCGTTTCAATCACGCGAAAAAACAGTCGTTTAGGTGTCACATTACGCCTTTGTATGTTGTTTTGCATTAAATACAATGATTTAAAGCACAGTAATGATTTTATAGATAAAATAAAACATACACAAACCTGAATTTCGCAGAGACTGGGAAGTTTCGGCGACACTGAGAAGAAAAGAGGAGAACTGTTCTTCTGGAGACTGGAGTTCAAACAGCCCGCGCTCACTCGTCCGTTGAGCTGTCGTCACTTTAGAGGGTGGGGGAGGGGTACATTGTTTTAATTGAGTAAACTTACTCAATTCCTTAAGTGTGTTAAATATATTAATAATATTGACTTAAATTAAGTAATTTTGTGGTTCTTGAAACAGATCTGTTTAATTCTCAATTCTCAAATATTTTGATAGAAATTTCACAAATATATTAAGTTTATTTAAAAGAAACAATTGGTTAGTCAAATACTAAATTCTTTTAGTGAAAAAAAACTTATATATAACTGTAAATTCTAGACAAAATTAACTGTTGGATTTTTAGTCAATTATTTTGGTATGTTCAACTCAAACAATCAAGTAAATGATATTCAGAGATTTTATTAAGTTAATACAGTTAATTATTACTGTGATATTTACTAAGCCCCTGAATTATTTTTTAGAGTGTATATATAAACTTGCCTTGCCTTGCCTAGAATGGCATGAAATGTTTTGTATCATGTTTGTGCATTCATATTTTGGTACCTGTGTCTTTGTTTCTTGTACATGAACTTGCAAATTGCAGTAGGACCTCACAGCCTCCTGCTCCTTGAGTCCAATATTACTGATCCCTAACCATTAACAGCCCCTGAAATCAAAGGAAAATAACAGGCCACCATCGCAGCCCTAAAATCCCATTCACTATCTGGCAAAATCACTGAAAGCTTTGCCTCAGTATTCATTTGTATCTGAAAAATCACCAGAAGGCTTCATCAGGCAGTAGGACGTTTTATTAGGAAAACATTTAAAACAAACAAAATGTATGCAGCAGAAATACTGAAACATTTTTATTTTTTCAAGTCAGCTTTAAAACATGACAATTTTATTAACATTTTAATGTAATTTGTTTATTGATTCTTTTATTTTAAATGAACTAATTCAGGGTTTTACTTTTTTATTTGA
Source organism: Semotilus atromaculatus (assembly GCA_031834385.1). Classification (NCBI taxonomy): domain Eukaryota; kingdom Metazoa; phylum Chordata; class Actinopteri; order Cypriniformes; family Leuciscidae; genus Semotilus; species Semotilus atromaculatus. The sequence continues at coordinate 2,091,989 of JAULUF010000050.1, read as the reverse complement.
ATTATTTTAAACCTTTTCACTTGTACAGCACTTTAAGCTGCAATCTTGTATTGAAAGGTGATCTATAAATGAAGAAGTTTCTTATTTATTTTTCACTGTTGTTCCACTCATCTGAGAGATGAAGAGGTCATCTGGGCATTTACCCCTGATTGCCTTGTGGTCTTTAATGGAACTGTGGTTCATTTTCTTGGTTTTGAAATGTTCAGGTTAGTGTTACTTTTAAAACTCTGGAGACGCTAATTGTGCCACAAATACACACAAACTCTTATAGGCATACATTTGTGATTATTGTGGTTTTTATATTGGCATCATTTATTGCAAAGCAGAATAAATCAAAATCACTTATGCCCATTACCGTAGTGCGTGTGTGTGTGTGTGTGTGTGTGTGTGTGTGTGTGTTTGTGTGAGTTGGTTTATGGGATTTATGAGGACACAAATTTGTATAATGACATGTGTACTACACTGGTATTACAACTTATAGGTGGTTTATGAGGACATTTCAAAAGTCCTCATAAATCAAATAGCTTAAAAAACATAATAAACATAAAAATGCAGCATGTCTCCTGTGATGGGTAGGTTTAGGCATAGGGTTAGTGTAAGGGGATAGAATATATAGTTTGTACATATAAAAACCATTACACCTATGGAGAGTCCTCATAATGCTGTCGCACCAACATGTGTGTGTGTGTGTGTGTGTGTGTGTGTGTGTGTGTGTGTGTGTGTGTGTGTGTGTGTGTGTGTGTGTGTGTGTGTGTGTGTGTGTGTGTGCGCGTGTGCGCGTGCGTGCGTGTGTGTGTGCACAATGCTATCATAATGATGTTTGGTATATGTTGTAAAATGTGTGCATGTGAGTGACAGTGATGTGTGGAGTGTTAGCAGCACTTTGTGTGCGTGTGTGTCTGGATTTAAGAGGTTGTTATTAGTGCTAGGCTGAGGGTATTTCTTTCAGAAACCTGGTTCTGATTCTCAGTAATTCAACACATACAAAATGGTCTACTGTACAGTGGAAGCTTTTACTCTTTCAAACTTTCTTCCCTTATAAACATACAAATGTCACTCATGTGTGTCATATGTTACTTTTATCTTTTTTTTATTTTATTTTTTTATCTGAAAACCAAATGTAGACTTTTAAAGGAAGATCTTTTCAGTCTCCCATAAGGACCTACATAGTTTATGGAGCTAGAAAGTTATATTTATAATGATCTAATTATATTAATTGATATTTTTAGTCTTTCCTTTTTACTATTTGTACCAGTTTAGACACGTTTGTCAAAACTAGACAATGTTATGCAGAACATAAACATACTGTAGAAAGTAATTAAAAGTTTCCTGAATCAGAAAAAGACTAGAAAATTCTGTCATCTCCTACTCATCATTCTTCATCTTTTCTTCTTCCACCTCGATCTCAATCACTGCCTCTTTTTTTCATTTCTATCTCCTCTAACTTCTTCAACATTACTTTCTTCAGGCTGACATTCTCTGAATTGTTTGACTCATGTCATGACTCATGAGCATATGGTGTAAAATGCTGAATTTGTTTTGAAGTAAAAAAACAAAACATTGCAAGTTTTCTGTAACACTCTAAAAGTGTATATAGTTTTTAAGAATCTGTGTTTCTTGTGGCAGTTATGGCGTTAAGGTTCCGAATGTTTGGCTAATAGGGATATAAGAGTGAAAGCAAGGACAACTGTAATTATTATAATAATCATGATTATAAAGGAAATAAAATTTTAATTGAAAGCAAAAATTTCAAAAATATTAAAAAAAAAAAATCTTTAAGGATCTTTTATAGCGACAAAAAGTTGCACAAGTAAAAGCTCTCCATCTCTCTCTGCCTCTCTTTCTTGCTCTCCCTCTCTGTAATAATTCAATAATGTCCTGCTCTTGTTATCATCAGCTCGCAGGGATGGTAAATTACCTAAATGTTTATGAGCAAGCTGTAGGTTAATGATTAGTTGGCACAATACACTTTGAAGATTACAGTGAGGTTTGGGTGGAAGTCTGACCTAAGGTGAATAGATGCTTATCTTGTGGCTTAGCTTTGGCAGACATCTTATTTTACAGCTTTCACCGGCAAATATGCCAACACAATTGTATTAAGGTGGAACAGAACGGTTTGGTCAGTGAGGCTGTAGATATAAGGTACGATCTTGAAGGAAAACAACTGTTCTGATCTTTGATTAATCAATTATTTAAAAAAAATTATAATAAAAAAATATTTTAGAGTTATTTTTTAAGTAATACAGTTTCTATCAATGGCTGTCTTAGAATGCGTTGCTACAGGCTGTAGTGTGATTCTAAATAATATTCATCCTCAATATTATTGTTCAATATGTGTGTGTGCTATGTGTTTATATGCTTATTATTGTAGCAGTGTTTGATTAGATTCTCTTGGTACAGAGAGAGCTAATTGTATGCCATTGCCTGTAGTCAAGTCAAGTCAAGTCACCTTTATCTATTTTATGACCTAACAACTACATTTTGATGTTTGCATCACATAACCAGTTCCATCTGTATGGCTTTTCTGATGTGGTAAACTTGCTCGGCAGCTCACCTGGTACACTGATGCGGAGTGCTCGGGTGCATTTGGAAGTCTGTTTGAAAGTGTTGCAAAATGAGCAAGAAGCGAAGTAATTGCAAAAATCATATGTTTAGTTTTCCAAATCACGAGCTTCAATGTGAGCTATGAAATAAAAGCTGTGGGCAGCAGAAAGCAATGCAACTTGCTAGGTTGTAGGGTCATTTAAAATACACAGAGATTAGCACATTTTACTGCAGTACATGGGCTACTTGTAACTGTATATAGAGCTAAGAACATCACCTTTTGGCTGCCCTGTCAAGCCTTGTTAACATATTAACAGTTCATTAACTTTCTCGCTTCGTTAACGTAGTTCATAAATGCATGGGTTTGGTCCACAGTTGAAGGGCAGGTCTAACGTTATGTCCAGCTGGGGCTCTTTAGTTTCACAGGCCTGTGTTGTAGGAGCAGTCCAAGGGGGGATCAGGGGTGGACTTTCTAAGCTCCAGTAACATGTTAGCAAAACAGCAGCTGAAAATAGATGAGACCTGTAACTCTCACAGACAGATGTGAGGATAGCAAGCCAAAAGGGAAACGTCTCACATTAGACCGACAGAGAGGTGGGAGAGAGAGATAACAAGAAGGGGGTTTTAAAATCAGTGGTTGAAGTCAAGAGAGAAACATAATATAAAGGGAGAGAGAGATAAAATCAAAGGAAAGCAGAAGTGTGGCAACCAAACATATAAGTTGGAAATAGCAAACATGTTCATACAGATTAATTTTCATCCTCTTGCTCTTTCTCACGCTTTGCCTTGTATGTCAGACCCCTACCCAGACTGCTGATTGGTAACCTCATCAGGGAATTAATGTGACACACTCTGTGTGAAGTTTTGAAACTTTCCCTCACTTATAGATCTGTTGGACATGTCCCACATCTCCCTGTCCTATCTTCCTTACTTTTTCCTCCCTTCTGTCTCCACTACCCCCAGTCACTGTATACTGCATGTTTTCCTTGAAAAAAATAAGGATAACACTGTAGTGTATGTATATATATTAGGGGTGGAACGGTACATGTATTCGTATTGAACCGAAACGGTACGGGGGGCACGGTTCGGTGCACGAATTTACACGCAGAATACACGGTATAAAAAAAAAACTCGCGTGCAAATTAATTAATGTAATGCGGAACTACTGTTAGATACGCGGGTTCTTTAGGGACACATAATCTGTAGGCCCTACCCTCGGCTTAGCTCTGAACGCGCGTTCACTTCAAACGTTGGCTTTATACGCGCGTCCTATTCGCTTTGGAGTAGCGTCGAACTAGACGCGAATTTGACGCTCTATTCGCGTTTGGTGTGACCGCATAATGAACAGGCTGCGATGTCAAGATTGCAATGCTGGAGTGTGTGTGTGCGCGCGCGAGAGAGAGAGAGGCGCGGGCGCGATCGAACTGTGTGTGTGTGTGAGAGAGAGAGGCGCGGGCGCGATCGAACTTTGTGTGTGTGTGTGTGAGAGAGAGAGAGAGAGAGAGAGGCGCGAGCGAACAATGGAAACATAAAAAACATACTCCGTCATTTTGTTCATACAGATCATTAAACCTGCAAAGTGTTTAGTTTGTGTACACTCGCAATAAAACACAACATTGTGCTTTTGTCACACTGTAAACTCTTGTCAAACTGTAACCTACAACTGTCACCCAACCAAAATCACACACACACACACACACTGTTTTAAAAGCAAAACATATTTATCCAACCCCATTTCAAAACAGTCTGTGGGTCCCATCTTTTGGACATTCATCATATTGCATTGGTTTTCATTTCTTGTCCTAGGAGCACTAATCTGTTTATTTTTAAGTTACACATTCTACATTGATTAAAAAAGAAAATCGAATGTGTTTTTAATGGTAGTATTATTTTATACAGAAATCCATTATTTATCATTCAGATGAGAATAATGTTACATTGTTAAGTAATAATGTTAATTAAAATTAAGGAAAACAAATATATTGATCTGAAATATAGCAAATTAATTTTAAATTATTTCAGGTACAATTACCAAACACATCTCAAGGTCTTTTTATTAATTTAATTAATAAACTAATTATATAAAACTATTGTCAGTGCACTACAAATAAACTGGTTCTATGCCTTTATTAATAAAACTTATTTAAAAAATACAATGCCTTATGCATTTTTGTTTTGCTTTTCCCTCCATTGTACCGAAATCGTACCGAACCGTGATGTCTGAACCGAGGTATGAACCGAACCGTGACTTCTGTGTACCGTTCCACCCCTAATATATATACACTCACCGGCCACTTTATTAGGTACCCCATGCTAGTAACGGGTTGGACCCCCTTTTGCCTTCAGAACTGCCTCAATTCTTCGTGGCATAGATTCAACAAGGTGCTGGAAGCATTCCTCAGAGAGTTTGGTCCATATTGACATGACGGCATCACACAGTTGCCGCAGATTTGTCGGCTGCACATCCATGATGCGAATCTCCCGTTCCACCACACCCCAAAGATGCTCTATTGGATTGAGATCTGGTGACTGTGGAGGCCATTTGAGTACAGCGAACTCATTGTCATGTTCAAGAGACCAGTCTGAGATGATTCCAGCTTTATGACATGGCGCATTATCCTGCTGAAAGTAGCCATCAGAAGTTGGGTACATTGTGGTCATAAAGGGATGGACATGGTCAGCAACAATACTCAGGTAGGCTGTGGCGTTGCAACGATGCTCAATTGGTACCAAGGGGCCCAAAGAGTGCCAAGAAAATATTCCCCACACCAAGACACCACCACCACCAGCCTGAACCGTTGATACAAGGCAGGATGGATCCATGCTTTCATGTTGTAGACGCCAAATTCTGACCCTACCATCCGAATGTCGCAGCAGAAATCGAGACTCATCAGACCAGGCAACGTTTTTCCAATCTTCTATTGTCCAATTTCGATGAGCTTGTGCAAATTGTAGCCTCAGTTTCCTGTTCTTAGCTGAAAGGAGTGGCACCCGGTGTGGTCTTCTGCTGCTGTAGCCCATCTGCCTCAAAGTTCGACGTACTGTGCGTTCAGAGATGCTCTTCTGCCCACCTTGGTTGTAACGGGTGGTTATTTGAGTCACTGTTGCCCTTCTATCAGCTCGAACCAGTCTGGCCATTCTCCTCTGACCTCTGGCATCAACAAGGCATTTCCGCCCACAGAACTGCCGCTCACTGGATGTTTTTTCTTTTTCGGACCATTCTCTGTAAACCCTAGAGATGGTTGTGCGTGAAAATCCCAGTAGATTAGCAGTTTCTGAAATACTCAGACCAGCCCTTCTGGCACCAACAATCATGCCACGTTCAAAGTCACTCAAATCACCTTTCTTCCCCATACTGATGCTCGGTTTGAACTGCAGGAGATTGTCTTGACCATGTCTACATGCCTAAATGTACTGAGTTGCCGCCATGTGATTGGCTGCTTAGAAATTAAGTGTTAAGGAGCAGTTGGACAGGTGTACCTAATAAAGTGGCCGGTGAGTGTATATATACACATAATTTGCAGGTGGGACATGTCCCCACCACTTTTTACCAGGGTCGATATTGTCCCATCCCAGTGCTGTGTGAAAAGGCTATAAATCTCCACCTCCAACATCCTCACACGCAATATAGCCTACTAGACGAGACTCCTTCTTTATGTGTACAGATGTGACGTAATGACGCAAAGACATGCTCGAATGTCTCGCGGAAATCCACCAGTACCACTGGAATTAAAAACATTATTACAAGCTTACCGTTTTGAATCGAGAGAGCTAAGGCAAGCAGATAGTTTTGAACATTGGCTGGTTATACACTTGCTCAATTTATTTTGTATAATTTTTAACCCAAAAAAGTTACAGACTGCAGCTTTAAAGTGCACACTTAAAATAGTGGGATCTATGTATTTATTCATGTGAAAATTCTCAGCACTGCAACATTAGATCTCATTAAATTTCATAATTCAATAATTTCTCTCCTTCTCACATCTTCTCCCTCTAGCCACATTTTTTACTCATATAAGTAAATAGTTCGACTCAATTAAGCAATTAGAAGTTAGTATAAGCAAGATTATACAGGTATACTTTCACTTGATCTGTTTACAGTATTTGAATGGGTCTTCTTGTGTCCAATATATTCTTTTCCCACCATATTTCATTTCCTACCACCTGTCTTCCCTTATAGTCTTTCTCTCACACACAAGCAGTGCACATGTGGTGTGCAGGTTGTGTGTACCATCACAAAGTACAGTTATTGAGCATCTAACTGTACTGTAACTTGACCTTTCACCTCATTTAAAAGCAGAGTGCTAACGTACTGGGTAAACAACCTTTTTCAATAATAATAAAAAACCCAACTTAAAATGGCAAACCAAACTGTGATTGGTCACTTTGCATTTTGGTCAGATCATAATTAAACCATTAACCCCCCAAAAAACCATATAGCATTAAATGCAATTTAAGTTGCTTTGGATAAGTGTTCGCCAAAAAGATAAAAGAAAAAGTAAAGTTGGTTGTTGCCTTGGCAGTTCTTGGCCAGAATAAGCAGTAATGTTGGGCAGACTTTATGCTTAAAGTCCAAAGTCCAAAGGTTCCTAAGATCTAAAAGTTCTGAGAGCTTTACCAAATAGCACAAGATGTTTTCTCTTTATCTGAACTTTGGTGTTTTACCTAAGAAATACTTATCTTGTCTTATCTGTCAAATGATGTTTAGGTTGAATGCATGCAGCCAAACTGGTTGAACTAGTTATAGTAATTATAAAGAGTGGACTAACTTGGATTTAACATTTAAGTTAACCTAAACTAAACTGCCTTTACATTTCTTTTATAACACAACTTGTTAATGAGACAACATCTTGTGAAAATGCTGCTGTACAGATTGTCCTTTTCCAAACAATACAAGCTTGTTGTGGTTGGTGTGTGATTCTCGGCTATAGGCAGACCTCTGTAGGAAACATATGTGTGTTTAATTAGCAGCAGACTGAACTGAACTGAGCAGGGCTGCTTTTTAGAGTCTCGAAGAAAATCGACTATGATGTTTCATTAAAGCTATAATGTTCCATTATCATAATGCATTCTTTGTTCCAGTTAACACTTTGTATGGAGGTTTAATCTGCTAACATTAGGCATTGCAGTAGGTGAACTAACAATTAACAAATATTTTAAACCATTTATTAATTTAGGCTAATATTAAAGTTGTAACAATGCTGCAACTATTTCTTAAACATTAATTTTTTATTTAAAGGAACTAACTAATTAAAGGATTAAAAATTATTTAAGGGAATACAGAAAATAAACAAGAAAGGTAAAAAAAAAGGTCTCTAGGTTAATTGTTATAAAGTAATCAATTTTATATATTTGTATTATATTTTATGATAATATTTTATTTTTAACATGCTCACAGTCATATTCATATTCGTATGTCTATGTCGAAAACACAAACATTTCTTGTCTCTTCACATTGAGTAATGAATTATATGAATCGTGTAAATGATAGCATATTTGGCAAGGTTTTCATCACTGGATATTTCTGTCAGTCATCGTAAAACAGTTGTCAAATATTAAATGTTTAGCTGCTTATATCTTACCACGCTCTCTTTTACTGTTAAAACTAACATTATTTAATTCCCCCCAATAATTAACAATTACCGTGGGGGAATGTTACATCCTGGGTTAATATTAATTTATACAACTTGAAATGTTAAAATTTTGATTTAGATTAATAAAGGCTACAAAAATCACTTTCATGATTCCTAATGCAAATGTAACAAATTTAACCTTAATATAAAATTTTGCAAAAGCCACAATCTTCAGGGTAGATCAGGGTAGTTAGCTTCAGAAATTAGCTCCTGCTGGTAGATGTTGTAACCGTGGCAAATAAAGTCTTTGCTTTGTTGTTTTGAGAGAAAAATATCAAACAATAGCATGTTGGAGCCATATTGTTGTGTTGGTGCCATGGACTATGTCATATTTTCCTATTTCCCCCTTTCTCTACTGAAAAGTCTCTTTTCACTGTCCTGTTATATAAAGCATTAAAAAGCCCATAAATAAAATATTGTGAGAGGAGTTGAATGGAAATAAACTCAAATAGCATGAAACTGTAAAACACAATCATGTTTTGTTAGTGAATCTGAATTTTCGTATTTACTGAAAAATCTGGTGTACTCCATTCCAAACACCCATAATGATATTCAACCTTGTGGCTCATAAGAAGTGCCACCAATTTGGGCTCAATATGCTGGCTCATGGAGTTTAATTTGTTTAATGGCACTTGAAATGTCACGGCTCTTGTATGAGCGCTGTATCATAGACAGTGAAGTAGATGTTTTTGTCTTCTGTGAGAGCTCAAGGACTTGAGGATAGCTCCTTTTTAACTATTCATAAAAACAATACACGCTGAGCCCCTGGCAATTAGAAAGCACTTAATAGACTTCGATAGCACTCATAGGGTCGTGGCCTCACTCTAAAGAGGCTGAATCAGACGGGTACTTTGTGTTTATTGTTCATGTTTCATTTTTTTCTTAAATGTCATCTATAAATAATGCGGACATTTAAATGAAGGTGCATCATCATAAAGTACGCCATTATTTTAATTTCAGCTGCGGCTGTGGTTGTGTTCCCTGTGCTCTCCTGCATGTGATATGAGCTTTCATCTCCAAAAACACCAGCACTCAGGAGATACTGAGAGATACTGTTTTGTACATACTTTTAGCCTTGGCTGTGCAATGTATTTTTAGATTTTATAGACTTTTTACTCAAGATTAAACCTTTAAAATGTCCCCATTAGACTTGATTGGGTTTTCAGAATGTGTCAAGGAGGATGTCATCATAATTTGTTTCCCTCCTATTGTCAGCTGGATCTCTTTGTGTTTTCCAGTACTTAGGGATCCATTTTTTCTTTCAGAAAATGCTAATTTAGACTTTCTAAATTACATTTATTGTTGCATTGACAGGCTTACAGATTGTGTATGTCAAAACAGAGGCATATTAGAAAACTGTTTCTTTACCTACAATTTTGTAATACTCCAAAAAAAGTAACTATACATTCATACAATTCACTGCAGTTTCCTAGTGGCAGTAAAACACCAATAACTAATTATGATTACGGGACAGATTATTGATTAATAAAGACTTCTTTTCACGTTGTTACTTGCACAATACTGTTTGACCTCAAAACACTTTTACCCTAATGCATTTTGACATTTGCATCGCAACCAGCTCCATATGTATGGCTTTTCAGACGTAGTAAACTTGCTCTGTAGTTCAGCTGGTACAGCATTGCATTTGCGACGCAAAGTGCCTGGATATGAGTCCTGTGAAACCCGAGTTACGATAAAAGACCTCAACGACTTGTGGAAGCTTATAGCTACAGTGGCATGATTGCTTTTTTTATTCATATTTGCTTTTATCAACAAATTAAAGAGAACATTATTAGTTTAGCGCCGCTCACCGGGCATTTCATTTCCCAACTGCCACAATATGCACAACAATATCATTGCTTTATTCTGTTTGGATAAAACCTAACATGCTTTTAGTGGCACTTACTGGACATTGCGCTTTGAAAGTGTCATAAAATGAGCAAAAAAGCTAAGATCTTGCCACAGGCACGTTTTTCCAATGAGCCAGGGTTGGTATCTGTCTAACTAGTAGTTTGTGTGTGTGTACGTGCGTGCGTGCATTCATCAAAATGGGAGTGAATGAAATTCCTAAACCCTTTAAACAAACAAATAAAGCTTAAGAAGATGATTTGAACCCTTCCATTTTCTTCCGTTTCACCTCAGTGAGCCTCTTCCTCACGCAGCTGCAGCCAATAATAGGCACAACTAAACATATAATGAGATGAATAATAACTTATCTTAAATTTGCATATCTCACATATCACAATATTAATTGTGCCAGCATGGATGATGCCTATATTAACTCCATCTGAATAAAACGGTTTAAGCAAGGCTGTCCATACTTAATGAGTGTAATGCAGAACAGGTCTGCAGAGGTCAGACATTATCAATGGGGAGATTGGAAAGAAATGCAGTTTTTCTCCATCTGCTGTTAGTCTCGCACACACAAACATACAGTGGGACCAGGCTAGTGACTCAATCTCAAGCTGATGGTGTTTTGGTATTCGTGTGGCATGTAGCCAATAGGAATGCTGCAGTGTACATACACACACACACACACTCACACTCTCTCTCTCTCTCTCTCTCTCTCTCACACACACACACACACACACACACACACACTCACTCTCTCTCTCTCTCTCTCTCTCTCTCTCACACACACACACACACTCTCACACACACACACGCACACACCGTACTCGTTGAAATTGACGTAGATTCATGTGTGTTTGCTTAGAATAGACTGATCAGTCTCTTATGCTCAACAAGGCTGCATTTATCTGATCAAAAACACAGTAAAACAGTAGTATTGTGAAATATTATTACAATAAATAAAATGAAAACTAGCATCATTACTCCAGTCTTCAGTGTCACATGATCCTTCAGAAATCATTATAATATGATAATTTGCTGCTCATCTAATTTCAATGTTGAAAACAGTTGTGCTGCTTAATATGTTTGTGGAAAATTTAATATATTTTTTTTCAGGATTCTTTGTTTTAAAAGTAAAAAAAAAACAGCATTTATTTAACAATGTTTAAAAATATTTTCTATCAGTTTTATAAATTTCATGCATCAATTTTCTTTCAATAAAAATACTTTCTTTCAAAAAGAAAAACAAGGTTGAACTACAAAAAGATCTATATTCTACATCTACATATATTTCTTTATCGATTTGACTCTATTGATCAATATGTGAACATACACATTATTCAATGTCTGTATACAGACAGGAAGAGAATCTGTGGGACAGTATGTGTTTGCGTGTGTTCATTATTTGCTGGGTGTTCCTGAACAGATGGTGGAATCATGTCATTGCAGTCACTGTTTAAAGTGTGCCAATGGAATGCTCTGATTGAGACAATGACAGAGTAAGAGCCTTGTGTGTGTGTGTGTGTGTGTGTGTGTGTGTGTGTGTGTGTGTGTGTGTGTGTGTGTGTGTGTGTGTGTGTGTGTGTGTGTGTGTGTGTGTGTGTGTGTGTGTGTGTGTGTGTGTGTGCGTGCGTGTGTGCGTGTGTGTGTGCGTGTGTGTGTGTGTGTGGTCATCTTCGCGTGGGTGGGCAAAGACTGTGTTAACGTGCAGGGCTTCATGTCTGTATGTGACTCTGCTAATATTGTGCACAAGTGTTTTACAGATAGAGGAACAATGATGAACTTCCTACACTCTTAGAAAAAAGGGTTCATTGGGGTTCTATATAGAACCATAGGGTTCTTTACTCAACTCCAAAGAACCTTTTATGCTAAAAAGGTTCTATAATGATTTCTTTTGGCACAACGGTTCTTTATAGGCTATTATTCATTCATATATTACATTATTCTGCAACATTTTGTAGGTGTAATTAAAGTATTGTTTATTAAACTGTTGTAGTAACTTAATATCACATTTTAATCATGCTCATTTTTGGAGGAGAAAAACTGAAATGGCACTCTTCGTGTGATATTGATTAACAGAAAATGGTATAAATATATACATTTTCTAACCCCCATATCTTGAATTTTGTATAAATACATTTTAGGGTCTTGATGTTTGTCAATAATATGAAATATTTGCTGGAAATGACAAAACAAATGATAATGAATGTTCCATATAGAACCTTTTTATTGAACCCTTAAAAAGGGTTCTGTATAGAACCTTTTAGGGGTTCCAAATACGTAGCGCCGATAGAACCTTTTCTTCTAAGAGTGTACTGTATTTAAATCTGACCATCTCTCTGTCCTAATTCTGTCTCTTAGTCCACTCTCTTTTCTTCCGTTGGTGGTCCTGCCTCGTTTCTCTTGAGGGGCAGCAGGTGGTATGTGGTCTGGGGTCTACATGTGTGTGTGATGGAGGGTATTGATTTGTAGATGTGTTAATGGTTGTGGTGAGCTGGATGACTTTCCTCTGTCCTAAAGAACTTCTGATATTCCAGTTGGGATATAAGAAAAAAAAGTAAATATTGTCATGAAAACATCAAACCTTTCTCAGTTAAAGGGCACCTATTATGGCATTTAAAATGTTCCTAATATTGTTTTGGGAGTCCCCAACAACAGTTTTACAAGCATGCAATGACAAAAAACACTTTTGTTGTTTTATAATATGCATTTATTTTTACCTGATTTGCTCAGTGACTCCCATAATAATCGTTCAGAGATTTATTTTTGCAAACCCCGCCTTTGCGTGATGCTAATCTGCAGTGATTGGTCAGATGACCCAGTCAGTTGTGATTGACAATGTGTGTACAAAGATAACACTTCTATTGGTTAACACGGAGTACAGTGTACAATGCTTTTATCAATTACATTGTGATATAATAATCATCATAGTGCACCGCTTTGTAGTAAAAAAAAAATCGAAATAAGAGAAGGAATTTAAGTTGAGTTATGTTAGACCATAGCCCAAAGTTCAGTGGTAAAAGCACATTCAGTCTTTGTTTGCGTTAGTTAGCCCAACGCATAAACATATTGATAATGCAGTACTACGAGGTATTGCTCTATTCTTTATGACAACGCCAATAACAACGACAAACACTTCACATATTTCAATACAATTGACATTGAAGACTATAGAAGCTGCGCTGTGCGTACACAACACACAAAATAATTGAGTATGCTACATAAAACATAAAAGAAACAATTATTAATATTAATAATACTTACAGGTTGTGATTCGGAGGAGGAAGCTGATCCAAATAAACTAGGTAAGTTAACGTTACTGAGCCTTCCTTCAATATCAGCCGGCTCGCGAATCCATAACGTTATTTAATAGCATTATATGTTTGTGAAGCAATCATCTTCAAAATGACGCGAACAAAGCACAAGGTCCGGGCTAACGTATTCTTCTGTGGTATAGTTGTATATATGAATGGCTATACTTCTGTGGTATAGTTGTATATATGAACTGTAGCCACTTAGTCTTCAAATGCTCCTTCCTGGGCAGATGAAAAAAATTCGCTTTTGCGCCGCACTTCAGAACACAGCGTCTTGTCGCCATGATGTTTGTTTTCAAGTTTTCATTCCCTGGCGTCTACGAGCACAATAAGTGGGCGTATCTTATTCAAATAACTTGTCAAGTTGACGTCATCTAGACAGAGAAAATGCATCGTTCGTCTATCGATTCATGTCAGCGACTCAGACTCGACTCTTACTTTTGAGAGACAATAATTTGTATACGGCGAACTTTCATATTTAAAACTTTGCAGGATGTTTTTGTTCACTTAGATCTATGTTACACACTACATGAAAGGTAATTTTCAAAAATCCATAATAGGTGCCCTTTAAAAAATAAAAATAAAAAAAAGACCAGTTATTGAAACAATGAAGCAAGTTCAAAAGTTGAAAACTTGTTTTGTGGCAATGTAATGTAGACTTTGCAAAGAATAGATGAAGGAAGGGTCTGTTTAAAAAGTAACAAAACTGCTTATTCCACAAGTGAAGATGGTGTTTACATAGACATCATAAAGGTCCAGCGGGGAAAAAATGGGTGTCAAAAATAAAGTATGACAAGTGTCACACACACACACACACACACACACACAAACACAAACAAAAACACACACACACACACACACACACACACACATTAAAATTAACATTAACATTATAAGTGGACTTTCGGGGAAAATACGCGGGTGGTACGGTTTTTTTTTATGTTCACAAAGACTACGGTTGACATATCACTACATATTTTAATCGAAAATACAGTAAAAACAGTATGCATTTTTTTTAATGTTAAATAATTTTAAATATATAGATAATTTATTCCTGTGATGCCAAAGCAGCATCATTATTCCAGCCGTCTCTGTCACATGATCCTTCGGAAATCTAATATGATGATTTGATGCTCAAGAAATATTTCTTATCATTATCAATGTTGAAAAAAGTTGTGCTGCTAAATATTTTTGAAGAAAGTGTTAAAAAAATATGATTCTTTGAAATATAAATATTTTTTTAACATAAATGTCACTACTGTCACTTTTGATCAATTTAATGCAAAGCGCTGAATGCATTTTTTTATTCTTTAGAAAAAAGAAAAAAACTTACCTACCCCAAACTTTTGCAGTTGTGTATATGACCCATTTAATGAAATTGTTAATGTATTACCAATAATAATGGAGAATCCTCTCAAAGCTATAGTCTTGTCTATGAAATCATGTATTCATTGGATTGCAAATAATTTATGGAGCTATTATGGCATCACAGAGTTGGGATCTGAAAATGTAAGTTTAGCCGACCTCTTTACAATATGCCAAAGAATTATTAGAGGTGTGACATCACAGAGCAATGACCTCACAGTGATCTCACAGAGCTCTGGCTGGACTAAAAGAGAAATGAAAACTATTCATTGACAAATCTGTGTAAAATCACATTTTCATTCCCCTCTCCCCATTTGTTTTACACTCCTCTGCGTCTTTTTCTCTCTTTCACTTGTCAGTGATAATGGCAGTAGTTTGTCTGTGTCCTTGACTCTGACATAAATCTTTTCTATGGGCAGATGCAGTGACGTCATTCTTCACTTTGTAAGTCTTTGCTTGTCAAAATGAATGTAATTACACACCAGTAATGTCCCTTTTTATGACAACTTTTAATCTTTTAATCTCAAGTTTTAGCTGACTCATGGTCCTTATTAAGTATATGAGGGTTATGGATGAATTATTTGATTAGTGACTACATTTTGCTGTGGTAGTTGGTTTGTCTGGCTAATCTATTGAAAGTGAATGCGGTGACAGTGGAGCTTATCTCTTACACCCTGCTGCTCATCGCTGTCTACAAGCCTGCTGACAAGCATCAGTGGGTAAAGGCTCTGATGTACAGGCTTTGTAAAGCGCTGGTTCTTGTGCAAGCATTGTTCTCTCAAGCGGTTTTCACACACAGTGCTTATGTGGGTGTGTAGTAGGTGTATGAGCGCGTCGAAATGCTAACATACACTAACAGTCAGAAGTTTAGGACACACTTGACTGAATTTATTTCTCAAAAACTTTTTTGAACTAAATGTTTCGTAGACAAGAATAAATTGTGCATGTTTAGTAAAGTACAAAACTAATATTTATATGTTATACATTTTCTCCATGATTTGGACCAGTTTATTAATTTTTATCGTATTAATTGATTTTATTGGTTCATTAAAATGAATTAATTATATTTCTTTGAAATATGTATTAATAATAATAATAATAATAATAATATTGACTAAATGTTACTGTGAATAATGCATATCCAAACTTTTGGTGTATCAACATCCATTGAAACTGTTATTTCATAAACTGTGGGTAACTACTTACACACATAACAGTTATTGTGAAATTCCTCATAATAAAACGGTGCTTTCTTTGGGTTTCACCATGAATGAAAGCAGAGTTACAATTGCAGCGACTCAAAGACGGGATCTAATAAAGCATCTGGATGTGCTTTATGCTGTGGTTTGGCAATCACTTGGTCCAAACATATTTTGTGGTCTGTGCTTTTCTGCCCACTTTAAAAAAAAAAAAGAATAAAAAAAGACATAATTTAAAACAGTTCTCACTTCCCATAGAGATGAAGTGACATGGCAAACTTTTTTTGGTCAAAAAGTTTCTTTAGACTTCTTTAGACTTTAGACTATTCAATTTTACTAGTCAATCATACATCTGGAATTGTTTCTGTCAGTTTATTTGTTGCCTTCACACTGAAAGAACAATGCAAAAATGAACTTTAGATATGTTGCTAAAAGGCCAATAAAGTGGTGCAGTGTAATTCTTCATGTTTGCTTAAATTCCCAGCAAAGTTAATTTTACACTGTTTTACAGAAGGAATCTGATGCTCTGCCCATGTTGTTGCTGGATTGAAGATCTTAAGGGCTTTGTTTTGATTAATGTGTATTAGAGAGGTCTGGATTTGGAGCCAATATAAGTTGTGAAGCCTCAAGGGGCCATATAGAGCTTAGACCACTGAATAACCTCAATCGTGGATCATGAGTTTGGTGTTTCCCAGGGTGTTCACATGACAAATCAAAACAGGGTGTCTAAAAATTTTATTATTAAAATTTTTTCCCTACAGAAGACGTCTGTAGTCAGAACAATCTGAGTTATAGACTCACTAATGTGACCCCCTGGAGCCATTATCATTTAGATAAAAGTGTAAGAGATTGATGTTTTATAGAAATCATTGTTCAAGATATTGGGCCCTATCATACACCTGGCACAATGCAAGTGTTTTTTGCTAGTTTCAGCCCGACACGGTTATCATTTTCACGTCCTGCGCCACGTTGTTTAAAGGGATAGTTCACTTTGAAATAAATTTTTGGTATGTTTTAGCTTACCTCAAAGGCATCCAAGATGTAGGTGTCTTTGTTTCCGCAGTAGTTTCAATTTTGATATTTTTAGGTCAAACCGTTCTTGTCTGTCAGTCATATAATACAAGTCTATGGTCACCACCTCAAAGAGCATGCACAGAGAAGTCCAAATTAAACATGATTTAATGACTCGTAAATTTAAGTACACATTGATGGCCTAAGACACGAAACGAGCAATTTGTGTGAGAAAACGAACAGTATTTATATCGTTTTTACCTCTTGTAACCACAGCCACGTCCAAGTGATGTGAAGGCGCGGGCGCTTCGGTCTGCGCAAGTGCCGGAAAGTGCCGGGGGCCGAGGTAAAAACGATATAAATACTGTTCGTTTTCTCACACAAACCGCTCGTTTTGTGTCTTAGGCCATCAATGTGTCCTTACATCTTGGACACCTACATCTTAGGTTAGCTTAGGTAAGCATGCCCTTGAGGTAAGCTAAAACATACCAAAAATGTATTTCAAAGTGAACTATCCCTTTAAATAGCAAATGTATCTGCGCCCATTTGGGTGCCCATGGGCGTGCTGGTCTGAAAACGAGGTGTGTTCAGGCGCATTGTTGGCGCGTTGCTATTTTGAGGCAACTGAAATATTTTTATTTTGTTATTTAAAGAGCGCATTAGTAATATGCGCCTATAGGCAGGTCGATAACTCGCATACACTTTGTCCCGTAGATGTCGCGCACGAGCAGATCCGTTTCCTCGCTAGAGAAGCGTTTCGTTTTTCCGCTTGCAAAGTCCGCCATGTAAATAGCGAATCCACCATGGCGCGAGAACAACTGGCTTTTAAAGGGAATAGGTGAGGAGACTCTGATTGGTTTATTGCACGTTACGCCCAAAACACACCCATTACTCATTAAGAGAATAGGGACAACCCTTTTAGACCATGCGCCGGCCGAGCCGACCATTTTTCCCATCTTTAAACTAGCAAAAGTGGATTCGGACACACCCTAACTGCACTTGTGGCGTACGCTTTAGACCAAGTGCTTAGATCGTTAAAAGAGGGCCCATTGTGTCTTTCTGAAGCATTTTTTTAATTCTGTATTTTGGGAAAAACATGGCTAAATGATGGAAACAGACCGTGTTGTAGCAGTCATATTTGGTTTTTATTTAATAGAATTCTAATGCTTTCATTTCTTGTTTACATAAGTGTACCGTCATAACTCCAGGAAACAATTTACACAATGCATTGTACAGCATGGATTACGTACAGAGAACATTCAGCTCTATTAGAGGGATAGGCCGAACAGGGGAATTGATTTTCTAAAGCATCATGTGGAGGTTCTTCCTAACATCCTAAGTTAAGTCTCTTAAATGTGATATACCATAGTCTCTATTTAATCTAATAGTTATTGTACAATCCCTTTTCATATCAACATATTTATGAAACACAAAATTATCAAATATTGCCATGTTTTAGGCTTAAGGGTGAAGAGCTAAAAGTTTTGAAATAATAGGTTGCGCTGAGTTGAGTGCATAGAGTGGTCTGATGTAAATTAACAGTGACATTTATATGATACTTTCAGTGTTTTTGGATACATCACCTAAATTCACCTGGATGTACTGTATTTTAGCTGGATAGGTATGTACTGTTTTGTAATCTTCATCAACATTTTCTTATAACTAAAGAAAAAAAGGCAAAAAACTAAAAACCATCACATACAACACAGAACATACAAGCGAAATAGATACACAAACATAATACACAAAATCAAGCTTGTTGAACATTACTCAAAGACACCTGACAGAGTCCACAGGCACTTTCTGGTGATGGACACTCTTTGAGTGTTCAAATTCAATCTGTTTTAAGTGCTACGAAAGTAAACGGTCTCTATAAAATACTGCTCTCAAAGAATACATCTATTTGAAATTTAAAACAAAAAAGTTTTATACAAAAATAAAGAATTACTAAAGTAGAAATAAGGATGACTAAGGATGGAATTTTTTAATATTATGTGAATATATGGCAAATAAGAGTTTTGTTTTCCTCTGACAGATGGAGATTTATAACCATTTTTGTGAGGAGGTGTTTTATTTATGGCAACTTTTGGCACATTCCAGGGAACTGAATCAAGAATCAATCCACTTGTTTACTTCAATTGTTTTAAATGCTTATTGATTGACTGATTGATGCATAGACGGCCCGTAGATGCCAATCAAGTCGTCTGGGTTATATATGAGAATAACACATGGTAAATAGCTCTACCTCATATGTAAATTCTCAGAACACTTTAGAACAACAAATCACTTTAACAATCTATGAAAATATAGCCATATTTTCAACATCACACCACCATCCCCCTGAGGGGCATCAATCGCTCAGATCTCTTTTGTATTGTCATCCCAACTTTCGCTATTTGATGTCTGCTATCTTCTCTGCTGTGTTAAGAAGCAGAGCATGGGATAAACACAACCCATTCTGTTCTCAGCGCATTCCCACACACAGACCAAGATATCTTATCTTGATCTCATCAGATTCTCTCAAGTAGGTTAATATCAGAACAAACATCGGTGAGCGTTAAACCCCTGGTGTGCATTAAATACTAGTATGTAAGCAACTCCAGAAGCCAATGATATGCTTTGATTTAATGGAAAGTACAGCATCTGGGGAGATGCACGCTACTAAAGCCGTATAAAAGCTGATCGAGCAGACAACTTGCCTGCCAAAAAAGCAGGAGGCAGAGATGTTCCACCGACTCTTATATCAAACTTTAAGGTAATGCATTACTTCAAGGAGGAACTGAATTAGAGTGTAATAGTTCAAACCAGTCTGTGACTAGCATTGAGTACTGGAATAATGGCCCTGCTGGAAAGTCCAGCTTAAACTGGTTGCTGGCAGGCCACCAAAAAAAAGAAGAAAAAAAACCTACCAGCTAATCATACCAGTTTAAGGTGGTCAAGTTTGCTTTTGAACAATAGTGGCAGGTCAACCAGCTAATGACCAGCTTAGATCAGCTGGAATGGTCCAAAATACTGCTACCTGCTTTAGATACATTTTTGGGGAATCTTGTCGTATCAAAAAGTGATTTCCTGTAGACTTATTGTTGATTAGTGGAACTGAGAGCAGAAATGTTGGATGGTGAGTCTCAGAATGGAGAGGCAGAGCGCCAGGGAAGGGAAGCTGAGCTGAACAGAGCCTCATGAGAATGAACTGACTGTAGGGAAGAGAAACGGAAAGCTTCAGGGGTAATTACGACCTGCCTGACAGGAATGTCTCACTAATGCCTCATGTTTATTCCAGAGCCTGCCGGTGAGCGTATTAGAAATGCAACGAAAGGCAGTCCATTAGATACTGTGTGTGTGCGCGCTATGGAATATCTGCATTAGGTCCCTAACATCTATTTACGAGTGCAATATCCCATCGGATGGGTAGAAAACGGGAAGCAAAGGTCTATTTTTAGTATTTCTGTTTTTGTTTTGTTGAGTGTTAACTTGTCTGTTTCGTTAGACCATTCCTTTTTACTTTAAAGGTGATATAATAATGTTAAAGTACTTCTTATTCCCCCTTAGTCGTGACTCTTGAAGGTAAATACATTGTCAAGGAACAACCTTTTAAAATAAAACGTTAATTTGGCTTGTTTATTTAAGGCTTGTAAGCCTTAAGTCAGTGAGGTTACTGACTGGTTATTCATAATGACAATATGTAGTTAAAGATAAACATTTGGAGTATACAACTTAAAACAACTTTAAAATAAACTAGCAAAATATGTTTTGTTTAGTGTTCTATTTTAGTAAATAGTTAAGACAAATTATTGAGGATGTGGATGAGGTTTCCTCAAAAGTACTTAAAGAATAATTAATGTAAACGTTTAAAAAACCTGGGCTGTTAAATCTGAATCAGATTTACTAATATTAACGTAACTAATATTCAGACATTCCTTTCAAACCTGGAAAAAAAATTATATGGGTGAAATAATGGTAGGACATTAACATGGTGGTTGTTTCTAAGAGTACATGATGGCTTGAAAATAGTTCTGTAGCTCTTTTAGTTCTGGTTTCTGTTTGCATTGTGACTCAGATTT
Source organism: Semotilus atromaculatus (assembly GCA_031834385.1). NCBI lineage: Eukaryota > Metazoa > Chordata > Actinopteri > Cypriniformes > Leuciscidae > Semotilus > Semotilus atromaculatus. Next base: position 2,071,011 of record JAULUF010000050.1, on the reverse strand, counting down.
CCGAGGAGGAAAGGCGAGAGCATCTAGGCAATGAAACCTAAACTGCAATAGAGGAAGGCAAGGAATATGACACCCTATGTGTGTGTTTTTTCAGAGAAAAGGCTGTCACGGAGAGTGTGAAAGAGAGAAAAGGGAAGGCAACCTAAGTATAGATCTGAGTCATTACATTAGTAAAGGTCAACAAATGTCACAGTCGTGAGTTGTTGCCCATAAATGCTGACCTGCGATCAGCTGCTTTGCAACAAGATGGTGACTGGTATGCGCTAACTGCATACAACCCCCTGAAGTTTTAACACACCTAGAAATGGCTCAATGAAAATGGGTACAAATACAATTCTGATTGAATAAAGGGCCTTGATGTTTTAGACAAAATCTATGAATACTTCAAAGATAAGGCAAAAACTAAATCCTTATTAGATCAGGCAGAAGGCTCCAGGTAGAGGAACTATGGTGCGGCTGCTAAATTGCGCGATATCCGTGAAGCCTGTGATGGCCATCTGAGAAGCCAATGGCCAATGGCCATCTCTTGTGAAGCCAAAGACATCCAGAGTTTGTGTCACAAGGTCACATTAATACATCTGAGAAACCCAGTATATGTTAAACATTCATCAAAGTTTGTGGTGGGTTTCAGTATACATTATGGTGAACTTTCTTAAGGGTAATAGGCTTGTGTTAAGAAATAGCTACTTTAGGCCGGTGAGTCTGAACGTTGATGTGGATCCATTGATGTGGTGCTGTTGAACCATCTCAACAACATATCGTCTCTGCTAGGTTCAAAAGGTTCAAAGGTCTGGTCTGGTCTGGTGTATTGGCGTCCCTTGCCGGATGGCTGTGATGGCTTCACTCCTGCATTGTTTCCTTCTCCAATCTCTCCTCTCCTCTGTATTGTTATATTGATAACGTGACTTCCTCTTCTTCACTGGTTAGGCCTGAGGTTGGGGAGAGTCAGGCTGAGACCCCCCCATCCACTCTCACCACTAGAGGAAAAAAGAGAAAGAAAACATTAGCAGTTCATGAGTAAATTCTTCGAGCAGTATGTTGTGAGTTAGCGACTATACTAATTTAACTACATTTTTCATTAGCTTATTTGTCCTCTCTGGCTTTGACAAGATTGATTCATTGTAATGAGTTGGTTCATTTAAAGGAATAATTAGAATGATCAGGATAAAAACATGATTCACTGATTCATTTGAATAACACATTGACTCTCTTTCTCTTTCTCTTTCTCTTTCTCTCTCTCTCTCACTCATATATATATATATATTAGGGATGTGACTGTTAGTGATGGCCAGTTCGTGAACGAATCGTTCTTTTGAACCGGTTCTTTTAAGTGAACAGGTCGAACCAGTACACTAAATCAGACTGAATCGTTCAAAACAGTTCGCATCTTGCGTCAGCGCTGATCCATAAGTTACTAAAGTTACTCACTTTTGACAATGCCTGACACAGTCCCTCCGACTCAAAATAAACTATATCCCGGAGTATATGTTACTCCATTAACTCCAACAGTTCACTGTGACTGAACTGAGACATGTTGTGCTGAGAGAAGTGATGAGCACGAGCAGCTGATACTGAGCATGCGCACACTACCGAACGTACAGGTACAGCAATCACCAGTACAGAACCAAGAACTGTTTCTTTCGGACACGTTCGACATACTGAGAACCGATGAGCTGAGCATGCGTGCAATTTTTTCAGAGGGACGAAATGCATGTTTCTTAATTGTTAATCATCAATAAGTGTAATAAAATAAAACACATTGGAAACATGTTTATCACATAATTACTGTCTTATCACTGTATTATTTTAAAGTTTGGAAACACAATGAATGGATTGTAAAACTAAACTTATTTTTATACTAAAACATTATTTTCAGGAACAGCTAAATTAATTTAAGTTGATATAAATCTTTGACGTAAACTCTTGCCAAGGATTTAAGGTTGCTTAGTAAATGTGTATAATGTGTTAGTCAAAACATAACGTATTAAACATACTGGAGACCTGCATCAACTTTTTAGTTTTGTCGACTGTATAGCCTCAGAAGTTCTAAGCTCAGCACACACAGGCCTACAGCAACAGAGTTTCTCGAATCACCAGTACAGAACCGAGAACTGTTTCTTTCGGACACGTTCGATACGGAGAACCGATGAGCTGGAGATACTGCGCATGCGTGATAGCACCGACTCTGAACCGAACTTTCTTTCCACCAACTGCATGCTGTGCTGATACATGAGCACGGGTGAACCGAGGATTTAAAGGGGTCATGACATGAGAAACCAAATTTGCCTTGTTTTTTTGGTATTTAAGAGGTCTTTGTACCATTAAAACTTCCTGCAAGTTTCATAGCTTAAGACGTCCTCCCCATTATAAACGAACAATTTATTTAATCAAGCTCTAAATACAGCTCGTTGTGGATCCATGGTATGAAGTGACGTCATGGTACGAAGTGACGTACCAGTCGTTTGCATATGACCGCCTCCAGCGAAAGACAACTATGCCTCATTTCGCCTCATCACATCGTTGTCGCGCGGCTCGTGCCCACATGTGTCGACGTGCAGCGAGTGGGTCTGTTTACAAGAAGATTGCGATGCCGCGCATATGTGCTGTTCCTGGCTGTGGACAAACAACATGTTTGAATACGCTGACGGCAGGGAGAAATGGACGTCCCAGTCACGGCAGTGTTCATTTAAGCGTGTGTTCTCTACATTTCAAGGATGACTATTTTGAGAACAAATCGCAGTATGATGCTGGCTTTGCCAGAAAACATTTGCTTAAAGATCAGGCCGTGCCCACTATTCTGGGCCCAACAACGATGGCGCAAACTGTAAGTAATGTATTTCATCTTAAAACTACTTTTTATGCATAAGCACTGGCGTTAGCCAATCATAACAGTAGGCGTTAACACTGAACTCTTAAAGGGGAAACACCCCCAAAACAGACTGTTTGAATCAGAGGAGGAGAAACCGGGTGGGAAAAGGTCAAAAATCACTAAATTTTAAAAGGTTTTTGTCCAAAAAAATACTATAATTGCACCTAAAATAAAACAAAAAACAAAAACCATGTCATGACCCCTTTAAATGAGGGGCCGAATTCAGCGAAATGTAAGTTTATATATTAACAAATAAAATAAAATTGATGAAGACCAGTTTATTCATTTTATATCTTTAAGAAATGTGAAACATCCACGTTTGCTCATCGCCTGGTTAATTTGCAGAACGTAAATGTAAGAAACTTATTATCCAAGATGATTATGACGATGATTACTATTATTTAACTGAAGTAAAAAAAATAAACAGAAACAACAGAACAACAGAAAATAAAACATTATTGGTGTGCACTAAATTAATCCTTTAAAGAGAAACATTATGCATTGCCTCACATCATTTGGGACAAAATGAAATGCTTAAGGAAAAGTTTTTCTCACTAAATAACATGCGGGTTCCAATTTTAGCCAGTTTGAGTCGAGTGGCGAGCGGTCCCATTGGAGCTCTGAGCGTCCTGTTCCCCTCTGCCTGCCCTAACCATTTAACTGCAATCACTACTACATTCAGCCTGAGACACAAATGCCTCATTTTCCCACTAACCCTTCAATCTGTTGTCAATTGTGCAGAGCCATGGAAACAGTTCCGGAATGCTGCAAGTAGGCTTTTAGTTCTGAGGTCCTGTTTTGTGTCTGGACCAATTCAGTGCAGAGCCATTTGTGCAATACCCCAAAAAAACAAAAAAATTAACTTTTTTCCTGTCTTGTCTATGACATCATAGCAGTCTACTGAGACAAATGTAGCCACACCCACCCATTGGAGAAAACAAAAGTGTGCTTCATAATTAGACTACAAATTTTAGGTCCCAAATTGGCATATTTGTTTGTGGAGGTGAGAAGTGCCAGGACCAGTCAATAGAAAATCTGGAACTCCATCCAAATGAAGTAAACTGTATATTCTTATACTATTGATATAAGTATAAGAAGTGCAGAAAAACTAGCTAGTAGTTAGCAAGCTGTCAATGAAGCCAAATTTAATTTTTGTTTTTTTTTGTTAAATACATCTTAACTCCAAAATAAGTTTATCAAACTGGAGATTGTTTATCATATTCTGTGCACGCTTTCTATCAAACCCTGGAAATACTAGAGTCTTTTGTCCCCTGAGGGGCGTCCTATATTTTAAGTGTCCTCAACGGGGATGCATGCAGTATTTTGAAATCACATTCTCTCGGCCTACCGAGGGTAGTTCTGACCAAACATTATGCTCAAGAGCAACTCTTAAGAGCTCTGAGAGAGTGTGAGAAAATGTGTGTAGGCAAATAGTAAACGTAGTATGTCAATATATCTTCTGTCACAGTTAAATATGGTTTAATAATCATATGCACACTATATTTAAAGGCACATATACAATAGACATTGAATTGTCTGTGATTTTGACTCCCACAAACAGAAACATTTAATTGTACCAAATGGAAGTAGGAAAGGGGATAGTTCATTCAGAAATGCAAATTCTGTCATGATTTATTGTGTACTATGTGACTTTCTTCTGCATAACACAAAATAAGATATTTGGGATTTTTTGTTTGGATTTTTATTTTCTAATACAATGAAAGTCAGAGGGGTCCAATGTTGCTGTGAACCTCATTGACTTTCATACCGGCAAACACATCCTTCAAAATATCTTATCTTTTCACAGAATTTTCATTTTTGAGTGAACTGTCCCTTTAAGACAAAAGTTCCAGATGTCAGAGCTCAAATAAGGGGAAATTAGGCATTTAAATGAATGAGAATGCATTTTAAAATCAGGGATAGAAAGGAAGAGCATAGAGTGATAACAGAAAGATAGCTGAGTGGCTGAAATTTGCTGCGGTTCATGCCATATTGCCAGCCTTCAACCAGATGCATGGCCCGACGGGAATTGTGCGGACCCTTCGGTTCAGCCACTCAGACCTTCGCAGATGGCGAGACTGCTCTTCATTTTGAGCAAAGTGTGGATCCGTCAGATCACAAGTGCCAGAAGCAAAGAAGACTGAATTCCTTTAAAAAATTAAATACCCTTTCACCTTCATCCCCCATCCGTTCATTCCCTAGAGTCTAGTGAAAGCTTGGGATTGAGAGCTGCTAGAGAGAGACGGAGAGGGAGGGAGAAAGAAATACTGGTATTCTAGCACTAACTGCTGACTGTTTGTTGGTGACTCCTCCTGAACTACCAACACAGCACATTTACACAAGCTAATCAAGCTATTTGTCACTCCTAATTGACAGCAATGGAGACCACTCTAACTAAGAGTAAAATGAAGAGATGAGTCAGGAACTGCTGATTCTGCAGCATATTCACTCGTCTCTTGGGTGCTTTAACAAGTTACAAATAAAAACATAACACACATTTCTGAACACGCAGTGCGGGTTGTCTGAACGCTTTAATGATTCCGTAGAAGCAGCGGCAAACATTTGTAGCTGAGGCCTATTAGCAGCTTATTGGTAGATCAAAAAAAATGCAGCAACTGACGCACCAGTAGGTCCAAAGTCGGCCTGCAATTTGTCATACAACAGCTGCTAATGAGCGAGTTTTACTGTCAGACTGTCTGGCCGGTGCACGTTTCTCTAGCCTTAAACAGCCCGCCCATGTTCACTGACCATCTAAAATGTATTGCACACAAAACTGGCAAGCACTTTATCCAAAAATCAGCAGTTTCAATCTGATTGGCTGGCTTCTGTCAACTGTCCAGCAGTTTTGACCAACTTGGTTTTATTTGTGGTTTTAGTTCTTGGCCAGAATAAGCTGACTATGCAAGATGAAAATGACAATGATATTTTATTAGCTAAAGAAGCAGTGGTTTCTTAAACCTTTTAAAGGCTTTTAAATTAGGTAATTTTCAATCCCATAGTTTCTTTTATTGAAAAAGTGCACTGATACATTCTACAAGACTTCTACACATTATTTATAGCAATGAAATAAATAATAAATGTTTATTACTTTATTAGAAGATTCTGTAATGGAAGACCCAAGCGCAAAACATTGATTGGCATGTGTGGGCACTGAGGACTGAAGCTATAGACAGAGAGACCCTTGGCACATTTATAACTGGCGCCTGTGTGTTTAGAATAGCCATGTGTGAGAAATAAAGGAGGGAAGCCTCTGCTAGAAAGAACTGATGAAACCATCACAAATGTTCTGGCTGACATTGTTGCATTACGGTTGTGAAAGTGTGTGTGTGTGTGTGTGTGTGTGTGTGTGGTTCATGTATGCCCTATGTTGTGGGAAATGTTTTGGGCCCCATGAGGAAAGCAGCTTCTAAATCATACAAAATTATGTTTTTTTGAAAATGTAACAATGCAGAAGGTTTTCTGTGATGGGTAGGATTAGGGATTAGAATATACAGTTTGTACTGTATAAAAACCATTATGTCTATAGATCATATGTATATGCAGACAGAGAAGCTAGAGGAGAGAAAGCAAATGTTGATGAAAATATAAACTGCATAGAAATTGACTAAGACAGAGAGAATAAAGAAAACACAGGGTTATTATAGTCAACTAAAACCATAAAAAAAAAATTTTTTGCTAATTGAAATAAAATAGTTAATATATTTTATTTCAGCTAGCTGCCAAAGAAAGAATTCCCATTTATGTTTAGTTTAATTTGATGTACTAAAATAACTAAAACTTAATAATAATAATAATAATAATATAGACATTAAAAAACTAAAACAAAATTACAAACATTTAAATTATACTATAATAACACTGCACATAACCTGTCAAGAACATGCCCAGGTCATATTTCAACCCAAAAGGAAAGAGTAAAGAAATTATGTTTTAAAGTAAAATGACCAGATGCATTGCAGTAATGAGAAATTTGGGAGATGTCACAATGCAAACAATCAACATTGTGCAAAATGTTTTGGTATATTCTGGGCCTCAATGATAATGTTGTGTCGAGGGTCTGCTTCACATTCCTGACACTCTTGTTTTTGTTCCCTCTTCCCCCCCAAAATCCATCACTATTCATGACCCAGTCCCATAATGCATTGCTGCACTGTCTCAAGAACGTGATAAGTCTCATCTCTAAAGCCCAATACTCTCTGTTGTTCCCCCTCATCTAAATCGGGCCTGAATTGAATTGTCTGACCATCTCTTTCATAAAAGAGTTTCTTTCTCTTTCTTTCTTTTTTTAAAGTCTTTGTTTCTTTCTTGCTTTCAGAGTGGACTGATGTACTATATGTTTGACAGTGAGGTTAACATAATGCCATTGGCTCACATAACCATTTACAATAAATGCAAATGAAAATGCTGCTATTTATTTATTCATTAAGAAGGTGCTTTTATCCAGAGTGATTCACTCAGGCCAGTACTCACTCTCTCACATACACAGAACATTAGATATGTGACAAACTGATATCTAATAAACTGTTCTATGTACTAACCTCTTTTTGTAAACAGACTATGCTTGTGCCCTTATTGAGATCTTTCATTCATTTCACTATTCTGTGATATTTTTAGTCACAATAATAAAACTGGCAACAAAAAAACAGTGATTAGCTTTTTTTCAAAAGCGTGTGTGTGTGTGTGTGTGTGTGTGTGTGTGTGTGTGTGTGTGTGTGTGTGTGTGTGTGTGTGTGTGTGTTTAAAAGATTTTGTCTGATTAGACAACTTATCACAAACAGTTTTAGTCTACAAAAGTAATGTGTGAAATGTGTGTTTTTTTGTTGTTGTTTTTTTTAAGCAATCCAACATGTGTTTGTGTAATACAAACAATGTACGATCAATAGAGTGTTTGGGAAAATTGTTTTAAAATAATTATTATCTGTAGTTCCATGTGGATCCACAAAAGTAACACTGCACATTTAAATGCATTCTGTGCTGAATCGATTGCATAAAGTGATATGCATATATTTAATGCTCTTCAACCCAAGACTGTTTGTCCCCAGTGAAGACGTTTGACAAAATCCATCCCTGCACTTTGCAGCAGGTTGAATCAACATGGCCACTTTATAGTCAAGTTTTAACCCCTCCCTGTCTCGTCCCTATGGCGTCAGTCCCGTCCCGTGTGAGGGTACTACCGGACTGTAATCACCGCCGACTCACGGTCTTTTAAATATTATTGAACAGCACACAAGCAAATCAGATATTTCTCTGGAATGTATGAAAGCACTTCATTGGTTTATTTTCAGGGTTTGTGCCCATATATTTGTGCAGTTCTCGACTTGTGTGTTCCTTTTAAGATCTGAATGATAAACATGTTAAACGTCAGTCTGCTATGTCATCCACACCCAGCCTTACATGGAAATGCCAAGTGTATAAGGAGGGTAAAAGGAAGATATGAGAGAGAACGGGGAAATGGAACAGGGAGAGAGATACTAAAGATAAACAAAAGAGGAGAGTATATTTGTAAAATATACAGTACATAGGGACGTTGGCTCAACCAGTGGCATAAGTTTTGAGGCAATGGCAGAAGGTTTGAAAGTGACTTGTCATTATTTAAACTGTGCTGCAGAAATGACAATAATCCTGTCTGTGTCTGTAGCCTATGATCTTACCGATCTGAGTCTGCGTCTGCGTCTGCGTCTGCGTCTGCGTCTGCGCTTGCTGCTCCTGCAGACTCTGGCTGTCCACTGAGATGCCACTGTCACTGTGCAGCTTCTCTCCCTCTGGAGATGGTGTCTGATTGGCTGTGGCTGCACGATTATTAGCTGCCTGTTTATTCTGCTTGCAGCTGTTCCACCTGGAAGAAACAGATGCACATGTAGAGTACAAATGAATGTGATGAGTGAGAGGAAAGCATTGGCAGCATTCAATTTCAGCAATACACAGTTGTTTGCATAGTAGTGGATATATATATATATATATATTTTTTATATGCCTAAATATGTTTGAGCACCTTTATTCTTCTTCATTACTATTTTAAAAGTTTTTTAGATATTTATATTTATTTATTTATAATTTTAGCAGAATAAAAAAGCTGAAGAGACAAAATCAACCTAATAATATTAATTATAATAACTACTTTTTTTTTGTTAATATGAATAATTACATAAAACTTAATATAATCATATATCATATACAGAATTATTTTTGTAGAAGTTCTTAGGTTAGTGGGCAATCATAATAACAATTGTTGAAAAGTTTAGGGTCAGTAATATTTTTTTACTTTTTAAACTGTTTTCAAAATTGTTAATAATACGCCATTTATTTATTTTTAAATCATCATTTTAGAATGATTTCTGAAGGATCACGTGACACTGAAGACTGGAGTATTGATGCTGAAAATTCTTTTTTGAAAATTCTGCTTTGAAATCACAGGAATAAATAACATTTTAAAATATATTCAAATATATTTATATTTTACAATTTACTATATTTTTGACCAATTAATTGCAGCCTTTGTGAGCATAAGAGACTTTAAAAAAAATCTTACAGACTCCAAACTTTTAAACGATAGTGTAGCTTCATCCAAAAGCAATAAAAAATCGATGATTTGTCCCAATTGAAACAAGGCCTGAATGTTTCACCACCTGACTATCCTCAATCATTTGTTCTCATGTCTTTCTATGTTTTAAGGATTTTTTCTCTCTTTTGCTGACCTCTTAAAGATGATGTAAGCCAGGAGGCCGACCACGACCGCTGCCAGGATGGAGCAGTAGATGGGAATCAGGTTCTCGTTCAGCCTTTTACTAATAAAGGGAGGAGATCTGGGTTTGGGTGTGGTGTTGTCGTCTCCGGGGCTGGGGCTCCACAAACGGTTCGGATCAGTGGCAAATGAACTAGAGTCAGCAGTGAAAGCGGGATAGGTAGGACCAAACGGATCTAGGATAGAGAGAAAGACAGTCACATATACGTTAGCTACAATCTGGCTGGGAACCTACATAGATGTAAACTTATGGTGAAAACTACTGCAGTCTGCTGCTGTATCTAAACAGAATTCGCACTCTATTATTATGTATATAATTTGGGATAATGCAATGAAAAAATGCAAATGGGATATTGAACTGAACCTGATGAGATGTTAGTGAAAGCTGTGAAATTGACCAATGGCTGTCTGGATGGTGTTATGATATATAGCCTTTTTCACCCACTAAAGGCACTATTTGTCTTTTTATCTGTCTTCCTCACTTTATTGATTTGATGCATAATTTATCGAAAGGCGACCCCCAATAAACTCTTTCCAGCTCCCAATAGAGCACAACAGTGGCTGCCCACTTTTTCAGAAGTCTTTGTGCCGAAAGTATTTTTCTCCATAGTCATTAAAAAAAGAAACATAAACCAAATGAACCAGTTTTGAGTTTAATCACATTACAAACTTTTGGTTTAAATCTAAGTACTTAATAATTATTAATAATAAATTACTCATTTAATGAGGCTTTGCAAATAATGTTGACTAAATTGACTTTAAGTCATACCTTTAGTGTGTGAAGAGTTTTAATACAAAACTAAATCAATTACTGTATGGAGAAAAGGAATTGAATAGCATTATGGAACCCAAGAGTTGCACTTCACACACACACACACACACACACACACACACACACACACACACGCACACACACACACACACACACACACACACACACACACACACACACGCACACACACACAATTTTCACTTGTTTTGCTGTTGAACTCTTCACTCTTTCTCAAGAACAGATTCCAGAATCGAGTGGAGATTGTAATGGTTCATATCTTTCACGGTTGTAAAATTGGTGGTGACCGACTTCGCTCTGGCTCAACATGAGGTCTTAACGTTACCATTTAGAATATTCTCATTCTCATCTCATCAGCTATTCCAGAGCGGCCATATGCGTGACTGATTGAGCAATGCTGAAACTGAGAACCTTTTATGCAAAAACTTTGTTTTGAAAAGTGCTGTAGATCTCACCTGAAAGCCAGCTTGAACACTTTAAAGTGGTATAACCAGTTGGTTTGTTGAAACTCCCAGAAGGTCTATGAGCTTGAACGTGTTAGAATGACAATCTTATACCAGATAGAAACCAGCTACTCTGTTTCCAAACATGGCTAATAGCTTATTTCTTTTGTTTCTGTTTTTAGTCTATGAAGTGTCTGTAAAATATGAGTTATATTTGAATATTCAAAGCATAATGAAAGTGACTTAGTCATTAGTTGTTCAACAATTAATTAAAGACCATTGTTTTCTAGATTGGTTAGCGTGCACACACACACACACACACACACACAGGCTTCTTATCTTCATCACACCTTTCAAACTTGTGGGCATCTGAAGACTTGTGCAGACAGCCCTCTTTGTTTTCTTTATCAGTTTCTTTCACATGCTGTCTCTCCCTCAGTAGCCGTCAGTCTTCTCAAGACCGTCTCCTCCCTCTTTCGCGAAGGAAACATTAATTCGTTTCCGAGCATGCACTAAAAGTTAAATGATTTCTGAGAGATCCCTTTTTCTTTCTCGGGCTCTCTGATTGAAAAAAGGGTATGTGAATTTGCGATATGTGGATGTGTTTTCAGCCTGACTGAGCTTAAAACCTGAGTGAAAACGCGTCGGTGCTTTTATTGGACTATGGCTATAAAACTCAGCCAAGCCAAAGGTTAACAATTTCAAATTCTTCTCTTTTTATTTGAATGATTTTCTTTCTTAACGGGGCGTTTTCAGGACGAGGTGCCAAGTGTGAAGTGCTCGTTAACCCTCAGCTGGGCGCCTTCTTTAATGAGGAGTCTTTATTCTCATCCTCTCACAATGCTGTTTTTTTTTTTTTTTTTTTTGGAAGGGATTTTAATGCTTATTCAAGTTTGTTATAATGGTTCTCTTTATCTAACAGAAAACACTCTCGCAAGACTGTCACACACACAGCAACCCTTATTCAGTGTGTGTGTGTGAGAGAGAGAGAGAGAGAGAGAGAGAGAGAGAGAGAGAGAGAGAGTGTGTGATAGACAGGAGGGGGAGCGATAAGAGCCTGATGGCTGTGTGTGTGTGTGTGTGTGTGTGTGTGAACAAATGGATGGCTAAATGAACAGAAGCTTTGCTGTTAAGTGCTCTTATTAGCGGCAGTAATTACACTAGCAGGAGGCCTTAACACACACATACACACTTATTAATCTGTCTTAAACAAGGATTTGTTATTTAAAAGGTATATAAAAAAGAGAAGTTCATACATTTCAGGATATTTGTTTATATACATGCATGTGTATTATGTTATATTATCAATTTGTCATTTCAGTTTAGTACAATTTTTGTTCCTTTTTCATTATCGTTGTTTGTTATAGTTTTATATTATATCAAAAAGAACAGACAAAATATTTTATTTTAAGCCCAGTTTTGGAGTCATAAAACCTTATTTTAGTTGAAGTTTTTCCCTCCAGTTATTTTTCCCTTTGTTTTATTTCAGTTCAAACTGTTTTCATTTAGTTTTTGTATTAGTTTTCTTTTATGCAGCTAAAAATTAACATTCTGGAAAGAAAAGAGGTGTATATATATATATTGCAACAGTGCATAAAAGTGTCGTTATTGTTAACACAAAGTAAAACTATATAAATGTTTTCAGAATTTGAAATAATGCTGAAATCAAATAAAATATAAATATTAGATGGAAAACTTAAATAAACATTGCCTTGTCAAATAAATTAAATAAGTTCAAGTTGAAAAGCTACAATTACTGAAACTAAAATAAAAACAAATAGAAATATATACTGTAGAATGTATCTTTATAGAAAACTGGGGGGGGGGGGGGGGCTACATAAAACTTTCATAAAACTACGAAAAATTACAAAACAATTACTAAAACTAAAAATATAAAAATGAAAGAATATTCAACATGATTAAATACTATAATCATATTATATAAATTATACTAAAATATCACTGGTGCAACTAATGCATCATAGAAAAGATAAACCAGAATTAACGAATGTTCTTTGTCACTGCAGCTCTATCTGAACTAGCGAGTGATGATGTGACAAAAGAGAACGCTTGGAGTGATAAATGAAACCCGGAGAGGGGAAACTGCTCTTGCTCCAATCCACTGACATACTCTGACGTGTGTGTGTGTGTGTGTGTGTGTGTGTGTGTGCGCGTGTGTGTGTGTGTGTGTGTGTGTGTGTGTGTGTGTGTGTGTGTGTGTGTGTGTGTGTGTGTGTGTGTGTGTGTGTGTGTGATGCAGTAGCTGCAATAGAGGTCACATATTGAAACCCGAGTGTAAGAAAGTCCAACGGCCTTATCGATCCAACAAAGGAAAGAGCTCAGCACATCTTTCTCTCTCTCTCTCTCTCTGTCACATACACTCACAGACACATGCCACTTAAATCCGTATGAGCTGCAGGATGTGAATCACCATAAATCATGGACCACCAGCGTCGAGAGAGACTGGTCATTCAGACATGTGTGCCTTTGACTCCGACTGTGGTCATTCTCATGAAAGAGCTTGTTTTTAATACGCCACCCTCACCAAAGGGTACATAAATGACTGACCACCAGAGAGATAGACATGAAAGGGTCAGAGATACACAGACAGAAAAAAAGATAGATAGAGAGAAGCAGTAAAGGTCACATAAAAGGTCATTTTAAGGAAGATAATGAGGCACTTGCAGAGGGTAGTCATCTGTACAGGCTACACAAGGACCTCTATCTGTGTGTGTGTGTGTGCGTGTGTGTGTGCGTGTGTGTGTGTGTGCGTGTGTGTGATATGGCAGAACAAGGCTGCTCTGTGGTGTAACTGTACACACAAAGGATGATCACGTTATCGTCAAGACAGTTTTGGGGAGATATTTAGAATACAAACTAATAATAAAGTAGTCTTTATTACAGAATTAGAGTCATGTTGTGCTTTTGAAAAAGTAGCTTAGCAAAAAATTGTTTGCAACCTTAAATGCAGTTATGTATTTTTAAAAACACTACTGTTTGGAGTCTGTAATATGAAGTTATGCTTCCTCACCAAGGCTGCATTTATTTGATCAAAACTACAGTGAAATATTATTACAATTTAAAATAACTGGTTTCTATTTTCAAAAGTAATTAATTCCTGTGAGTGCAAAGTTCCCCAACACTGCTGACGGAAGTATAAAACAAGCCATCTCATTTTGGCTTTTTTGCAAAATTTTTCCTCTGTTTGTGTCTCACCTCACAGGAAAGGCACGTGAGAGCAGGAACTGATGCCAGTAAAGCTGAACGTGTGTGTGTAACAGTGTATCAGTAACAGACAGCACTTGCAGATGTTTTATGATTTACAGGCTCCATCTGCAGAGATATCTCTCATCTCCTTGTGCTGCACTACAGCACACACACACAAAGCATTTTAGCAAATATTCAACTAGTAGATCAGCTAAAAGTGTTGTCATTTTTCGATATTAATTCTTCAATAATAATCACAAATTGGTGAACAAAAGTGAAGACTTTAAACTTTGAGGCAGTTGTTCTTTCCAAACATTGCTGTTAATTGAGGTTGCTGTACCCTACTAAAGTGCTCAAAGTTTGAGTTTAGGACGGGACTATCTGTTTGCCTGTAGGGAGAACGTTCAGGAAACCTCTTTGGAAACAGTCACTTTTGTGCAAATTCATTTGGTGCCACTACTGGTGTAGAAAGTTCACATTTCACACTATAGGACGCGTCAGGGCACAATTAGCATTTTTCAGCTACCTCCAAATGTGGTTTGAGTGATCCAATCACAAAGCATTTTGGACCCCCGTTTACACCTGTCTTTAGCATTGTCCATTTGTGATCAGATTACCTGAGACAGATGTTAATACAGGGTGTAACACACACCAAAGAGCTACGGCTGACACCAAACCCCAAACAGACACATCCTGCCTAATCTTCCTCAGCAGCAGAAGCCATAATGACCCTCACACACATACAGCCCCAGGCTTCAGACATCAGACAGTCCCACCGACCAAGTGCTTGCACACTAATGCAATGACACGCCACATTACATGCCCTATCCAGCCATGGAAACTGAGCTTTCTCTGTGTGTTTGATTAAAGAGGTAGAAAAAGGGCCAGCACTTCACTTGCTGGCCACAGCCACAGTGTTTCTTAGGGAACCATTGGTCAGGTTGAAGTAAAGTCCCTGATACACTTCAAGCGAAATTGAAGAACAAACTAATGTGACGTCATTTCAAACAAAATTAGGCCGAAACAAAGTTCGTTTAGAGTTCGTTTTGAGAGTTCAAAACAGCTTGCCAAAGTTACCAAACTTGGTAAATACCTTTGTTACTACCATTGGTCCGTGGCGATTACGTAATAGGTAGCATTGTGCGGAGGATCCGCCTTCTTTCACAGGAAAATCTTTTCTGGTTCATTTGGCCTGTTCAGTTGGTTGAGGTGAGACTTCCGCGAGTGAAAATAAGTCGTACTTCTGATGAAATGTGACACTGACACAGTTTTTCATGTTTAATACGGTAAATCTGCTTCATTTGAACTTTACTGAACTTTACTGGACTGCAAACATAACCATGTTTCTATGATCAGATGCTTTTTTCTGCTTTATTAAAATGCTTGCTGTTTTCTAAATTTTTAATAGTTAATTATTAATTATCATATTTCATTTTGTTGTGTGTTACTGAGAGGAAAGTGTGCAGCACAGATTTACATATTCATCTAAACGCCGCTCTCAGCAGTCTGGGTGGCGTCAGACGTTCGATAAAGGTATACATCCCTGCTCACGGTTTACCCCTAAACGAAGAACGGAAAAGAACTTCACTATAAATAGTGAATGAAAAGAGTATATCTGGGCCTTAAGTCCTAACAGAAACAAACATATACCTGGGTGTTTGTTTAGTTTGTTTGTGGAATATGTAGGACTAATATGAAGGACTTTGGGGAGGAAAGGTTATTTGTTTTATGTTGTAATTGTGTATAATTTTTCTATTGTTTATGTCTATGTAGCAAGTCTACACCAAATTTCCTCTTGGGGACATTAAAGTATACTTTGATTATATTATATTATAATATAATATAATAATTGTAAAGGGAAAGTCTGTAATTTTAGCACTACTAGTGGCACCACACAGAATCACAGTCTGTTTAAACAGTCGTGGACTGTTGTTGTTTTTTTGTTTTTTTTTAAAGCAAAACGCTTTTTATAAAAGCAAGAAGCCACATGAGGTTAACAGTGATTTTTTTACCCAGTTAAAGAGGTTTTAAGAACATCTATAACCTGTTGTAAAATCACTGTAATGCACATGTTTGCTTTTTATACATCTTGCAAACCACAAACTGTGTATGTGTGTGTTTGCATGTCACTGGGTTTGACCTTTTGGACTGTTGTGACCTCTATAACTACAGGGCTTTGCACATAATATCCGCACTTTGACCTTTTCAACTGCAGGGCCACAAGCAGCCACACGTGGAAATGACCCAGATTGATCCTTAAACACATGGAGGCAAGCAAACATTATGAATGAGACAGAGAATTTGGTTGTTAGAAAGAGTGTGAGAGAGACCAGGCACAATCACATCTTATACAGCCAAACAAAACGTTTGTGGTGTTCGTGACGTTGCTCTTAGTGACTGACCACAGGATACAAGTACGCATTGGTTTTCTCTTTGTGTGCAACTCAAATATGCAAGAAACAAAGTAAGTAAATAAACTGAAAAATTAAGCAGAAATAGTTTGACAAACATGGGAACAAAAATGTATGTTTGTAACAAACCATCTAAACCATATTTCTTTTTCTTTTCATTTTTTTTGCTTTTAGATTGTGTCATTATTTTAATGAATAATTTCATTATTATATTTCAATTTTGATTGTTTACACATAATATTCTTGAGTGAATTATTCTCTCACCATGACACCATGCATCTTCATAAGGTGTGCAATTCCTGATGAGAATCTCTATCCCCTCCTCGCAGATGGTGCAAGGCATGCAGGGGTCCAGCGAGCTCTCCCGATCAGAGTAGGTGTCTCCCAGACACGCCTCACAGGTCGTGTCGTGGGACTGCTCGCAGCGAAGCAGCACTCCCTGACCGTGGGGACACACAGTGCAGGGCTCGCACTGGCCAGACAGGTCGTCCATGAAGTAGCCATAGTTGCACACGCACACAGCGTTGTTAGAGTCGGTGCAGGGGGTCTGCATACGCATGAGACCTGTGCACTCTCTACACGTCTGACATCTCTCTGTGTGACTGAACGTTTCCGAGAATGTCTCACCTGGAGAGAAAAAGAGAGACATAATCAGAATGACAAGATAATTACAGTATAATCTGCCTTTCTGCTGTAAAAATGACCCCTCAGGTTAAATCATTACGTCTTTAGCACTTTAATTAAAATTTATCAGTGATCATAATAATAATCAGACACTACGGGCAAGGATAACCGGTGAGGAGGTGAGGCCCGTGAAAACAGACAAAGAGAAAAAAATTGGTAATCAAGGAAAGGAACAATGTGCTACATTGTGTTATAGAGATCTCTGTGTGTTCAGTTCTGTTCATTTCAATATGGCAATGATTTCTGCAGTCAAAACACAAGTCTACCTGGCATTACTGTATACATAATGCATCTGAATTTAGTTTAAACTGCTCTCGACATTAAACAGACCCTCAACATCTTTCAGATTTCAGAATAGCTCTGCAGTCCAACGGAGAGACCAAGTCCTGTTTTGTCGTTACTCGTTACAAGAATTAGCTACAAAGAGCATCTTTCTCCATAAAAGTAGCTATTTTTAATTTAAAAAATTGCAAACAGAATATAAATTATACTATATTTAATTATATTATAGATGTTTTGCAGGTGACGTGATGTAGTCACTAGTGAAGTGTTTTGGACTGTATGCGTTCCTGTGGTGACAGGTTTAATCAAAACCTGTGTTGTTTTTCTTTAGCAGAGTGATCTAGTCACATGGCATTCATGGATCAGGTAAATGGCTCAAAAGCTGTGATTTCTACAGCTTGCATATTTCCAAGTGGTTCTACACCATCTGATCATTGAGATGCAATGCACTGCTAATGCCACTTGCTAATACTGGGTTGGACCCACTTTTGCTCCATTAACTGCCATTAACAAAATTATTTTTGGCATATATTCAAAAAGGTGCTGGAAACAGAGATTTTGGTCCATATTGACATGATGGCATCATTGGTACTAAGATGCCCAAAGTGTGCCAAGAAAATATCCCCTGACACAATAACACCACCACCACCAGCCGGAACCATTGATACAAGGCAGGATGGATCCATGCTTTCATGGTGTTTACACCAAATTCTGACCCTGCCATATGAATGTTGCAGCAGAAATTCACATTTGGCAAAGCCCCGCCCCCCTTAGTTACTGTCGCTATGTCCGTCAAGCTACACCGCTCTCACACACACACCATGTTCTCACGCAGTGAAAAATACATCGCGGAGCAGAGAGGAGACTGACAACACGCTGACAGACAGGACAGACCAGGTTACTTTTCGGTTACTTTTGATATTAAACATATTAAACAAAGTCTCACCTTTCAAATTTGGTAATTTTAAAAAAAGAAATTTAAACAATACTTCGGTTTTGGGAAGGAAAAAAACGGACACCCCCCTCCAACCTCTCTGGGAAACGCGTATCTGTGTTACAAATGCCCCAGGCACAACGTTTAACCATATTTTTGATAAAACTACGATGGTAATAGCCTGCCGAGACCAAGAATATGAGACGCCTGTGTTAAAGTC
Organism: Semotilus atromaculatus; assembly: GCA_031834385.1. Taxonomy (NCBI): domain Eukaryota; kingdom Metazoa; phylum Chordata; class Actinopteri; order Cypriniformes; family Leuciscidae; genus Semotilus; species Semotilus atromaculatus. Next base: position 2,052,429 of record JAULUF010000050.1, on the reverse strand, counting down.
AATGGAACGCTGTGAAAAAGTGTCGGACCTCTGTGGGACCTCGTTCTTGGCTGCGCTGTGATTGGTCAATCTACATTCTAGGGTGTGGCTTAGCCAAAGGCGAATTGAGACTCATCAGACCAGGCAACATTTTTCCAATCTTCTATTGTTCATTTTTGGTGAGCTTATGTGAATTATGTGACAGGAGAGGCACCGGTGTGATCTTCTGCTGCTGTAGCCCTTTTCCTTCAAGGTTTGATGTGTTGTGCGTTCAGAGATGCTCTTCTGGAACCTCGGTAACAACAAGTGGTTTTTTGAGTTATTGTTGCCTTTCTATCAGCTCGAACCAGTCTGGCCATTCTCCTCTGGCATCAACAAAGCATTTTCGCCCACATAACTGCCATTCACTGGGAATTTTCTCTTTTTCAGACCGTTCTCTTTAAACCCTAATAATAATAATAATAAACATTTATTTGTATAGCACTTTTCATCCATGGAATGCAATGCAAGGTGCTTTACAAGCATAAAAACAAATTCACACAATGTCAATATAAAGTAATTAAAAATAAGTAACAGATAAAATAACAGACTTGTACACAACCTCACATAATAGTGTTGTACTGATAAGCAGCTTTAAAAAATATATGTCTTAACCTGCCTTTTAAAAATATGAATAGTAGCCTCTTTCACTTCATTTGGTAAAGAATTCCAAATTTTTGGAGCATAGTGGCTAAAAGAAGCACCGCCTGATCGTTTATGAGTAACTGTATAATGTGCCAGAAGATTGGCATTAGAGGATCATAATCTACGATTTGGAACATACCTTGACAGACAGTCTGAAATGCATTAAGAGTTTTATAAACAAATAAAATAACCTTAAAATCAATCCTTTGATGAATTGGTAACCAATGTAATTCCATTAAAACCGGTGTAATATGTTCTCTCCTTTTTGATTTCATTAGTACTCTGGCTGCTGCATTTTGTATCAATTTGTAACTTCGCTATAGAACCCTTAGGTAGGCCAGTGTACATAGCATTCCAATAATCAAGATGAGAGAAAATAAAAAAAATTAATGAGTTTCTTAGCATCATCCAAGGATAAAGAAGGACAAATCTTGGATATTTCTCAGATGATAAAAACAAGTTTCCCCCGCAATTGATCTTGCATAAAAAGTGCCACCTTTAGTCTTTCTTCATTTAGCAAAGAAGCCCTACATGTGATTATTACGTCTATTTATATTATTCCTAGAGGAGACAACAACTTTAATGTTGTTGATCTGCTTGCATCCCTGCTCTAAATTCAGTGGTTTCAAAGTAGTATAGCTTCTTACAAGGATGCTGCATACTTGTCACAATTTGTCCAGTGCTGTTTCGATGTTTCTCCACAAGAATTGTGCTCCAGTCCTACAGGGATGTATACCATCCGCACGATAAAATTGTGCTCTCTCCCAGAAGAGATCCCAATTGTTAATGAAACCCAAGTTCTGCTTCCTACATAAGGATTCCAACCAGTTATTGAATGCAATTATCTGCTGTAGTATTCATTACCTCTTCTATATTTTGGGAGTTGTCCGGAAATTAAAATCCTTCCAGGCGGTTCCAGCTTCCACCAGTTCAATAAAATCCTTTTTTTAAATCTATGGAGTCTAATGTTATTCACACCAGCATGCAGAACAACCTTTTCTACTTTTTTGTCATGGTTTAAAACCGCTGGGATTTTGGCAGCAATGTTAAGTACCTGAGCTCCAGGAAAGCAATGTTTTTGCACAGTAGTGTGATTGGTCTGAACTTCTAAATGTCGAATGATAGAGTCGCCAATGATAAGCGTTTTACCGGGTGAGGAAGGTGACGACATAGCTGTGGCAGTTGGAGATCTGAGTGGCTCAAATCGATTGCTGATAGTGAGATCAAACTTCGGGATCATTGAGGCCAATGTCCTTGCTCTAAACTGGGATTTCCTGCGTTGGTATAGCCAAGGTCCATGATACGATGGAGTGTAAAACAAACTTGAGCCGTTTTTATCCGAGGTGCATTCCTCTCATGAATGAATGTCCCCAGTGTTGTTGTTGAGGGAGCTTCGAAGCAGTTCTCCCGTGAAGTATCCTTGACCCGGGAGGTTTCCAACAAAGTTTTCCGTTCACATAACTGTGAATGCTTCTCCAGTATTTGTGATTCTAAGGCTGAAAGTTCATCCTCAATTGAGCGTACCTCGAGATCTCTTTGATCGATTGAGCAAAACTCCATTTCACAACGCTGCCACATCAATCCTGTCGACATGACCTGGAAATGTTCTCAGAAAAGTTCATCCTAGAGATGGTTTTGTGTGAAAATCCCAGTAGATCAGCAGAATCTGAAATACTCCGAACTCCGAACTCCAACCAGTCCGAACCAAGAGCCATACCACGTTCAAAGTCACTTAAATCACTGTTCTTCCGCAAACTGATTCTCAGTTTGTTCTTCAGCAGATCGTCTTCTTGACCATGACTAGATTGAGTTGCTTCCATGTGATTGGCTGATTAGATATTTCCATTAACGAGCAGTTGAACAAGAGTTCACATCTTCTTTGCAATTTTCTTTGTCTTTTTCCAACATTACAATAACCTTTTTTTTTTTGAGTTTTTGAAAGTTTCTTGACTTCCTTGACAGATTCGTTAGGCATTAATGCAATTAATGCATTACCTTGTTGCGTTTAACTTTATTAAAGGCCTTTATTTAAGAGCTTTTCTCAAGAAGAGTTTTTCCCCTATGTGAGAATTTGAGATGCCATCTGAAAATAAGACAAGGAGATGGAAAATTATTGCGAAAGCTGTAAATTATTCAAAGGGTTTGTGTTTGGTGAGGCTTCGAGTGAAATCGGGTTTACTGTAGAGCAAAGAGTGTGTGACAGGCATTTTGGACGGCGTGATGGTTTTGAAGGGTTTGTAATTTAAACCCAAATTTAGAATTTCAATATCTTTCCCTAGATCTTTTTTTATCAATATATTTATTATTCTCACATGAACAATTTACAGAATAAGTTCACTATACAAGTACACAATCTTTATCTTTCCCTAGATCTTGTGTCTCTCTGATAACAGGAGAGATACGAGCAAGGATTAGTGGATAATAAGAATATGTTTGTTTGTTTTTACAGGAATGAAAAGGCAGTTTATGCTTGATGTTCTTTATAAAATAGGTTGTTTTAAATGCCTGGTCACGGCCATGGCAGCTCTTGCTTGTGTATATGGGGGTCTCTGGCTGTCTCTCTCTCCCCACACCAAAGGCAACTTTCTCAGTCCTCATTTAACAGAAAAATAACAAATGAGATCTCTTTAATGTTTCTGCTAGACAGTATAATAAAAATTAAATTGAGACTTTTGTCTCTGAGCTTAGATTCGCAGATATAGTGTGGAATCAAAAGTCAGAGATTTCGGCATGAACATTTCTCATTACATTTTTCCAAAACCAAATTATCTTCTCCTAAGGAATTTTAGGAGAAAACATCTGAGACAAAGTTGATAATTAAATGAAACAAATGACAAGACTTTCTGAGCCAAAACATTTTCCTCTGGACTATCGTGTGGAAACAGAAGGTCAAGTATTCATTCCCTATGTTACACACAGCAATAAAATTTTAAACTTGTTCAGACCAATTAGATAATCTGTCATTACCATAAAAGGATCTGACAGATAAATCTATTATATTGGACTATCAGCTTATCTTTTATATTACAGCCAAGATCTTACAACAGAAAGCAAAGGAATGTGAACAGGATGTGAACAGGATGAAAAGGCAAAAACATCAGTTTTGTTTTAGTACAGCAAGAATGAAACTCTTTTTATCTCTACATAAACATTTAAAGGTGGAATCTACGAGCTAGAACCATTAACACCAAATAAACCAGCTGTATTTGTCTTAGGATGAAAATAATATTTCATAAAGAAAACCTCAGAAGCGCACTCTAAAACAGCGAGCAGCAGATACACATCCGCACATTCACAATTAATGTCATCACCAGCACACTAATCTGACGTTTTCCAAATGGCAGTTTTTTCTTCTTTAGACTGGTTCAACATAAAGTAAGGGTAAGATATTATCAAGAATTTTAAATCGTGTTTGTCTCTCATCTGTGTGTGTTCCTGTTGTTTAATTATCATGGTGCTAAACAAACAAACAAACAAACAGAGATAGGCAGGAAATTATCTTGTATTCCTGGAATACAGGACAGCTTTTCATCAAACACCACAAACATGAAACAAAAACAGTCACACAGCTGTTTTCCACACTGATCCAGAGGAATATTTTATTACTCAGATGTGGCTCTTTTATAGCTTAGGAGACTTAAAAATTCTGTAAATTTCCTCATGTTGTTTAAAATTTTCATTGATAATCGTCCCCTGCAGTTGACTGTTAAACTCAAATCAGTGAACTGGATCAGTAAGAAAAAAAAAAAACTATTTAGACTCTCAACATAGCCTAAGTGAGTTAATAACTATTGCTTTAATTTGAACTTTTGATTTAAGTTAACTTTGTTTGAGATGTTTGTCCTAAGTTTCTGACAATTGTTGACCAGGTAAGATCTGTTTTGTGATCATATCAATTTGATGAGAAATGTTCCTGCTAAAATATCTAACTTAGTTCAGGCTGAAAGTTGTGATTGCAGGTTGATGATTACACACTCTCAAAATAAAGGTATCATAATAGGGTTTTTACAGCAAATGCCATATACAGTAAGAGCTTTCCCCAAAGAACCTTTCAGATGTTTAAAGTGTAAAGAACATTTAATAAGATTTCTACAAAGATCCCTTGTGCAATGGAAATGTTCTACACTCTTAAAAAATAAAGGTTCTTTATTGCCATTGATGGTTCCATGAAGAACCTTTAACATCCATGGAACCTTTTCCTTGCACAGAAATGGTTCTTACTGTATATGGCATTTGCTGTGAAAACCCTCTTTTGGTACCTTTGTTTTTGAGAGTGTGTACCATTTCAAATGCTATTCTCAATGCTGTGCTTGCCCTATTCTTCCCGTGTCTTTGTGCCTGCGACGTCGGGTAATTAGACTATCGTTGGTGCAAAGGAACAGGGTTATACGATGATGTCCCAGGTTGAAGAGACGCTCTCTACTGGCAACGCATCATCACTTAAAAAGACTGCGCTTCCCTCGAGACTGTGCAGAATCACATCCACGCTGGTAGGGAAAGCTTTTCAGGCGGCGGGTCAGAATGGTGCTGCCCTGCACACCATGGCAATGTTCCAGCTGTGCCAGGCTGAGCTGCTTAAAGAGCTGGTGTTTTCTGAGCTGCGCAGAGCCACAGATCTGTCTCTCCGTGCAACCAAGCAGACGGCCCGTGCCATTGGCCGTTCTCCTTAGAAATGAGAAGCTCAGAAAAAGAATGTGGCGAGTCGCGCTCCCCCTCGTAAGGACTAGGGATCTGCACGCCATGCTCTAATATCAAAAATGATCGCTGATCTCAGAAAGAAAGAAGAGGTCCTGAAGCCTTTGCTTCGTTTTCAGGGGCAGAGCTTACCAATATTGGGTTCTTCCATTCAACCTAGCCTTGTCATCCAGCACATACTGTATAGGAAATGCATGGATGCAGCGCTGGCTCCTTTAAGCCTCCAGGGCATCCGCATTTTAAATTACATAGACAACTGGCTGATATTGGCCACAGTCTCAAAAGCTTGCGCTACGACATCGAGTTATCATCCTAGCTCATCTTCAAACTCTGGGGTTGAGACTCAACGCCAAGAAAAGCATTCTTTGTCCCGCCCAGAGAACTATGTATTTGGTATGAGACTCTGTCACCATGCGGGAACAGTTGTCTCCCGCACGTGTTGAGTCCATCTTAAACACCCTGAGAAATGTTCTCATTCTCCTCACGATAAGAATTAGTCTTCCTGTGATAATAACTATAAAGTGATAAAGCCTAGTTGATAACGGACAGGACCTACACCAAAGAACTTTATCATTCAAATTTTTGCTTTTATTTGCTGGTCTATAAATTAATAAATGTCATTGTGATATTATCTTGCCTTATCTTTCTTAAGTCTTGATATCATTATCGCAATAAATACCAGAAAATATTGTGATATAGTCCATATCGCCCATTCCTAGATTACACTCTATGGTCTTATGGCAGCTGCGTCCACGGTTATGCCTTTGGGCCTTCTGCACATGAGGCCGTTCCAGTTTTGGCTCAAAGCCAGGGGATTTCATCCAAGGGCCAATCTCTAATAGCGATAAGAGTTAACTTCGTACCTTTTCTATGTGACTCAGACCCCAGTTCCTCACCTTGAGTCCCACTCTAGGTCTGTGCAGTCATTGCAGGATGCTAACGACCGATGCTTCCCTGATGGGCAGGGAGGCGGTCTTAAATGGCCGTCCAGCCTAAAGGGGTCTGGAGAGGCCTCATCTTGATTGGCACATCAATTTCCTCGAATTGATGGCTGTATTTCTGGCCCTGAAATACTTCCTCCGGCAGTTAAGAGGCTATCATATCCTGGTGTGGGTAGATAACACTGCAGTAGCCGCTATTAAAAATCGCCAGAATGGTTTTATAAATTCAGCTTGCCACACTCTGATTGACACTCTGGGTTTCAGTGAGGAAACACCCTTTGATCGCCCGCTAGGCAACTGAGGCCTCCCGTCAAAATCAAAGTTCCCTCATGGCGCTTCATTACCGCACTGAGGGGATCTTAAGGACATTCTTCAGACAAAATGACCTGATGAGCGCACCTGTCACACGTCTATTTATAGCCTCTGACGAGCGCATTCCGATGACGTCATCATCAGAGGTTATTTAAAGGGGTCATGACATGTTTTTTTGTTTTGTTTTATTATGTTCCCTTAGGTGCAATTATAGTATTACTATAGTTTTTGGACTATTTTTTTTTTTTTTTATTAGTGATTTATGACCTTTTCCCACCCTATTTCTAACCCTCTGATTCAAACAGTCTGTTTTGGAGGTGTTTCCCCTTTAAGAGTTCAGTGTTAACGCCCACTGTTATGATTGGCTAACGTCAGTGCATAAATTATTAACGCCCCCTAGTCAGTGTTTACAATAGTAGCGGGTGCTGCTGATTGGTGCGAGCGAGGCGATGGCTCTTGCAATGATACAACCCTATATGTTTGAGCCAGAATCAGGAGGAATCAGAAGAAAATTAACCATCACCACAACTAAGAATGGATTAGCCTGTGTCATGGAAAGTGTGCAAACTATTTTGAATTAATATGTCATTTGTAACCCGAGACACTTGAAAACAGGTTTTTGTTGTGTAATTATTATTGCAATGTACCACGGACAAAATGCATGCACAGGCCATATATGAAGATGCAGCATTGAAATGGCAAAAATGCTAATCTTACCACATGCAGGCTACACAATATTCCACCACGTGAAACTTCGGTCTTCTGATCTTTTACCATTGTGTACCATCGTGATCTTTTACCATCTCAATTGATTTAGATTCATATGCGCGAGGGAGGGAGAGAGGGAGAGAGAGAGAGAGAGAGAGAGAGAGAGAGAGAGAGAGAGAGCGAGCAAGACAGTTTGAAGGCTCGCGCGCGGCCGGGGCTCTCTTTCTGCTCGTTCATCAGTAACATGCGCCCGCTCACACTCATCTACTTCACTCACCGATCAAATAAGCCTTTGGCGGGCTGCATATGCTGCTTATGCTGCAAATAAACTGCATCCAACTGCTTTCCCTGACGTCTGGATCGTTCGGCAGCGTATTCAAACATGTTGTTTGTCCATAGCCAGGAACAGCACATCTACATGGCATCGCAATCTTGTAAACAGACCCACTCGCTGCACGTCGACTGAACACGTGGGCGCGAGCCGCGCGACAACGATGCGATGATGCGGAATGAGGCGTAGTTGTCCTGCGCTGGAGGCGGTCATATGCAAATGACTGGTACGTCACTTCGTACCGTGACGTCACTTCATTCAAAGGATCCAGAACGAGCTGTATTTAGAGCTTGATTAAATAAATGCTTCGTTTATAATGGGGAGGACGTCTTAAGCTATGAAACTTGCAGGAAGTTTTAATAGTACATAGATCTCTTATATACCAAAAGATCAAGGCAAATTTGGTTTCTCATGTCATGATCCCTTTAAGTCAAATTATTTTCCGTGTTTGCCACACGTTTTCACAACCGGTCAAACGTTCTTCCCAATAGCACTTAAAATCAAGCGCAGCATCTCTTTCCCGCTTTTTCAGGGAACCAGGTTACAGTCAAGTTAACCAAGATGTTCTTATCAATCTACAATCACAACTCAGGGATTCAAGTATGAACTAAGTTAGAGATTTCAGCAGGAACATTATTCATCAAATTCTTCAAGAACAAATTACCTAGGCAATGTTATCAATTGATATGACAGCTGAGCTGTAATTCTATGGCATCACTGTGAAACCCCCTTTTGAAACCCTTTATTTGAGTTGCATTTTGGGATAAGATCTCTTGAAGCATGTGAGATTACAGGGATCCTTTTCTTAGGAGAGAAAATTTTGAGCAGCCTAAGACTTAAGCAAAAATCTGAGATCACAAAAAGAAAAACATTGAGATCACATTTGTCATTTTCTTTTTCTACATTTCACAATATGTAGGATCTGAACAAGGAAGAAGAGAGATATTCATCACTGCAGTCTGTTGATGCTTGTTTTACCAACAGATCATGTCTTTTTATATCTGGAAAGATTTTATGCTGGGCAGGCAGATGTGTTCATGCTTAAGGTTGGCCTGAGGGTGGGGTGTTCACCTCTCTGTCATACTTTGAACGGAAAATTTCCGTAAAACACTCGATGTTCTGTTCTTGTCATGTTTGCTCTTGTTGTACAGGTGATGTTAAGGCTAATGACTTAGTTACCATAATCAAGGCATCTAAAACATGCAAAAACAACTGCTCAAACATGTTGTACTAACAAATATGAGATTGCTGATGCAATGATAATGCTGTTTTTTTATTATGCCCAGTTTAAACCTAATCCGTTGTATTCATTCCCAGATTATAAACTAAATTATTTTTAATCTTCGTTAATTACCTTTTGATGTTGTAGGTACAAAATGTAGCACTTCTCCGTATCTCTCTCACACACACACACACACAGTTAAAGGTATAGTTTTTTCTGTCAGTAATTATTGTAGGCTTTTGTTCATCTTCGGAACACAAATTAAGATATTTTTGACTAAATCTGAGAGCTGGATCACTCCTCCATAAGCTTCTAAGGGATTGAAACCTGCCGGCCCAGAAAAGTTATTAAAGACATCGTTAAAATAGTCCAAGTGACTACTGTGGCTCAATTTCAAGTTTATCAAGCGACGAGAATACTTTTTATGTGCAAAAAAACACAAAAATAACGACTTTATTCAACTATTAATTTCCTTCTCTGTCGGCCTCGATTGAGTTCACGTAGTAAAAGACATAGTACGTCACACGTATCACACACATGACCAGCGTCGGCCAATAGTGAGCTACGTGTGACGTACAACACAGAAGCGCTGCGCTGTTTTACTACGTGAACTCACTCGAGGCACCTTAGAAGCCTATGGAGGAGTGATCCAGCTCTCAGATTTAATTAAAAAAAAATCATAATTTCATTAAAATTTTTGGGTGAACTATCCCTTTAATAATGTTCTTTCTAAGAGCAATAAGCTGACTGGTCTCCAGTGCTCAATGGGAGGAGAGGGGGATGATGGGTAAACATATGGGTCATGTGATGCAGGCCATGGTGAGCTCTGAAAGTGTCAATTCAGCCGGACAAGCCTTTCAGCCCATCTGTTTGTTGTCTCGATCTCTCTTTCGTTTCTCCTTCATTAATTATTAATGGATATATATGACCTCGTTCTGCAGTGGAGAATTCAAAGATCAGTCCATTTGTCACCCAACTAAGGCTGGCCAAGCAAACTAATAATCTATCTATCTATCCATCTATCTATCTATCTATCTATCGATATACAGTGAGGAAAATAAGTATTTGAACACCCTGCTATTTTGCAAGTTCTCCCACTTGGAAATCATGGAGGGGTCTGAAATTGTCATCGTAGGTGCATGTCCACTGTGAGAGACATAATAAAAATAAAAAATAAAAAATAAAAAAGCACAAAATATGATTTTTTAACTATTTATTTGTATGATACAGCTGCAAATAAGTATTTGAACATCTGTCTATCAGCTAGAATTCTGACCTCAAAGACCTGTTAGTCTGCCTTTAAAATGTCCACCTCCACTCCATTTATTATCCTAAATTAGATGCACCTGTTTGAGGTTGTTCGGGGCATAAAGACCCCTGTCCACCCCATACAATCAGTAAGAATCCAACTACTAACATGGCCAAGACCAAAGAGCTGTCCAAAGACACTAGAGACAATATTGTACACCTCCACAAGGCTGGAAAGGGCTACGGGGAAATTGCCAAGCAGCTTGGTGAAAAAAGGTAATAATTATGACTTTTTGGTCATAATTCCACTAACCATCCCTACTGTGAAGCATGGGGGTGGTAGCATCATGCTTTGGGGGTGTTTTTCTGCACATGGGACAGGGCGACTGCACTGTATTAAGGAGAGGATGACCGGGGCCATGTATTGCGAGATTTTGTGGAACAACCTCCTTCCCTCAGTTAGAGCATTGAAGATGGGTCGAGGCTGGGTCTTCCAACATGACAATGACCCGAAGCACACAGCCAGGATAACCAAGGAGTGGCTCTGTAAGAAGCATATCAAGGTTCTGGCGTGGCCTAGCCAGTCTCCAGACCTAAACCCAATAGAGAATCTTTGGAGGGAGCTCAAACTCTGTGTTTCTCAGCGACAGCCCAGAAACCTGACTGATCTAGAGAAGATCTGTGTGGAGGAGTGGGCCAAAATCCCTCCTGCAGTGTGCAAACCTGGTGAAAAACTACAGGAAACGTTTGACCTCTGTAATTGCAAACAAAGGCTACTGTGCCAAATATTAACATTGATTTTCTCAGGTGTTCAAATACTTATTTGCAGCTGTATCATACAAATAAATAGTTACAAAATCATACGTTGTGATTTCTTTTTTTTTTCTTTTAGATTATGTCTCTCACAATGGACATGCACCTACAATGACAATTTCAGACCCCTCCATGATTTCTAAGAGGGAGAACTTGCAAAATAGCAGGGTGTTCAAATACTTATTTTCCTCACTGTATACTATCTATCTATCGATATATACTATCTATCGATATATATACTATCTATCTATCGATATATATACTATCTATCTAGATATACTGTATATACTATCCCTTTAGATATATATTTACTATCTATATAAATATATCAGTCTGTCTGTCTGTATCTGTCTATCTATCTATCATTATCATCATCATCAGTCTGTCTAATTTGTCTGTCTGTCTGTTCTTAAATGTCATTGTTCATTAATTTAAAAATTATGAATTATTATAAATTATGAATTATGAGCATATGACTTTCATTACTTCTATAGTTTGACTCTAGTGTTTACTTCTTCATTCTTCTTTGAGTTCACTTTAAACATATCATCTTTATAGTGAGTAAAGAAGACTAGTGTGACATTCCTATGGAGCGTGTGCATATAACCATGAACAGATGAACAGAGCACCAGCCACGTGTTTGCAGGGATACACCTGAATGCAGCCATCCCTGCACTGATTATAAACGGATATCACAAAACTAACAAAAACAGCAGAGAGCCCACACACATGCTCTGCTGATGACTGTTTACACGCATAATAAATAGCTCCATCACACACCACCGTTTCTGTTAGGAGGGCATACGGAAAAAGACTCAAGCTGTCTCATGCAGTGTGTCTTCCTGTAACGTCATCAGCTGAATCTGTGCGTTTTTATCCCTTTACAATTACAGACAAATCAGCCAGGTGCGTGAGATCTTTTTACGCTTTTCTTTTGGAGCTGGTTTTCTGCTTGGCTGTCATTTGCTGGAGGAGAACTGTAACTAGAGACGTTTGCCAATATTTTGCTGGCACATTTTAAAAGATTTTGTAAAGTAACTTAATACTGAACGGGCCTAGAAAAAAAAAACGTCCATTGCGTAATGCATTGTATTCTGATGTATAATCACAACCATACTGGTTTATCAGAACAAACTTAAATGTGTTTCTCGCTCTCTCTTGCTCTGTTTTCACAATTCAGTTGTTCTTTATTAGTATGACTGTTTAATTTATAATACAGTTAAAGTAATAAATCAAAGCTGCGTGGAGCGGAAGAGCGGCTGCACAGGCCAATAAAAACAGTCCTGAGTTCTGCTTAAATGTTCAGTAGCATTAACCTCTCTCTTTCTCTCTCTCAGATGAATACGGGCTGTATTAGTCATAGTCTGAATGGGTTAGGGCATATGATGTTGCCTGTGCTTTAATGCATCATTATCTAATGCTGTTATTTCCCAATCCCCATCAGTCATATTAGTCAGCTCTCTCTGAATTAATACACTGACAGATTCCAGTTCAGCACTGCTCCTACAGAACCTATAACAAACAGAATATATAACAGACTGACGTTCATTCACATTTAATTTTAAAACGACAAAGTGCATTTCAATTACGCATTGTAGAAAAATATGGGTAAATCTTATGAAAACATGTCCAGGTCACATTCACCACAAAATCATTCACCACATTATTTTAATGCTAATTCAAACACTTTTTATTATTTTGATTTGTATTTATTATCGATGGTATGTCTTTCTTTTTTTTTTAGATTAGACACTATTACACTACAGTAAAAGTTTTATTTTGTATATAAACCAGGATAAAGGAGTACAACAAATACTATTATTTACAATATAAATAATATTCTAAAGTAATACATTTATAAGTATATATTTATAATAAAAATATATATATTAAATATAAATAGAATATGAATTATTATTAATTAAAATATATACAGTAATGGGAATTTGGAGAGAAAGTCTTTATTCTACCATAAAATGTATAGCAAAAAATGTCAATTGTACTAAAATTATGCTTACATTTTTTAAGCAAAATGTAGAGCAACTGGAGCAATTTCCAATCATTATCATACGGAAAATTTACAAAACATAAAAATTAGGTATCATTATTACAGATTTAATTATTGTAAAAACCTACTTGAATCAAACCAATGAACCTGTTGTAAGCCCCAAGCTCTAGTTGAGCTACAAAATCATTTTTGATTTATTTATAAATTAAAGTAATCAATGGAAAGTAATATCAGTCTGCTATTATGTGTGTGTGTGAGTCAAAGATGTTGGCCTGATTTGTGATGAAATGGCGGCTGCCTGAGACAGAAGCTGCGATGGTGACAGGTTTGTGTCAATCAGTTTTCACTTCGATGACCATGTATGTGAGGGAGGGGGAGAGAGAAAATGGACAGCTAAATATTTCAGTAGTTGTGTACTTGTGTCTAGACTGGGCAGGGGATGAGGGGGCGAGGATGCATGAAAGAGGCGTGTGTGTTTGTGTGTCTTCGTCAACACAAGGAGAAAGGGGACAGGAGACTAACGCAAAGGTCACAGAATGTGTTTTTGTCTATCAGTAAACAAGAAGCTTGTTTTGTTACACTAAAAATGAATGCAGATGCTTTTCTAAAATAACATTCGCCGTCTTTATTTATATCCCACACAGACTGAAAAAAACAAAAAGCACCCAGTTGGGTTATTGATGTAAAGTGTCCTGTCCTGAAACATAAGATCTCTTCTATTTCAGGCCTGCCTAAAAGCTTCTCTGTTCGTTTCTCTTATTGAGAGCAGAAAGTAGGATAGAGCCCATTTAGGAAACCTTCAAAACAAAAGAATGAGACCTGCTGTAAAACAGCTGAAAAATGTCTCTTGTCATTTATGAATGTGCCAGTGCCTTTTCTAAATGTTTCTGTGAATGGGAAGAATATATACAGTGAAGAAAATAAGTATTTGAACACCCTGCTATTTTGCAAGTTCTCCCACTTAGAAATCATGGAGGGGGCTGAAATTGTCACCGTAGGTGCATGTCCACTGTGAGAGACATAATCTAAAAAAAAAAATCCTTAAAAATCCTGATTTTTTAAACTATTTATTTGTAAGATACAGCTGCAAATAAGTATTTGAACACCTGTCTATCAGCTAGAATTCTGACCCTCCAAGACCTGTTAGTCTGCCTTTAAAATGTCCACCTCCACTCCATTTATTATCCTAAATTAGAGATGCACCTGTTTGAGGTTGTTCGCTGCATAAAGACCCCTGTCCACCCCATACAATCAGTAAGAATCCAACTAATAATATAGCCAAGACCAAAGAGCTGTCCAAAGACACTAGAGACAAAATTGCTACGGGGAAATTGCCAAGCAGCTTGGTGAAAAAAGGTCCACTGTTGGAGCAATCATTAGAAAATGGAAGAAGCTAAACATGACTGTCAATCTCCCTCGGACTGGGGCTCCATGCAAGATCTCACCTCGTGGGGTCTCAATGATCCTAAGAAAGGTGAGAAATCAGCCCAGAACTACACGGGAGGAGCTGGTCAATGACCTGAAAAGAGCTGGGACCACCGTTTCCAAGGTTACTGTTGGTAATACACTAAGACGTCATGGTTTGAAATCATGCATGGCACGGAAGGTTCCCCTGCTTAAACCAGCACATGTCAAGGCCCGTCTTGAGTTTGCCAGTGACCATTTGGATGATCCAGAGGAGTCATGGGAGAAAGTCATGTGGTCAGATGAGACCAAAATAGAACTTTTTGGTCATAATTCCACTAACCGTGTTTGTAGGAAGAAGAATGATGAGTACCATCCCAAGAACACCATCCCTACTGTGAAGCATGGGGGTGGTAGCATCATGCTTTGGGGGTGTTTTTCTGCACATGGGAACGGGGCGACTGCACTGTATTAAGGAGAGGATGACCGGGGCCATGTATTGCGAGATTTTGGGGAACAACCTCCTTCCCTCAGTTAGAGCATTGAAGATGGGTCGAGGCTGGGTCTTCCAACATGACAATGACCTGAAGCACACAGCCAGGAGAACCAAGGTGTGGCTCTGTAAGAAGCATATCAAGGTTCTGGCGTGGCCTAGCCAGTCTCCAGACCTAAACCCAATAGAGAATCTTTGGAGGGAGCTCAAACCACGTGTTTCTCAGCGACAGCCCAGAAACCTGACTGATCTAGAGAAGATCTGAGTGGGCCAATATCCCTCCTGCAGTGTGTGCAAACCTGGTGAAAAACTACAGGAAACATTTGACCTCTGTAATTGCAAACAAAGGCTACTGTACCAAATATTAACATTGATTTTCTCAGGTGTTCAAATACTTATTTGCAGCTGTATCATAAAAATAAATAGTTAAAAAATCATACATTGTGATTTTTGGATTTTTTTTTTGGATTATTTCTCTCACAGTGGACATGCACCTACGATGACAATTTCAGACCCCTCCATGATTTCTAAGTGGGAGAACTTGCAAAATAGCAGGGTGTTCAAATACTTATTTTCTTTACTGTATATACTCTACCATCCAAAAGTTTAGGGTCAGCACATTTTTTTAAAGAAATTCATATTTTAAATCGATTAAATCGATCAAAAGTGACAGTTAAGACATTTATAGTAAAGATTTATGTAAATAAATGCTGCTCTTTTGAACTTTCTATTCATCAAAGAATTTGTTTTGTTTTCCCTAAAATTTCCCTAAAACAGCACAACTGTTTTTCAATATTGATAAATAAGAAATGTTTTTTGAGCAGCAAATCATCATATTAGAATGATTTCTGAAGGATCTTGTGGCACTGAAAAATCAGCTGTGCAATCACAGGAATAATTATAAAATATATTAACATTGACAGCAGTTATTTAAAATTGTATTACTATACAATATTACTGTTTTTACTGTATCTTGCTCAAATAAATGCAGCCTTTTTTTTTTTTTTTTTTTTTTTTAAATAGCTACCCCCAAACTTTTCAAAGATATATAATACTACCCAATTAAAAATCACTATAATGTTCAATTCAAGTACCAACTTCATTCCAGAAAATAGTTAATCAATTGACAGCCCAGATTTCCCACTTTAAGGATTGGTTTAAGCATCTCTTTCTGGTTTAAAGCTGAAAATTTGGCCTAAATGAAAGTTTCAAACACACACAGCAGCAGCAGCTCATATACCGTAACCAGCTAATTGCATAATTACTCTCAGCTTTCTGTCTGTTATTTGGGTATATGTGCACATGTCTGTGTGTGTGTGTGTGTGTGTGTGTGTGTGTGTGTGTGTGTGTGTGTGTGTGTGTGTGTGTGTGTGTGTGTGTGTGTGTGTGTGTGTGTGTGCGAGAGAGAGAGAGAGAGAGAGAGAGAGAGAGAGAGAGAGAGAGAGAGAGAGAGAGAGAGCATAATTATGTGTTAATAAGTGTACGTGTGAGAGACTAATTACGTGTTAATAAATTTATGGGCATGAAAGTAAGCGTTTGTGACTGTGAATATTTGTGAAGATTATGAGTACATGCATGTGCATGAACAAGATGCACATGTAAGTTTGTGATTTAGCATGTATGCATATGAGAAGTTGTACTCACTGTCTAAGCATTGACTGCACTCAGTCTGGGTGGCCCCGCACTCCTTGACCACTCCCTCTCCTGGAGGACACTGCAAACAGCACTCCCCGCTGCGAGTGTAACTCCCCGACTCACACTCCTCGTCTACGGCTCGCTCCAGCTTAGAGCCAAACACCAGCCCCAGCTACAGAAAGAGAGAAATCACATTAATATCCCATCTCTCTAGGGCTCCACAGGTTCCTTGTCTCCCATTACACATAAACCCTTGAGATATTTTGATGTTAATGTGTTTGCAAGGAAATATAGTCATATTGATATTCCTCAAATGCTATTTCCTTCTTCCTTTCCACTAATTGCTGCAATTAATTCAGCCTGAACCACCAAAAGTATAAACTCCATTCAAACATTGTTTTGCAGATATTTTCACCCTTATTTGTTTTAGCATTAAATTTGGTTGTGGTTACTTTTAACTTTTTTCTTCATTCAAAGTTTAAAAATCTCCAATTGATTTGGTTAGAATATTGCATATTGGCATATTGCAAATCCCATCGATTTGGTTAGAATATTGCATATTTCTGATTTGGTTAGAATATTGCATATTGACATATTGCAAATCCCATTGATTTGATTAGAATATTGCATATTTCTAATTTATAGTCAAACTAATCCAGTTAATCCCTCATTGTCCATAAACTCCTTCATATTTGCTGCACATGTTTGGTAACAGCTGCATCATAGCATATTGTGCTGATTGCATTTCTGTCTCCAAAAGCTGGGGCGTGTTGAGCAAGATGAGACAGGCAGTACGAGTTATGCATATGTCTATTACATGTACAGCTGTTTGTCTCATATTGTAACGGGTAAGATTACACATACCTTACACATCGAGGTCTCACAGATCAGGGACCGTAGAGCCTCTCTACCCAAGACATCTATGAGCCCTACCCTTCCCATATGTGCTTCTTCTTTCACAGCTCCTCATTTATTTGTTGAGTATTGTCAATAATAACCCAAGGGGTAGTAAACATCTGTACATGCAGGCACTGAAGGAGGTGTTTATGGGCTCATTTTGTCTCGGACGACAGTGTGTGTGTGTGTGTGTGTGTGTGTGTCTTTAAGAGGAATTGGAGGCTCATTAGTGAGTCGCAGACTTCACTTGAAATTAATTTACTACTGCGGCACTTTTCTCTCTTGCTCTCTCAATAGCTTTAGTATGGTTATCATGTGATCACACTCAGTGCTGATGTGTCTTATAGAGTGCAGCGGTGACCGCCCACAACAGCCTTGGTTCCGGAAGCGTTTCCCCTATTCATTTTCTCCAAAGGAATTCTTCAATTTATTCAATATTTGTCCTATCCATGGCTTGTGACTGTTATAGAAATATTTATCATATCGTAACAATCTTTGAGCTCATGCTTTGTTTTGAAAGTTTTTTGAAGGGTTTGTGCAATATCATTAAAATCTCTTTCTCAGTGGTGTAAATGAATGGCATTTTTACTTCTGGGACCCCACCGTTGTGCTCTATTGAGGAATGAGTAGGCCTTGTTGAAGCATTTCTCTTTAATATGGCTGTGAAAAGAAGCACAGATTCCTTCAATAACCTGTGGATTCCAGAGTGTTTCAAAGAAACACTCACAAACAAGCATGTGCACACACACATATAACAGGGTAATTAAACTCACAGCACATTTTTCTCCTTGCATTCATTAATGAATTAGCATATTCTCTCTCTCGCTCTCTCGCTCACTCTCTCACTCTCTCTCTCACTCACACACACACACACACACACACATGCAAACATTCTTTAATAGAAATCCTAGCACATTACAAGCTGTAACAATTACAGACAATTTAGACAGGTCACCATCATCTAGACCCCCCACAATCAAAGTAATAAGGGAAAACCTCTCTGATCAGCTGCACGTTTTCATTAAAACGTTGCCTCTTGTTCCTAATCTTATCTACCTTCCAAGCCTCCCTCTCACACACTCTCTTTGCCCTTTAAGACTCCTCTTTCCACCCTCCTCCTCCCCTCATCCACATCCTCTCTCACTCTCATTCAGAAACAGATGCACTGGTACAGCAGCCAACTCACATCCTTTTTTTTTTACTCTCTCTCTCTCTCTCTCTTCATCAACCCTGGCTGTCATCCTTCCTTTTTTCTCTCAATTTGCATTCGCTTGAGTAAGCGTGCCGATGAGATAACTTGGCAGGCTTTAATGGACTCCCCAGTATGGAGCATGCCCAATGCCTAACACATCTAACGAAAGAGTATGTGGCTTTACTTAGCTATAGTTTGGGGACTAAATTAATCAGCTAAATCTATAAATCTCCCTGAGGTCAAACTCAGTAATGTTATGAATTGGAAAATCAAATAATGCGTTAAAGAAAGTCTATGGTTTTGCCCTTACTTAAATACTGTAGCTAAGTAAATGTGTTTGCAAGAGCCTGTCATTACTGTGCAGTGATCTGCACCTGTCCGTAAAGCACTGCTATGCACCAGCCAGGAAACGAGACTGAGCTTTAATACCGTGAAACATCAAGCCTTGACAAGCCATCGCCTTTTTCACCACCAATTAGGCGGCTTGTGTCCCCGCCAGATCTCTTGTGAAGCGCACTAGTGCCTTGGCGCAGCTGTAAAATGGCACTCCAGACGGAGCGCTGCTGGCTCATGTGTCGGTGGAGATCCTTTACTGACTCTGTGCACCTGGATCAAACTCAATTGCCAGCTCCGTTTGCCATTTTGCAAATCAGATCACTGAAAAGAGGTCACGGTGTAATTGTGTTTAGTCAAGAGCGTGTGCATGTTTAAACTGATTTGGAGCGTGTTACACGAGACTGGAGGTGGTGAGGGTCACGTAGGGCGCTCGGTAGGGGACCATGAGGGTCACATGCTTGCGCACTTTTGAGTTTTTTTCCTGAGTATGAGGGCATATCCCTTACAAAAATTTACCAAATTAAGGTCACACCAAAAATACCACAGAAGGTATATTTGCCATGCACCATCATCGTCAACAAAATAAAATATTCAAATGATGATTCTGAAATCTTTTTACGTTGATAGCCTAACAATTAGGCTATTATGCAATTTGGCTGAAGCAATTGTTACATTTATTTTTTTTATTTTTGAAGGATTGTTTTGAATTTGCATCTTGTTGCCCATATGATGTCTAAACAGGCACGGTACGAATTATGGGGGAGGGGTGGAAAATCTTTTTATCAATTATTATTATATATAGGTAAAAGAATAAATCAATAAGATCCCTGCTTTTAGGTATAGATACGGTTCAACTATTTTTTTTTTATGTTTATGTATACAAAAGTTAAATAAGAAGTTGAACTCTAAGCTATATTTTCACCTGGCGCTCGCGAACAGAAATCGTTTTCAATTTCCGATCGTTATCCGATTCCTACCTAATATTTACAAAACCAAAAAGACAACATTGGGTATAATTTATTACAGATTTAATTACTGCAAATATCACACAAAAACTTTGATTTCAAAAAAATATTCAAGGCGTGCCAGGGGCGCCAAAATTCAGGTGGCGACCTGCAGAAATTTCTTTAAAAACATTGACCCCCTGCCCTGAAAGTCATTACAATATTCACACTGTAAATACAAACGCATACTAAAACTCCATAATAAAGGCTACTTAAATAAGCCATCGGCTTTATATGGCAAATATTAAATAAATAAATCCGGTTGAATTCGTCAAACTCATAAGCAACTTGGCATGAAAGTTTGTTTACAGTCGAGCGCACATATCTTCTGTGCACTGATTCTAGCCTGTTTTTCTGCCACCCAATAAACACACTTACACGCAGATAAATTTTAGACGACTATAAAGAATAGCTGACACCTGTTCTCCAGAAACCGGGCTGCTGAGATTAGTCATCACTACTACCACCACAGACCGAAAACAAGTTCCGCTGAGTCCGCATCACGACAACCGGAGCATCGCGCGAGCTGATGCGGTGATCACCTGATGTCAATTAACCTACATATTTCATCAGCGGCGGATTACTGCGCGCACTTGTGCTCTTATGCGGTCTGATCTAAACTAATGCCAACACTTACCGCTCCACAAATCAAGATCCACACCAAGGTGTCCATGTCTGATATGTCCCTTCTCTCTCAAACTGTAAATATGTAAGTGTGAGTCGTGAAGTGAAGATCAGCCGTCCGACAGTTCATTTTAGCTCCATGTGGCTGCTGCTCTCGTGAGTGGATGGTGATTGGGACTTTAGGACTGTACGAAAGCGCGTGCCCTCCCTGATACGCGCGAATGGTCCTGTCCTGTCCTGTCCTGTACTCCGCACTCGGCGCTGTCCAGCAGTACACTGCGGAGGAGAGAGTCGTGCACGCAGATATGAGGGGGGCACGAGGGCTTACTCCCCCCATCAGCACCTCTCTCTCTCTCTCTCTCTCTCTC
Source organism: Semotilus atromaculatus (assembly GCA_031834385.1). Lineage (NCBI taxonomy): Eukaryota > Metazoa > Chordata > Actinopteri > Cypriniformes > Leuciscidae > Semotilus > Semotilus atromaculatus. The sequence continues at coordinate 2,031,535 of JAULUF010000050.1, read as the reverse complement.
TCTCTCTCTCTCTCTCTCTCTTGTTGGATGGATTTCTGTTTATCTCCAACAGAAACGCATGCAGAAGGCTGGACTAGCACCTTTGATGTGATCGCATTTAGACTCATTATATTTACATATCGCTTTGCCGTCATCTATATGCATGCATATAGGCTATATGTGCATGCATACATAATTTATCCCCATGAACGTAATTTCTCTTTGCACGCTGACCCAGTTCCACACGCACTGTATTTTAATTATTAACTTGTTTGAGGATAGAGAAAAATGTATTAGCAAACAAAGCTCTTTAAATAAAAAATGTAAAAGAAAACAATACTTTGAGAGTGACTGAGTGTAATGGGTGTGACGTCACGGGACTGGTGTAATCAAACAGACGCCACAGGAGGGCGACTGCAGCCAGTGAGTCACCGATGGTGGGACATGAGGCGTGATAAGGCCATAGACGGTTAAATGCCAGGGATGAGAGGTTTTTACTGTTTTTTCCTTTTCACCTCCATTCTTCATATATGTTTTCCACCTGTTCGATGTTTATGAGAAAATACGATGGAAAATACATATGTTGTAAATATGACACTGAAACGTCTGTGTGCTTTTAGAAGCAGGTTGGTGCCATCTTTGTAAAATCACAAGTAAAAATTGTGTAGTAGCCTAATAACAAGACATTTTTCTTACCTTATTGGCAAATTATTATTATTGTTTGTTTGTTTGTTTTTTTAACCTTTAAAAAAAATTACATTTGAACAATTACAACAATTTGCCAATGGGGTAAACAATAAACTTAACTCATGTAAATATATTTTGAGACGTTTCTGCTCATTCATAAAATGTGTGCAAATTTTCCTACTTTGTAATATGGCCTGATATAATCCCAAATTAGCAAACCTGCTCCTGCTCTCCAATTTACTTTCTCTGAGAAAGACCTGTCATTCTGGTCTATGAAAATATCTATGCATAAATCATGATTTCACCCCCTGACAGAAAGTGCTGAGAGTGAGGAGTGATGATCTTTTGTGCTGATATAAGATTTAAAGGTAACCTAGACCTGTAACATCATCTTACCAATCCATTAAAGCCGAGCAGGACCTTTCTTAAAGTGATCTTCCAATAGTCAGACTCACAGAGACTGCTGACTGGCATCAACTGACATTTAAAGATCAAATGACACTGGGATGGGGATTCAGGAACTGACCATCTATTTTACTGTGGAGTAATTGTTAAGGAGGACTCCAAATATCTGTTTATCACTGGCAGTGATTAGAAAAATACTTTTTATCAGTCAGAGCAAGTTTTTATCTGGCACAAAAACAATGATGATCTCAATTAGGGTGGCATTATGTAGACAATATATGCATTTAAATATTTATATATTTGATCAGATCAATTTATAATACCTCTAGAAAACATAATTTAAACTAAACATAATGAAACAGCTGATGAACTTCGGAGTTTGCATTTACTTAGACTGGTGGCTCATAAATTGAACTGTAGACATGACATGAATGATTAAGTCAAGTCAAGTCAAGTATATTTATATAGCCCTTTTCACAATACAGATTGTATCAAAGCAGCTTCACAGTATCAATCAAAACAACATAACAATGTTTGTTTATTAGTGGAAAACAATAAAATAAAAAAAGACATCCAAGTTTGGAAGGGCTGATCAATGTTATTAATGATTGGTTAATTAATTTGAATATCCCCAACTGAGCAAGCCAAAGGCAACAGTGGCAAGGAACTGAAAAACTCCATCAAGTGACCCAGTGGTGTCCTGAAACTCCATCAAGTAACCCAATGGAGATTATTTAACAGATAATGAACACAGAATTATTCTAATTGCTTTGGTTCATTTTTAAGGTATTAACATCACGTTTGGTGAGTTAGTCAACTAAAATGGACAACCAGAGAGGCGATGCAAAATATAACTGCATGTGACATGACAGTTTTTAGCTAAGCAGTTTGGATCCCAGTCCAACATCATCCTCACTGGTAGTAGATGTTTTGCAGTCTTAAGTGTAAGTTGCAATAGATCTGGTATCACTGAGATCATGTAGCAAGTCGGAAGCAGTTCTTCATCGATCTGTACATTTATCAATAAATCCACTTCCTACATTGTCGAAGGCGACCACCACGCGCATACACACACACACACACACACACATACACACTTGAATTCACTCTCTGAAATTAAGACATCAGGATTAAATTAAATCTGCCAGGAGATAATGATGTTCCTTAGAGTCAGTGACATAAATTAACAATGTAATACTGATGATGCAGTTTTTAATCGAACATATTTTTTATTGATTGTGATTGTCTTGGTGTCATCTGGCTCTTATATCTATTCTGTTTTAACAATAGCACACAGGTTAAATGGGGTCTGGCATTATCACTGATGAGTTATTGCAATCAGAATAGACAATATTTTATATTATCCTGCTTTATATTTAATGATGTAGCTATTATCTATCGCTGTCTTGTATCTTCAACAAAAAAAAACTCTCTCCCCTGAGAAAGGTTCAAGTATGTCCAGATGGAAACCTATTACTCTCATTACACAGATTACATGCACCGCATGCCTAAACTGAAAATAGTGCACGGTCGTTACATTTGATCTCTGTCAGTAAATATAGATAAACGGTGACAAAGCGGTATGAATATAGAAGTCAGTCATCTGTCATGGCTCCAGTATCAATTTACCTGCTTTATCATGAGTCAGCAAATAAAATAAAACTAAATAAAATAAAAAGCTAAATTCACAACCCATTGAGCCAACATATGTATTAAATCTTGCAAGAAAAAAAAATAGGATTCTTTCACATCTGGATAGTCCACTAATTGATCTATGACCATAGTCTGAAACATCAGATGGAAATCATAAAGTTATTAATAGTATTCAAACTGTCATTGTTTCATGCTAGAAGTGTTAATTGACAGCAGAAGCAATACAACAGAAGATTTTAATTGGCATTATTGGAGGGAACTCAATAAAACTTGAAGGAGTGTTAGCAGATTGGCAATTACTTGATGGACCGTCTTGCAAATATAAAAAGACGTTTTTCATTGTTGTTATGCACATATTGATTTTGTAAATGGGTGCATGCAGGTCTTTTCAAGCCGACGGTCTGTTCTCATGACAGATATGGATCGCGTACAAACCTTTAAAGTGTCAAAGCACCAAAAAGCTGTGAATATGGGAGTGTTGCCAGTGCTAAATGAATGCAGAGATTGCACACTTCTATGTTGCAAGAGAACTTGTGGTGTCATCTGATTGTATGTTCTTGTTCATCATTCTAGTTCATAAAATGCAGTTTGTGCGTTCTGCAGGTTGAGCCTAATGAATCTGCTGAGCGTTCCCCAGCATTGCTATATTTAGACGGGGGAAGGAGCAGGTTATATTAAACAATCAGCTGACACTGTCTATAAGCAACATTAAGACTGTTATTGCTATATGTACAACAGAACTTCCTAATGTTTAACACTTCCAGCACAAAGAGCTAAAGATGAATACTCTCCAGGCTGGACAAAAATGCTTCCAATGTTTCCATTGCTGCCTGTTACAAATAATCCACATTACAGATGTGGAGTCTCCTCACCCGGAAAGCTATGCCTTTTTGATTCCATCCATATGACAGACGGATCTAAAGCATACCGACTCCATGATTCCATTCGCTTTGTCAGTTATTGGATTGCAAACCTGTAACACAATGGGGTCTCCAGCAGAAAAATATAGTGGCCATGTCCCATCCTGCATTATGGCTCAGTGCTAATGCGATGAGTGAGTGTATTCACTGATGGTGAATAAATCACCGGAGCTTGTGTTGTTGGTTGCTTATAGACATTCCTGCAATAACTCTTTTAGGGGGACGATCACAGTCTCCATTCCTATTGGGTGCTGTCATTTACCAGCGCGAAACTTGATTGTATCTGTGCATGTAAATATACTTGGTGTGAACTGTGAACACTTGTGAACACACTGTGTGCAAGAGGAATGTTGCTTTTAGTTGGAGAGACAGAAAAATGTGCATGTGAGTGTTTATACCCGCCACATAAGAGAGAACCTCACCTGCGATTGGTTACTAAAAAAAGAAAAGGATTTAAACTTGATGAATGCTTTCTTTCACAAACTACATGTGTGTCTGAGTGGAGTCCAGCCAAGCTGTAGGAGAGTGAGAGAGTATCTTAAAAGCACATGCATTACCATCTCTTTTATTTTAACTGTTTATCATGCTGTCATTTTCTAGGCTCCATATCTGAAAAAGAGAAGGATAGAAGGCGAACAGAGATTGAAAGGTATAGAGGAGGAATTTGGTATGTGATGAACCTATCAAAGTCTCATCATTTTTTTCAGCACATCTAAATCTTAACAAGTGATTCAGAGTCTATCTCTCTCTCACACACACACACACACATACACACACACACACACACACACACACACACAAACACAAGTTCATCCAGTCACTGCTATTGATTACATGCAGTCTGATCCTGTGTCTCTTGTGCTTTCCCATGCAAAATGAAGTGGTTTACACAGATGGTACAATAATGAAAATCAGTGCAGCAGTGGTATTTCTACATGTGGTTTGCTCTTATTTATGCTGATCAAGACAAATTTCTGGCTACCTCGGTTGAGAATCATTGCGTTCTCATCCTAAAACATGGTGTGGGGGGGAGGTGATAGGTGAAAAATCTCTTCGCTGTGATTGACTGATCATGCTGTCAACAGGATAAATTATTAAACAGTTTTATAAACAAAGTTCGGGAGGAGCACGTTCAAATAATCATTTCAATCAACTTGTCATCAAACAATTACAATGTCTACACTATCAGCATGAGAGGAAGCATATATATATATATATATATATTATTCACTGTCAACTCACCTAACATTCCTTGACAGTTTCAGCATATGGTCCCGCCCATTTGGTACAATGTCAGAGATCAAACTCTTCCCGTCCGACGACGACTCCGTCGCCCAGGCTCCATCACAGCATCCCAACGCTGCAACGAGCTGCCATGCTCAACAGGACACCGCATCTGAACCTCCAGCATCACCGCGCAGCCGCCGGCCTAGCCGAGCCGCTTCCCGTACCCCGAGGCGCCGTGGCTTGCCCTCACCTCCACCATCAAGACCTCCACCACCATCTCCAGCTTCCTCCTACACCTCAGCACAACCCACTATTCCTGCAATCGAGAAATGGACAGTGCTGGGGTTGAGACAAGCGCTAATCAGCGCTGATGTTCATTTTTCTAGGAGGATGAACAAAGCACAACTGTACAACCTGTACGTTTCACTCCAGGCAGCTTTCCCTTCTCCAAAATCCATTCCACCTTCAAAATCAGCTAAAAAGGCAAGTAATTATAAGGCTCCAAACTCACGTTCCCAGAAGACACCTTCTCCCGCTGTTGCAGGGCCCAGTTTTCCGCGAGCACCAGGCTGCAGCAGGCCTTCAGCTAGCCTGGGCCGCGCCCCAGATTCCGCCGCCGCCAGGCCCCACTCTTCTCTCCGCTCCGCTGAGCTACAGACCGCAGCTTTTTCCAGCTTTTTTCACCTCACGTCACATTGCCAGTTTCAAGCGAAATGGGCCGCTCTTTCAGCGTGAGTATGCCAACGCCACAGGCCCAACTACCACATTTTCCTGTAACTTTTTCCAACCCTTTCCCCTGTCCATGGCCTGCAGCCCCACCAACAGACTCTAGCGCGAGGCTGCTTCAGCTAGAGGCGCAGGCCTAGACACATTTTCTACCTCCCCAGCTCCCCTCCTTCCCCACTTCCCCTTTTCCCCACTCCGACCCAAGTGTGAGGTTGCCTCCACAAACGGCTTCGGCCCCGGGCTTTTTTCCTTCTAACACCTTTTCCCAAAATCATTCTCCTTTCACTCTTTTTTTCCGCAACGCCGATGCCCATCCCGCCGAACGCTACAGCTATGGAACCGCCCCCTGTTGCCAGCAACATAAGAGCACAGATCCTCACAGGTGCGGACATCAATTTATCTTCCCTTCTATCTTTACTCCCTCCCTCTGTTTCAAATCCCCAAATCGACTGCGGCGATTTTGCAGTCACTTTAAAAAACCCAGGTCATAATTCATCCCGCATTCTGTCGTTTTCTGAATTTGCGATTGCTTTCAGCCGGTATAGCGAAATAATTTGCGCCGCACTTCCCCACAGAAGACGAGAACTGAACGACTATCTCGCGATAATCGCAGAGCTCGCGTTATCGTACGGAGGAACCCATTTCTATACTTACCAGAAATTGTTCTCAGCAAAATGCGCCGTCCACGTAGCTCAGTGGAACCAGTGCCCTTACTGGGGTGCCCTTGACACAGAGCTACACAATAGAGTGTTCCTAGGCTGCTGTAATATATCCTGCGCCGTTTGCAGATCCGTTTCGCACTCCACCACGGCTTGTCCCTTGATTAACCCTGATAATCCTCCCCGCCCAGATTCACCAGCTGGAAAATCAACCAGTTACGTCCCGCGGCCAGCAAACATTCATTTCAACGACTCAGCCATAGATTCTCAAAGAAGAAAAACCTCCTTCCCATCCAACAACCAAGTTTGCAATAACTTCAATTCAGGATGTTGCTCACGGCAACGCTGCCGTTATATACACATTTGCAGCTATTGTGGCGGCGCACACGCTCGCACTATATGCTCTGTTAAAAGGTCTGTAAATAAAGATTCCAAAAACTACTTGTCGACTCCTGTGAATTTTTCTCGTCTGTCTTCTGAATTGTCTCACCACCCTAACACTAACTTTACTGACTATTTACTGTCTGGTCTCGAGCATTTCAAAGTATCATATGTGACAATCTCCAGTCTGCTCTCGCTGAACCTGACACAGTCGACATCCTGATTAAAAAAGAAATCGAATCAGGCTTTATGATTGGTCTTTTTAACATTCCTCCTTTCGAATGTTTCCGTATCAGCCCCATTGGAGTGGCCACTAGGAAATTTTCAGGCAAAAAACGCTTAATAATCGATCTCTCCATAACCTTGATTAAAGACGCAGGTTACGGCGCTTGCCTCGCTAAAGTCGACATCACCTCTGCTTTTAAAATGATGCCCATTCACCCAGATTCATGGCATTTGTTCGGCGTACGCTGGCAAGAAAATTTTTACTTTGCCGTCCGTTTAACTTTTGGCAAAACCAGCCCCAAGATTTTCGACATGCTATCAGAAGCCATTTGTTGGATTCTTTCCAATAATTACTCGATACCCTACCTAATCCACTTGCTAGATGATTTCCTAATCATCTCACCGTCTGACACCGTCCCAGCCGCACATCTTCTCACAGTCCAAAAAGTCTTCGCTGAACTCAGGATTCCAATCGCCCAAGAAAAACCATGGGTCCAGCCACATCCATCGAATTTCTGGGCATTAAATTGGACACAGTCAACTTCCAGGCCTCACTGCCCAAGGAAAAAATCGACAGGATTATTCTGGTCGCATCCACCCTCCTAGAAAATCCAAATTGCACTAAACGAGAGCTACTATCTCTGCTCGGCCACTTAAACTTTGCGATGCGCATCATCCCACAAGGTCGCCCTTTCATCTCTCATCTCCTCTTCCTCGCATCATCAGTTCACGCGCTAGAGGACCAAATCTCTCTAACTACTTCATGTTGCAGCAAGCTCAGTTTATGGATAACATTCCTTAAACAATGGAACGACCTGTCCTTTTTCTATATGTCTGTCCTTTGCGTCTACATGGCCCGCCCAGTTGCTAGACTCACCGCAACCACTAACATCCTCAGCACTGTTCGAGTTGTATCCTTTAATTCAATTCAATTCAAATTTATTTGTATAGCGCTTTTCACAATACACATTGTTTCAAAGCAGCTTTACAGAAAGTGCATTAAAAATTTACATAGAAAATACAGTTAGTTCATCATGTATTCATTTAGGGCATAACATATCGCCGGCGTTGAGTCGTCTCTTCACAGGCGTCGAGTCGTCTCTCCACAGGCGTTTAGTCGTCTCATCACAGGTGTTGGATCATCCGAAGTCTCCGTGAGAGGCTGGATACAAACTGGAGCTGACGAACGCTATTTACCTCGGGACTTGCGTCCCGCGATAACAGCAGAAAGGCAGATGAGAAATAATTAGCGTAGCTGATGTTCATAATATTAATGCATTCGATCTGATTCGGCAGTAGTATAAAAGGTAAGCATTATGTGAATGCGTGGTTAAAGAGATGCGTCTTTAATCTGGTTTTAAACTGGGACAGTGAGTCTGAGCCTCGAACAATATCAGGAAGGCTATTCCAGAGTTTAGGAGCTAAATGTGAGAACGCTCTCCCTCCTTTGGTGGATCTGGATATCCTAGGAATGACCAGAAGCCTCGAATTTAGTGATCTTAAAGAGCGCGACGGATTGTAGGGCGATAGAAGGTCCGTTAAATAGACTGGAGCTAAACCATTTAGGGCTTTATAAGTCAGTAGCAATACCTTGTAATTGATACGGAACTTAATAGGTAACCAATGTAGAGATGATAAAATTGGTGTTATATGATCATATATGATCTTTAGTGGTAGCAGCTTTCCTGTGGGGTAAAGAATGGTCAACTAACAGCATCATGGTACACTGCGATAACGAAGCAACTGTGCATTGCATCAACAAAGGCCGCTCAAATTCCCCCGCACTAATGCCTCTCCTAAGACGCCTAATTTGGATCGCAGCTTGCGATCAGTTCATCTTAACTGCAAAACATGTTCCCGGATCAAAAAATCAAATAGCTGACTCTCTCTCTCGTTTTGCTTTCCAGAAATTCAGGATGCTGGCACCAGATGCGGACCCATTCCCAACCCCAGTACCTCACTATTCAGAGCTGATATTCCCATAAACCACCCATTGAAACCACTTCTCGATGCCTCTCTTAATTCCATTCTTCAAGCCGTTTCACTCAGCACCCTCCAATCCTACTTAACCGCATGGAAGTGTTTTAAGTCTTTTCACTTCACATACAACCTGCCTTTTCCCAATTTTTCTCTGCTCACCGTCACTTCATTCATATCCTATCTCGACAGCATCAAGAACCTCAAAGCCTGCTCCATCAAGAGTTATCTAAGCGGAATCAAATTCTTCCACAAACTCCTTTTTGGTTCACCTTCCACAAACATAGCAAATTCCCAGACATCAATGCTCATCAAAAGCATCCAAAAAACCCAACCCACCCGCCCAGATGCCAGACAACTAATAACTTTAGACATACTCACCAAATGCATCTCCACCCTCCGCCGAGGCTACAACTCCACCAACACTGCCCACACACTGGACGCAATGTTCATATTGGCTTTTTTCGGTTTTCTCAGATGCTCAGAACTCACCCTCACTTCCAGCTTTAACCCAAAAGTCCACCACACAATCTCAGATCTATCAGTGCTAGACAACGAAACCATCTCTTACTTCATTAAACAAAGACAGATCAAATGAAAAAAGGCCATTTCATATACACTCACCGGCCACTTTATTGGGTACACCTGTCCAACTGCTCGTTAACACTTAATTTCTAAGCAGCCAATCACATGGCGGCAACTCAGTGCATTTAGGCATGTAGACATGGTCAAGACAATCTCCTGCAGTTCAAACCGAGCATCAGTATGGGGAAGAAAGGTGATTTGAGTGACTTTGAACGTGGCATGATTGTTGGTGCCAGAAGGGCTGGTCTGAGTATTTCAGAAACTGCTAATCTACTGGGATTTTCACGCACAACCATCTCTAGGGTTTACAGAGAATGGTCCGAAAAAGAAAAAACATCCAGTGAGCGGCAGTTCTGTGGGCGGAAATGCCTTGTTGATGCCAGAGGTCAGAGGAGAATGGCCAGACTGGTTCGAGCTGATAGAAGGGCAACAGTGACTCAAATAACCACCCGTTACAACCAAGGTGGGCAGAAGAGCATCTCTGAACGCACAGTACGTCGAACTTTGAGGCAGATGGGCTACAGCAGCAGAAGACCACACCGGGTGCCACTCCTTTCAGCTAAGAACAGGAAACTGAGGCTACAATTTGCACAAGCTCATCGAAATTGGACAATAGAAGATTGGAAAAACGTTGCCTGGTCTGATGAGTCTCGATTTCTGCTGCGACATTCGGATGGTAGGGTCAGAATTTGGCGTCTACAACATGAAAGCATGGATCCATCCTGCCTTGTATCAACGGTTCAGGCTGGTGGTGGTGGTGTCATGGTGTGGGGAATATTTTCTTGGCACTCTTTGGGCCCCTTGGTACCAATTGAGCATCGTTGCAACGCCACAGCCTACCTGAGTATTGTTGCTGACCATGTCCATCCCTTTATGACCACAATGTACCCAACTTCTGATGGCTACTTTCATCAGGATAATGCGCCATGTCATAAAACTGGAATCATCTCAGACTGGTTTCTTGAACATGACAATGAGTTCGCTGTTCTCAAATGGCCTCCACAGTCACCAGATCTCAATCCAATAGAGCATCTTTGGGATGTGGTGGAACGGGAGATTCGCATCATGGATGTGCAGCCGACAAATCTGCGGCAACTGTGTGATGCCATCATGTCAATATGGACCAAACTCCCTGAGGAATGCTTCCAGCACCTTGTTGAATCTATGCCACGAAGAATTGAGGCAGTTCTGAAGGCAAAAGGGGGTCCAACCCGTTACTAGCATGGGGTACCTAATAAAGTGGCCGGTGAGTGTACATCTTCAATCTCCCATCACCAATCCAACCGTACCAATCTCTCTTAGCATACTTACAATTCAGAAACTCACAGACCAAGTCCCCTTCCGACCCACTCTTCACTGACGACTCCAATCGCCCCATCACACGATTCTGGTTCCAAAAACATCTCAAGTCCATTTTGCTCCAATCAGGCATCCCAGCAGACCACTTTTCCAGCCATTCATTCCGTATAGGCGCAGCAACCACAGCTGCCCAAAAAGGTCTCTCCCAGCAGCAGATTCAAGAACTTGGCCGCTGGTCGTCAGAGGCCTTTAAGAGTTACATCCGTTCAAACCGCTTCCATACCAAAGATGCTCAACAAACCCTCCTCAGCTAAAAAAAAAAAAAAAAAAGTTTGGTTCCAACACAGCAGCAGCAGCTTGGTTCCAACGCAGCAGCAGCATCTCTTCCTTTCCAGCAGGAGCTCGTTCCCAATCCAACTGGCCCATCGGTTAGAAAGAATTACAATACAATCTACTCCGCTCCTGCAGGAGCCCAGTCTTTAGTCCAACTTACCTTTGGACAGCCGAGTTCAGAAAGTAAGTTTTGGCCCACTGCCGCAGCAGTATCATCTCTTCCACTCCCGCAGGAGTTCCATTTTATTCTTCCAATCGCTCCATTCCCGCGGAATCATTATCTCTTCCGCTCCAGCAAGTGCCCAATTCTTCCTCTCAACTCACCATAGGATACCTGGAAAGCAAGTCAAAAGCAAGTTTGTCTACTGTCGCAGCAGTGTCATCTACTCCACTCCCACAGGAGCTCCGTTACTCCACCCTAACTAGTTCCACTGCGCAGCAGTGTCATCTACTCCGCTCCCACAGGAGCTCCATTACTCCATCCAAACTTGCTCCACTGCCGCAGCAGTGTCATCTACTCCGCTCCCGCAGGAGCTCAGTTCTATGTCCAAAATTATTTTTGGATTCTCAAAAGCAAGTTGGAAAGCAGTTCCAGTCCACTGCTGCAGCAGTGTAATCTACTCTGCTCCCACAGGAGCTCCGTTACTCTGTCCTAACTTGCCCCACTGCCGCAGCAGTGTCATCTACTCCGCTCCTGCAGGAGCTCCATTAATTAAAGTCTGGTCCACTGCCGCAGCAGTGTCATCTCCTCTACTCCCGCAGGAGCTCCATTAATTAAAGTCTGGTCCACTGCCGCAGCAGTGTCATCTCCTCTACTCCCGCAGGAGCTCCTTTTCTCCATCCAACTCGCTTCATTGCCACAGCACTGTTTCCCCTTCTGTTCCCACAAATACGCAATCCTCCATCATTTGGCCATCAGATAATTGAAAGCAAATCGATAGCAAGTTTGATCCACTGCCGCAGCAGCGTCATCTCCTCCGTTTCTGCAGGAGCTAGTTCTCCTCGCTTCCACTGCATCAGCTATACCATTCTCCTCCGCTTCTGCAAGAGACCATTCCCATCCTACCACCTGAGAGGCACACCCATCCGACCTCAAGACAACCAACTCCCGTCCTCTGTTTCAAGAAGCCTTCCAGCGAATAACCCCTTCCCATGGCTGATACCTTAAGCTTTGCATTCCGCAAGTTTTGGGGCGTCATCAACATCATTCTGGCGGCTGTCGCGCATTTTATTTGCAGCTTTTTGGGGGGAGTACTCTGGGTTCGGGCCGAATACCGAGCCCGGAGCCCTCTCCTCGGACAGCACGCCAAATACGCATTTATTCTGTCTGACTTATTTGTAAGTGTGAACTCGTGAAATTATGTTTTATAAACAAAGTTCTGGAGGAGCACGTTCAAATAATCGTTCCAATCAACTTGTCATCAAACAATTACAATGTCTACCCTATCAGCATGAGAGGAAGCATATACATATATATTCACTGTCAACTCACCTAACATTCCTTGACAGTTTCAGCATCCCTCCACCACCCCGACTCCTCACTCTTGGCTTATTCTTCACAGCCAGGAATACGGGGGGAGTACTCTGGGTTCGGGCCGAATACCGATCCCGGAGCCCTCTCCTTGAACAGCACACCAAATACGCATGTATTCTATCTTATTTGTAAGTGTGAACTCGTGAACACCCATCGAGTGAGATGTTCAGGTGCTCAAAATGTCCTGAATGCTTCAAATCAGTGAAAATGGACTGACTAGGAAACAACTCACCCACTTAGACATAATTACTTTTCATTATGTCTGAATTTACATGAAATGACTTGAAATCATGAAACACAAAATGATCTGTTAGCAAAACTTTTTCTAACAAACAAAATAAAGCTGCACCTCCATTTCTGCAACTACCAGTGTAAGGTTTGGATGGCTAATGACCAAACAGAAAGTGAATATTAATAATAACAGCAGCCGGATAACAATTATGTTGTGAATTGTTCTTATTAGTTATTATTGCCGATGCAATGTATAAGTTGTTTAAATATGCATAAACTTGATAACACTTGGTTTTCTTAAAAAAGATGTTAATACAGCAAAAGGTCCCGGTATGACCTCTTTATGTACACTACGCTAAATTGTCACATTTACTATTGCGTTGGGTTGCCACTTGATATCCAGTGAGTCTTGAATCAGAACCAGTTGAGAACCTCTTTAAGAGAAGATAACAGTAAAAAAATTTGTAATAGATATCAGAGCTTTTTAGTCTCAGTCAAGCAAATGATTATACTGCCTTTTCTTGGATGATATCAGTTCAGCATATTGTTACAATCCTTTATCCTCAACTTCTCGCATGACTAATCATTCAGCCTCTGTTTGATGACTGGATAAAGGTTTTTATTGCAGAGCTCATGATATCTTATTCCTGAAAGTTCACGCATGACATGTAGCCTATAATTCAAGTCAAGTCAAGTCAAGTCAAGTATATTTATATAGCACTTTTCTCAATACAGATTGCATCAAAGCAGCTTCACAGTATCAATCAAAACAACATAACAAAGTTCGTTTCTTAGTGGAAAAAAAGACATCCACGTTTGGTAGGGCTGATCAATGGTATTAATGATTGGTCAATTAATTTGAATATCATCAACTGAGCAAGCCAAAGGCAACAGTGCAAGGAACCGAAAAACTCCATCAAGTGACCTAATGGTGTCCTAAAACTCCTTGGGAGAACCCAGGCTCAGTCGGGGGCCAGTTCTCCTCTGGCATTTATGAACTAGAGTCCGGATTTACAGTAACTGTAAGATAAAAAAATTATATGAATGCCTGGTTTTAAACTAATTCTTTGAATCTGTCATTTCTATTGTGTTCCGGACCATTTACTCCCCAATCTGAGCCATAAGAAGAATATGCACACATACACATATATAATCACACACTCCCATGCAAGCACTAAATAACTTTTTTTTAGTAGGGTATATTTTTGCAGTCCCTCCAGGTCATCAATTTCTATTGCAAACAGACATACATTGAGATGCAACATCAAACAGGCTGACCCCTTTACAATGGAGCATAAACTTTTCAACTGCATTATTTATGATTAGTCTTACAGAGAATCAGCACTGTGAACCTATAACGCAAATATGTCAGGATAATATACAGGATGGGATTGTGTTTACCATCTGTGGAAGGTCTGTGTATCTGACTGTGTTTATGGACAGGAAAGGTCAGATGTTTGAATCTGGTATCTCACACATTCACCCAGAATGGCATTGTGGTCCATCATATTATCAGTGAAAAGGTTATCAATATCAAATCAATGTATAGAGAAAACTAATGGCCTACTGTTTGTTTGTGTTTATGTGTGATTGTCAAAGGGAAATGTGTCTTTATAAACTTCATGACCCCTGTCACACACGTAATATGAGGTGAGAGGTCCGGTCAAAGGCGTAGTGAGAAATGAAGTGAGAATTTGTGAGGGCTTAAGGTCACACTCGTCATGTTTGACCAGCTGATATACACTGCATATCAATCTTTTCTTTTTTTTCTTTTACTTATTTATATTCTTTAATTTTATTCATTTATTTATTGTAAATTAGTGACTTTGACTTTTCTTTGAGTGATTTTCTTAGCCCATGTGCATGTGTGTTTGTTTATCTGTTCAAATATGCATGTGTGTGTGTGTGGTCTCAGCCTGTGTGTGTTCGTGCCTGTGGTCTCCGTACCCCCTGCTGGTGGAACAGAACGCGCGTACCCTTTCTGCCAAAGTTTTAAACACCATTACACACCACACACAATCAGTCACATGACTAGAACAGGTTTTTCAACAATTGTTCAATAAATAAGTTTTAATGGCATTAATTTAATTTATTTTTATATTATAGAATATCAGTTTGCATGTACTCAAATATCTATTATTTTTAATGGGCAATATAAAAAAAAAATGCTAAATTGCAAGAGAGATCTCCAGAGGTGATTTTTTAATGACCCTAAAAGTTTGATTAATCCATCAACATTTGAGTAAAATATTTTATACAATATTTTTAATATGAAGGAAGATTTGTCACCAAATGTTTCAAGGTGACACCAGAATTGTTTCAGGTTGTTTCATTGTTCAGTGTTTTTGAGATCACTATCATGTTGGAAAATACGCATTTGATCTGAAAACAGATCCTCCATACTTGGCTAGATTGCGTCCAGCAGAATTCCCAAGTACTGGTCCATTTTCAATTTGCCCGCAACTTTGTAGATCCTTCCAACACCTGTAGACATGTGTCCCCAATACCGTTATGTTTCCCATGCCGTGCTTCATGGCGCCATGCAAACATTTGGTATTAAAACACCAATGGTTGTTCAACTTTGACTTGTCGGACTGCAGAATGCAGCTCCAATCTTCCACTCCAATCCTTAAATTCTTTGGCAAATGCAAGGTTTTGTAGTAGATAAATCTATGTAATGGTTTCTTTGTAACTTTATACGGTTTCATCATTAATGAATAACTACACAGGACCAAATGAGTAATGCACTGATAACATTCTAGTAACTACTAACTAGCAAGAAACTCTGATTAAAGTAATGCTTAGTCGAATATGGTTGGTCACTATTAGCTATCAGTAACTTTTATTTTTTTTCATATCTCTCAGACTACTAAGAACTATATACAGGTCCATAATGAATGTGAATATGCGGAGAGACCATCCAGGTCATTAGAAGCTGTTTTGAGGAGGTCCCACATTCAGGTGATTTTCATCCTCCTGACAAAATGTTTATTAGTCTTCCTTGACCACAGTACTTTACATTCTGCACGGTAGTGGTCTCTCTGTGCTTTGAAATAATTCTGTGACCATTCACATCCTGCACTTGAGCAATATCCAAAACCAATTGACCAGAGCCATTTTAACATTCTCCTCCTTGGTTGCTCCTTCCATTTGGCTATTTTCACTAACATACTTTATTTTCCCCACTCTCCACTCTCCAAATGTAAAAATAACACTAACAAATAGATCAGAACAAAAGAACATCAAACACAACTTCAACGGCTGGCTGGGCATCATGACACGCACGGATTTCACCGCTGTGTGCCTCATTCTCATAGACATATACACTAGACGTCACCTTGGGGTTCTAAGCATGCGTCAAAACCGCCGCCATCTTGGAACAGGGGTCTTGTCATAGGAAGTATCTAGGTAACGCTGCTATCTCCGCCTGTACTTCAAATTCATGGATGATGCCGGACTTTTGTGCTGCGTATGGATGTTCACGAACGAAATCTGAACTAGGAAGAATGTTTTTAAATTTTTTATTTTTTTTTATAAATTTCTCTGGACTCGATGATAAATACATGTCTGACTGTTGGAACGAACCAAATAACTAGAAAATCGCATTCATGACGATTTATGGTGATTTTATTTCCATTAGACCTTTGACGCTGATGCATAAAGAGGAGGGGCTCCCCTGTTCCAAGATGGCGGCTCTATTGACGCATTCGTTCCAATGAACTGCTGTAGCCAAGGTGACGTCTAGTATATATGTCTATGCCTCATTCTTCTTCTTGTTTAATGGCGGATTGCAAACAACTTTTAGGTGCATACCGCCACCTACTGTACTGGAGTGTGTATCATCATGTCATTTAACAATTAGTTAAATTCTATTCCACAAGCTTGTGTCTTTTAAAAATTTAAATAGTGCCTTCCTGGTAATTCTTATATCCTCTCCCTCTCCTTCTGATCCCAGTATCCCTACCAGATTCCACTCCCGCCCTGCCTCTTGAACCTTATCTTTAAACACCCGTCTTTCCACCTCATTCAATGCACAGTACAATATTATGTGTTCAGCATTTTCTTTAACCCCACAGTTTTCACATTTCTCACTATTCCCTTTGCCCATTAAAAATAATGTGCCATTTAACCCTGTGTGATCCACCCTTAGCCTTGTCATTACAATTTCCTCTCTCCTGGTTTTTTCCATGTAATTTTTGATACTGACAGATTTTTGTATTTTATAATATTTCCTTCCTTTCCGTTGCTTCTTCCCACCATTTCTGCCATATTTCAAGTCCTTTCCTCTTAACCACCGCTTTTCCTTCACCTTTTCCTAGTGGAATTGTAACTGTTATTACCTTTAGCAATGCCTCTTTTGCCAGTTCATCTGCAATCTATGTGCCTCATTCTGTTTCGCACTCCCCTTATATACTCAGCAGGAGCCATTAGAGCAACGGGACACAGGTGCGCAGGGGTGGAGCCTAACACTCAGAAGAAAAAAGAGACTAATCAGAGCACGAAATAAAATACAAATACAACACTCATAAGGCTATGGCTGTAACAATAGCTAATACCTGCCACATAGTGACTTATTGAATAACAGGCCGGGAATAATGAGTGCAAGATTGGTATGACCACTTGGCCATAATTGGAACGTGCGTCAAATGTGGAACATGTAGTTTTACACTCCATACGCAACCTCACAACATGCATACAAAACATATAATTTATTTTTTAAATGCTCAATGCAATTTCTGGGGGAAAAAATTATCATTTTGTGTTTTTTTCTCTTGCAGTCATTTTTTCTTGTATAGCCCTGTCAAGCTCAATATTTTAACACAGTGTGACTTGTTTCCCTTTTTTTAGAAAAGAGACTTCAATGGTCCTACATGTCATACGTCTGACAGTGATGGTAAGTCAATTTTAAATAATGTTAGCATTTTATTTAAAGAGACAATGGTGTCTAATTGTTCTGTTCTGGTTCCCTGGGATTGTCCAGTTGGGGATCAGGAAGGGGGATCCCTGAGAACAAGACATGCTAAAACGAGTCCCCTATGGGTTTAGATGGGGTGCACTGGAAAGCATGTTGGGAAAATGCAGACTGCAGGTGCTTTATGAAAAAAATATAACAAAAAAATCCCGAGATAGCCAGCAAAGCCTCAGCGCAAAAACGGGTCTGCTGCTCTGTTCGTCTGGGCCCAAGTGCTTTTTCAGCAGATGATCCAGTGCTCATGGCACTTTCTGATATCCAATCTTCTCTCCTCGGCATGTCCGCTAGGATATCAACACTGGAAGACGGCTCCATTTCCAGACCTTCCTCGACCCTCTTCTCTGCTCAATCGACATCCACCCCGGCTTCAACTGCCGCTGTTGTCTCTGACCCGCATCACCATCCGCCCCAGCCTCAAAGTGATGACGTCACCATGGAATTTATACCTAAAAGGACCCTAGCAACTGCTGTACCTCTCTCCACTGGCTCGCCTTTTTTCCCACCAGCTGCTGCCATCTCTCATCAGCTGAGGGGACAGATATTGGCAGGTAATGACATTAACCTCGTTAAACTTCTGCTGGGCTCCGAGCTGTGTGAACAGCGTATAGTAGACTGTGGTGACGTACATGTCGAGCTTAAAGATGGTGTAAGGGGTTACAGTCTAAGACCCAGAACCAGATATGAAGAATGAAGACCCGGAGTCAGAATTATAAAAAAATGTAAGAAAAGTTTTACTGAAGATAGTTTGCAGTTTCATCAGCAGAAGTCAGCTTCAAGACTCACACAGGAGTTTGTAGGCCACCCCCCTTACAGTTACAAAGATCTCAGCAGTTATACCATTTCCAAGGTCTAAGCTACGTCATTGCTTACAGGTTGAATGAGTCTCATTGGCTAAGAAGTAGATAAACAGTAATTTTCCACACATATACAGATAGACATATCTCCATTGATTATGCAGCTGACACTCAGACCCTGAAGTTAGGCACGTCATGACTTTCCAGGTCACAGATTTGGGTTGCTGGGCGCCAACATGTCCAGAACAACAACTCAGTCAATCTCCAATAATGCCAGGGGTTCCTTAACCTGCAACCAAGAAGACTCACACACACACCGACACACAGCTTTTCCAAGGCTGGATTTGGCCAGGCTCTAACTATAAACAGTAGAGTCGTCTCAAAACATCAAGATAATGTTCTTTCTCTCAAGGAGAGCTACACTTTAGTCTAACTGGAAAGTAAGGCTTTAACAAAGAAATGGTCCCTTAAACTATTGGCTTTAATGACCCCTATATGTTTTAACACATTGAAGACCTTTCTCAAACACAAAACAAGTCCATATTTCATTTCTGGAAGCCGGACAGACATCAAACACAGACATTAGAGAATACATGAAAAGAACATTTCAGTAATCACACTGGTAACTTCTATAACAAAGTAAAATATCTAGAGAAGTCATTCAACTCATTTGATATTAGAAGGAAAAATATTAAATAATACCTTGATTATAATCACTCATTACATATACATTGAAGCAGCAGTGGATTCCAATCCACCCCTTCAGTGGGGACCCTAGACTTTCAAAAATTCTAACTTTTCCCGCATTCGTTTCCGCATTTGGAGTTTATAGGGATGTTATTTGTGAGGTCCATCCAGCGCGCAGAGTCGAACTAGATACCTATCTGGCCATAATTTCTGACCTAGCTCTCTCTTACGGTGGGGTTCTGTTCTACGAGTATCACAAGTCTTTTTCTGCAAAGGCAGCTATGTTCATTCAACACTTTAAAGGGGTCATGACATGTTTTTTTTGTTTTATCATGTTCCCTTAGGTGCAATTATAGTATTACTATAGTTTTTTTGTACAAAAAAAAAAAATTAGTGATTTATGACATTTTCCCACCCTGTTTCTCACCTCTGATTCAAACAGTCTGTTTTGGGGTGTTTCCCCTTTAAGACTTCAGTGTTAACGCCTATACTGTTATGATTGGCTAACGTCAGTGCTGCTTATGCATACATTATTAACGTTAATCATTTTGTATCACATGTAGACTACACAATGCTCCATCACGTGAAACTTCGGTCTTCCAATCTTTTACCATCGTGTCAATTCTCAATTGATTTTGATTCATATGCGCGAGGGAGGGGGAGAGAGAGAGAGAGAGAGAGAGAGAGAGAGACAGAGAGAGCAAGACAGTTTGAAGGCACGCGCGCGGCCGGGGCTCTCTCACTCTCTGCTCGTTCTGTCAGTAACATGCCCTGTCACACTCATCTGATCACTCACCGTTCAAATAAAGCTTTGGCGCGCTGCATATGCTGCAAATAAACTGCATCCAACTGCTTTCCCTGACGTCTGGATTGTTCGGCAGCGTATTCAAACATGTTGTTTGTCCACAGCAGGAACAGCACATCTGCGTGGCATCACAGTCATCTTGTAAACAGACCCACTCGCTGCACGAAAACGCATGCGATGATGCGAAATGAGGCGTAGTTGTCTTGCGCTGGAGGCGGTCACATGCAAACGACTGGTACGTCACTTCTTACCGTGACGTCACTTAATACCATGCATCCAGAACGAGCTGTATTTAGACCTTGATTAAATAAATGCTTCGTTTATAATGGGGAGGACGTCTTAAGCTATAAAACTTGCAGGAAGTTTTAATAGTACTGTAGCAAGTCTCAAGAGTTCTGGGAAGGAAGAGGACAGGGTCGGCTTGCGGAGACTGTGGGTCTTTATTGGAACAACGTAAAATAAACAAAACAAAAGTCGTGCACACAGCGCTGTATACTCAAAACTCAGTCCACTAGTGTTTGGCAATCACTCAATGTGTTCCTCAGTTCTCTCCCAACCGCTCACTGCGTTCAGTTTCAGCAATCCTCTCCCACTGTCTGCAGCTTGTCACACGACCACACACAGATCTCCGCCGGTCTCTCTCCCCCATACTGTTTCCACTTGGCTTTTATTGTCTCTCCACACCAATCACTGAAACAAGACACAGGTGTACGTTATTTGCACTTGACCCACTTACGCCGCACCTGTCTCCCAATCTTCTCTCCTGTCACAGGCCCCGCTAGACCACGCCCCCCTTGCCACAAGTACATAGATCTCTTATATACCAAAAGATCAAGGCAAATTTGGTTTCTCATGTCATGACCCCTTTAATCAGAGACTGGTCCGTGGTCGATCTCGCGCTCATAAGTAGACACTTCACAGGTCACCAAATCCTGTTCTGCTCCGTTTGCGGCTATCTCTCACATTCTACTAATTTATGCTCTAAATCTAAGCCTATTTCCTCCATGTCTCATCCTGGCCCGAGCTACAAAGCTGGCCCCCATAGGGTTGCACCAGCCGTTCGTAAGTTCTTTCTTACATTGGAACGTAAAGTCCACACTAGAGGCTTAGTAACTACTAGCTAGTTTGTAACTAACTCTGTACATTATTCCGTTGCACCATTAGTTCGTAAGGTGGAACGTAGCTAGTAGGTCTTCTTCTTCTTCTTCTTCTTCTTCTGTTGTTTAAATGGCGGTTGGCAAACCAACTTAAAGGTGCATTGTCCGCCACCTACTGGATTGGAGTATGGAGCACTACTTGGTGAATACACTTGGTGCAAAAAAAAAAAAAAAAAAAATTACAATAAAAAAAATAATTATATTCTTTTTAACAGTTCTGTGTCATTTAAAAATTTGAATACTTTCTCGTGTATTGTATAATTTGTTCCTTCTCCTAATATTTCCTTAAGTGAATAATTTTTTACACCCCTATCCTTTAGTGACTGAATTAATTAAAGCCTTTCTTTATTGTATGCTACACATTCTAGTAATATATGATTTACTGTCTCTGGATATCCACATTTATCGCAATTACCACTTTCATGCTTTCCGATTTTTTGTAAACTTTGATTCAGTGTTGTATGTCCAATACGTAATCCACAGTTCTTTCCACCCCCACATTACTTTGTATACTATACAAATGTGTTCCTCTTCTTTCATTGTCCCATATCCTCTGCCAACTCTTTTTCACTTCAGTCCCAATCATCCCCTTCATTTCTGCTTTACTCATCTGTACTCTGATGTTGATCTCAGGATATTTCAATGACTCCTTTGCCAGTTTATCAGCTTCCTCATTCCCCTTTACTCCGACATGTGCTGGCAGCTAGTAGGTCGTAAACTCTCCGTAAAGTAATACGTAGTCGCATAATATGACGTTTAGCCTCGATGATCCAATAGCAGCCTTCAAATGCGTGAGCAGAAGTTGTGTTGAAAAGACATGAATTTCAGTTTATCCTTCATTCTAACTTCTTTTGCCTCACGTTAACGATAAAAATAAGTTTCCAATAAATAAGATACTTGATTATGAATAACATAAGTGTTTTCATATGTAAATAACATTCAGAAACTGTATTTGAAATTAAATTAATAAGGATCAATAATTAAATATTGATACAAAAAACAAGAAATTACGTTTATTGATTATCACTGATATTTGACATGCACAACGTGGACCGATGCACACAGCGGCGCTGCTTAGGACAGGCTCGTGTTGAGCCGCTAACAAAGTAATCTTTTCACATAATGTTCTGTCTCTTAAAATGTAAGCGAGTGTATGTCAGCATTATCATAAATGTCGAAAGGATTGAAGTCTGTCAGGTAATAGAAGAGCTTATTGATGCAGTTCAGTCTGTCTGGTATTTTATTCCAATTGTTAGCCTACTCCTGATCGGAGGACGGAGGCTGCCATAAATATTTAGTTGGAATGTAGAGTTACGTTTAAACTAAGTTTAATGGTGCAACGTAAAAATATTTAGTAGTGCGTAAATTGTAACTTAGTGACCATTTACGTCAAAACTAGGCTAAGTTGTAACTTACGCACAGCGGGTGCAACCGGCCCCAGGTGAATAACTTTGGTACTCCTATTTGCTTTAATTTCAATGAAAATATTTGTAGGATGCATAATTGTAAATATTTTCATGCTTGTAGCTACTGTGGGCACACCCACCCAAAGTCCGTGTGCCCAAGGAGAACACGCTTCATAAAAATGGAGCGAAAGAAATAAAACCATCAACTCTCGGACGGGCGTTGAGAAAGCATCCTCTAAGCATCTACTCTTCTCTTCGATTTCTTTCTCTTTGCTCTTGGCATAAACGCTGTCAAAACGGCAACAACCAATCAGAAATAGGCTTCAATGACTGACCAATGAAAACATCGTACATGGAATCTTACTGGTTTATTGAACCACACATGGAATAAGTTCACTTAAGTTCAATCAAGACGAGCCGAGATGGTTTTCCCTCACAGTGGCATTTGTTCGGCGTCCAGTGGAGGAAAATTTTTTGGCTGTCGTAGCAGTCCAAAAATATTCGATACCTTGTCTGAGGCTTTGTGCTGGATTCTTCTTAATAACGAGAAATTATCATTCGTCATTCATTTTTTAGATGATTTTCTCCTCGTAGATTTTCCTTCCAAAAAATCTGACTTCTCTATCTCGACTCTCAAACGCACTTTTTCTGAATTAGGCGTTCCTCTCTCGGAGGAAAGGACCGTGGGTCCAGTCAAAGTCATCGAATTGTTAGGCATTTCTCTTGATTTAAATCACATGCAAGCTTCACCCCCCCACCCCCCCCCCCCCCCCCTCGAGAAATTATCCCGGATAAGACAAGTTATGAAAGTCGCAAAAAATTCAAAATCTTTTTCAAAAAGGGACTTGCTCTCTCTTTTGGGGCACCTTAATTTCGTGATGAGAGTAATAACTCAATGCAGATCATTTATTTCCAGAATTCTTGACCTTTCTAAATCTGCAAAAGCTCTCAGTGATATAGTTACTTTAGATGTATCTGAGCTAAAACTTTTAGTCTCTGCTTCTAGATAAATGGAATGGCATTTCCTTTTTTCTCAATGATTTCATGGAATCATCTTTAGCTCTTAATCTGTATACTGATGCTGCATCTTACGTAGGGTTCGGGGGGATTTTCAAAAACGAATGGTTTGCGTCTGCCTGGCCGGATAAATTGCGTTCCTTACCTGCCGGTGATTCCTCGATAGCCCTATTAGAATTGTATCCGATCATCGTTGCATGCATTCTGTAGGGGAAAAACACTGGGCTAGGAAACAAATTATGTTTTTCTGCGACAACGAAGCTGCGGTTAATATAATTAATAAGAGGCGTTCATCCATTCCATTTATCAACAGGTTCATGAGACGTCTTGTATGGCTGTCAGTTTTGGGGAACTATCATTTTCGTGCAGAACATATTCCCGGTTTGAATAACCAAGTGGCCAATTCTTTGTCTCGTTTCTATTTTCAGAAATTACATCTCCTGTGTCCAGCTGCAGCACAATCAAGCCTGGAATGTCCGCCTTTCAGCCAAACTATTCTAGATTGAATAACCCCTCTTCAATCCTATATGCATTCTGCTGCTGCATGCCTAATGCTTAATGGGGGGTTGGCTAGTTCTACATTAAAATCGTATGACTCTGCATGGTCTTATTTCATCAGTTTTTGTGCTTCTTTATCTGTAGCTGCTCTGCCTGTCAATATATCATATTAGTGTGTTTATAGTCCACTGCTTCGAGGAAACTGCAGCCTCTTCCATCAAAAGTACAGTCGCTGGCATTCAGTTCCATATACGCTGCCTGGATCCATCTGCCTCCAGTATTTTGGAAAATCCTTCCAATCCATTCGCCTTTTGCTGAACGGGATCAAAAGACAATCTCCACAAGGCAATGATAAACGTCTCCCTTTTACTCTACCTTTGGTTAAACAAATCATATTAAAATTACGGGATGGGTGTTTTGGGCCGTACACCGATCAGTTGTTAGAAACAGTCTCACAGCCTTTTTTGGTTTTCTAAGGGGTGGTGAAATTTCTTCACGCACTTGTTCATTTGACCCAAATCTCAATCTAACAATTTCTGATGTCTCAACTCATTATCACCATTTCACTTTTTTTTTTTTAAACATTACAAAACTGATAAAAAGTGGAAAGTCGTAATCGTGTACATCTCTGAGTATAACACTGCTTTTTGTCCTCTGATTTCCATGCTGTCCTATTTGAGGTACCGCCCCAGTGCTGATCCACAGGAGCCGCTGTTCGTCACGCAGGCAGGGAAAACAATGTCCAGAACCTGGTTTTCTTGTCACCTACACCTCTTTTGCCAATTCTGTGGACTGCACCCGGACCGCTATACTGCTCATTCTCTGCCCTTAAAGGATATTTTAGCCCTCACAGTCCTAAACTGTGTGAGCGTTCCCTAATGCTGCTGCTGTCCTCTCATGAAAGGTCAGAGTACTCCCTGAACAGAGCCATACCGCCAAATTTCAATTCAGGAACATCAACTTGTTTACAATCCATTCACTAAAAATTCTTAAATTATTTTGTCTGTGTGTTCTTGACTTAATGGACCTGACAGAATTAATTATAAGCCCGAGCACGATTTAAACCAGACCATTTTTTAACACGTGGGTCGTTATTACTGACGTTCTCTACTTTCTATGTTACTTTCTCCCACCCGCAACATTCATGTTTTGTCCCGCTCCTGCCCGCAGCTGATTTTTTTTTCTGTATACTAGCCTACCTCCAAATACTTTCAAGTAAGCCTACGTGTCGCCACCTTACGCATCAGCATGCTCCTGATAAAATATTTGTTATTTAAGCATTAACATTCACAAACCACTGTTAATTTAGCATAAAAGCATACTGCGTGCATGGCTTGTCATGAGTCACGTGACTGATTGCGAGCAAAGTGCGCTCCCTTAAAAATTAGGCTTGTTTGAGATGCGTTTTCATATATTTCTTTAAATAAAAATGCCATCACATAACCCATATCGCACTGTCAGAGAGTTTATTCACACATAACATACGTATACACTTAAAACATGATACCAGAGTTTTCAAATCAAAGTGGTGCTTTTCCACTGCATGGTACGGTACGGTTCGGTTCGGTACGGCACGCTTTGGCGCTTTTCCACTGCATGGTACGGTACAGCTCGGTTCAGTACGGCTCACTTATGGCGCATTTCCACTGCATGGTACGGTATGGTGCGGCTCGCTTCGGCTCGCTTTAAATGGTACCTGGTCTGTTGAGGTTCCAAGCGTACCGTACCGGTACTAAAATGTGACGTGCAAACACTGCAGATCACTGATTGGTCAGACAGAATCGTCACTACCAGCGTCATTGTATTTGCGACACGAGACGAGACACTAAACCCGCTAGATTTAAATAGCCAGTAGACAACAGCCAACGCTGTGGCGTCTGTTTTTAAAGTACTTGCTTGAAAAAAGAAGATGAAAACTTTGCAATGGCTGAAGCGTGGTCAGCGAGGTTCAGATGTTCCTCTCGTTGGTTGCCGAGGAGTCGCGCAACTATAACGATCAGTCCCACCCACTTGAAGCGGTACTAACTACAGTGGAAAAGCAACCGAGCTAAAGCGAACCGAACCGTGCCGTACCGAGTCGAGTCGTACCACGCAGTGGAAAAGCAAAGCGAGCCGAACCGTTCCGCGCCGAGTCGAACCGTACCAAGCCGAACCGAACCGTACCATGCAGTGGAAAAGCGCCATTTGTCCGCACTTTCGCGACGTAACGCCGCTTTGAATGTCGGGAAGAAGTCTGCTGTGGAGTCCGCATCAGCGTGGGCTCTGCAAAAGTGCGCATCAAGGGCGCAAATCGACCGCAGAGGGGGCGCTCGCGAGCACCCTTCTGAGATCTAAAAATGACAAATGGGACACACTGCGGTCTCACGGACTTAACGGACACGCGCACGCGGCAGCCATTGTAAGTCCACAAGACCGAAAGTGCACATGAAGTGTGCCATTTGGGATTGGGCCGGTGGAGAGCAACTGCGCAATCCGACACTTCTGCCTTGCGCTCGCGAGAGATTTTTGACATACGTCTGCATGACATCAGAGCAAGGCGGACCGTTCTCGGACACATTTCTAACCGGCATGCATCTCGCACTGATCACCGGTGATCGGTTCTGCGCAGATTTTGCTCATCTCAAACAAGCCTATTCTTAAAAAGCTGACATCAGTTCATCGCGATCTCACACATATCTTTTATTATCAATGAAGCTGACTGCACAAATCTTTCATAATATCTACACTTTGTTTGTTATAATCAGAGGATTTGCCAGCATGCAGAATTCAGCACTAAACAAAAAGTCCGTTTTGAGCGGTGAGGGGAGTCTATCTTAAATGCTTCTGATTGGCCATTGCGTTCAAGAAATCAACACATATGTCAGTGATTGGCTACATCGCTCAACGCTGCAAACATGTTATAAATAGAAACTCTGGCCTGTAAATGTTTTTTGTTTGTTTTCGTTGTTCTTGTTGCTTTTCTGCAACAGATGAATAACAATTTATTCGTTTTTATATGGTTTATTCATAGATATTTCTATTTTGCGGGAGTCCCGCGAATCGTTTTATTCTCCCACAAAACACGCACACACTGAGTGAGTGCATTACCGCCCGCGCTCGCACTCGGCCATCAAATCTAGTCCAGCGCCGCACTCTATTGTGTTGCGAGTGCACGTCTCTCAAGGACCCGGCCCGGTCCGGCCCGAGGATAGTGGCGGGAAATATCGGCCCGTTTGATTAATCCATCAACATATGAGTAAAATATTTTATATATTTTATTCAATAGTTTAATATGAAGGAAGAACAAACAATTAAACATGGTTAAGGTATTTATCTGACAAAATTCACAAAAAAGGAATTTTTTTGGTTTGATTCAAGGACTTTTTGTTTGTTATCAGCATTTCCTGTGTTTTCTTCCTGTTTTTGTCACCAAATTTTTCAAGGTGACACCAGAATTGTTTCAGGTTGTGTCATTGTTCAGTGTTTTTGAGATCATTATCATGTTGGAAAATACGCATTTGATCTGAAAACAGATCCTCCATACTTGGCTAGATTGCGTCCAGCAGAATTCCCAAGTAGCTACTGGTCCATTTTCAAAGTGCCCGCAACTTTGTAGATCCTTCCAACACCTGTAGACATGTGTCCCCAATACCATTATGTTTCCCATGCCGTGCTTCATGGCGCCGTGCAAACATTTGGTATTAAAACACTCCAGTCGTCTCCTACGAAAATATGACACCATCCAATGGTTGTTCAACTTTGACTTGTCGGACTGCAGAATGCAGCTCCAATCTTCCACTCCAATCCTTAAATTCTTTGGCAAATGCAAGGTGTGTTTTGCAGTAGATAAATCTATGTAATGGTTTCTTTGTAACACTTTATACTGTTAACATACTGTTAACATTGTACTGTTAACATTCTAGTAACTACTATTAACTAGCAAGAAACTCTGATTGAAGTATACGTAATGCTTAGTCGAATGTGGTAGTTCACTGTTAGCTATCAGTAACTTTTTTTTTTTTCATATCTTCCAGACTGCTAAGAACTATTATATACAGGTCCATAATGAATGTGAATATGCGTACTCATTCTAAAGTAAAGGTAATAGTAACCCATTAGTTAGTTACTAGAATGTTAATAGTGCTTACTCATTTGTTCCTGTGTAGTTCTTCATTAATGACAGAACAGTTTTCTAGAGTGCAGGTTACTTTAAAGGTGCCCTAGAATGTGAAATTGAATTTATTTTGTCATAGTTAAATAACAAGTGTTCAGTACATGCACGTGACATACAGAGAGTCTCAAACACCATTGTTTTCTCCTTCTTACTTAAATCTCGTTTTTGAAAAACACCCCTGAAAAATAGGCGAATCTCCACATAACACCGACTGTGACACAACAGTCAGGATCATTAATATGTACAACTTAAAAAATCTGCATATGCCAGCCCATGTTCAATGACAGGCGGAACTGCGCAGCCGAAGCATGGCAGTTGTTCAGTGTTTGGATGTACAAATGAACACAAAGGTATTTAGTTCCTTCATCCGAGCCTCTGAAGAAACAATGGGTTAATAACATTTCACCGACGAGACTGTTTCCTCAACTTGGGCCAATACGATGGCCTCGATGAACGTCTGAAAATAAATCGATCAAGCTACCAAGTAACACTTTCTGATGTGTAATTGTTCAAGTTCAGACAGGTAATCTCTCTCAAAATCGTTCAATACTGTTGAAGTGATGCACTGTATGCATCAGTAAGTCAAGCCAGTGACTAAAATATCAACTTCACATCGTTTATTTTAGTAGGATGAAAAAAACCTTATTTAAATTGTGAATAAATTATATACGATCAGTATATCAGCGATCAAAAGAACAATCTTTCCACAGCGCACATTAGAGAGAGTGCAGAAATGCGTTGCGTTGCAATGAAATGATCTTCATTCTTGCGATCAACAGACAGTCATCTTTTTGCTCAATGCTCATCATGGCAACATTTTATGTGATGGGAATAGATCTAAATACTTTAAAAACATCTCACAATTCGTTAATCTCGATAGCTGTAATAGTAAAAACTTAAATCTGTAGTAAAAGTATTCGAGAGAGTTTCACATGTAATACGTAGCTATTTCATATGCAAGCATGTCAGCCAATCACAGCAGAGGCCGGTTACACACAGCAGACACGCCCCTTCAAACAGAGCATTCACATTAGAGGCTAAAATCAGGCTAGGAAAAAATGCCTTTTATTTCTAAATGATGACTATTTTTGATCTAAAAAAACATACTAACATTATAAGGGCAACCCAGAAAACATTGTACAATAAAAATAAAAAACATTCTAGGGCACCTTTAATGCAACAAATCCTATATCCACCCTTTTATAGCGACTATCTTACAGTTTAAGATTAAATAGGAGGCTGGAGGTCTCATCCAGGTCATTAGAAGCTGTTTTGAGGTGGTCCCACATTCAGGTGATTTTTCATCCTCCTGTCAACATGTTTATTAGTCTTCCTTCACTCAAAAAAATGATATGTTGGCTTGAATTAATTTTATTTCGTCAACAGGTTCCACATAATTTGTTCATGTTAAACAAACATAATTTGTTCATGTTAAACAAACATAATTTGTTCATGTTAAACAAACATAATTTGTTCATGTAACTTCAACATCATGGAATTAAGTCATTTTAAGTGACACTATAGTCTCAAAGTGATTCCTTAAAGACTTCCTGACATGATTCAGGTATTATATTCATTCATCCATTAGTATTTTATTTATTTTAGTGACACATAATTAAATTGATAGACTATAGCTAGCTATTTACTAGCAGTAGCACATATTAGCATCTTAAATGCTAAGACTAACATGCTCATTCTACCAAACAGATGAAATTAAATCAGTCCACAGCCAAACAAAATGCCCCACTCTTCTCCACAATGGTAACCCACTGTATTTTAAATGGTTCTAATAATTCAAATGTAATTGAACATTAAACACAGTTACACGCAATCAAGTCTTGCCCTTTTCTCATTTTCTAAAAAAAAACATAAAATAACACTTCATTTTAACATTTATTCTCTGTTAATTCAACCATATGCAAAGCATGCTGGGAACTAACAAGCACCACCCAGTTTCAGTTAATGCAACACAAATCAATCATGTAATCCCAACACAAATGGATTAATTAAACTTAAATTTTACATATTTAAGCAGATTGAACACAATCAAAATAAGTTCGGGCAAAATGGCAGTTGGCTCGCACTATACTGCCAGCCTCTGGATGTAAGAATTCTTTACTTAACATAAATGGTTTGTGTTTAGGCAACACATTAAGATTTTGTACTGTTAAGTTGAGACATAATTATGTTGACCTTAATAGAAAAAAATACATTAAAAAAACAATTATTATAAGTAAACTAAATATAAATATATTATGTAAAGTGCACAACCTTCCTGACCACAGTACTGTACATTCTGCACTGTAGTGGTCTCTCTGTGCTTTGAAATAATTCTGTGACCAATCACATCCACTTGAGCAATATCCAAAACCAATTGACCAGAGCCATTTTAACATTCTCCTCCTTGGTTGCTCTTTCCATTTGGCTATTTTCACTAAAACCTGCAAAATAACATTTATAATATAGTGTTACGAACCCCTGTTTTTAAGATGCTCGTTGATACAGGGGTCAGCAACATAAAAGGAGACGCGAGGCAAAATGCAATTTAAACATTTATTGTAAGACTAATAAATGATTGCAAAAACTCACATCTCTCATTCCCCACTCTCCAAATGTAAACAATAACACTAACAAATAGATCATTCAGAACAAAAGAACATCAAATAGAACAGAACTTGTCTTCAACGGCTGGCTGGGCATCATGACACGCACGGATTTCACCGCTGTGTGCCTCATTCTGTTTCGCACTCCCCTTATATACTCAGCAGGAGCCATTAGAGCAACGGGACACAGGTGCGCAGGGGTGGAGCCTAACAGTCAGAAGAAAAAAGAGACTAATCAGAGCACGAAACAAAATACGAATACAACACTCATAAGGCTATGGCTGTAACAATAGCTAATACCTGCCACATAGTGACTTATTGAATAACAGGCCGGGAATAATGAGTGCAAGATTGGTATGACTTGGCCATAATTGCATCATTGTGGAACGTGCGTCAAATGTGGAACATGTAGTTTTACACTCCATACGCAACCTCACAACATGCAAAACATATATCATTTATTCTAAAATGCTCAATGCAATTTCTGGGAAAAAACTGATTATTGTGTGATTTTTTTCTCTTGCGGTCATTATTTCTTGTATAGCCCTGTCAAGCTCAATATTTTAACACAGTGTGACTTTTTTCCTTTAAAAAAAAAAAAGACACTTCAATGGTCCTACATGCCATACGTCTGACAGTGATGGTAAGCCATTTTATTTAAAGTGACAATGGTGTCTAATTGTACAACATCTCTCTGTCCTCATGAAGACAATTAGAACTTTTGGACAACTACGTTGAGACCTTTTTTCTGATTTCTCATTGAGGAATTCGAAGAGAAGAGGAGGCTATTCCCAACTTATGAAGATATTGATGTTGAGGTCAGTCGGAGGCCAGAGAGAGCACACAGCACACAGTATCAGGGCTAAAGTGGTGGTCACAAGCGTAACATATCAGTTCATCTGACACTGTTCTTTTCCTTTCCTCTTCCTTCCTTCCCCCAATAACACCCGATCTCATTACGCTCTTCTTCCTTGTCCTCCTCTTTCCATTCTAACAAAGAGTGAACATTGCAGCTTGGAGAAGCTGGTATCAGATGCTTTGATAGGGATGCCTTCTCTAGAGAAATTACTCCTGAAAGTCATTCTCTGGAGAGTTCATGTCTGTAATCAAACCATTTGGCAAACAAACTTCTATGTTAATGCACTGTCTAAATATCAACACACCAATTAGTTCAAATCAACCTCTTTTAATGGACATATTCATGCATTAAGTTACTGTTCATACAATCAAACATATAATGATAATATGAATGGCTGTTTCCCTATGCTTACAAGAGCCCCTTTCAAGCTGCACCAATCATGTTCTTTGTGTTTCATCTGACTTCTGAACGCAGCATTTCAGGCACACGAACTGGATTAGACATACTGTAGTGAGCCATGAGATCAATAGATTCAAATCTATATGGATGTTTCAGAAGTTTCCAAGTGAAGAGTTGGTTGCCTGAAAGTGCTGCCCGGTTCTCTGATGCTCATCAAAGCTGATGTAACCTTTAGGGAGCGCACCAATTCCACTCAGCCATTATGCTCTAGTGGATGCAAATGCTCTGGAAATCCTCTGTTTGTGTGTTTGAGAGCGTGTCTTCTGGCCTAAGGTCTGATGTCTGAACTACCATATTTATCCAGATTATATAGAAATGTTTCTATGGTTTTCATTCTCTCAGTCCGTAAGGTTTATCGTGCAATGGAAATGTTGGAAATGCTCTGTATAATTAGATTTATAGTCAACCCCATTTCTGATGATTGTAACAAAATAATAAGTGCATGCCATAGACATTCTAAATGAAAAAAAAAATCATTTTTGGACATGAAAGTAAAATACATTTTTATACAAAATTTATAAAAAATTAAATAAATAGATGAAGTCCATTTAAAAAAAATGGGGGGGTGCATATTAGAATGATTTCTGGAGAATCACGTGAAACTCCTGTAGCTGCTTAAAATTCAGTTTGTCATTAGAGGAATAAATTGCATTTAAAATATATTCATATAGAAAGCAGTTATTCTAAATAGTAGTCAACTATTTCACAATATTAACAATATTGTTATAATATTCATAATATTATCAAATAAATGCAGCCTTGGTGAGCATAAGACTTTCAAAAACATACAAATATTTGAAGGGTGTAAATATTACTCTATATATATACTGTACTGGAGAAAATTAGATTTGCTGACTAATTCTTCTGTGCTTCAGGTTTACAACAATCAGCACTAATCATGATCTTAACAGAGCCACTGGATGAGAAGGATTATGTTGTACACAAAGCAGTGAGTGAAAGCTGTTTGTTTGAGCAGCCTGACTAGACCGGACATAACAACACTGGCTCAACCAATGCCATGAGTGCCCGTGTGTCCAAGCAATTGAAGACGGAATGTTTGAAACTAGTATTTTTGCAATTTTGTACTGCAAATAACGCATCAAAAGCATGTGGCACAAATGCATTGATTCATCTTCTAACCCTTCTTCATTGAAGAATATGAATGAAATGTCAGTTCACACAGTTCAAAGGGTTTTCAACATTATTCCCTTATGATGCCTGGTTACAGTCTTTGTTGGAACTCACAGAACTGAGTTTTTATGCTCGGCCTGTAATTTTAAATGCACACATGCTGGCCTGTTTTTATGCAATCTGAGTTATTTCATAATCATATTCATATGAATTCTCTAGTAATGAGAAGGACATTAACATTCCCCCCCGGAGAGGGGTTTTCCATGAGTAAAGTGCACAATTGCTACATCAAAATGAGTGAAAAACAGTGTTTCTCTAACACTCTTGTCAATCAATTCACATGGGAAAATTAAATACAAACTAGCATTATTCAAATTTGACATTTGCCCTTCTGAATCACCAATATATAACATGTAATTAAACTAACTCACTGATTTTTCCGATTTCTAAATCACTGACTGGAGCTCAAAGTGCTAAGCCTTAATCGAAATACTGCTGGCGGGATTAACGGAGCGCCTTAACAGTGATCCACCCTTCATGCTGAGCCACTCAAAAACTCAAAAACCACCTCTAACCACCAATAATTGCTTCCTGACCTTTGCCCTGACAGCCTGACTTTGACATGTCACGTCCTGTTCTGGTTCCCTGGGATTGTCCAGTTGGGGATCAGGAAGGGGGACCCCTGAGAACAAGACATGCTAAAACGAGTCCCCTAGGTTTAGATAGGTTTAATGGGGTGCACTGGAAAGCATGCTGGGAAAATGCAGACTGCAGGTGGTTTATGCGCAGAGAAGGTTCCTGATGATGGAAAAAGTAAGGGTCTATGCCAGTGAAGCCCCTCCAGAGGCCGAACCGGCGGGTTTAGAGGTACTTAAATGGGACAGGAGATGCAAACACGCTATTTCAGTTGGTCTAAGTGAAGTTGGTCTTTGAGGCGCGCCTCCCTTGTGGGTTGTGGCATAGGAACGCAGACAGGAAGCTGAGGATGGATGACTCTTTTTTGCCAGGGTCTAAATCATTCCTCGTTCTCTTTCCCCCTCCCTCCTTCTCTCCCTCCACCTGGAAAAACAGTGGTGAGAGAAATGTGATCCTGACAGAAGGGTAGGGTGCGGAGGGGTGTAGTTGTCTAAGCTGCTTTGCGCCATTACGCTAATGGAGATAGATGTGGGCTGGAATCATCTTCCCTCTTCTCCGCTGGATGGAGAGACTGAAAGAGAGTGAGAGAATATCTACTGTGATGAGCCATGAGGGCTAGTGTATGAATGTAAGAAGAGATGGGAGAGATGGGAATCTGCCGGGAGTTGATGACTGATTGTCTAACTCCCATCACACACGCCTGCTTCATAAGTCTTCACACACTCATGCACACCATTAGATCCTCTTGTCCACCCTTGGCATCACAGGCACAGTACTTCAGTGACTTCAGCCTTACCTCACAGGCAGATTTTCACTGTAAAGGTTTCACTGTAAAACCTAACAACCGAATTTACTAAATGAAATGTTTAAATTAAATGTTTATTTTATTCAAATATTACTTAAAGGTCATTGTACTTAATAGAAAATCTTATGTGAACTCAATAACAGATAATATTATGTAGAACTCAAACTGAATGAGTTTTTAGTTCTAATTTCTAGTTCCCAGCATGCTTTGCTTCCGACTGTTAAAGGAGAGTAGCTAAATGTTCAAATGAAGTGTTATTTTATGTGTGTTTGCTCAAAATTAATATGGGGTAATCTGTTATGTTGGAATTTAAAAGGGTTTCTGAAATGTCTTAGTTTTGGGGTCTAACCATTGTCATGACAATAATATTAAGATTACTATATATGTTGCTTTATTTAAAAAAAAACAATGGCTGTTGTTTGTCTCTTGCTAATAGGTTATGTGCTGGTGTGCTTGTGCTATTGCTAGCTAGCTGTTAAATAAAGAGAGAGTTAATTGACTGATTTTGATTTTAGTAGTTTTATTCAATTTAATTTACATTTTATTCAATTTAAGTTTTGGCTACACAAAGTAAGTATGTTTGTAGTTAAATTTAATATTAAGAATTATTCTCTTTATGTGGACTCAACTGGAATAAGTTCACAGTATTCATAAATATTAGTTTTTAAATGGTTTAAGGCAATCGTTTTTGAGTTACCTTAACTGAAGAGTCAAAAGTGGCATTAACACAAGAGTGAATTTTACAGTGTGGAGAGGACTGTCTGAGTCGAATTAGATAGTCACTGGTGTGTGCCTCAAGGTTCAATGCTCGCTCCTCTTCTTTTCTCAACTTCACTGGAAATTATCATAAAGGCACAGCTTTTCTTTCCAATGCTATGCAAATGATACGCAGATATATCTGTTATTTCAGCCTGATGATTTTGCTGTCTCAGCTCATATCTCCGCTTGCCTTTCAGACATCTCTAGCTGGACGAAGGAGCTTTATTTACAACTAAACCTTGCTAAGAGAAACTTCTTGTAATTCCTACAAACCCGTCAGTTGACCTCAACATCACTGTGCAACATGGGTCTACTCTACAATAACACCAATCAGGAAAATCAGACCATTCCTGTCAGAGAGTGCGGCACAACTTCTTGTCCAAGCTCTTGTCATACTGCAGTGCTCTACTGGCAAGCCTTCCAGTCAGCGCAACAAAGCCTCTCCAGGTGATCCAGAATGCAGCAGCACATCTGGTCTTCAATCAGCCAAACAGAACCCATGTCACACCCCTCCTGATTTCACTCCAATGGCTCATAGTGTCAGCCAGAACCAGATTTAAGGTTTTAAGGCAAAAAGTCACTCTCCAAAACTTTCTCTGTTCTTCTCTGGTGGAATGAGCTACCTCACCCGAACCACTGAGACCATCACATCTTTCAAGAAGCAGCTGAAGACACACCTCTTCCGCAAGAACTTAACTACCCCACACCCTTAAACCAATGCACTTATGCACTTACAAAAAAAACAAAAAACCTTCTCTACATTTCTTCTCTTGTTTCCTAATCTCATTGTCAAATAAACCTGGCACTCTTACAAATATTGTTTCCTCCTTGACAAATTGCTTTTGTTCCTCTCTTGTAAGTCTTGTAAAAGGTGAATGTTTAAAAGTTAAGAATTTAGGACTTAAATAGCCTATTAGCATTGTAACTTGAAGCGTAAAACAAAATAATCATTAGGCCCATCATTTATATAATGTTTATTTTACAGGACAATTGTCGATTTTTATTTGGAGATGCAAGACTATTATCTGTCTTTTTTATATAAAAATTGAGGGGGGAAAGTTGGAAGCTGGAAACTTCCTAATAAAAGGAAAACATAAAGCTTGAAATATGATGCATCTGTGCCTCTCTCTCTCTCTATATATATCTCTCTCTCTCTCAAACTTTTTACTTGCCCTGTCAAAACCATTGCGGTGTGGTGTCAGTCGTGAGTCCTGTATGACATCATCATAATGAGCCCATAATGGTGTAATGCAGCTTCAAATCACCCTGTCTCGTCTGAAACCCACCTGGCCCTTAATGACAAATGACACAGAAAATCAGTAGGCCTACACAATTCTGTGAAAATGACTTCAAGAGTGAGTCATCAGTTGAAGCGAGCCGTGTTCAATCTTAACAACAATCAGGGCTCAGTTTTAAAAAAGCTTTGGCCTGTTATGTTTTTTACACAGGTAGTGATGGAGTAAATGTTTGGTGCATGTTTGAGATATCATGCTATCATGACTTCTTTTGATGTATTTGCCATTAAGGGTATTTTGGATGTCCTACATTATATGTATTATAACTAGGGCCATTGTTTAAATCCACAGGGCCTGGGTAAAATGTATACAGATGGGCCTTCTGCTTCAGCATGCTACATTTTTAAATGAGATGTCATGTCAGAACTAACTAATTAATTAGACAAGTAAAAAACAATATGTAATTTAACAATTAAATTCAAACAGCCTATTGCCATATTGTAAGTGTGAAATGAAATTTGTTTAGGTTTAGTTCGCTCATTTAAAGGGTTAGTTCACCCTTTGGCTGAAAGAAGAAAGTCATATAGGCCTACACTGGCTTCAGGGTGAGAAAATTATGGGATCATTTTCATTTCATTTCATCAACTAACACTTTAATCCCACCAGTAAATTATAATAAATAATAAGTAGCTAACTGATTGATCCACAGCATAAAATTGTTA
Organism: Semotilus atromaculatus; assembly: GCA_031834385.1. NCBI lineage: Eukaryota > Metazoa > Chordata > Actinopteri > Cypriniformes > Leuciscidae > Semotilus > Semotilus atromaculatus. The sequence goes on along the minus strand of JAULUF010000050.1, from coordinate 1,994,016 downwards.
CATGATATTAAGTAAAAATATATTTTAACTTTGTAGATTAAGGACCAGGAATAAAACACATAATTTTGTAGAATTTTACCAATCTTAGATAAATATAAATTTGTATCATTGGGCTAGCTAGAAGGTAAATTTGGGAATGGGTTAAATGGGTTAAGGCCTGCTGCCATCGTGTGGCTTTTCAACGATACGTTTCTGATGGTGGTTTCAGCTGATAGGGGTCGCTAGAGGTTTAGTGTCATATAAACGCGTCACAGACGAGGAAGGATAAAATCGAAGGAAAGCACATAACAAGAAGAAGGTGGTGAAGAAGAGAGCACAATAGCAGCGCAAAGCACGCAGTGACGCAGATATGGTGGTGCAAATTAAAGTCGAATACTGGTGAGTGTTTTCACAACAGATGTATTCGTAAATGATCTGAAATGCTGTGTGATTTACCACCTTTTATATCTCTACTGGGGTAAAATATCTTCCGAATTGTGTTAGATTAACCAGATCATGCAGATTACCAACTCTGCTATCTGTGTTATCACAACACGGTTCATGATCCCCGTCTCCATTGTGTTTATAGTAGAGATAGAGAAATGAAGCCTTTTAAATCGTTGAAGCTTTTCTCTGATTGCTTCGTGGAAAGATTGGAAGCATCAAATGTGTTGCAAACAGTGCCATCTTGTGGCAGGTCAAATTTACAGCAGCCATAAGCTGGCCATAAGCTGTTTTATCCATTAATTAAGCACAGAGAAAAGCCTGACAACGCTAAATATTCAGTTTTCTGATCATATAATTCCCATATTAAAGTGTGGCAATAAACTAAATGTAACAATAATTATAATAATACCAACAGAGTATTTTGAGGCGAGTAAAGGGTGCTCTAATTATTTAGTTTTTTTATACTGTTTATATGGCAGAGTATATGAGCATGTAACAAAAGCCATAGGGGTATAGGCTTTATATATGTTTATATATCGTTTTTATATATGTGTGTGTATGTTAGAAAATAGAGTTGAACCTCCAAAAACTCTTTTAGAGTAGTCTGGATTCAAACATTCCGACCACGCAAAATTAAGTAGTCACGTGACCGGAAAGAAAGTGAGGCTTCGTTTTTCGTAGATCACGTGTTTCTCTGAAAACAATACGCGCTCTGCCAAGGAGCTATAGCCTATGACAATTTGCGCTGCAAACTCGATACATGCTTTGAAGCTTCGGTCGGTGTCATATATAATGGTGCGTTCAAGTCATTTTAAAGATCGCATTTACGAGTTGAACCCACATGAACGCCACCACAATGTCGTAAATACGAGTGAGAAGCTCGGGAGTTTCTTTAAGCCCCGATCTTTACCATAGACCGTATAAGAAGTGGACAGAGCCATCTCATTCGCCTTATTCACCTGGCGGCCATTTTGAAAACGCAACGCCGCTGAGGGGTACACTAACCCGGAAGTTGCTCGCGACGCTGCAGCACCAGCAATGGAAACTCCAGTGTGGACCACCAATCTTTCCTGTATGCCCGACTTAACGATGCAAAATGTGAAGCAGAGTGCCAGTGACATTAAACATCCCCCGGGCTGTGTTAATTAAGGGATACACTACCTGGATCGAAGGTTTTATCCACGACATTGAACGCAAGAATGGGCGCCAATTTACCTCAGTTTCTGCGAGCTTGTAGCAGCTAGAGGTAGTAAGCTTAGCAGTGAGTGATATGGAGTTGTTGACTGTGTACTATATAAGATTAGAATCTATACAAATCCGTAACCATCATTATTTTTATTCTTTATGAATCTATACAAATATGTGAACTTGTAATGTCACCATAGCACCTTATCATTGTCCTTGTGTAACAGGATCAGTCCCTGTCAGACCTTATAATCACTTCTCATGCTCTTTACTTTTACATAAGTTACCTGTGAGTGATTTGATTGTTTTACATGTATGTGTGTGTATGTATACGCTACTGGATGTGTATCTATCTAAATAATAAAGTACAATTGAATTACACATGGATGATTTCCTTCATAACTTTATAATTTAATACACCGGAACCAGAACAGGTATAAGAAAACATTAAAAAAAAAAATTAATTGGCACTCTGGTTTGTAAAGGTAACTTTGTATATAGAAATTGGTACAGGGGAATAATGTAAAATGGCCTGCCTGTATACTGTAAGCTTGGAAAAGGAACCAGAACATCAGAAAACACCATTCTTACGTTCAATGTCGTGGATAAACCCTTCGATCCAGGTAGTGTATCCCTTAATTAACACAGCCCGGGGGATGTTTAATGTCACTGGCACTCTGCTTCACATTTTGCATCGTTAATTCGGGCAGACAGGAAAGATTGGTGGTCCACACTGGAGTTTCCATTGCTGGTGCTGCAGGGTCGCTAGCATACTTCCGGGTTAGTGTACCCCTCAGCGGCGTTGCGTTTTCAAAATGGCCGCCAGGTGAATAAGGCGAATTGGAACTCAGTTGAGACAGTTGAACCATTGCAACATGCGCAGAGCTGCAGCGCCGCCATCTTGGACTGAACGCAGCACAGCTGTCATAGAATTGAACGCGGTTTCATCCCATTCAAAAGCGGTTAAGGGAACTAAATAGTTAGTTTCTAGTTTTTAATATCTTTATAGCCTAAACTAAAACGGCGTGTTGAATAATGTACAACAAAATAATGCTTATGGTTCGGTTTATAATTCATAGAGCTGAAGCTGTCAAATGGGCTATTTATTTAGCCTACCCCAATAACTTGGGGATAACTCCCGTTTTCATACACAGCACAATTTTACAACACCAGTCACATCAGCCCATGTTCCTCATGAAATGATTGACAAATTCCTTGAAAAATCCAAACCACAATGAACAGTGAGTAGGTGAAAGGGGCCCGTGTTAATTTCGTTTTTAATTTTTTTCACAGAGGAAAACGAGACGATAACTAAATGAAACCCGTTTTAATTACATGACGAAAATGTATTGACAACGAATGAAAAGTAGATGAAATGTTAGGGAGGGACAATTGGGGAAGAGATCCATTCAGAACTGATTTGCGTTTGTGGAAGATGCGCACATTTGAATTGTAACGGGCGGATACCCGGCGGGACAGGAGTGGGCATGCGCTTTTAATGCATGTCTCATAAATCGTTAATTTAAACGTCTGGGAGAAAGAGAAGAGCAGACATATGGATAGATTTGAATAAGAGTGACGACGCGAAAGAGAGCTTTATTCTGTATTTTTCACACACACCCGTGTTTACGCCTGAATGGACAAATACACACAACATTGTCTAAATGTCCGTTTTGGAGAGTATTCATGTAAACGCATGTTTACAGAATCTGATGTGCATCACAGTGCACACTCGGTCTAAACCTAATGCCGTCTGTAGGCTATTTAACAACAAAATAAAAAGAGAAAAGCATGCACTGCTCTTTAATAGCTTTAATAAGGATTCATTATATTTAATTTATCAAATATTTCTCCTTGAAAGAATAAAGAATAATGTAGCATATGTAAGTTAAAGACTGCACAATCATTCATTGAAAAAGAAAAAAGAGACTTCTATAGGAGAAGTGTTTTTATTTAATTTTAAGATTATTTTATGTCACAGTGCTAAATCTGTCTGTATTTCATGCTCAAACTTTAAAAATTACTTTAAAGAACACTGTTTTCTTTGTTTCCAATTATGTCCAGCCATACTGCTGTAGTTGTGCTAACGGTAAAGCCGTTGGTTCAGTCCAAAATGGCGGCAGCGCTACAGCAGCGCCATCTAGCGACTTGTCAAAACTGCAACGGAGTTTCGCCTCTTGTTACTTCTATACTCTTTGCTCAAACTAAGCTCGATGACGTGAGCACCATGTCTGACAGATGTAAATATTCTAGTAGCTGTGCGTGAAAACTGCCAACGTTGATCTTGCAGAGACGGCGAGCTTGAGCAAAGAGTTCTTTGGCGTGAGTGAGCAGGAGTAAGTAATTTGTATAGTTTTTATTTTAAAATTTAACTCCAGTACGCCATATTAAGTTAATGCATTGATTGCCTGTGAGCTTCTCCTACTGTCTGTACGGTAATTTCTCTACTGTGCGACAGGGCGTCGAGTGGTTATGACGCAATCGTTAGCCTATTTTTACAAAAACTGTTTCTACGGGGCCATAATGTAACATAGAAGGTAATGGAGCCCTTTATACATTGTCGTGTGTCTTTAGAAATAAATAATGGACAAATGGAGTCTTTAAACGCCTCCGATGTAAAGTTGTTCACTGTCAAAGTGACGCCAAAATGAATGGGAGTCAATGGGAATGCTAACGCAAGTGAAGTTCTGCTACAAGATGGCGGCACGCGGCCGGTTTCAACTTCCGGTCGATGGATTACCCCCTTGATCTTTACGAGTTGGGGGCGTGCCAGTGAGAAACATGTCAGAATACCACAATATTAAAGGTATTTAGCAGTGATACTTTCAGGCTTTTCTGTTTACAGTGAATTAAGCTAATTGTCTTCACAGAATATTATGGCATTATAATATAACAATATAATATGTAACAAAGTTTGCAGTGGCTTCATAAATTAATTAAAAAACAAAGTACATCTGATGCACATTTCTTTGTTCTTAATTTTCTAGAACTAGAGTTTAAAGGGTCACGGAAGTGCTTTGTATGATGCGTTGACTAAATTTCCACTGGAACAGGAAGCTAAGGTGGGACATAATGAATGCCTCCTCCCCCTTTTCAAATAGCCAATAGCATTTAGTTGACCTCACAGACTGCAAGTCGTACTTGACACCACCATGGAAGCGAATCTGAGCGCTGATAAAGTGTGAATACATTCTAGCAATTTCATTCTTAACCAATGTACTGTTGGAAAAAGGAATATATTTACAATGTGTACAATAAAACAATTCCGAAAAAATAACATTACGATGTCCAGATATCATTTTAAATAGTAGGCTACATTGGGTTTAATTTATCATTTATTGAGATCTACGAATATATTGTTAGCGCCGAGAATTTTGCATAGAATGCAAAGATATTTTGTGGGCTTTAATGGTCGAGTAGTAGAACTTTTGCTACGTGTGTCAGAGGTTCTGGGTCCTAATCTGCACTCTAATTGTATAGTTTTTTGTTTTTTTTTACCTCATCAAAACCAAATGTTTATCTGTGGTTGTATATTAAGCTGGGACACATTTTGGTGCATTTAGTTTCATGATTTCACCAGAGCGAATGGAGAGTCTCTGCAACGGCGTTAAGCGATAGATTGAAGCGCGCGTCCGTGTGAAGACTGTGTGCGAGCCACAAGAGAACACTATCCGCACCACTGATAGCAGCGGCAATGAGCTTAGCAGCTTGATTTAAGAAAAAACACATTTCAGCGCTAGAACGCCTTTTTTTAAACCATCGAACGAAATTAATACCCTGCTAGTTAACTGGAGATGTTTTATTTTTGTATTAGGAACATCCATGCCGCAAGAGGTTTAAAAAAGTAGTGAGGACAATGACCGTGACACAAACCCATATTGCTCCGTGGCGTGTCAATGCATGGTCGCTTTGGCCAGGTGGTATTTATAGCTTAGGCCCCCTTTAACACTTTAGATTCTAGAAAGTGTTTGATTGGACAGAATGTGATGAGAAGCTGAGGTCCGCGGTGATGTCATAAAAATCTGTGATCCAAAGCAGATGTGATGGACTAAGTTTTGAACTCTTATATCTCCTAAATGCAAATTTTGTCGTTGTTTTGGAACACACCAGCTTATTCATAACCTTAAAGCTAACATATTCATACTAAAAGCTAAAAAAAACTTAAATTTTGATTTCAGAGGGCCTTTAAGAACCTTCCTTTTATTTTTGTGTAATTAAGAAAAAGTACACTGCCATCTTACTCCATCGAAAATGACTTGACCGTACCTGCCGTCAAACGTGACTTCCCACCTCGTAAGTACAAACTTCCCAGGAGGACTTGAACGCACCATCACATCACTAGTTTATAGCTAAATGTTATGCACTGCATCATATTTTAACACGAGCTGTTCTCCAGAATGCCTGTCATGTCTTGTAAACAGTAATATATTGATAGTTTGATAGAGAAGTGGTTTAAAGATCGTTTAAGATGTTTCATGTTCTATGGGATTTCACCAGAGTGACTGCAGTAACTATGCTATAAATCGTTTAGGAAAGAGGTTTTAAGACAGTACAGATTAATGGACGCCCATCTAGAATCTCAAGCAACACGGAAACAAAAACTATTTTCTCAGTTACATTTTAGAGTAACTTTATTGATATGGAAAAACTTGTATTAATGTCACACATTAAACAAAACAAAAAAGTGCATATATACACTACCGGTCAAAAGTTCGGGGTCAGTAAGATTTATGTTTTTAAATGAAGTCTCTTCTGCTCACCAAGGCTGCAATTATTTGATAAAAAAAAAACACAAAAAAACAGTAATATTGTGAAATATTACAATTTAAAACAGCGGTTTTCTATGTGAATATATAGTGAAGTGTAATTTTATTCCTGTGATCAAAGCTGAATTTACAGCATCATTACTCCAGTCTTCAGTGTCACATTTTTTTAATTATTATAATATGAAATTATTATAATATGATGCTCAAGAAACATTTATGATTATCCATGTTGAAAACAGTTTTTTACATTTTTATTTCAGGATTCTTTGATGAATAGAAAGTTCAAAAGAACAGCATTTATTTAAAATATAATCTTTTCTAACATTATAAATGTCTTTACTGTATAACTTTTGATCAATTTAACTCATCCTTGATGAATAAAAGTATTTTCTAATTTCTTTCCCCCAAAAATAAAAAATAAATTTTTACTGACCCCAAACTTTTGAATGGTAGTGATTAATGTTACAAAAGCTTTCCATTTCAGATCAATGCTGTTCTTTTGAACTTTCTATTCATCAAAGAATCCTGAAATAAAAATGTAAAAAACTGTTTTCAACAGTTTAATATTATATATAATATTAGGAAAAAAACACAATAACTGAACTATGAGGAAAGTTATGTGCAACTTTCTAGTAAGGTCTATGAGCTCGATTTCTATCTCCAGTGAGTGATCACAGTGATAGTTATGGTATTCTCTGTTCTAGTCTGTTTGTCAGACAAAATCTCTTACACTAGTTGCCATGCATAGTCAGTTTGCCTGGAACCAAACGTATGTTGAGATGCATTATTCCAGTTGGATTCAGTCTCCTCTTCACTCTTTTGTGTTGCAGTGGTGGATGAGGGTACGAGCCCCGCTATCAGCAGCTCAAGCAGGTCGTCACTGCTGAGTTCACTGATGCGGATGTGAGTGGCTTCGTCGGCCGGCAAGGTATGTTGCAGATTTATGACCATGCAGTGATTTTCCAATCATGCAAAAAAGAATTGTCAGGACACATCATCAGCCTTTCTGTTTCTCTTTTGCAGGAAGCTTTGAGATTGAGATCAATGGACAACTGATTTTCTCAAAGATGGAAACCAGTGGCTTCCCCTATGAGGATGATGTGAGTAAATATCTCGCCACTGGACAGGCTTTTCAACTGTAAAATGTTAATAGTTTTTCCATATGTGTGCTTACATATCTCCTTTTATCTCATCCACAAGATTATGAATGCTATCCAAAGAGCCTACGATGGCCACCCGGTGGAGAAGATCACCAAGAGCCAGCCACCTTGTGTCATCCTCTAATGTTTCACCTCTTAACCCTTCCCTTTTGGCTCTCAAGACACCTGAATCACTCCTCAAAGTCTAATATGTCAAGATTTTGAACGGTTCCGTTTTAAAAAGCAACGTTTAAGCATCTAGATCCTTAAATGTCTCCTCTTCACTCCTCCTGTCTGGTTGCTGGACGTTAATGATTATCGTAACTCTAAAGTGAGAAGTTACGGTATGAGGCCTGCAGTCTGTGCTTCCTTTTAAGCAGGAGGAGTGAGACGGGGGGACGGTGAGGAGGAGGCCAATGGAAGGGTTGAAGGGATAGGTCACCCAAAAATGAAAACTCATGTTGTTCCAAACCTGTTTGAGTTTCTTTCTTCTGTTGAACACAAAAGATATTTTAAAGAATGTTGGTTGACCGGTGATGGACCCCATTGACTTCCATAGTTGTTCAGCAGAAGAGAAAAACTTTTAGAAAAATAAATTGGAAAGGACAAATAATTTGAGTGTACAAATAACTATCCCTTAATTATTTTTATTGTTTTTGTTATAGCCACATTGCCTACTGGAGTCACTGTTCATCTGCTTTTTGGTTTAACATACTGTGTTTGGTTTAGGTTTTTCTTTTAATTTTTTTTGTGTATTAAAGTAATGTACTAAAACAACTGCTGTAAGAAGAAAACGCCTAAATCTTGGGTGTGTGAGTGCATACATTGTCATTTTTCAAGTGTCCCTTATGTCCACCAACCTATAATCAGCATGAACCGATCATAAATAAATGAATTTAATATTGGTGAGTACTTGAAATGTTGTTTAAAATACTGTAGGGTGTATATTAGACCAATTTTTCTTGGTGTCAAAGCTCAGGTGATTGCCTCTTGCAAGCATTTTGTGCAGTAGTTTTATTATTTTCAATGTAGTGTTATAGAATGCATTATCTTTAAATTAAACCAAATAGCTGTTTAAGGGCATTTATGTGACCTGCAGACACTGCTGCATGATGACCATCGTGTTTTTGTTTTGTGTTTTTAGAAACTAATGAACATGTTTATAACACAACATGGCAAGTAATATTGTTAATTTAAATAAACTGCAATAGGAAATTACTTTCAGGAGTTGGTAGTTGTGCAATCATGCTTCATCACCGACAGGGGCGGGTGTTGTGAGGTTTTGCGCTCGTGCACGGCTGGACGCGAAGTCGGAGCAACACCCGCCCCTGTCGGTGATTGGGTGAAACACTCTTTGTTTTGGTTTTGAGTGGTGGTGTACCCATTTGTTTTTGTGTGCAGATCTCAGAGCCTAGGCTGCATACAGAGACGCGGTTTTTGGATGGCATGCTTATGGGGCGGGCAGCTAGCGGATCGTTAGGAAAGATTGGATGAATGTGATCATTTATGTTTCTGCCTTTTTTGGAGATGGTCCTCAATGCAGAACATGAAATCCACGGGGAGGAGTCGGATCCAGATCCAACTCCTCCCACCTTACATATACCTAAACCTACCCAGCTCCACCCCCTGCTCCGCCCCCTGGATCTCGTGTACTGCAATGAGGTGCTACTGCTTTTTTGGGCCTGAAATGACTGATACAACCTTTAAGGTGGTAGATCAGATCTAATTCAATGTAGTGCTGTGGGGTGGGAGTTTCTGTTTTTGGCTGGGAGGAGAAAAAATATGACGATAAAGTAAGCTTTTCATTTAAAACAGCTATTTGTATATCAAAATTAGTGCGGTCAAATCGATAAATTGCATTTAACATAAGTTTTTATTAATGTGTGTGTGTGTATATATTTATATATATATATATATGTCTCTATGTATAAAATGTGTACACATTTATGCATGCATGTGTGTGTATATATACACATATATATATATATATATATATATATAAACACAAACTTTCATGTTAGATGTGATTAATCCATTTGACAGTACTAATCAAAATGCATATTAAATCTAAATGTAAACCTTGTAACACACTTTTACTTTCAGTGCTGCATACCCTGCTGAAATGGGCTTAAACCATAAATGGCTTTCTGATCAGGCCGGAAGACCAGCTTACCAACCAGCAAACCACCCGACGCTGGCTTTAAACTAGTTTTACAGACTGTAAAGTGTAACCCCGGGGCCTGTACCATGATGGTAATTGAACAAACTCAGGGTTGCAGGATCAGTTTTGAGTTGACAAAACCAAACTAATCCAACCAGCCTTTGTTGGTTGCATGATGCTGATCATCAACTTTCACTGTCAGGCTTTGATCCTGAGTTTAGGTGTGACATCAGTACCGAACAGCCAACCACATGCTGAGAAAGAGTGAAACTGTGATTCATTTCTCACGAGAGAAGCAGCGCAATTCACTTATTAAATATAAGTATTAAAATATTAAGAATTTAAACAAATGTACACAGCAAGAAGAAAATGGATGTCTATGAAAGAGGACAACTAAAAGAAAAAGTCTCGCTACTGTATATCAGTGCAAGTACAAGTTATGAATTTAGTTTAGAGATAATTGCACATTTAAGCTCATATGTAGTTATTTTGTAGCTTCATCTATTGATTCTAAAGCGTATTTATATTAGCCTACCTTTATTTATTTATTAATTTAAACTATATAATAATAATTGATGAACTAAAATTGTACATGTGTGATCGAGTTAAGGGTATAATAATTACATAAATAATATCTTTACTGGTAAATCATACAACTGTATTATTCTAAATCAGCATTACTAAAAGCCAGACGATTTTGTCTTCAGAATTCTTCAGAATTCATTTGCTATGTAGTGACCTTTAATTTGGAGTAGAAACAGGTGGAGTGACTTTGTCCTTTGCTCACAGCTGATTGGTCCAATTTCGGTTTGAGATCTCTTACCTGGAACATAACAAACATAACCTGCCCCGGAACGTGAGTTACTATGGTGATGAACACTGCTAAAAGCCAAACCGCGTTCATGGTGCCTAAAACCCATAAGCGCAAAATAAACTGAAACATACCTGATCTCCACCTAAACCGGCTTCATGGTACAGGCCCCCGATTTTAATGGTTTACGATGTTTTAGTCGTTGTTGTTGTTGTTTTTTCAGAAGTAGGCCTATATCAGTGTTTTAGTGTACTCAACAAATAAATAATAATAAAAGGTATGCACCTGTTCACATTTTGAAAGGCAATGAGCAGTTACGGCCCTTTGGAGGCGTGTCAAACAGGTGGAGGTGAGCAGGGTGTAGCCGACCGTCCTGACGCAGCTGTATCCAGTGGGAAGAGTGCAGAGTGTTGTTTTCGGTCTCCTCGAACAACCAGGTAGCCGTCATTAACCTCCACAGGTCAGAAGCTAAAGACATCATGGTGGTGAAGATAAAAGTCGAATACTGGTAAGCTCATTTACACTCTGCGTAACTTACATCTTTAAAGTAGGCTATGATTTTAAATCCGAACCATCTTATTTCAATGCTAATATATTGGTATGTGTTTTGTTTTTTGTCTCAAAAATCTACTGAGCTGCGTACCACATACAATTGGTTATAAATCACGCACTTTAAAGCAGATGTGGCTTCATCCGAACGTGTCTGGGAAGTACGAATATTTACCGCGAATCGGTTCTTTTGAACCGTTTGTTTAAAGAATCGGTTAAAAAACGATACAGCGATTGTTTACCTCATTGCGTGTGACATCATAGACATATGATGTCTATGTGTGACATCCCCAGCGTGGTTTATTATACATGCTTAAAAAGGTTCAAATAAAGTCCTATATTTTGTTTAACAATGATTTATCGTGTTTATTGTTCTTGTGTCCCAGTTAAATTTGTCGCAGCCATGATTCATGAAAACGGTTAAAACCTAAATATAATTTGTATTCACATTAAACAATGCTTAAAAATTATTTACATCATGGACAATGAGTCATTGAACAACCACTCGGACCGTGAATGAATCGTTGGACCGGTTAAAGGCTGGGGGAAGTGAAGTTCCCGGTTTAAGTGATCGTGTGTGGTGACTGAAAAAGCCGGTTACACGGGCAGAAGTGACTGCGCATATTTTGAACGAAAATAAAAACTACTGCTCTCTACCCCACCAGCGGTGGATGAGGCTACGCGCCTCGCTTCCTGGAGCTGAAGCGAGACATCAACGCGAAGTTTCCTGATGCGGAGGTGGCTGGCTTCGTGGGCAGGAGAGGTCGAGTAGCCTACACTGTGTCCTTCTGATATCCTATTCACCATTTCCTCTAGTCCGTGTGTTTTACAAAATAGGTTTCAACTCCAAATTCTCCTTTAAGCTAAATACGTTAGCTTACTTAAAGGGATAGGTCACCCAAAAATTAAAATTCAATCATTTAACTTACTCACCCTCATGTTGTTCCAAACACAAAACAAGATATTTTAAAGAATGTTGGTTATCAGACAGTTGATGGACCCCATTGACTTCCATAGTTGTGTTCAGCAGAAGAAACTTATGACAAATAATTTGAGTGAACTATCCCTTTAATTATTTTTTGTTAAAGCCACATTCCCTACTGGAGGCACTGTTCATGTTTTTTATGTATTTTTTTTATGCGTTATGATAAACTAATGTACTAAAACAATTGCTGTAAGAATGAAACCATACAATGTTCAGGCCATACATTGTTTTTGAGTGCATAAATTGATAGTTCACCCAAAAATTTAAATTCTTCTATAATTTTCTCACCCTCAAGTTGTTCCAAACCTGCATGAATTTATTTCTTCTGCTGAGCACAAAAGATATTTTAAAGAATATGGGTAACCAAACAGAGGATGGGACCCCATTGACTTCCATAGTAATTGGGGGGGAAATTATTATGGAAGTCAATGGGGTCTATCAACTGTTTGGTTACCCATATTCTTCAAAATATTCTTCTTTAAAACTTAAATTCCCCATTAATAATAGACCGTAACAGTGTCACCTGTCTGTGGCCAGTATATTAACATACAATCTCTTTCCTTTTCCTTGTAGGAAGTTTTGAGATCGAGATCAATGAACATCTGGTCTTCTCAAAGTTAGAAACGGGTGGTTTCCCTTATGATGAGGATGTAAGCATCAGCAAATATTACTTACTTTAGTTGTTTGTAATGTGTGTAATAGTTTGTAAAGCACAGTGCATCCTAAAAATTTGAGAGAGAGAGAAAAATATTTTAGTGCAAGTGCCTTGGCTTTTTTTTTCTCTCTTATTTTTATGATTTATACCCAACTAAAGAGCACCTTCTGGGATAATTTTTATGAGGTCCTTCCTGCATTCCAGCAGAATCCTTTGACTTCATGTGTGCTATTGAGTTAAATGACATTTTATATGAGTAAAAAAATTTTTCCTGAGCCCTGAAACTTATCACTGACATCACAAAAAAACAAAAACAAAGAGAGCATAAGTTATGTATCAATGGCTGATTTTCTATGTATTTACAGGAACAAAACTCTTACTATACCTGGCCTTTCTACACATCGGTAACCTATAGTTCAAATTAAAATAATTTTAGTGGGTGGTCTGGGGCGTTTAAGATTTTTTGTGCCTTTCGTAACGTGAATGTAGAGACATTATCTGATAAATTAGGGGTAGGGATAACAATAATTTTACTTGCTAATTATCTTTACGAAAGTGTTCTTGTTGGTAACCGTTAGCATATGAAAAAATCAAATGGCACCATAAATAAGGACTGGCTCAATAATACTGTGATATAAAAGAAGACGAGGCAAAACAGACAAGTGTCTAAGTTTACGAATAGCTGTCAGTCTTGGTTGACAGCACTTGTAATGCCCTAGTGTGTGCTGGTTGAAGTTGAAATTTTGATCCAAAGTAGTGCCGAGATAATTGAAATACTCCACCCTTTCAACTATCTCTCCGTTAGTGGTAATCCTAGAAGCATGAATCTGTGTTTTTGGGGAGTTTTAAGACCAGTTCCTTAGTCTTTGAAATATTGAGGTGCAGAAAGTTATCCCCACACCATGTACTAAAATGTGCTATAGAACGTTCATAGTCCAAAACAGAGTCATTGTCCTTATTAAGCAGAGCAAGAATGGCTGTATCATCGGCATATTTAAGGTAATGAGTATGTACTAAAGACTTAAAACGTAGGATTATCCTTTTACATTTTTATAATGTAAGTTTGTTGCTTTAAGACAATAACACAAACTGAATTATGAGAACATAGTCACCAAAAATGTGAAACAAATCAATAGATTGCTGCTCTGCGCACTCCACTAACACCATGAGGCTGGGCTGCGAACAGTCTCTCATCTATGGTGAACATTGGTGACTGCTTTTCCTGCACTATCCTCTCCAAATGAACCATTTAAATAAAGTTGTCCAGAAATGTGTAGTTCAGCACAATTTTATATTTGTTTTACAAGTATTAATCAAAAGATTTGAAGACATTGAAAAACAAAGTTAGCCTACATATTTAAGTGTTGTTGTTTTTTAATTCTCCTAAATTTCCTTTGTCCAATTCCTGCAGATTATGGAGGCCATTGTTAAGGCTAAGGATGGCAAGCCTGAGAAGATCTCCAGAAACCGTAAAGAGTGCATCATCCTCTAATGCTCATTACCGTGTCAGCAGAGATGAGCTCCCATCCTCTGTCTGGTCCACATGAGCATCTTATTGGTCCATTGCAGAAAATGGTTTATTTGTTTTGAAAATCTTCACTTCACTGTCTCCTTTATGGCTCTAGTTTTTTGGCTCTAGTTTTTTGGACGTAAATGATTGCTGTAGCTTAAAGTTCATAAGTTATGGTATGAGGCTTCAGTCCAAAAAATTATAAACCGAAGTTGAGTAATAAAGAGGATAGTGAAGAGAACGGTTCCCAACTTTTTTTTTTTTTTTAATTATTTGACAGCCAGAATAATGTTGTATAAGAATAAAACTAGACATGCATGATATCTCATGAATAAAAAGATTACTTGCATTGGAGTAGAATATCAAAGATAATGTTATTAGAATATAAACTATAGTGAAATAGAAAAATGGGGTAGAGGCAGGGCTGGACTGGGACAAAAAATTGGCCCGGGCATTTTGGCCCAGACTGGCCCACTACATACGAACATAAACACAACTGAACTTTGTACGCCCTTGAATATGTATACCAACACCGCCTTGTAATGACTGAGCAGGAATGGGTAAGAGTTAATAGATGAGATAACTACTAAGTGTAAAATACAATTCTCCAATTGCATTGGCAATACCAGTGTTTCTCACAAGATGTTTCAATAGTATCAGTGAGTGTACCTCTGTCCCTCTAGGGGGGTTCGTGGGCATGCTCCCCCTAAGAAAATTGTGCTTTGTAATGTTAAATTCATCAATCTGGTGCACTTTGAGAGTTCAAAATTAAGAGCTCCAACCCATATTCAGTGTGTAAATTGAACAAAGAAAAACTCAAAACTCGTTTAGTTGTGATATAGTGTCTGTCTACATTACTACATAATTAATCATAGTTATAATATTAATCACATGACAGTAATAGCCATATATTGTAAAACACATGCACTGAAAAATAAAAGCAACTTTCATAATTAGTTTAGAACTAATTTCTATACTTGAAAGAGATAAACACATTATCTTTTCTTTTGATGGAAACTGCATCGAGCTTTTATTTTGGCAGAAAACATGGTAGAGGGCAGTTAGTAAGATTGCTTGATTAATTTGGGGGGATGCCCTACTGAAACTGATGGATGAACACTGTAAAACTCACATTTTGTTTCTTTATTGCATAGGCTATTGCATAGGCTTATTTTTTGCTTTACCTATTTCAGAAACTTTACTGTTTTTTTTTTTAAATCATTGGATGAACAGTAAATTAAGTTTAGTTTATGAGAATCAAAAAAATATATATTTCAATATATATTTAATATATATTGATCTCAAAGGTAATTGGCTCATCATTGGCTCATCATTTTAGATTTATAAAATGATTTCTGTGGTACATGTAATGCATAAATAAATAGTTTCTGAAAATATTTGTAGATTGTTTTTGGTTTGTCACATTGGCTATATCTAAAATAGAACTCTTGTTAAACCACTTTGCTTTAGGCTAGTAAATTTATAGTAAAATTCATAAACTTTAATCATATTGCATTCGACTTAGGGCAGCAGTAAATTATTTTATTGAAATCCTTCAGGTTGTAAACATTTTTCACCAGCAGAGGGCGTTTTTCATTGCTGTTCAGTATATTTGCTATCATATTAGTTTCTGTCCATGCATTAACAAAAAGGAGCCGAAACTGTTTAAATGGAGCCATTTATAATGAAGATTTCTTATACTTATGAATAAAATATATTGTTTTACTAGCAATCATTTGCAGTGAAGCATTTCACAAGATTCAGTTGTGTAGTGTACTGTGAAAAATGTGAATTAAGCAACAACAAAAAAATATAATCTATAAGAGTCAATATAACACATCTCAGCTTTTGTAAGAGAAAAAACACACATAAGTCCCTGACACCAACATTCATCAAAGTCAAATGTAATGGTGCTTACATGGGGAGTTTCCAACACGGCACTGTAATTTTCAAAATGAAAATTCTGTAAACGCCCTTAAAGCAGCCGGTGATAGTTTGTGTGTGTGTGGTTATCACAGAACAGTCAATCTTTATCAGAAAACGCCAGAGACTGCAGAAGAGACACACCTACGCATACACACATGTGCTGTTCAATATTATATGTGCAGTATATCATGAACGCTGGGGAATATCATACAAACACTTTATAAGGCACATTGGTGTTATTGTGAAGAGCAGAGATGCTCTCAAGAGCAAGAATACTGAATAGCAGTGTAATTTTTATTGTTTATTCTGACAATAAAAATTCAATTAATGAATTACTTTAATAATATCCAGTATATTATGCATTCACATATTCTCATTCAAAAGGCAAATGTTGAGCCTGTTGATGTAAAACAGTTTTGATTTTTGGCAAGATTTTACTTTGTGGTAAAACATTTGTTGGTTAAATTTGTCTCAGTTACATTTGTGTTGTCAGTAGGCCTATATTTTTTTTTTAAAAAACTGAATTGATCCAAAATATTTAACAAAAGACGAATCTAATCAATTTTAAACCAACTGAATCATTGCTAGAGTAAATATTTACAATCATAGAAAACGTCAGCTATTGGTTTTAGTGTCTAAAATGTGTCACACACACACACATACACGCTCTATGAAGAGTCTCTCCAGACTGGCTCAGTAATCATGCAACAGGGTGCTTGGCTTCGGTTACTGTTGTTCACAGGTCATGTGATGCTCTTCTCTGGAGATGCTGTTATTCCATCCCTTAATAGGTCTCATATGCAGGACTGAGCATTAATTGCTCACGTACTCCTGAAAGGTCTCTAGTCACATGCATGCTTACATCATTTATGTGTTGTCAGTGGACTGTAATCGCTGCCTGATGTCCCCAGTGAAAAGGTGCTGTCATAAAGGCGTGTATTCCTCCCCATGGACTTTTAAGGATCCATAATAATTGCAGGGACAGGCCTGTCCAATCCTGCTCATGAAGAGCCACCTTTCTGCAGAGTTCTGCTCCAACCTGCCTGGAAGTTTCTAGCAATCTTGAAGACCTTTATTAGCTGGTTGAGATGTGTTTAATTAGGGTTAGAGTTAAACTCTGCAGGAAGGGGGCTCTTTCCAGGAGCAGGATCTGTGTGGATCAACCTGCCTTGCTCGAGGCCACAGTGGGAATGATCCTAGAAGATGTCAGAAGTGCTCTGTTTTCTCAGTCTATGTCACTTGGGATTGAAACCTCAAACTTTCTAATGGCAGCCCAAGACCCTTGACCACTTGGCTACCCCTATCTCCATGTTTCAGGTAATGTGTCACAGTCACATTAGTTATTGTTTTGTCTTTAAATATTAAAAAAATTGAGTTGTTCGTATGTATTGTATATACATTGAATGTTTGTGTCTGAAGGCTCGTGTAAATGTGAGTGCAGTGGTTAAGGGTCTTGGGTGTGTGGATGTTGAGTCAGTCTCATTTCATATTTTCAGTTACTTTCAAGAAATCATTTTCCCAGCATGCGTTCACCTCAGGCCCAGTGTACCAGGGCTGTAATCGCCGTAAACATAATGAGCGGTTCCCCCAATTCACAGTTTTCCCCACAATCCTAAACATTATTTCAATCCTTTCATTGATTTCAAATGAATGTCATTTAAATATACACAAGAAAAAATCACACATTGTAATTTAGGAAATTTTACTGAAAAGCTATATTTTGTACTTTATTCCAAACGGGAAAAATTAGTAAAACACTGATCACTGTGATTTCTTCTTCTAATAACAGACCTAAAGTATTAAGGTTGATGAGGGCCATGTAATTGTAATGGAAGTCTGCTTAAACCAAAAACATTTGATGCCCCCACATAATGTGTCAGAAAGATTAAATGTTGTTTGTTTTTTTAAGGGCAGTAATGTCACATAGTGAGCTTGAAAGTGAGAAGTAAAGACAAAATCTGCATTTTCAAAACATTTGACTATATACATATATACATTTTATACACTAATATATTATTTAAAACATAATATATATATATATATATATATATATATAAAATAATATATTTGTGTATAAAATGTAGGCTATATACATTGTATAATAATATATAAATATAAGTATATTATATTATAAATATATTATATTAATATATAGCCTAATTATATATAAAGGGGTGGGAGGTTCATCTAAATATCACATGTAATGTGATGAATGGTATAGCATCAACAAATTGGCTGATATTCCCATGAAAAACAAAAATAATTAAAGCTGCAAGCAGCGATGAAAGGGCCCTCGCACCCGTGCCACCGCCACCCGGTGGCTTCAGGAAGACAGAGCACGGTGGGCAATGTGCATTTAAGTAGGTAAATATAGGAGGAGTATGTCAAAGTCAGTTACAAAAATGTCCTTTATTATGGGGATAGTAGCATGCGTTATCACTCAGATAAGTGTTGCTAGCATGTTTTAGCATGTTTCTAGCATGTTTAGAACTCAATGGCATATTTAATTAATATGTTGCTAGTACTGCATCACAATGTAAAACATGTCACTTCCTGTCGACAGTAGGTGGCGCTATTACTATAACTGAAAATTGTCATGGACATGTGTTCAGGGCAGAACTCTTATCAAATGTGTGAAGTTTGGGGCAGATTTGACATTCCATGCCTGAGTTACAGCAAATTCCTATTTAATTGCAGTAATAACATAATTTAACATTTAGCTAAGTGTTTGCTAGCATGTTTTAGCATGTTTCTAGTATGTTGATAGCATGTTTAACACTTGCTGGCACTTTTTTATCTATTATTAGGAGTCCACAACAGTGTTAAACATGTCACTTCCTGTTGCCAGCAGGTGGCGCTATGACTGTAACTGAATTTGAGCATGGACATGTGTTCAGGACAGAACTCTTATCAAACGTGTGAAGTTTGAGGCAGATTGGACATTGTTTGCCTGAGTTACAGCAACTTCCTGTTTCATGGCGAAACATCGAAATTTGTCAGGCCGCCGAGGACACGCCCTTTGACGAAAACTCAAGATCTTCGCAATTTACTGTCGCGAAGGCCTTAAGGTTAGACTCACCAAATTTGAAGATGATCAGATTAAAACTGTAGGAGGAGTTTGTCAAAGTACGGGGCCTGAAAATGGCAAAAACTGCACAAAAATCTAAGAGGAAGTGTTGCTATCATGCTTTAGCATTTTTCTAGCATGTTTGGAACTCAATGGCATATTTAATATGTTGCTAGTACTGCATCACAGTGTAAAACATGTCACTTCCTGTTGACAGTAGGCAGCGCTATTACAGCAAATTCCTATTTAATTGCAGTAATAGCATACTTTAGCACTTAGCTAAGTGTTTGCTAGCATGTTTTAACATGTTTCTAGTATGAGGTTAGCATGTTTAGCACTTGCTGGCACTTTTTTATATATTATTAGGAGTCCTCAACAGTGTTAAACATGTCACTTCCTGTTGCCAGCAGCTGGTGCTATGACTGTAACTGAATATGAGCATGGACATGTGTTCAGGGCAGGACTCTTATCAAACGTGTGAAGTTTGGGGCAGATTGGACATTGCCTTCCTGAGTAACAAAAACTTCCTGTTTCATTGTATTAGCATGCTTTAGCACTTAGCTAAGAATTGCTAGCATGTTTTAACATGTTTATAACATGTTTATAACTCATTGGCATAATTAATATGTTGCTAGTACTGCATCACAGTGTTAAACATGTCACTTCCTGTTGCCAGTAGGTGGCGCTATTACTATAACTGAATATTCTCATGTAGATGTGTTCAGGCCATGACTCTTATCAAACGTGTGAAGTTTGGGGCAGATTGGACATTCCATACCTGAGTTACAGCAAATTCCTATTGAATTGCAGTAATAGCATGCTTTAGCACTTAGCTAAGTGCTTGCTAGCATGTTTTAGCATGTTTCAAGTATGTTGTTAGCATGTTTAACACTTGCTGGCACTTTTTTATATGTTATCAGGAGTCCACAACAGTGTTAAACATGTCACTTCCTGTTGCCAGCAGGTGGCGCTATGACTGTAACTGAATATGAGCATGGACATGTGTTCAGGACAGAACTCTTATCAAACGTGTGAAGTTTGGGGCAGATTGGACATTGTTTGCCTGAGTTACAGCAACTTCCTGTTTCATGGCGAAACATCTAAATTTGTCAGGCCGCCGAGGACACGCCCTTCGACGAAAACTCAAGATCTTCGCAATTTAACGTCGCAAAGGCCTTAAGATTAGACTCACCAAATTTGAAGATGATCAGATTAAAACTGTAGGAGGAGTTCGTTAAAGTACGAGGCCTGAAAATGGCAAAAACTGCACAAAAATCTGAGAGGAAGTTCAAAATGGCTGACTTCCTGTTGTGTTTAGGGCTACGCTCCAAGAGACTTTTTTGTAGGTATTGGGCCATTACAGGTATGTACCGAATTTCGTACACGTACGTGAAACGTAACGCGAGGCGCACTCCGTTGAACCTTTATAGGTGGCGCTATCGAGCCATTTTGCCCCGCCCAATTTTGAAACGCATATCAGATGTAAATTTTCGCCAGTTCTGACGCGTGTGCAAATTTTCGTGAGTTTTCGTGCATGTTTAGGCCCTCAAAAATGCGATTCATTGCGGAGAAGAAGAAGAAGAAGAATAATAATAATAATAAACAGAGCAATTCCAAGAGGGTCCTCACACCATCGGTGCTCGGGCCCTAAATATTAAAATTGTTTTATTTTAAAATGTCTTTTGCATTTCACCCCAAGCACAGCTAAATCGATCAGATGATGGTACAAGGCTTACAGTCCTGCTAATTACATCAGTAGTACGACCACAAAGTACCCAGTAAGTAATGGGGTCCTGTTCACAGAATCATCACTCTATCCACCTTTTTCTGCTCTAAACAATGCGCGCTGCCATGACGACGACTCCGGTTGCCAACTTCCGGTTCGAATCTGCTTTTGCCATGTGTTTCAGATTGTGTCATCCCCACATCGCTAAACTAAATCGAAAATATTCATCAAATGTGACCTGATCACGTTATTTTTTATTAAATCACAGATAAAAACAAAATGAACTTTTTTATTTTCTTCATACCTTCCAAAAGGATAGCTGATGCATGATCTCCCTAATACAATACATGAACATCCGACAGTCTATCACCCCCGACTGCAGCATAACCCAAGCAATAAGCTTAGGCTGGTTATTACTATGACTCCTGTGACAGGAGTCCTGTCTACCTCTGCTTTCAAAAATACATTTCCGTGCTTCAGTAAAGAAATGCGCTATAGCCTACGCTGAGTGTTGGTTCATTAATTAGACGAGATGAGAGTCCAGTTCACGCGCCGGCGCCTCCGTGTCATGATGATCTATATTCTACTATGTTTACTACTTATTTATTAAATCCAGGCAATTGGTTGATGAAACATTGATTAAAAATAAGATACAATTAATAAAAGACGAAATTCACTTTAAAGAAAGGCTTTGCTTTCTGTTTGAGGTCTCTGTGAAAGTTTTAAAGTCGCGTTCAGAGCGGTCATGTCTGTAAAACTATCACTGTAGCTACATATTTTTTTCCCCTCATAAATGTGAACACGGAAAATAAAATAAAAAGAATAGTTTATGTTCTGTGGAGGCCGACCCTTCTTCATCCGGTTAGTAGCCTATTACTTTTGTTTTGCGCAGTGTAATTCATAGAATTATTAAAAATATATTTTGCCACCTAAAAGTTAAAGATTTGTTGTGTCATGTCACATGTGTATTTCGATCATATTAAATGAAACGCATGTGTAGACTGATATTTTTCTAATGTCTCGACTAGAGTGCTAGCATTCTATAAACAAACAAACAGTAGAAAACCGTTTAGTCAGTTGAACCCGCTATGAATCATGGGAAATGAAGAAAAAGGTGGATATAGAAGAAAAGTTAATCAGCAAATGACACACCCAAAATTATTGCTGTGTTTTACTTATTTCCAGTAGCCCTACTTGAAAAAGCTCTTACTGGCTCAAGAGACAGCAGTGTTTCCGTGACTCAGTGGAAAAAGAGGTGACCTATGAAACTGATGTGAGGGTTGTGGAGGGGGAAACCCCTTCAAGTGCCCCCCCAGACACCTTTGGAGGGATGTCCTCCATTATCTGATGTGAAGGGAATCCCTGGCTTGACGTCAGAAGGCAAGATGCTTTTTTAATGATTAATGTGCCTTGCTAGTGATGATCTACCACACATTAACACTGCACATAGACCTCTCTCTCTCTCTCTCTCTCTCTCTCTCTCTCTCTCTCTCTCTCTCTCTCTCTCTCTCTCTCTCTCTCTCTCTCTCTCTCTCGCTCTGTGTCCATCATCCAGTTTAACTGTTACTGTTCTGGGAGTGGCTTGAGCATTGGGTTATTTATATTTTATATTCATGTTGTTGGTTTTTGCAGATAACTTCTTACCTTGCCAGCTAGCAATAAAGTGCACAATTAACATGAGCGAGTGCATTTTGAATCAGTCAAATGAGGATGCAGAATTAATTTAGGACAGGTAGCCTATCTGAGTCTGTACCATGCTTGTTAAACTATAGGCCTCAAACTCTTTCTCTCTCTTATGTTCACTCGTTCACTGTTTTTGGGAGTGGTATTAGGGTTGGGGTATTCCTTCTGTAAGGTGGCCCCATCGATAAGGCTATTTCTCTGATTATAGGGGTCTTATCACTCCTTCCCACCCCTGGGTGCTCTGCGCATACTGACGCTTTTCGGGTTGCCCCGCACTACATGACTTTACGTCTTTCTCTCTTTTTCCATTACCCCTCCATCCCCACCCATGCCTTTTGAATCGGTCAGAGGTCAGTCTTGAGTTGGTCTCTCAAAGTGTAGACGCGGACATCCAGCACAGACCCGCCAGGACCACCTGGACTCAGGTAAGGGTGTGTTGTGCTCTGTTAAACAGTCAATCTTAAACAGTTAAGTGTTTTTGAGAAGGTTTTTGAGAAGGCCTGAGTGGGCTAGAATGAGACAGTGGTCACTTGCAGACAGGGGGACACCTGCTAAAGGTCATTTTCAAGAGCAGTACAGCAGTAAATTATCAGTCGTTTTGCAAGTGTTGCTGGAAGAACTATGAAACTTTTATCATATATTGTCTCTAATTATAGAGCTGTTTTCTAACTATTTCAAAAGACTGAGCCTGAATGAAATGAGCTTTCATACTCGGTTTCTTATAGCTGCAGACTGTGAATCTATAACTTGTGTACACTTTTCGTAAAAAAAAAAAAAAAAAAAGAATGTGCTGCCTAATTTTTTTAAGTACAAGCAACTTGGATGCTGAAGTCATTTCAACGTAAATTACATTAAACTGACTCAAACAAATGAGCTGAATCTTGTAGAACTTTAAAAAATGTTTTTTTTAATTGCTTAACTTATTTTGATGAGTTAAAACAATGTAAAAACATATGTCGTCATAACTTATTGATCATATCATTTTTTACAATGTGGATTTAAGCTATTCATCCAGGCTGTATAAAAACTTTACACTTGTACAAATATGTTTGCAAATCTAAAGATGATTAAATGTTCATCTTTCTGAAAATAAGCATTAAAAATGCATTCTTGTGTATTTTGTTTAATGGAAAGTGTTTCATTCTGTTTATGACTGTATTTGTTGTATATGTCTTGGTAATTAACCTACTGAGGGTCACACATTTTTAATAAACTTTCTAAGGAAACATGAAGACTTCAGATGCAAAAGCCTCTTAGTCCATCTAAAGTTATTGTTTATTAACTATTAACTAATAACTCCTATGTAGAGGTTTCTACCCAAGTACCGGCATTTCTGAATGGGCTGAGACTGGGATTTAGTGGGTTTGAAGTGAAAGTATGAATGTATACTACACTGTAAAAAATCAAACTTACATTTTGTTTGACAAATTCGTTTTTTAAAGTTTATTCAACTATTTAACATAAAAAAGTTTTTACAGCTAATGACCCTAAGTTGCGAAAACCCAAAAATGTCCTGCAGCTGGTTGCCTTAAACTTTTAAGGTTTCTCAACTTTTTTTCTTTTTTTTTTACAGTGTGCGGAGAGCATTCACTCCATATTATTATCTCATTTTTGACAGAGGTGGCTTTTAGAGGCTTTTGCATCGAAGGTCTTCATATTCTCTTCTCCCTCCACTAGGTTCATCCTCACTAACAATGTTTAGCACAAATCCAAGGAGGTTCTAGAAAACATTGATAAATGCATTTTTATTTTAAAATGGGGAATACATTTGTGTTTACTATCTGTTGAAGTAGTTGAGAGGGCTTCACCAAACCCCTCTGCTGCGCCCTATCTGCCTCTGTCCATGAGGAACAGAAGAGTCCTTATCACACGATAGAAGTTCAGTCTTCAGATGATTGTCTGTTTGTGGCTCTTACACGCCCTTGTGCTAGTTAGGGGTGAGTCTCTGAAAGACTTGAAAACTGAGTTGAAAACTGAGTTTGCGTTTTAAAAAACTAGTCAAAGTCAAACAGAACATTAAAACTATAATTTCATGACTAATTTATATTTATATGTGCTATTACTAATATACTGTAAATATTTGATGCAAATCGTATTAAGTAGAGTGAGTATGAGGCATGAGTTTACAGGTAAAACTTATTCTAGTTCTCAAGAACAGTGTGTTGAAATGATAACACTTTAATAAAGGGGAATATGAATGAACGATAACCACTGCCTGTAGCAGGTGTGCAGGTCTTACAGTCTCACTGTGTTATTTTGTTTCTCTGTGTTAATGAAGGTTATGTGTGAGACTTTCTGACAGAAAGAAGACAGTCTCGATGATGGAAGCCATATCATTTGAAGGGGTGAGGAAAGCATCTCATAGCACATTCTCAAGTGGTTGATGTACAATGTTTTTTACATACATGCCATAAAGTGTAGTAAAACAGTGTGTACCTCTCTCTCTCTCTCTCTCTCTCTCTCTCTATAGGACAATGACATGTCCTATGAGGACAGTGAGTCACCTCTACCATCTCCATTCACTTTGTGAGTATCATATGGACACACATAACACAAATTGATAGAAATGCAAATATAGTTGTGTCTGCTTCACTGTATTTGCATCACTTAATCCTGTCCTGGTCAGGTTACATCTTAAAATCAATGGGGGGAGAAAATTTGAAGAAATAGTTTACACAAATTAAATGAAGCCTGTTTTTAGGACCATTAGGGTTTGTCACATTTTTATGACGATTAAGAGCCCCTAACTGTCATGCGGGCATCCATAAATTTTGATTATTGTTTTTTATTAGAATATTCTTTTTTATATTTAAATGAGCGTATTTTAAAGGAAGTACAACATGATGTAAAAATATTTCAATAAATAAATAAAAATCAGTTTTCAAAAATGAGAATATGGTTTTCCACATTAACATATTGAGAATTAATAACTGTCATCAAAACAATCTATCTAAATGTTCCCCTCAAAAACTGCGAAAAAATAAAATTTTGGGGTGATATGCTACAGATATGTTTTAACAAAATAGTATTAACATTTGATTTAATTATCAGTCAGTTATTGTATTTATATAGTAGTTTATGTTTGAGAGAAGCTAATCAGATATCTGAAAAAAATCATCTTAAAATGTACTAATCATTTAAATTTCGGATTATTATTAAAAATGATTATTTGATAGGCTTTCATATTATATTTAATGGGTAGTGATGAATGTGGGTGGCTTATTGTGCCGTCTCAACAACAAAAAAAGACTGCACACTACACACTAGGACTACAGAGAGTAAAGATGTAAAATGTCGCGCTCTTGTGGCCGAGCGGGGCAGTGCGAGGGCTAGACAGAGTGAGGTTTATGTTTCTTGTATCAGGGATGGCTTGAATCGCTTTATAAGACGATGGAGCTCAGCTTGGCCTATGGTGCATAAGATCTGGTGAGTGTGTGGAGCTGTGACAGTCGGACGGGTCTTTGCCCTGGTGTGTGTTGTAGTATGTGCTCTCTGTCGCCCTCTATAGGACACCCGGGGGACAAAAGGGCAGCTATGATTTAGAGCAGATGAGGCAGCAGGAGGAGCTGCAGCATCAGACCTTCACCTTCTCTAGAGACTTAGAGGGTGTGTTTGCCTTACACATGGATATATATAAAAACTTAAATCTTCCTGGTTCGATACTCATTTTTTCCACCTCCCTTTTCAGCTGCTCGAAATACCAACACTAATGCCATCAAGAGAGGAGATGCAGAGGTGAAACACACAAACAGATTAATTACTTGCTTACATATCTTTAACTTCTTTTTAAAACACTTAATGAAACACTCTGTTTGTCCACCTCAGGCATACGTTGAGCTGAATGAGCTTCGTGGGGAGCTGTGGCAGGAAATGGGACGCTGGGTGGGTTATGAGGAGAACTTAAGCCCTGCCACGGGACAGTGGAGCCAGGCCCACATTTCCTATCTCACCTTCAAAAGCCTCATTCAACTCCGCAAGGTCATGAGCACAGGTGAGACACCACGTGATATGTTTCCTTTAACCTTTAGACCAGTGGTCTCAACCTCAGTTCCTGGAGGGCCAGTGTCCTGCAGAGTTTAGCTCCAACCAGCTCCCTGGAAGTTTCTATTAATCCTGAAGATCTTTATTAGCTGGATCAGGTGTGATTATAGGGTTGGAGCTAAACTCTGCAGGGAATGCATAACTTGTGGTGCCCGCATAAACAGCTAAATAATATACTTCTAACAAAGGCCGATATCTCAACTAGAGCATGCTAATTCAGTGACTAAATCATGAAAAACACACCAAGCAAATCAAAGCTCTCTTTCAACGTTTTTATGCTGACATCACACTTGTCACATGAGGAAAATAATGAATGCTGTTTCAGATTATAAAGCAGAGAAGTCACAATAAGTCCCCAACAATATTTGAAGGACCAACCCCCCCCCACACACACTTTTTTTATTGTAAAGAAATGTACATCCATCGATTAAAATAAGTAACTAAAATATCGAATTAAAATTTAAATGATTTAATTTTAGAATTTCAGAAGTTTATCATTGAAATAAATTAAAAATAAGTAG
This sequence comes from Semotilus atromaculatus, assembly GCA_031834385.1. Lineage (NCBI taxonomy): Eukaryota > Metazoa > Chordata > Actinopteri > Cypriniformes > Leuciscidae > Semotilus > Semotilus atromaculatus. Next base: position 1,966,865 of record JAULUF010000050.1, on the reverse strand, counting down.
ATTTTTTTTGTTGTTTTAGCTTATTTTACAGCATGTTTTGTCTTATTTTAAATCATTTTAAGACATCTTGAGGTTCCCTAATGCCCAGTACACAATGTATGATTTTGGGCAGTCACAGATGAAAGATGACATGGCTCCAAACGGTGGTCCGACATCATACAGTGAGAGAGGGTCAAAGACGGGCGTTGTAAAGGTCTTGTGGCCAAAGATTGTCTGCGATCATTTTATGACAGTTTCAGGCATTTGACGTGATCATCTCACATTGTGTTTGCTGCTACGACCTACGTCTACTGACGTAGTCAGTACTACTACATAAAAATGTAACATGAAATGGCGTATTGATCAACATGACATTGAGCTAAAACGTAAAACGACTTACCTCAAGCTCCATTTGGAGCAAAATTGGTATGCCAAGTTGGCCTCTTTTCCCTACCTATGGCTGTGTCCATATTCTCTTTCGCTTCTTTCTCTTTTTTTTCAGCACACATAAAAACCACAAAATTTTGCCAAAGTGTGAATAATATTTGTTTACCACAAGCGCATGCTGATGACATTTTATTCTTCTATACTAACTACGATTCAATAGGTGTCATCATCGTACAGTCTACATACATGTCGTACCCAAGTTTATTAGATTGATGTTGTACAGTGTGATTACATTTGTAATGATCTTATTGGACTGCTGAAATCGTCTGTAGCAGGCATTAGAAGTTTGCATGGGGCCCCTAGTGGACCCCGGAACTGCTCTATGGTGACAGATGAATATTCATGCTGGTTCTATGTTGTTTTTTTTCATGTTTACAATGACCGTAACCAGGGGCGGTGCTGCTTGATGTTGATGACAGCAGCTTATCAAGCATTGGTCAGAAGATGGTGGAACAGCTTCTGCTCAAGAAAGAGATCCGGCCCACAGACCGTGACGCTCTTGTGGCCATACTGCAACGCAAGCGCACGTAAGGCTCCTCATTATCTCTGCAGCTTTGTGTTTGTGTATGTGGAGGAAAGTTATTATTATTATTATTATTTATTTTTTTTAGAGATTCATATTAATTGGTATATGAGTCACAGCTCTGTATGACTGTCTATGGATATAAACTTTATGACCTGTTTCTGCTTTACAGCCAATTAGAGCCTGCTTCAACCCCTAGTTCAGCAGACATAGAGCTGCAAACATTCTCAGTCAGCAAACAGGTATCTATCTATCTATCTATCTATCTATCTATCTATCTATCTATCTATCTATCTATCTATCTATCTATCTTTCTTTCTATCTATCTATCTATCTTTCTATCTATGTCCGTCCATCCATCCATCCATATAGATCATTAGATCAACCTGTGATTTCCCTCTGATTTTTAAAGCTAGGGTGGAGACAAGACCAGGATACCCTGCTTGTTAAAATCCTTTTGTCCTTTTAGTTTTAGACTTTAAACGCTCAGTCAGATTCTGTCTGTTTTTTTTAGCATCCAAGCAATTAAAAACTCAACCTATAGGTTGAGGCTATAGCCTCAAAAAAATTAAAAAGGGAACATTCCAGTACAGTTTTCCAGACCCATTGTGAAGGACTTCATTTAAAATCTTGTAAAAAAAAATTCTACATTAGTATGTTGCTCTGCTAGTTTCAAATACTGACTTTTGCACTGTTCTGTTCATCTTCAGCGAGACATGGTTGATCGTGTGGAGGCCTCTGTGGTTTTATCAGGTAAGTCTACATTCATTTTTTATTCCGTATGAAATGATTGTTCTTCATTTTCCAGCACATTGTATGCTCATGTTTCTTTACTCCTTCTCTCTCAAGGTGTGGTGGAGAACCTCCAGAAACCAGTGGTAGCGTTTGCACGTCTGCGGGATTCAGTGGTAATGGAAGGGGTTCTGGAAGCTCCAGTTCCAGTTCGTTTTGTCTTCTTCCTGATGGGCCCCAGTCACAGCGGCATGGACTATCATGAGTGTGGCCGGGCCATGGCAGCGCTAATGGCCGATTGGGTAAGGAGGATCTTTGGATTTTGCACTGAAATGTTATTGAATAAATATACACTCACCGGCCACTTTATTAGGTACACCTGTCCAACTGCTCCTTAACACTTAATTTCTAAGCAGCCAATCACATGGCGGCAACTCAGTGCATTTAGGCATGTAGACATGGTCAAGACAATCTCCTGCAGTTCAAACCGAGCATCAGTATGGGGAAGAAAGGTGATTTGAGTGACTTTGAACGTGGCATGATTGTTGGTGCCAGAAGGGCTGGTCTGAGTATTTCAGAAACTGCTAATCTACTGGGATTTTCACGCACAACCATCTCTAGGGTTTACAGAGAATGGTCCGAAAAAGAAAAAACATCCAGTGAGCGGCAGTTCTGTGGGCGGAAATGCCTTGTTGATGCCAGAGGTCAGAGGAGAATGGCCAGACTGGTTCGAGCTGATAGAAGGGCAACAGTGACTCAAATAACCACCCGTTACAACCAAGGTGGGCAGAAGAGCATCTCTGAACGCACAGTACGTCGAACTTTGAGGCAGATGGGCTACAGCAGCAGAAGACCACACCGGGTGCCACTCCTTTCAGCTAAGAACAGGAAACTGAGGCGACAATTTGCACAAGCTCATCGAAATTGGACAATAGAAGATTGGAAAAACGTTGCCTGGTCTGATGAGTCTCGATTTCTGCTGCGACATTCGGATGGTAGGGTCAGAATTTGGCGTCTACAACATGAAAGCATGGATCCATCCTGCCTTGTATCAACGGTTCAGGCTGGTGGTGGTGGTGTCATGGTGTGGGGAATATTTTCTTGGCACTCTTTGGGCCCCTTGGTACCAATTGAGCATCGTTGCAACGCCACAGCCTACCTGAGTATTGTTGCTGACCATGTCCATCCCTTTATGACCACAATGTACCCAACTTCTGATGGCTACTTTCAGCAGGATAATGCGCCATGTCATAAAGCTGGAATCATCTCAGACTGGTTTCTTGAACATGACAATGAGTTCGCTGTACTCAAATGGCCTCCACAGTCACCAGATCTCAATCCAATAGAGCATCTTTGGGATGTGGTGGAACGGGAGATTCGCATCATGGATGTGCAGCCGACAAATCTGCGGCAACTGTGTGATGCCATCATGTCAATATGGACCAAACTCCCTGAGGAATGCTTCCAGCACCTTGTTGAATCTATGCCACGAAGAATTGAGGCAGTTCTGAAGGCAAAAGGGGGTCCAACCCGTTACTAGCATGGGGTACCTAATAAAGTGGCCGGTGAGTGTATATATATATATAATATCTCATCTTCATCCTGTACCTGCAAACAGGTGTTCACTCTGGAGGCTTACTTGGCCACAAATGAGAGGGATCTGACCAATGCCATGGCAGACTTCATGGACTGCAGCATTGTGATCCCACCCACAGAAATCCAGGATGAGAGCATGCTGAAGCCAATCATCAACTTCCAGAAGAAGATGCTGCGTGATAGGGTCCGCCCAAATGACACCCGACTCATGGTTGGGGGCAAAGGTCAGTCATCATAGAATGATAAGCTGTTGATACAGGTGTCACTTTGTTCATTTAATCTGACATTTAAATCTTCACACATCCTTGGCTCCCCTTGTGTGTTTGTTTATTAAATAATCTGAATAATCTAATGTTTATCAAATAATTTGTTGATGGTTTGAGCTACCATATGAATATTGAACTTTCAGCTCCATTTAACACAATTTACAGATTGTAGATTCCATATGCAGATTCACTGGATTTTGTCATCTTACTTCTCAAGAGTAAAATTTGACTTAATTATAATAATTTCATTTTAGTTCTAGGATTCTGGTCCTGCATCCCTGCAAAAATTTTGTACATTTAGTAATGTAGCAATGCCTAGTTTCATTAGTAAGATTTAATCATATTCATGCTTTCAGCTCTCTTTATATGTCACATTTCCATGTTTTTTTCTGTACACATCTTAATTTAATTTCAAAATTTCAGACATGTATCAATATGCGGTTTAGCATATTCCTTCTCTTTCATTATCTAGAGTCTAGACCATCCTAGTCTTAAATCTGGAATTACATCCAATGAATCGTGTTTAATTGTTTGTTTAGCCTCAACTGGACCTGAGAAGCCACGGGAGGATCCACTGGCCCGTACCGGCTATCCGTTTGGCGGAATGGTCAAAGACTTAAAACGCCGCTACAAGCATTACCTTAGTGACTTCAGAGATGCACTGGACCCTCAGGTGCTATCTTCTGTCATCTTCATCTACTTCGCTGCCCTTTCTCCTGCCATCACCTTCGGAGGACTTCTTGGTAAGTACATTCACTGCAAGCCCTGAGTAATCACACCACTGAGAAATATCTGAATCTGTCTCATTTAGCAGCTGGTCCTGGTCCACATTTCATGTTAGATGAATTGCCACCTAGACAGGATGAGATCATTAAAGGGATACTCCACCCAAAAAAACTATTTCCAATTTCCTTACCATTTTCTCACCGTCATGCCATCCCAGTCCTAGATGTATATGGCTTTCTTCCTTCAGATGAATACAAGCAAAGGTTTTTATAAAAATAATCCATCTCTGAGTCACGAACACGGCGGTAATCAATGTCTTCTGAAGCAAAATAATAGCTGTGTAAGAAAGTACTACTATATATTTTAAACTTTTATAAACCATGCTTCCGGCCAGCTGTCACATGTGGATTCATAACATTCGTGACCTTGTGTATGACAGTTGGCCAGAAACGATTGTTAATAGTTAATTGATTTGCTTGGTGTGTAGTTCCCTATCGGTCAGTCACTACAACGTAGGTCATGACTGACCAATAGGAATCTTGCTAGAGAGGCCAATCTACCTCGAGTGAAACTAAAACAAGCCAATACACATTAGTTTGCAATCATTTGCATCAGCTGCGCGGCCTTGCAGCGCGGGTATATAACGAGCAGCTGCTGCAATTGCACTTCAGCTTTTTCCTTCGGAGCCAAGACTTCGATGCTGTCTTCAAGAGTGAATCTGCAAGCCTCTTAAAACGGACCTCTTCACTTTGGTGAAACATGCTTGCTTCATATGAGACCGCTTCAGCACTGGCTTCACGGCAGAGTCCCGAGATTGGTGTGGCATCACGGCACTCACCGGGTGGCAATCACATCGGCCTGCCACCAGACCTTCAGCCCGTGGTCAGACCCCTCATTCCTTCGGGCAGGAGTCCCCTTGGAACAAGTGTCCAGGCATGCTGGGGTATTCACAGATGCATCTGCCACTGGCTGGGGTGCCACGTACAACGGGCATGCAGTGTCAGGGGTGTGGACGGACCCCCAACTAGGGCTGTCACTTTTGTGAAAAAATCCTGTTCGATTTTTGAGACATAAGTGTTGATTGAATCGATTGTAAAATCGATTTTCCATGTCTAAAGACGTTTCCATTTTCAACACTAAATATAGGCAAATCCACGGACAACTAACAGGCATTATTAGAACGAGCGTAAAGAGGGCGCTGGAGTCAGAAATATTTCTGATGATTTATTGGCGTGAACTTTCGTGCAGAATGACAAACAGGAGTGCAACCGTCAGGGATTGAAATTAACACCCGCCAAAGTTCATTTAACGTTGTCAAATCACGAGTGTTTCTATGTTTACTCACTTTGCTGGGGAAGTTCGTGTAGCCAAAACTGCGTCGATTTAGCGCAAATACTTAACTCGTGAGTCCTCTTGATATATTAAATACAGCGTATTGCGCAGAACCTGTGCATTTCTGGCTCGCTTGAACACACACGTCACTAAGCAACAAATAACGGCGCGCTTGTTCACTTGCATTGAAGTAGGCTATTGCGAATATTAAAAAGCATTTGGTTAACAGAAAAGACATTGTTATTTTCCAATATACTTACATGTTCTGTGTACTGTATTGATCTGTCCACCTAGAACACATTTTTGGTTTAAAAAAAAGAAAGAAAATAAAAAAGGACGTTAAAATCGATTCCCTATTTTCGTTTTCGAAACTTGTGTTGGTTGGTCCGATCGATTGTGCAATCGATTTTCAAACGTAAAGTGACAGCCCTACCCCCAACTGCATTGGCACATCAATTGCCTCGAGTTGCTAGCAATAAATCTTGCTCTGAGCCGCTTGAAATGGCCAGGGACGTGCTGGTCCGTACGGACAACACTGCGACCATTGCGTACATCAACCGACAAGGTGGTCTACGCTCCTGTCGCATGTTGCAACTCGCCCGCCATCTCCTCATCTGGAGTCAGAAGCATCTGAGGTCGCTTCGAGCCATGTATGTCCCCGGCGTGCTCAACCGTGTGGCCGACGAGCTATCACGAGCTGTGCTCCCGGGAGAATGGCGACTCCACCCCCAGGTGGTTCAGCTGATCTGGAGAGAGTTCGGAGCCTACTTGCACAGACACTGTGCAAAGTCAGTGAGGACGAGGAGCAGGTCCTTCTGGTGGCTCCCTATTGGCCCACCCGGACTTGGTTCCCAGAACTCATGCTCCTTGTGACTGTCCCTCCCTTGCTCATTCCTCTGAGGAAGGACCTTCTAACTCAGAGACGGGGCACCCTATGGCACCCGCGTCCAGACCTCTGGAAACTCCATGTCTGGTCCCTGGACTGGATAGGGTCTGTGCTTTCTTTCTTGCAGCAAGGGTTGGAGCTAAGGCTGTCTCCCTCTACCCTCAAAGTACATGCTGCAGCTATTTCAGCATATCATGACCACATAGATGCTAAAACAGTGGGAAAGCACGACCTGGTCATTAGGTTCTTAGGGGAGTGAGACGATTAAATCCTCCTCGACCCCCGTCCATACCCTCTTGGGACCTTTCCCTGGTGCTTCGAGCACTTCAGGATGTTCCCTTTGAGCCTCTGCAATCAGTAGACTTAAAGCTTCTTTCCATGAAAACTTTGCTACTGGCTGCACTGGCCTCTGTCAAGAGGGTAGGAGACCTGCACACATTTTCGGTCGATGAATCGTATTAAACCCTGGCCTGGCTATGTGCCCAAGGTTCCTTCCACTCCCTTCAAAGACCAGGTAGTGAACCTGCAAGCGCTGCCTTTGGAGGAGGCAGACCCAGACCTGACTTTGCTCTGTCCCAATCGCGCACTGCGTTTATACGTGGACAGAACCCAAAGTCTCAGCACCTCAGACCAGCTCTTTGTCTGTTACGGAGGCCAGCAGAAGAGAAAAGCTGTCTCCAAGCAGAGGATGGCCCACTGGATAGTGGACGCCATCGCCTTGGCTTACCAAGCACAAGGTGTGCCCTGCCCGCTCAGGTTGCACGCACACTCCACGAGAGGCGTTGCATCCTCCTGGGCGCTGGCACGTGGCTCCTCGCTAACAGATATCTGTAGAGCTGCGGGCTGGGCGACACCTAACACATTCGCTAGATATTATAGCCTACGTGTAGAGCCGGCCTCCTCCCTTCTTCTCACCCTAGACAGGTAGAAGCACCGAGAGGCCCGGCTATGTCGGCTTGCTGCACCCTACTGTGCAACCTTATTACTCCAGAGTAAAACCTGTTGAGTCCTCCAAAACCCGTCGGCCCGGATGGCGGAGCGTCCGGCGCCAGGCCTTTATCCGCTGAATCCTTGAGAACCGGATCTGGGCTGGGTTACATATGTGTGACCCTACGTGGATCCCATATGTGTATGTTCTCCACGGCTGCTGCTATCGGAAGCTTGTGTCTTTCCCTTAGGCTAAGTCACCCATTATTCATATGCAATACAACCTTCGGGTTAGTCCATATGTACAGTACTGTGCAAAAGTTTTAGATCGGTAAGATTTTTTATGTTTTTAAAAGAAGTCTCTTCTGCTCACCAAGGCTGCAATTATTTGATAAAAAATAAAAAATAAAACAGTAATATTGTGAAATATTATTACAATTTAAAACAGCGGTTTTCTATGTGAATATACAGTAAAGTGTAATTTATTCCTGTGATCAAAGCTGAATTTTCATCATCATTACTCCAGTCTTCAGTGTCACATGATCCTTCAGAAATCATTCTAATATGATGATTTGATGCTCAAAAAACATTCATTATTATTTTCAATGTTGAAAACAGTTGTGTACAATTTTTTTTTCAAAATTCTTTGATGAATAGAAAGTTAAAAAGAACAGCGTTTATTTAAAATAGAATATTTTCTAACATTATAAATGTCTTTACTGTAACTTTTGATCAGTTTAACTCATCCTTGATGAATAAAAGTATTGATTTATTATATTTCTTTCCCCCAAAAATAAATTTTTAATTCTTACTGACCCCAAACTTTTGAAGGGTAGAGTTTAATGTTACAAAAGCTTTAGATTTCAGATAAATGCTGTTCTTTTTTAGTTTCTATTCATCATAGCATCATGAAATAAAAATGTAAAAAACTGTTTTCATAACACTGATAATAATCATAAATGTTTCTTGAGCATCAAATCATCATATTAGAATGATTTTTGAAGGATCATGTGACACTGAAGACTGGAGTAATGATGATGAAAATTCAGCTTTGATCACAGGAATAAATTACACTTCACTATATATTCACATTAAATTGTAATAATATTTCACAATATTACTGTTTTTTTTTTTTTTATCAAATAATTGCAGCCTTGGTGAGCAGAAGAGACTTCTTTTAAAAACATAAAAAATCTTACCGATCTAAAACTTTTGCACAGTACTGTATTTTCCACATAACTCTTTGAAGAAGTGGCTTCCGCAGTGTTCTCCTTCCTGAATAGAAAGGGCACGCTTCCCAGTGTTGTCCAGTATCTCATGTATGGGTTATCACGGAACAACAGTGTCAGAATCTCTCTGTGTAAGCCTCCTTCTATCATCCTTCCAGGCAAGAAGGTGTGTAGAGCCTTGCATGGGGTGCTGGATGGGGTGCAGCGGCTGTGGCACTTTGGTAGGGATTCCTATTGGTCAGTCATGACCTACGTTGTAGTGACTGACCGATAGGGAACATCTCGGCTACATATGGTAACCCTCGTTCCCTGAGGGAGGGAATGGAGACGTAGGTCCCGTCGCCACATCTGCTGCCACCTGCCGGGCAGCCAACTTATCAGGTTGACTCCTCAGCAAAAAATTGAAGTGCATTTGCAGCAGCTGCTCGTTATATACCCGCGCTGCGAGGCCGCGCAGCTGATGCAAATGATTGCACGCCAATGTGTATTGGCTTGTTTTAGTTTCACTCAAAGTAGATTGGCCTCTATAGCGAGATTCCTATTGGTCAGTCATGACCTACGTCTCCGTTCCCTCCCTCAGGGAACAAGGGTTACCATATGTAACCGAGACGTTTTTCTTACACAGACCTATCATTTTGCTTCAGAAGAAATTGATTCATCAACTGTGGTCGTGTGGATTACCATTGTGTTCACACTGTATGGTTTTTGAAGAGTCAACTTTGGAAGTTCTGTACACTTGCAATATATGGACCCACAGAGATGGATTCTTTTTCTAAAAAAAATCTTAATTTTCACTTATCTGAAGAAAGAAATCATATACATATGGGACTGTATGAGGGTGACTTCATGATAAGAGATTTTTAATTGTTGGGTGGAGTATTCATTTAACTAAAATCTCTCCATTTCTCTATTTTAGCGGATAAGACGGAGCATATGATGGGGGTCTCTGAGATGATGGTCGCTACCTGCGTGCAGGGTGTCATCTTTTGTCTGTTTGCGGCTCAACCAGTTCTCATCATTGGGTTTACCGGTCCATTGATGGTGTTTGAGGAGGCCTTCTTTCAGGTGATGCTTTTATCAGTGAGAATTGGTATTTAACGAGGTAGATTATCACTGTATGACTTTTCTCATCCATCTAAACACTGTCATCTTTCCCATTCAGTTCTGTAAGTCTAATGGCTTTGAGTACATTGTGGGCCGTGTCTGGGTGGGCATGTGGTTGATCATCATTGTGGTGGTGATTATGGCAGTGGAGGGGAGCTTCCTTGTTCGTTTCATCTCGCGCTTCACCCAGGAGATATTCTCCATCTTGATCTCTCTCATTTTCATCTACGAGACCTTTTCCAAGCTGATCAGGGTATGTACAGGCTTTCAAATGCACACACACTTCATTTGATTGGATCACATAATATAATTTGTCCTTAAATCTTCTTATTCTTTTTCTCTATACTTTGTTTTCTTGCACCTCAGATTTTCAAAGCGCACCCTTTAGTTTTGAACTATGAACACTTGAATGATTCCTTGGAAGACCCCTTCCACCCTGTCAAATTGATTATCAACATCACAAAGCATCCTGATGGCAATATTACCGAACATCATGAGGTCATAGAGAGATCATATCCCAACACCGCCCTGCTGTCCATGTGCCTTATGTTTGGATGTTATTTCATTGCAATGTATCTCCGTGGGTTTAAAACTAGCACCTTCCTTCCTGGCCCTGTAAGTATCCCTATAAAATAAAATAAAATTTTAAACTCTGATACTGCTTAGCTGAAAACAGGTTCAAAGTTTCAAACATTAATGATATTTTAATCAGTAAATGGACTGCATTTATATAGCGCTTTCACAGACCCACTGGGCCACCAAAGCGCTTTATATTTGCCTCACATTCACCCATTCACACACTCATTCATACACCGACGGCAGTGTCTGCCATACAAGGCGCCTTGTCGGGAGCAGCTGGGGTTAGGTGTCTTGCTCATGGACACCTCGACACTTGGTCAGGTGGAACCAAGGATTGAACCACCAACCTTCCGGTTTGTAGACAACCCACATGAACCACTGAGCCACTGCTGCCCCTAGTAAAAGTGTATTCTGGGGGGAAACAATTCATGGGGCATTTTAGCAGATTGATTTTTTAACAGATCCAACCAAATAAAAAGCCTTTACATTTACTTAAAATTGATTTAATACTCCACATTTTATTTAATTTTAATGTATTACCTGTGATAGAAGTGTTGCCGAGGAAGGTTGGAACAAAATTTAAAACAAAAAGCTTATATTTCAGTTCATGCTACTAATAAAACACTGTACACCACCAGATCCGACGAATGATTGGAGATTTTGGTGTCCCCATCGCCATCTTCTTCATGATCGCTGTGGATATCTGCATCAGTGATGCCTATACACAGGTTAGCCAAACACCTCCTGTTGCATTGTTCATTCCCTAAACTGTAAGTGCAATTGTCACTGTTTATGGAACATCACACCATGTCTGAAAATTGTAGTTACTCACCTACAACATTTAATTCCTGCTTCTAAGCCTAATGGTTTCAGTAAATTGGCCAATGCCATCAAAATGTCATCATGTGAGCTATACTGCTCAAAACATTTTTATGGATTTTCACCATGGCAGTAACCCTTGAAATTTTTGTTATAATATCCGAATTTCATTTTTGTTCTATTTTTTATTTTATTTTTGACACATTCTGCTTTAGATACAGATTTCAACAGTAGGTAAAGGTTTAATGAAGTCAATGTTGTTGTATGTAGAAAAAGAATATGAACATTTGTATGTATGCACTAGCTTTATTTTTGTAGCAATGTATTGAAACAGAAAATTCATATTTGCATGTCCATTTTTTCACATTTCTTATATTGAAGTCATAAATAGAGAACAGACATTTTCCCTAAAATGGCAAGAACAGTAATTCCGTAATTAAATAAAATAAAAACTACACATTATATGTAACACTACAAGCTCGTGGTGATTTTGATTCTAGGCAAGCTCTATATATGCTTCCAAACTTGATTGGCTTATTCCTATTGTGATTCCTATTTCATTACTATGGCAGGTCATTAGCTATGGCGAATTTAGCAGACATCATAAACATTCCATGTAAATTATGGAATAAACATATGTCTGACAGATTTTAGTTAATGAATCATTTTGCATGTGATGGCTCACACAATGAAAGAATGTTGTAAAGCATATGAAAAGTTCACTGAGAATCAAGTTTTGATTTTAACCTATTTTATTTTATTTTTTTTGGAGAAAAAAAATCTAATTTGTGAATTGAGCCAAAGCGATTATGAAAAACTGTAAAAGTCCCTATAGTGAATAAACTAATGAAGACAAACATGTTTCATACACACCATAAAATGTTGCAATCTGGACCCAAACATAAATTAAATCACTTGTTTTAATCAAGACTTCCTGGGATTTTGACCATTATAACAGATGGTTCCATTAATGTGCCTCATGTTCTATTTACTTCCTGCTTTAGAAACTGGTGGTGCCAAAGGGGCTGACCGTGTCCAACACGTCTGCTAGAGGTTGGATCATCAACCCATTTGGTGAGAAGAAGCCATTCCCTGTCTGGTTGATGTTCGCCTGTTTTGTCCCTGCCTTGTTGGTCTTCATCCTAATCTTCCTTGAGTCCCAGATCACCACGTGAGTTCCTCACTCATAATGATATTCAGAATAGGACACATCTCAATTCAGCAGCAGCACTGGGTGAAGACTCATAAAGTAAACAGCAAGAAGATGTAACACAGTGAAGATTAATGTAAGGATTTTGGTCATCCTTGGTGTTGCTACACTGCCTTTACCATCTTACTTTTCCTTACCATCCAGGCTGATTGTGAGTAAGCCTGAGAGAAAAATGGTCAAAGGCTCTGGTTTCCATCTGGACCTCCTGATTTTGGTGTTCTTGGGAGGAGTTGGCTCTATCTTTGGTGTCCCCTGGCTCAGTGCTGCTACAGTGAGATCTGTCACCCACGCCAACTCCCTGACTGTCATGACCAAAGGCCCCAGACCGCAGATTGAGCGTGTGCTAGAACAAAGAGTCAGTGGTATTTTGGTGGCCGTGATGGTTGGTGAGTTCCAAGCCCTTAATCTGAAATAATGACACTAAATAAATGTTTAAACAGAAGCAATTTGCTTTTATTACCATATTACATTTTTAAATTGGCATAATAATACTTAATAACATGTTATTGAACAATACACGTAATTGTAATCATTTCTCACCCACAGGGGTCTCGATTCTCATGGAGCCCATCCTGAAGATGATACCTATGACGGCTCTGTTCGGGATCTTCCTCTATATGGGTATCACTTCCCTGAGTGGAATCCAACTTTGGGACCGTATGCTTCTGCTTATTATGCCGAAAAAGCATCATCCACCTGTTCCATTTGTCACCCGTGTAAGATTTATTTAATGAACACATATACAGTACACTATATGGACAAAAGTACACTGCTGTAAAAAAGTATCAGTCCACTTTTATTTTGAAAAATAAATGAATGCTTTTAATCCGCAAGAAAGCATTAAATTGATCAAAAGTGACAGTAAAGACATTTATAATGTTACTAATTATTTATATATTAAATAAATACTGTTCTTTTGACCTTTCTATTCCTCAAAGAATCCTGAAAAAAATAAGTCACAAAAATATTAAGCTGCACAACTGTTTTCATCATTGATAATAATACACTGTAAAAAAAAAAAAGTTGGATTAACTAAAAAAGTAAGTTACCTGGTTGCCTTAAAATTTTTAGTTCATTGAAATTAAACATTTTTGTTAATACAACAAAGGAGATTGGTTTAATAAATAGAAACTCAAAATATTATGTTATCTGAACTACATTAATAATCTAAGTTGATTTGACAAAATATAAAAAGTTGTGATAACAAATCATCAAAATTAATTTTTACAGTGTAGGAAGCGTTTCTTGAGCAGAAAAAAAAAATCATAGAATGATTTCTTCGAGTTATGATGCTTAAAATCCAGCTTTGCCATCACAGGAATACATTACATTTTAAAATATATATATATTTTAAATTGTAAAAATAATTCTGGTTTCACTATACTTTTGATCAAATAAATGCAGTCTTGGTGAGCAGAAGAGACATTAAAAAACACTTACCAACCCCAAACTTTTGAAGGGTAGTGTATGTGCTTGGACATCTAAACATCAAACCCAAATAATTAGAAAGAGTGTCCACATACTTTTAGCCATGTCTAGTAATCTCATCTATTGCTCCAACCATCGATCTAACTACAGATCTCTCTTGCGCTCTCTCTCTGTTTCTCTACAGGTGCCGACTATGCGTATGCACCTGTACACTTTGATCCAAGTGATGTGTTTGGTGATTCTGTGGGCAGTAAAATCTAGTGCGTTTTCACTTGCCCTGCCCTTTGTCCTGATCCTCACGATCCCTCTAAGAATGTTCCTGACCGGTCATGTCTTCACTATCATGGAAATGAAATGTGTAAGTATATCTTTTATAGCGCTGAGACACAAGAAAGGCTCATGAATGCACTTTTCACCCACCATGCTTTAATAGAAAAATAAAGCACCCTATCTGTATAACCTATATATGATATGATGCCATCATGTTGTACATATAATGTACTGAGATTTATAATTATTATACCGGTATTCTTAATTATATTAATAATTGATTGACAGAAATATTTTAAGATTTATCCCAAGAACATTGCCATGCTTTCATTAATCACAGTCATTTCATTTTTATCTACTGTTTATTTATGACTGCATATTTCATCCTTTTACAGCTGGATGCAGATGATGCAAACGTGAAATTTGATGATGAGGATGACTAAAATAACTCCAAAACTTCTTTGGATGTCTTTCTTGATTCTTGAATCCAAGCCACTATGAATACATCTTACTGTGTGCATTACATGATAATCTTTTGCTTATATTTTTATCTGTTGTACGTTCAAATTTTAGCTGAACAAATCTCAGTGTTTCTTTTATGAAAGTTTTAGAATGCAATTAATGCACACCTAAAATTCATAAACTGTTCATATACATTCCATAGTTGTTTATCACAATATTTTCTTACTTTTTCATAGAACATTCTTTTACATTACTTTTTATTACTTTTGTGTGTTTGTGTGCCTGATAAGACTTTTTTGTCCCCCTCCCCCCCCTCTTGGGATTTATATATCATGGTGTTTATTTATTTAATGTATTCAGAGTTTCATGCAAAAAAAAATCTTATGCCAGTGTGAAGCATGTCAACCACACACCAGCTCGAATGTAAATCCCATCCTGCTTTAACAGGTGATACCTATGCAAAATGTGCCTTTATATTTCTTATGAGAATTTCAGGGACTTCATACCTGTAAATATAATAGGCTTACAAATACAGAATGTTAGCGATATAGGTTACTATTGAAAAGATTTAATACCTTTGAGTATAAATGAATAGTTGATTTTATGTGTGCTTGGTCTGTTATGCTGTGTGACTTTGTTTAATGATTAAAATTCTTTAAAATATCCACAATAATTCTTAGTAAGCAGGCCTTACACTCCTGTACTAAATTGCAAACACATGCACATCTCCAGTTGGCCCGGCTTCACATGAGATCTGTGCGGGCCTGACCCATCCAATCATGAGCTTGGCCCACCCTGTCAAGCAACCAGCCTCCAGCCCCCTTCCCAAGTGTCCAGCCTGTTCTGAGAGACCTCTGACCTAGCTTACATGTTAGAGCTGGACCTGCTTACAATCTGAATATAGCAGGTTTTCATATTTTGACTTTAACCCTTACGCTGTGTTGAAAACCCTAATACCTTTTGTGTTCCTGGTTACCAAAAATTACTGGCCTTTTAAAAATTGCTTGTAAATCGATCGTTATGCTATATTATCACAAAATATCAGATGCAATCTTGTCAATTTGTTTGTTTGTTTGTTTTTTTCATTAGGACATTTATTTTTTAAACTGATCTGACCTCATTCTGAGCCTCATTGATCTGAGGATAAAGTTCATCTCTGCAAAAAAGAAAGCCTGTAATACTCAAAAATTGTGTGTTTGTGTACATGAGCGTGTGTGTGTCACGTGTAAATATGTGAACATGCTCCTGAACACTAAATGTTTGTTTTATTTTCAATCCCCCTCATTCATTTTCAATGGATGGTCATTTTTAATCAATGAAGCCTACATTTTTGTCCGGGAACACCGTGTAACAAGGTGAAGAAAATCACAAAAAAAGTAAAAGAATTATCCCAAAGATTGGGGGAAGTAGTTATACCCTGTGTGAGCAAAGTCAGTAAGTTTTAGTCCAATGCGATAACATAAACTAATATTTTCGGGGAAAAGAAAATCCTCTCCGAACACAACATAAGGGTTTAAAATGTAGTGCTGTCAGTAGGTTCAAATAAGCCATGATTTTTTTTTATTTTTTATATTGTCAGTGAATAGTATATCTACACATTATTAACATTTGTGAAAGAAGTCTTTGCTCACCAAGGTTGCATTAATTGGATCAAAAATACAGCAATAAAACAACTGTTTTCTAATGTTTTAAAATGTAATTTATTCCTGTGACCAAATCTGAATTTTCAGCATCATTACTCCAGTCTTCAGTGTCACATGATCATTCAGAAATCATTCTGATATGATGTGCTGCTCAAGACACATTTATTATTATCAATGTTGAAAACAGTTGTGCTGCTGAATATTTTTTGTGGAAACCATGATACATATTTTTCAGGATTCTTTGATGAGTAGAAATTTCAAAAGAACAGAATTTATTTGATATATATAAATTAAGTCTTAACTGTAACTTTTGGTCAATAATGCATCCTTGCTGAATAAAAGTAATAACTTTTTTTTCTTTTTTAAATGCACAATGCTCAGTTTGTGTGTGAAAGAGTTACATTACCTGTGTATGCTATTTTATACCTGTATCACTTAGACTGCAATTGAGTTTTGCCAAACACCCCTTCAGGATTTCATGTTTAAATGTAGGCTATTCCCTATTAGGTCTATAGTGAAAGTTGCTGTTAGAACTGTGGGACCTTGTTCAGATCAGGCATCTTACTGGAAGATGATTCTATAGACCATTTTGCAAGATGTAAACAACACTGGTCCAGAAACACTTCCTGTTTCAGTTTGTAACTGGTTTCTTTATTTCACATGTAAAGAAAACATCTTAAAGATGTTTGTTTAACTTTTTGATTCAATTTTATATGTTCTGTTGGTTGTGTTTTATCCCAACGTTTATGTAGTGTTAAAAAACTGAAACAGGAAGTGCTTCTGGACCAGTGTTGTTTACATTTAGCAAAATGGTCTATACTTCAAAAGATACTACCAAATTCTGTTTACAGGTGGAAAAAAAACACTATGGAAGTCAGTGGCTACCATAAACTGTTTGATTACCAACATCCTAACCCTAACCCTTTTGTGTTCAACAGAAGAACGAAATCCATACAGGTTGAGAAAAACATGAGGGTGAGCAGAGCACCTTTAATAATACACAGTATTGATAATGCTACATGATTTCCCGTATAATGCGAGTTTAAAAAAACAACAACACACATTTCTTGTTTGGTGTCAGTGCAGGTGTACTAGTATTGCAAGCCTTAGCCTTACTGATAGGGCTGTGGTGAGGGTATAAAAGACATAAAAGCACTGGCCTACATATTCCCGGAGATAGGAGTGCTGTTCCACACTGGACTCTGGCATTCCAGTGAAATGCGCACGTCACCGCTCTGATGTTTAACGAAGCAGCGCGCTCATTGGAAAATCATGTTTTCTCCAAATCAGAACGTCTTGATTGGACATCGCAGGTGACGCCCACAAACAGACAAGGTGGAGTTTAATTATTTAACGTAACAAAAAGATGTAGCTGTCAGAGATTGAAAATACTGAAAAGATGTTAAAAGTACACAACAGTTCACTTTACTTAATGCATATGGACTTTGGGAGTATGCCTATTAAAACAGAATACTGTTTTTCTTTTCTACTTTTTTTTTTTTTTTTTTTTTTTTTTAATCACACGTTAACATATCAAATAACTTATTTTACTAACACTTTACACTATCATCATCAAAAAAAAAAAAAAAAAAAGTGTTCAAAACAAGCCCGAATCGCCACACGCGCGTGCAGGTTTGATGGCGCCTCGGTAGCTCGTGACAGCAGCTCCGAGTTTATAATCCAAATGGAAGCGAAACCCGGGCGACCCATCCGTGATGAGAGCGGCGAGCAGGCAGGGGAGAGATTGAAAATGTGGATGTCGCCTTGGAAAGAGAAATGAGCGGATCGAGAGAGCTGCGCGCTGACTGGAAGGAGAGCGAGAGAGATGGAGGCGGGGGGAAGTCTCTCTCAGCTCTGCGGGGACTGGAGCGCCCGTGCCCTGGACCGGCGGCGCAGTGCTGGCTAACAGTCAACCCTCCCCTTGTTCCACCACCACTTCCACACACAAGCAGCGACAGGTAAGATCAAACCAGCGCCTCGTCCAACCGACCGTTTGGTAAACAAACCTTGAAAAAATTCTTAGATGAAACAACAAAAAGAAAAAAAAAAGAAAACATTTTTACTTTAGATCATTGGTGGATTTTGTTTTTGTTTAAATCCGCGTTGACTTGGTGCAAGGCAACGGGACATTCCGAGTCGCCTTACCCGAATTTCCCGTATTGTGACTCGGGGAAAAACATCCCCCGTTTACCAAGTCTTTTGTGTTTAATTTCTGAATGTAAGTTAACTCTAAAAGCCACTAATCTAATTTTAAGCGCGATAAGGCCACCTCTATCGTTTTTGAAGCCCTCGCGGTCGTCTTCATTTCCGAGTCAGGACTCCATGAGGCTCGTGGAGGAAAGAACCAGCCGCCTTTGGTTCGCCATCACGGAGCTCGGTTATCTCGCCGTGTGGGCTCGTTTTCGCTATTGTGAAAGCAAAGTTCGCCATCACATTTGACATTTTATCGGCGATCTGTTTTTGAGGAGCAAACCGGGTGAGTTCAGAACCCTTCGCGCTGGTTTTTTCTCTCGGTGGAGGTGAATTAGGCTCGCAGCGCGTGCATGGAGGGTAGTATGGCGGCTCTAGAACAGTCGTCACGCCAGGGAAGCGTCCTCTCTTCTCGGTTGTTGCAATTTTCCATTGTGATTGTGAACAAAATTACACGTTTATTCACATGATTGATTCATTTCTCACAGAGGTGATCTCGCATGTCATTATTGTGCTTCAGTCGCCGCGTACTAAGTAAAAGTACCGTATATTTCTTCCATTTCTAGTTTCGAAGCCTTTGAAGAGCCTGCTGCCTGCCATACGGCCGCACACACCGTGCTTTCACCCCGCATTCCTCGTCACTCGAAAGTCGGGGTAAACAACCAGATTTCTTTACGGTAAGAGGACAGTTTGGACACCACTTACAGTTCTTTTTATATAACAACATGTAATAAGGATTTATTTTAGCTGCATTTGATTGGTTTTATTTTTGACGACTGTGGTTCAGCTCTCACTTAAGGCTGGAGGGGGATTCAATGCTAGTTATAGCCGGCTAGCTCCGGTGTAGGTCAAGTCATAGGTCGGTTTAACATTGTAACATTTGATTTTAATGTAACGTTAGATGTGTAAGCTATCATTTGCAGCAGTTCCACACGTAACGTTAACGTTAGACACCGAAGCTACCAAAGCTATTTTTGAGTTTATAATTTGCTGGGTAAAGCAGAATGTATGCATTAAACACCACCAATTATAAAATGTAGGAACATTTCTATATCAAATTTTAACATTGTATTTTTATTTACCCATATAAATATTTAAACACTAACTTTGACGTAACGTTATTTTGCATTGAACCTAAAGTCCCGGTTTCAAAGCTTTTGTTCAAAAAAGCGATTCAAATCCACAAAATAGTTTGTTTTTCCTCAGGATTTCAATGGTAGTAAAGCTCGATTCTATTCAAGAAGGGACTGATTATCCACTGATTCAGAGCATTTCATGGTGGTAATAATGCCCTTCATCCAGGGTCTGTTTTAAAGCTGGACTCTGCTGGCTCACGCGCCGCCATTACACATTCAGCGAAGCGGCGACGCCTCGCCCTGGAACAAGGCTCGTGCCATTTTGTGACTAATTCAGTCGGCTCACACATTTGCGAAACGACATCAGATTATGACTAGCCCTCCATATTCAACCACTTTAATACAGTCGCTGTGTGAATATAAAGGGGGGCGACCCAGAATGCGTCCGTGGCGGAAGCGGAGACCCGCGCCCTGTTGGTTTGGAGGCAGACTCTGGTGCTGCATGCTTTAGCAGTCACTCATGATGATCCCTGGCTGTTTCCCCCTCTCGACGGAGACCGAAAGCAGATCCCGATCCGTGGTCAGCTGGTCCGTCTACAGGCAGCTGCCTGCCTATCGCCCAAAACGCTCCTTCCTCCTCTTGTAGTACCTCCCAGTATCCACTCGTCTGCCGAAAATATACTCCAATTTCGAGCTACTACACGAAACGCTCTCCTCGAAAAGCGAGCAGAGTGCAGGAGAATCCGTTTCAAGTCTTAGTTCAGCAGACAAAATGGAAGATTAGGCGGATTGGCTTGCTCTTGCTGGTGTCGACTGCAGAGTTATTTGAGATTTGAAACCGTCACAGGCAATGGGCTCTGTCTCACGATGGAGCGTAAACGCTTAGGGGCGGTGTAATGAACATCAACCATTATGTGTCGGGCTAGATTTTAATTCCACTTTTCATGCAACAATTCCTGGTTTAAAGAGAATTATTGAAAGGCATTAAACACGTAGAATCCCCACATAAATGATGCATTCTTTTTGTTGTTAGATTATTTGAGGCACAATTAATTATTATAAAAAATGGAGATAAATTGAAAACTATATAGTTTTAAAGCTATGTAAGTACGAGTTTCAACCTTTTACTTCAACGTTTGTAATCCTTAACATAATTTGTTTTTCTCTAGAGTGATTAATCTTGACAATGAATGGAGAAATGGACTCCTCTGCTAAAGAGATCGGTAAGAAACATGAATAATTTTGATCAGTGGTTCTTAACTGTTTATGAATAGAATTATACATTTATATTTATCACTGTGAATAGTAATAAATGTAGCTTAATGGAAAAACTGTACAAGAAAATTTTGGATTCTAATTAAATACAGGTGAGCCTGTATTTAAAATTTGTGTGAATTGATATTTTCTTAGTCTGCATGAAGTGATGTGTGTACTGGTTCTCAGAGATCATTTTTGCCCTATTATGTTTTATTTTTACAGTTTGGGAGCAGAGTGACCTGTTGAAGCTGTTGGATGCCATGAAGGTGAACCTGCCAGATAAAGATCTGTCCAAGTACAAGACATCCGAGTCCCATTTGGACTGGGAGAAAGTGGCTTTTAACTCATACTCTGCGGAGATGTGCAAACAGAAATGGCTGGAAGTTTCACGTGAGGTAAGCTAGTCAGTGACCAAAGGGTTTCACTTGTATGTTGTAATGACTAGATAAACATGCATCACAAGTGTGTCGAAAAAAATTTTTTTTGATAGTATTAAAAATATTTGATTTAAAGAAACAACTTTAGTATGTGACAAGTTATAGAATAAGATAAATGCAGTTGTCACATTAAGATTCCTGTTTCTGACTCAGATACGTAAATTCCGCACCCTCTCTGAACTGATCGTGGATGCACAGGACTACGTCAAAAATCCATACAAAGGAAAGAAGCTGAAGGTAGAAAAACTTATGGCTCAGTCCTAAAAGCTTGGATTCAAATTTACAGAGTTTGTCTAGTGTGTTATTTGGAGCAGTAGTGCAATGCCAACTTTTTGTGTATTTGTCTTCTGCAGAAACACCCAGACTTCCCCAAAAAGCCATTGACACCGTATTTCCGTTTCTTTATGGAGAAGCGTGCCAAGTATGCTAAACTACATCCAGAGATGAGCAATCTAGATCTCACAAAGATCCTGTCCAAAAAATACAAGGAGCTCCCAGAGCGTAAAAAAGTGAGTGCATCAAAAATTGAAAAGATAAAGCATTGGATCTCATATATATATATATATGATAGAATATATGGTCTATATCTGTTAAAATGTAATCTTAACATGTTTAAAAGGCCCACCAAGAGTATGTGATTTTTGCATAAGAGTAGTTTCAGTTGTTCCTACATTTTTCTGTTCATTTAGAATACATTTTATACGAAAGTTGATTAATCAACTTGATCAATCATGATTTGCTCGTGAAAACGATTGTATGCAGATTGCATGCACAAAGTTGTGCGCATGCATGCTTAAGGAATTAGATCTATTATCTGTAAAAAAAGTCAAGAACTACAATAAAAGGGAAAATGTGGATATGGATTTTTAAAATTGGAAATTGATATTATGGGGATATTGTAATGATACATTAAATGTTAAGGATGAATCTGGTGTTCAGTTGATTTCAAATCTGTTGCTGCTTTCAAGTCCTTTTGAAAAGAAGAAAATATTTTCTATTTGGTCTGGATCAACTATTGTTTTGAGTAGTACCTTTCTAGATCCGTCTACAAAGCATGCATTGTTTTGTCTGACCTCTTTGTTCTGACTGAACCTGACGTCAACAGGATAAATACGTGAAAGATTTTCTCAGAGAAAAGGAGTCTTTCGTGATCAGCATGATGAAGTTCAGGTGAGGGACTTATTGACACTTTACCATCTCATTTACAATTCTAAATCATCGCTTTTCTCTAAAAAAGTGTTTATGTGCGTTTTATCAGGCAGGATCATCCCGACCTTCTAGAGAACGTTAACAAGAAGTCCAATGTTCCAGAGAAGCCCAAGACACCCCAGCAACTGTGGTACAGCCATGAGAAGAAGGCTTTTCTCAAAGGACGTCCAGATGTAAGCTCTACACACACTCGCTCTGACTTCTTCATACACAAGAATGCTGTAAAACACTTGTGCTTATACCTCTCCAGGCGACCACCAAAGACATTAAGGATAGTGTTGCAAAGCAGTGGCCACAGCTGTCAGACAAGAAGAGGATGAAGTGGATCATGAAGTCTCTCGAGCAGCACAAACTGTATGAGGTAAAGAGGCTTGTGTTTTTCACAGCCTATTTGCCTGCAAGTAGCAAGCTTCTCTGTAATGTTTGATCTTTCCCGTCTTTGTTTAGGGGACAATGCGCGAGTTTATCCAGCAGCACCCAGAGTTGAACATCACGGAGGAGGACATCGTCAAATCCACTCTGACCAAAGCAGAGAGACAACTCAAGGACAAGTTTGATGGGCGGCCCGACAAACCACCTTCGTAAGTTTACCTGATAATAGCAATATATACTTTCTCATTTTTGGGGGGGTGGGCTGTGGGTGGTGAAATGTGTCCTGGACATGTCATGTGTGTTTCCTCCTTTTCATTCTTGTCCTATTATGGTATTAATTCATATTATTATTTATAAAAATTAAATTGATTAAATTTATAGTAGGTTTGTTATCTGCTTTTTCCTTTTTTTTTTTTCTTTTTTTTTTTGTACTTAAGACTTATTTCAGTTACAGAAAGTGGGTTTTAATAGTTTTATTTAATGATAACATTTTCTTGTATGAGTTTTGGTACAGTAGGTTTGAAGAGGAGTTTTTTTTAGTTTTTTTTTGTCTCATTCTGTTTTTTTGTTTTGTTTTTTTCTCAGTAATGGTTACTCAATGTTCTGTGCTGAGCTGATGTCCAGTATGAAAGACGTTCCCAGTACGGAGCGTATGGTCATGTGCAGCCAGCGCTGGAAACTCCTCAAACAGAGTGAAAAAGATGCTTACCAAAAGCGCTGTGAACAGGTCTGTAACACTCTCATTTTGCACCCTTCCATTTTCTTTATCAACCATCTATTAAAATAAACAAGCCAACGTGGATACATATGGAAGATTTTCAGTCACTTTAATATTGAATTTTTTCTCTACACAGAAAAAGAAAGAATATGAGGTTGAGATGAATCGCTACTTATTAGTAAGTATACGTTTATGATAACAGAACCTCAGTTTTGTATCTGTATTGTTTGAAACAATTTGCGGTTGCACTTTATTTTAAGGTGTCCGTGTTACAGTGTAATTATAAATTTAAGTGCTGAGTAATGGGGCCGGACTGGGACCAAAAAGTTGCCCTGGACTTTCTGGCCCACAGCAGCCCACCACATCATAACATATTGGCTCATTAATGTGCAGCTTATAGCAATAACACCACTATAGCATAAAAAATATAACACAATACAAAATAAATGCTATTTAAACATTTATTTGAAGGAACACA
The DNA here is from genome assembly GCA_031834385.1 of Semotilus atromaculatus. Classification (NCBI taxonomy): domain Eukaryota; kingdom Metazoa; phylum Chordata; class Actinopteri; order Cypriniformes; family Leuciscidae; genus Semotilus; species Semotilus atromaculatus. Next base: position 1,942,970 of record JAULUF010000050.1, on the reverse strand, counting down.
ACATACATTAGGTCATATTTGTAAAAGAACATTAAGACATACAACGTTTGGTGCATATGTAACAATGACACTGTAAAATAAAGTGTTACCCAATTTTCTACTTGGTTTGCATTTTAAACATGTTGCCTGTGTATCCCAGAGTATCTCAGAGGAGGAACAGCAGAGAATAATGTCAGAACAGAAGATGGGCAGCTTTAAAAGGGGAGGTGGTGGCAGCAGCCCCGCTTCTAAAAAGAAGGGTGCCACAGCAAAGGTTAGTTCACCTGTCAATCATCTTTGGGTTATTGAGGGATTGTTACTGAAATGAGTTTACTGTAACTAGAACTTAACTTCCTTAATCCCCTTCTGTTCTTTTTTCTCTTTGTTAATTTTAACAGTCTGCAGAGAAGCCGAAGCCCCCTGTGTCTGCAATGTTCATTTTCTCAGAAGAGAAGCGCCCAAAACTTCAACAGGAAAGGCCTGATCTTTCTGACATGGAGCTCACCAGACTACTAGCCCGCATGTGGAACGAGCTTTCTGACAAGAAGAAGGTAATAAAGACATATTAGTGATCCAGAGATGTTAAAGGGGTGGTTGATTTATGACTTCCCTCTTCTAACTTTAGTTAGTGTGTAATGTTGCTGTTGGAGCATAAACAACATCCGCAAAGTTCCAACACTCAAAGTTCAAAGCAAAGGAAGATATTTGCTTTTAAAGAAATAGTTTTTTAAGGACTACAACAAACTGCACAACATTCCTCCCGGGTTAGTGACATCACCAACCCTAAAATTTACATAAACCCCGCCCCCGGGAACGCGATTTTTATCAATCTTAACCAGTTATATAAAAATATCTGTGGGATATTTTGAGCGAAAACTTCACATACACACTCTGGGGACATCAGAGACTTATTTTACATCTTGTGAAAAGGGCATTATACCACTTTAAGATCCTTCTATCACTGTATTGGCCGTCAACTTGAATGTTTAATCATTCTTAATAGGAGAAGTATAAAACTCTGGAGATGACGCTGAAGGCAGAATCTGAAAAGCAGAGCAAAGAGGACAAAGGGAAACTACCAGAAACACCCAAAACAGCTCAGGAAATCTGGCAACAGAGTGTCATTGGAGACTATCTTGCCCGGTTCAAGGTATGAAATCATACGTGCAAGAAGTTAAATTGGGAAAATTACCTACACTACTGTTCAAGAGTTTGGGGTCAGAGTTCTTTAATGTTTCATTACTCTAGTCTTCAGTGTCATAACATCTAGAGATCATTCTAATATGATAATTGGGTGATCAAGTAACATTTCTCATTATTATCGATAAATACGTTAATTATATCATTGTGCTGCTTAATATTGTTGTGGAAATTGGGATGCGTTTCTTTATGCGAGGATTTTTTGATTATTAGTAAGTTCAAAAGAAAACCATTTATTTTAAATAAAATCTTGTGTAACTTTATAAATGTCTTTTTCACTTTTGATTAATTTAATGTGTCCTTGCTGAATAAAAACATGAATTATTTATAAAAAGAGAAATAAGTCCTACCCTCATTCTTTTAAACAGGACTCTATGCCGATTTTTTTCTTGAACAGACAACATGAAGCAGTCCTGCCCACTAATGGCTGCACAAATATTTCTACCATTGAAAATTGTCTACCTAATTCTCTATTTGCTATAGTTTTCTCCACTGATCTCTCCCTCTTCTTTAAATGTCAGAATGATCGTGCAAAAGCTCAGAAAGCCATGGAGGCCACCTGGAACACCATGGAGAAGAAAGAGAAGATCATGTGGATCAAGAAGGCTGCAGAGGACCAGAAGAGATATGAAGTGAGTCCAGACAAAAAACATTTTGTGATAGCCAAACTACAGTTAGTAGAGTATCATGTGTCTACAACCTACAGGTTTTTCTTTAGATCAGGGCTTCTTGTGTGGAAGATTTCATGCCCTTTTTGAATTCTTCTGTTTTCTGCAGAGAGAGCTGAGTGAGATGCGATCACCTGCCCCAGTCTTTATCATGGGGAAGAAAATGAAATTTGATGGGGAACCTAAGAAACCACCCTCGTAAGTTCATTCTGAGTGTTGGTGTGTTTGAGGAAGCTCAACATTCCCACTCGTTCTAATCGTGTTCTCTTCACCTGTGGCTACAGTAACGGTTATCAGAAGTTCTCTCAAGAGATGCTGTCGAACGGTGAGCTGAACCATCTGCCCATGAAAGAGCGCATGGGTGAAATCGGAGGCCGCTGGCAGCGACTCCCTCTGAAAGAGAAGGACCATTACAAAAGGATGGCAGAGGAGAAACAGAGGCAGTACAGAGTGCTTCTCGAACAGTGGCTTGCGGTACCCCTATATCTTTATTCTTATTATTTAAATTGTAGAGCAACACAAATAGCTTGATATGAATATCTAATATATTTAGCCACAAAACCAACAGTTTGTACATTTTGAATTTAAGGATATTAAAATGATTTTCTCCCTCACAGAGTATAACACCACAAGAGAGAGCTGTGTATAAAGAATATAACTCACTGGTGAGTCATAAATGTGCATGTATTTCAGTCTATCTGCTCAAAATGTATATCCATTAGTGCTGTCAATCGATTAAAATAATAAAGCACATATTTTTCTTCAATTAATCGCACCTCACATTAAAGGTTTTATTGTATATATTTTTTATTGTTATAATGTCACATTTATTCTCCAAATTAATGTAGAAACCACATAAAGACAGTATCATACATTTAAACAATTTTGTTTAATGACATCTTTTTATGAAAGTAGGCCAGCATCACCGATACCAATACCGCTACTGATGTCTCTATGAAATACATATTTTTTTTCTCAATTTGGCCGTAGTAGCAATTCAGCATTACAGTATAATTTGATTTTAACATTTATTAGGCTTTAATAAATATAACAACTTTTCATTTAAATCAGCTTAAAACAATCTTCTCATAAACCCATTATAATAAATGTCACATTTACCTGCCCTTCAATATATCAGGGCTTAATATTTTCTATTGGCCCAGTCAGACCAGTTTAGATTTTTACTTGCCCTGTCAAAATGCACAAAGTTATTTTCATTGTTTTTGACCCATGTAACCTTGTAAACAGTGCTTTAAGATTATCAGGTAGGTCTAACGGGTAGGAATATATACAGATTTTGAATAAAGTCATCAAACTCCATCGCAGATCCTTATCTGCACAAATTATAAATTAGGTATAGATTAATCCTTATTAAAGCTACAAAAGTTATTCAGTCAAGAGCAGTGAGAGTGATTTTTCTCTTTTTCTTTTGTTCTTTGATCATCCTTAATGACAGACAGTGGTCAGTTTAAGAGCTGCAGCACACGACACGGATCTGACGCGCATCCTATTTTCTCACAACTCTTTACGTTCATTTAAGACAGTGCTTGTGAGGATACTCAACAAAATGGGCATTGTGGCATAAGCTTTCTGTGCGCACGAGTCGTGTGCCATCTCACAAAATCAGGCGATTTACAGATGTGCGCCAATACCGCACTGCCTTCTCTTTTGTGTCTTATTGAATGGTGTAAAAGCATTTACATTTGGCAGGAAAAAAATGGATGCTGCGGTAATTGCGTTAAATATTTTTTACCGTGTTAAACTGGAAAAAAATCAATCGCATGCTTTTTTTTTATATATATATATATATATATATATGTGTATATATATATATATATATATATATATATATATATATATATATATATATATATATATATATATATACACATTTCAATTTAATATATAAACGTCTGCCTCTTTTTTTCTTAAATTTTCTTCAGAAACGGAGGAGCACAATAAAACCTGGTGGCACGAATGCTAAAGTGAAACCCAAGGCCAAAGTATCGGTGAGTTTGATCGTACAGTCTTAAATGGCTCTGTTGGCCACTGTATATTTTTAGCAGCATGTACTGATTATTCTGTACCATTGGTGACCTCGTCCAAAGGAAGACGAAGAGGAGGATGATGATGACGACAACGATGATGAAGAGAAGGAATCTGATGACGGATCATCTTCTGATGACAGTGATGATGATGATGACGATGATGACGACGATGACGACGATGTAAGATTTTAAAGCCACTTTAATTGGAATGAGACTTTGATTAGTGATTGGGGTGGGCAATATGACCAAAATCTTGTTTCAGAATATGATCCATTTTATTTCCCAATAACTATATATCACAATATAATTTATTTCTGAATTTGTTTAATTTAAGAGGAAGAAGGTTCTTCTTTCTTCCGTTCTAATATAAGAACAGCGACGCATATTACAAACAATAGAACAAGGAAACAAATGAAATTATTTTTTTTTTAGGTTGAGTGCACTGAACTGCACTGAATATCATTCTTTATTTTCTCATTCATGTACGTTTCTTTGTCACTCTAAAGTGTCAATAACTTTAGTTAGTAGTACTGTGCTACATGTATGTATTAACATGCTGCGATATAAATGATTTAGCAAAATCTCTAACTTTAAAGCATGATAATGCCGCAATATATTCTATTGTGTATTGTCATACCGCCGATCCCTATTAGCAATACGGATGCATTTGTTAATCACAAAATATTTGAATGAAAAATAATATTTCCAAATTCACTTTCAGAATGAAGACATGGAGGATGAAGAGGTGGAGGATAAGGAGAATAAAACAGAAAGCAGCAGCAGTGCTTCCAGCTCCGATTCATCGGGTTCAGACTCGGACTGAACCAAAGCCGAGTCAGGCTGAGCCCACAGACTGCCAGAAACGCTGTGAACTGAGCCATGAGCCGGGGGCCTGAGCCTGCTCTGCACTGCGCTCTTCCCACCACAGGAGGGGGCTCACCCCGCTGTCACACATCTGCGACGCCTCACACAGTCTTTTCCTTCTCGTCTGTTCTCCCCTGCACTTTTGCTTTTATTTGTTTCTCCCTCAATGATTTCGCTTGGCAGGTTTTAAGGCATTTTAGGCAAAACACACAATGACGTAAAGTCTAAATTCCTCCCGACACTGCTGATCACAGAAAAAGGGGTTTAGTGCTCTGCTATTGGCTAATAGTCGTCATGAGGTGTTATTAAGATGCCCCGTGTTAATACTTTAAAGGTAGGAAGACATAGAGAGCACCAGGTGCCATTTTCTTTTCTGTAAGTGAGCCAAAGAGTCTTTTAGTTTCACAGATTATTTCGAGAGGTACAGGGGACCAAATAATTGCACTCTGAAGAATGTCTGCTTTCTTTTCCTCTGTCTGTACCTCTCCTGTTCTTCCTAGGGGTGTTGCTTTTCCTTTTCCCTCTATTTTTGCTTTGGTGTTTGTTTTAGCTTCTTCATTTCAAAACAAATGTGGTATTTTCAGGAACAATGAAGCCATTTTGAATGTCGCCCCATGGACCCCGCTGGTCTCGCACTCTGTGCTTGTTCACAAGGCGTTGGTGCGCTGCTTTTACCTGCACCTGGTGAGGGGTTAAAGGTGAAAATGGACTATTTATTTTTGTCCTGTTATAGGAATGCTGCCCGTAGCAGTTTTGTGATATGGATGTGATGAAGCCACAGCAAACGGGCTGTTCATTCAGATAATAAAAACGACTGATGTTACATAATGAGGACTAGTTTATCGGTTAATTGTTCTGCAGCACAAGCAAAGTTCTTTCAGAAAATTGCTTTTGTTTTTTGCAGATTGGGCACCAACAAGTGTTTTTTTTTTTTTTGTTTTTTTTTTTGTCACTTGTTAATAATGGTTACGTATTGTTTGAAGTTGACTTTTTTTGTTCCTCTTTCCAACCACTGTTTTATTTGGTGCTCCAAAGAATTTTTTCCTTTTAAAACGTGATTTTTTTTATGTTTTAAAAATGATGGATGTGAGTTACCCCACAATTCAGTGCACTTATGATGGAATCCAGTGTTCTTTCAGTATTTCTCTTTCTTCGTTTTACCCATCAGCCCATAATGTTAACCACTTCACAGGTCTTTCACGCACCAGCTCAAGGAATGTAATGGAGATGTTTTATTTAAGAGAGGGGTATTGTTAATGTGTTGTGTGTTTATGTATATATGAACAGTTTTGAGGGTGAGGGTATATTCTCTCATTCTAATGTCCTGGCCTAAAATGGCAACTTAACTCATTTGTAACCCACAACACAGCTTTCTGCGCTGAGCTACGACCTTTTACTTAGTCTTTTTTATGCAACCTGACAAATTGACAGGGGCACTGTAAATTAATTTTTCCTATCAAAGCGTTGAACCCTGATGATTTGCATAAAAAGACAAGCAAATAATTTTGATTTGGTGGGGATTGCTGTGAAATAAGTTTGCTGTACCAGACTTGTAACCTATTCTAGTGCCCTAAATGATTATGGCCTGTATTCTGCATAAAGTTCTTGGCTCAGTTTGAAAAACATAATTTGGTTCTAGATGATTTGAATGATGGGCCGGGATCGACCTTTCAAGATTTGTTGATATTTTATAGGATTTTGAGACTTGCAAATTGACTTGGGTTGGGTTCAGTGCTGTTGTAAGGTATTTGTACATATAGCTTGCTTTCTTTCTTTTTTTTTCTTTGTAATGAGTGAACATTATTATGTTTGTATTTTCAGTTGGCTATGCAATATACTGCTGTAGCCAAAACAAGTTTGTCAATTGGGGACATGTTTTTAATTTGGTAAGTTTTTGTTTTTTTTACCCCTCCCCATGTTTGTTTATTTTTAGAAATGGCAAAAAAAAAGAGAGAAAAAGCTTAAATTTGTAATACAGATTTGAAACATTTGGACGTTTTCTATAGCAAGAGATGTTATATCCCTGCAATTTACAATTTGAGCAAATAAACCTTCTCTTAAACAGTTCTTCGGTTTCTGATTTTATTTATATATATATATATATATATATACACACACACACACATACATATATATATATACATACATGCACGCATTAATATAGGAACTAATTCAAGGCAGCAGAATCGATGTGTCACCTAAGATCGGTATTAGACTAGTAATGCCTGACTGAGCCAAAATGGCAGCGTTGTTTTATTTTCAAACATCATCTCGTATCATCATACTCGAGTGACTTAATCAACCAGGCATCTGATCGTTTATAACATTTCCATTATCTTAAGATAACATTTCCATTATCTTCACAAGTACGTTCGTTTTGAGCATGTTTGTTCTATGCCGTCTTTAAGAGAACGGCGGGTCTGTGAATGACACAAGAACCGGCCCGTTCAGTCTGGGTAAGTAGAGAAACAATTTAAACGAGTAGCGCGACAAATCCACATTTTCCTGCGGTTTTGAAACAATGTTGCCAAAATCTGCCCATATGATAGAGAAAACAGGGCAGTGCGCCAGTCGTACCTGTCAACTGTTACAGTGACAGTGTTTTCAATTGTGTTTAACCGTTATTATGTTTAAATACGCAGTAGTTATCATACTGGACTGCTGTTTTTTTCTGGATAATTGGAGCACCCACCCATGTTCACCGTAATCCCACTGAGAATAGCAAATAATTAAACAAAATTAGAAGCGTATTATGAAAGGGACGTTATAGCCTAGAATACGTTAGCATTTGAATGTAAGAAAAGAAAAACATTTAATTTAATGAACAATAAACACTGATGTGCACAAATTATCATGCTGTAAACGGCTGTATAAAGTGTTTTCAAATGCTGATTTGCTATATCTCTTATTTCAATGGTTGTTGGTAGTTGGACTTCAATACTATATATCAAATTTGACTGTGATGTAATGGGCTTTGTTTTTTTCAGTGCTTCCCACCCCATTCTCTATTGTCGACAATGAGAGATCCCCTACAATAGTTTTTGCAAATGAAAATGGAGGATATGTCTCTGTCAGGCCTGGATAACACCAAGCTAGAGGTAAAGGATTACAGAGAACGGGTCTCATTTATGAAACGACATGCAGAACATTATATTTTTTTGTTATTCTAAAAACTAAATTCCTAAATAAAAAAAAGTTAATCTGAATGCATCTGTTTACAGAAGAATGGTTTAATGCAGGCTCACCACTAAAATTCACATTGTCAGAGACAAACATTTTAATGTGTGTGTGCTTTAGCCCAGGCCCCAAAAGTAGTCTGTATCATAAGATATATGATTTCATATGATCAGTTTAACTCATATGATTTAACTTCTCTTTTTTTTTTTTTTTTTTTTTTTAGGCCTTGGCTCATGACGTTTACTCTGACCTAGTGGAAGATGCCTGTTTAGGGTTGTGCTTTGAGGTGCACAGGGCGGTCAAACAGGGCTATTTCTTCCTGGATGACACAGACCAAGAAAGTATGAAGGATTTCGGTTAGTCAATCACAGTGTAACACCACAAAAATACACAAATTCATTAGTCCTAAAGCCTGGGATGCATGCTTTTGAAATTTGTCTCTACTATATTCTATGCTCTCATATTGATATAGAAATAGTGGACCAGCCAGGTGTAGACATCTTCGGTCAGGTGTACAACCAGTGGAAGAATAAGGAGTGCGTGTGTCCCAACTGCAGTCGGAGTATCGCGGCCTCTCGCTTTGCCCCTCATCTGGAGAAGTGTCTGGGGATGGGCCGCAACAGCAGCCGAATTGCCAACCGCAGGTCAGTGGACTGTGAAGTCACACTATTTAGCTAATTTATACACTTATACATGTGAACTAACATGAACATTTGTATTAACTAACATTAACAAAGGTTAATACATGCTGTAAGATTATATTGCTCATTGTTAGTTCATGTTAGTTAATAATGCATTAAGTAATGTTAACAAATAAGGGTTTCCTTTAAAATGAGTTTAGCTTTTTCTCATATGAAATGCATAGACATTATTCAATAAAGGGAATGCTTAAAATAATATTTGACCAAGATTATTTACCCTCTCTAATGTCATTACAAATCGGTATGCTTATGCCAAATCGGTAAAAAAAAAAAATTCCTTATTTCTTTCTTTGTGATTATTATTTTCCAAAGATAACACGTGGACTGTCTGCCAGATGGAGAGTTTTTATTGTTCCCTGAAGGGAAATTTCAAGTGAAGTTTCAAAGCATTGAAGGCCGTTGTTCTGCTCTTTTTACAGAATAGCCAGCAGCAACCACACAAGCAAGTCAGAAAGTGATCAGGAAGACAATGACGATATCAATGACAACGACTGGTCCTATGGTTCAGAAAAGAAAGGTGATCTCATCCAGTCTGTCTTTCTTTCTTTTTTCCCTCACTTCCCACACCACGTTTTGCCTCCAAATGTGCCCCATTGTTTTATTTGATTTAATGAAGCCTTGATTTCAATAATCACTAATAACAGTTTATTAACCTCTTATTTTCACAGCCAAGAAGAGAAAGTCAGAAAAGGTATTAAAAACTTTTTTGAGACGCATCCAAATATTCTAAATTATAATTCATTAATTTTGTATGTTTGTAAATGTAAAAATATATACAAAATAAATAAATATTGAAAATGGTATTATAATAAATCTTTGTGTATCTTAGAATCCAAACTCTCCCAGGAGATCCAAATCCCTAAAGCACAAGAATGGTGGGTTTTATTCTGATTGAACTTAGCAGTTGTTTATCCACTTAGTGCACTGTTTGACAGACGTCAGGCTTCACTTGAACATGTTACGAGTGTCTTTTTGTCTCACTGCAGGAGAGCTCAGCAGTAGTGTAAATCCAGACCTGTACAAGGTGAGATGGTTAGCTAAAGTATTTTAACATGTATAACTTTGGTCATCGCTTACACTGTTGCATTAGTAACTGTAGTATTACAGCAATATTGTTTCACTTTCCCACTCATGTAGTATAACTACAGCTCTGGCATCAGTTATGAGACTTTGGGACCCGAGGAGCTGCGATCCATACTGACCACGGTAAGCAGCGGTCTTTTTTTCTTCCAAAATAAAAATAAATGCTAACAAAAATGTAAATAATAATAAATTATAAAAGATGAGTAGATGCTGATCAGTTACCTATACATGGTGTTTAGGCTTACAAATAAAAGTCATATAATTAACAAATCATTTAATTATTAATTACAGTGGAAATAAAATCTTAATTCCATTATTTGACCACTTGTTTGACCACTTATTTGACCACTCAGAAGTGGTACCTTCCCCCTTTTGTCATTTACAAAACCTACCAACATCAAATTTCAATGCTTTTTTTATTTTTTATTTCATGATTTCTGTGATTTATTTATTTTTGTTAATATTGTGTTAAATAAGTATTCAGTTTCAGGTCAGCTGTCTTGCTTGCTATCATTACATTGCATTATTGTATTTATTACATCATCTATCAGCCACATTGGTCAACCACTACAGTTTCTCTCTTGCTAACAGGCCTTCTTTTTCCACAGCAATGTGGGGTTGTATCAGAGCACACAAAGAAGATGTGTACTCGGTAAGAGTTCAATCCATATTTGTGAACTAATAACTAAAGGAAATTAAAAAAAAACATCTGTTATTTATTCTTACAAATGCACACTGTGGTACACTCAGTCTAATGACATTAGAGCTTCTTTCCATTACCTTATTGACTATGAAAGAGCAGTCATTAAGTTTGTCCTTTTCTTGGCCAGCAGAAAAAGTAAGTATTTTTCCACAGCAGGCATATATTATGAGGAATACAAACTTGCTGCTGAAGGCCGAAACATCTGTGAAACCAGTCTAGGAGATTTAAGGGCTTTGTATGCTTAAACCTGGGTTAAAGTCTTTTTAAAACTCAGTGTTAACACTGCTTTTAACCTTGAATTAAGCAACATTTAGATGGAGGATTGTTTATTGCTTCTTCTTTTTTTACTAGTACCTAGGAACATATTTGGATAACAAAAAAGAGGAGTAGACTGATTTAATTAGTCATTGAAAAAAAATCATTAGAATGACATATTTGACAGCAAGAAGTTAATGAATAAAATGAAATCCTTTTGGAGTGAACCATTACTCTAATGAATCCTGTGTCATGTGATCAGAAGTACGGTGAACAGGTACAGTCAGGGGGACAGTTTTTCACTGTTAAGTTTTGAGAATGTGTTATGTATTATTAGTGTGTGTGTGCTGCTTTAGAGCTTGATTGTGCATGTGATGTGTGAACACATGATCATTTCCATTTACACAAATGAAAAAGATCATGTTATGTTGGGACTGATTTTAAGGAACACAACTGGCAACTCCATATAAACCCCAATTGTTTGATTGGTGTCCACTTTTCAGTTTTCTTACCAGTGTCATTTGATTTGGCCTATCTTATTTTAAAATGTATAATTGAAATAATCTGTCTCCATTCCAATTGGACATAAGAGTACACCGTTTCCCAAATGGACGGTCATAGGTTGTTTCAAAGCACTGCCTGTTTTTTCGAAGTAAGAGACTTTTTGAACATCAGCCAGCACTGAAACCCCTTTCCCTAATTGCTAATATCTAACCCTAGAGCCCCTTATGAATCCTGCTGCCGGTGTTCACCTAGTCTCTCGCCCCGTCATTGTTTCTGGTGCAGTGCGTAATGCCACGTTGTGTCCTGGCAGGTCCCAGCGGTGTCCCCAACACACGGACGAACAGAGGAGGGCAGTCAGGGTCTTCCTCCTTGGGCCGTCCGCGTGAGTTTCACCCCTTTTCCCAAACCTGAACTCACCCTGACAGAAAATAATCAATGTACCCACCAGCTTTCCTTTCCTTCCCTCTCTTAATATACCTCTTTTTCATCAAGCTTGTGATAAGTTTTTAGCAGCTGTCCACACAAAATAGTGAAAAACTAATAGGTCCTAATATTGAGACTTGGGGCACATCAGCCTAGTCTGCTGTGATTTTTTGTTTTGTTACCGGTATGCGTGTTGTGAAGGGTAACATTTTACAATGACGTTTTATTTTTTAACATTAGTTAATGCTAACTAAAAATGAATAATACAAACATTTATCAACCTCAGTTATTGTAAATTTCAGCATTTACTAATGCTTATTTTAAAATCAAAAGTTGTATCTGTTAATATTAGTTAATGCATTGTGAACTAAAGACTGGACTACACAACAAGATTTGTGCCCTGATTTGCATTCTGGAGGAGTCAACATTAGTTGTGGAAAGCCAGAGTGACTGCAGATTTTGGGCAGTCAAAGTTGACTGATTTCCCAAAAAATTACGTAGCGTATGATGGACACAGACTTTTAATATGATTACATGTAGTCAGAGGATATCTAACATGTTTGATATTTTGAGCTGATTTTAGAAAACATTGTTTTCATTTGAAATGCATTCAGATATTAATAGTAGTGTATTCCAGCCTTAACATGAAAAAAAAATGAAGAGCAACTATTTTTTATTAATAAAGTTTAATAATTCTAATAAATGTAAAAAAAGAAGAAAAAAAATATTGCTAATTGTTTGTTCATGTTAGCTAATGCATTAGCTAATGTTAACAAATGAGACCTTATCTTAAAGTGTTACCACCGCAGTGATTTTATCCATAGTTATGTTCAGTTTAAATGATGACCTACTCAAGCTTTGTTTTCCTTTTTCATGAAAAAGCCCAGTTTTACTAGTCATCTTCATTCATTAACTCAGGATAATATTTCCATAATCTCAAGCTTTTGTGGACTCATTTACAGTAATGCACATCAAAGATCCTCTCAAGACTCAAGAGCAAGTTAGAAAACGTTATTTAGCTTTACAATTTTAACAATAATCTGCTTTTTTAACCTGTAGAATAATGAGTGACAAAGGAAACTATGTCGGATCATCAGCAAATGTCTCTTTAGTTTCAGATCTTTTGGTTGTTTCTTTGAACTGGGGTTCTTGGTAAACCATTTCCTTGCTCAGCATTTGTCATTTTGTATTCATATCCTGCTTTCTGTTTGATAGATCGACACTACCCAACTCTGATACAATGCTGGAAAACGATAGCTATGATGCCCCTGATGGCCAGCTCATCATGTCCCGTCTCCAATGGGACGGCTCCTCTGATATCTCACCATCAGACTCAGCATCTTCAAAAGCTAGTGAGTTTTTCAAAAACGCTTTTAAAATCTACATGCTCTTACATTTTACCCTTATTCTTTTTCACTTATTCGCCGTCTCATTCTCAGGCACCAATAACTCTGAATCTAAGAGACCTAAGAAAAAGAAGAAGCCCAGCACGCTGTCTCTGACTCCTGGTGGAGGTGGAGGAGAGAGGGACAAAGGGCTGGAGCGAGAGAGAGGAGACAGAGAGAGAGTACCAGGTGGCGGGAGCGGTAGCGGTAGCAGCAGCTCCCAGAATGCACTGGGCTTGTCCAGTCGTAAAAAGCGACCAAAACTGCCCGTTCCTCCAGCCCCCAGCATCTACGATGACCTGAACTAATGAAACTTGCACACACTTACACACATATTTTCTGATCGTGACTGACTTGATCAGTCCTTATATCTCTGGTTTTCACTATTTCAAGGTTCATGAATGAAACAAGACAAACTCACTGTTGAACGTGTGTGTAAGAGAGGAAAGGTGTGGGCGGCATTTCAGGCATTTGTTTCTTGGGTATATGAGAACATTTGTCACGGCACAGTGTTGCACAGTGAAAAGTTTTTGTGACTAAATGTGATTTTTGTATGTGGATGTGAGTTGGAGTGAGAATTTATTTAATTTTTTTTCATTTTGCTATGCAGTTCACTGTCATTGTGTTATTGCATACTCTTGTCTGTATGTATACATGAGATTTGGGTTTACAGTGACACATGAAAATGTGCCATGGTGTGAATGGGTTGTTGCAAATATTTTGTCCCTGGTGGCTCATGTAATACAGTTGGTTAACCTGTGCAATGTCCTCTACTGGTTTTAAAGGGTGTCTTTTCATCATATTGTCTTGCTAATGTTACTGCAACCTGTTGATCTCAGCTGCTTTCTGCTACTACTCATACTCTCTTGACAATGTCTTGCTAAATAATGGACTTGTATAATGCTACGATAGCTTTCTGCCAAATCTGTGGATACACAATCTTTTGCCTTTTGTGTTTTTAAGTTAATATTCTTGTTTGTTGTCATGGCTAATTTTTCTTGTTTGATACTCTATTTATTTAGTCTGCCCTGTGAATGTTTGTAATTTTTTTATAATCATGGCTTTTTGATCGAACATATGCATTTTCTTGGATTACAAAGTGTAAATGGCTAAAGAGTTTGTGATCTTAGAGCACTTACTATATGTTAGATGGTAGTTTGTTTTGTTTTAAATCTTTTGTTGTTTTTTTCTTTTTTTGTCAGAAATGCAAATAGTAATTGAAGATGCACTTAAAATGGATCAAATCCAGCCCATATAGTCGCCTTGTGTTTTTTGGTAAAGTTTTATTTTTGTCACTGAGCTGTTTGTGAATTTTGTTGCTTTAAGTTTAAATAACCCGAGAGCTTTCTATGACTGGGAATGGAGATGTCTGCATGATAGAGGGAAAAACAAAATATGGTACATCGTACACAGGATATACCATTGCTGTGGGTGGATGTTTCTTCTGTTATGCTGAGTTATTGCTCTCTTTCTCTCAATGCACTGTAGTATCTCTGTAATAGTCTAAATAAATGTCTCAGGTTTCACCTTTTCCTTTCCTTTGTTCTCACAATCATGTAACCAAACCTTGTATGACTTTCCTTTATGTCTTTTGCCAGCAGCTATCACTCTGTTGCCCAAGACTGGTTGCCAACGGAAGCTAAGCAGGACTGAGCCTGGGGTGCGTTTCCCGAAAGCATCGTTAGCCAACTATGATCGCAAGTTCCGTCGTTACCAATAGAGTTCAATGGAAATTGCGACCATAGTTGGCTAATGATGCTTTCGGGAAACGCACCCCTGGTTAGTACCTGGATGGGAGACCTCCTGGGAAAACTAGGTAGCTGTAGGAAGGTGTTAGTGAGGCCAGCAGGGGGCGCTTATCCTCTGGTCTGTGTGTGTCCTAACGCCCCAGTGTAGTGACGGAGACACTATAACAAGCACTGAAAAATCCCACAAAGAGTAGGGGTTTATACCTTGGCCAAATTTGCCCATTGACATGTTTATCATCATGGCTTCCTAATCATACCCATATATATATATATATATATACACGATTGCTTAATCACTCGGTCTCCTCTCCACCAGTCAGCTGGTGTGTGGTGGGCGTTCTGGCCGCCAGGGATGGATGCTGCACATTGGTGGTGATTCCCCCCTTTCATATGTAAAGCACTTTGAGCGCAGAGAAAAGCGCTATATAAATGTACATTATTATTCTATGGAATATCAAGATATTTTGAGAAATGTATTCTTTTTCCATAGACTGGAAATCAATGGGCTCGAAAATGGTTTGGTGTTTTGTTGAAGATAGCATTGCATACAGCAGGATTGTCCCTTAAAGCCTCATCGTGGAATTATGGATGGTGTTAAGTGTGTGTGTGGATAAGCACAACAACTTTTTTAAAGATAAGCTATTTTATTCTGTATTACTGCATCAAAGCAAAAACAAAATGTATTTTAATTAAAGAGGTGCTGGTTGTCTGTTAAAGCAAGGGTGAGAATACATAGACCAGTTTTCCCCATAAACCATTTTGTGGTTTCCCCAATTTCTGACAATACTGAGAAAAAGTGTGACCCATTCATAGGAGAACCATCATATTGTCAGAGAGTTTTAAGGTTCCTCCATAACTCTCTTGATTTAGCTACAGTAAATACATTGATAACAAAGCAAATACTTCCTTGTCCTGCGTGAGTATCTGTATATAAGCAGTCACTTATGAATTGCCTATTAATGCAGTGAGTTTTCTATAGACTATTTAGACTAAAACGGTCCAGATGCTTCTGTGTTGCTTGCATGTAAAATCTTCAAGTATGAAACTCCTAATTGATTACTATGAGTTGTAACTAGCAGCAGACATGCTGAACCAGACTGTCATGTAAAAACAAGTTTGAAATAAATACAGATTTTAGTATACCTGGCAAAAGAAAAGAAAAACATCCTTCAATCAGAAACATCAAAAGTCAGATGAGTACATCAAAAAGGAAATTAATGTCTCACAACATCTGCTAACTGATACATCACATCTGTTGTTATTTGTGCAATAAGACTGATCATATGACTTTTTTTTCTACAACAGATGATAGTGGTGCTAATACCAGTGAAGATGAGACACATTAAGTGATAATATGAAATAAAATAAAAAATATCAGCTGACTGCAATTCCTCTAAAATAAAAAGACCGGTCAGACATGGGATCCTAACTTCTCTTTACACAGAGAAGCTACACTTTAGGCTGAGATTAAATAATTATAAAGCTATTTTTTTTTCTCTCCAAGAAGCTAAATTATACAGCGGTGTTGCTGCTCACAAAGCTGAAAGCACTAGCACACACTCTCACCCCACACACGACTCCAGTCGTCTAAATGGCACCAGAACCCTCAAGGGCTCCCTGAGAACTTTCTCGGCTACCACTGACTGCTTATTTTCACGTCCTGTCGTTTCGTCTTTCTAATATTGGCATAATTCGTCCTCTCATCGACTGTGCATGCCGAAGATGAGGAAGCTAAAGAAGACCGTGACCCCAACCAAAGAGATGGTGGCCGGGGCAGTGAACAGCTGGCGGTAGTTGATTCGGAAGTACCAGACCACGGCAAGCAGCACCACGAACACGGGGATCACCAGGCTTCCTGTGCTGAGAGCCAGGCCGGCCGACCGCAGCCCTCCGCTGAGCATGGAGCCTCTCCCGCCTCGAGGGTTCTCCTCTGCGGACGCCTCACGCAGCGCCTGGGCTTGAGAGATGTGACAGTGCAGCACGCTGTTATGGGTGATGTTGAGGGACAGGAGAGAGCGCTGGGGGTCCTGCAACAGCTGGCCCTGGAAGATGAGCTTAATCTGATGTTCACGGCCAGAGAAGTACTTACTGAGAGAAAGAGAGGGAGAGAAATCATTGAGTGAGAAACAAGACGCTTTGTTTGTGCATTTGAGCAACATGTTTATTAACTTTGCAATCTCACACTGTCTTGTGACTTGCAAGTGTAATAGTATTAAAACAGACGATCTGATGTGTTTCTGATTTAAACTTTAGTAGCAAAAACTTTAATACAGCTGAGTAAAATGGTCACGTGGACAGCAAAACATTGTGGACTACTCATGTGCAAAACAATGCATAAAGAATTTTGTTTAATAACAATAAATGTTAAACAAAAACAAAAAAATTTAAACATTTAAAATTACACTACTGTTCAAAAGTTGAGTCGGTAAGATCAAGACAATAATGTTACAAAAAATCTTGAACTTTCTATTCATCAAAGAATTCTGAAATAAATACACCATGGTTTCCACAAAAACGTTAAGCAGCAAAACTGTTTTCAACATCGATAATAATAATAGGAAATGTTTCTTGAGCAACAAATCATCATATTATAATGATTTCTGAAGGATCATGTGACACTGAAGACTGGAGTATTGATGATGAAAATTCAGCGTTGCCATCACAGAAATAAATTACAATTACACAGAAATTATTTATTTACATTTTAAAGGGACACTCCACCCATTTGCATTAAGCTTTCCATTGTTCGAAAGTAACCCAGTCATACTATTGAATGGTCGTGCAACACTCTTTCATTTTCCCCTGAGACGAGAGAAATTCGAAATTAAAAAAAATTAAAAATTTATTTTTAAAAAAATAAAAAACTATTTACCTTTTTCACTTCCTCCTACAATGACGCAAAAATCGTCATTTTACGTCATTGTAGTGTAAGAGGGGGGGATTTCTGTAAAGACTACAAGCACTAGTTCCCACCCTTTCAAAACCCGCCCAAAGGGGATTGGACCTAATGCGCTAACAGACCTATCACAGATCAGTGCCAGTGCGTTTGATTTCACCCGCAGAAACTTTTTGAAAATATGGACGAAAGTCGAGCAAAACATACAAGATATTTAGTTTGTAAACAGACAAATCATAGGAGATGTGTTGCTTTACAGCAGACGACTATGTCAGTGTGTGTTCTCAGTAGCCACTAGCTGCTGATAGAGTCGAGTCAGAAAGAACCTTACCTCCAGGCAAATGCGTTTAGCGCTGCTAGCACTGCTAGATACAGACGTTCCTGGCTGTTCGTCGTCATCATCTGGCAAGGTAAATATCGACGGAATTGCGGAGTGATGATGAACAGGATGCTATCTGCACACGCACAGTCTGTCTCGCATGCACACTCGCTCTCGATTACGGGAGATTTTAACTAATTTGCAGTATAACTAGTCGATCACGAGTGGCTCAACTGGTAGATCTATAGATAAACTCATCTTTCATGCATTTGACCGACCGGTTTGACACTTCAGCGTGAGAAATCGGGGGTGTGGTGTGTGAGAGTGTGAAATCAATCAAATGCGTGTCTCACGGCCATCTATGAAAACTTACTCCGTGTATTTTCCTTGTGCTGGCTGAACACGCCGGTACTATGCAAGTGCACACCATTTCGACACAAAACCGAGGAGTAATTCTATAATTGGGTCGCAAAGTAACTCTTCACTACAAACTGTACGAAATGATTTCCAGGCGGTAGCGTAGAGTGGAGCTCAACTCTAGTCTATATTGATGGACGGAGTAGTGGGAGTGGCCTGCGGAGCTGAGCATTGCAATGCACTATGGGGATTGTTGTCTACAATCGACAAGCACTAAAAAGTCATTTTCTGCCTTTTATCGGCCAAGAAGGACCAAAATTAGAAATTTATGCTACTATTCTACTACATATATGACCCACTTTCAATACACATTCATGTCTCCACCGGTGGAGTGTCCCTTTAAGAATATTATGTTTTCTTACTGTATCTTTAGGCAAATACATGTAGCCTTGGTGGGGATAAGAAACATCTTTCAAGAAATAGATCATAAAAATATATTAATCAACTAACCACTTACAAATGGTAAGGTTCATTTCTTCCCCAATATCCATTCAATTAATCAATTCCAAATTCAGGTTCAGCTATTCATTTGCATCCAAAAATTTTTTTTAAATGGATAGTGGCTGTTTGGTTGAAATGACAGCTTCTAAAAATACCCCTTTTCTTTCGTTTCAGTGGAAATACATAAAAATCAAGGTATTGAATATGGTAAAAGGATGAAAAATAGTTCTAATATTTTTTGCACAGTCCAAGTTCTGCAACGACTCAAATCTTCATGCATAAGAGACAGTACTGACCTACACCCTTCACTTAAGTACTTATCTTTCATTAAGCTCATTAAGTTTTATTACATTATAATGGAATTCACCATATATTAATTAACATAACCTTAAGTTCAAATCAGACTTTAAACAAAGTAGTTTTCATGTTGGTACAGCCGACATAAGGATCAGATGATGTCTTTACCAAATTATTTATTTATTTTGAATCAAAACGTGGGTCTTCCTTTCCAACAGCTGAAAGATTGAGCATTGCGATTTATCCCATTCATACGCAAGATCATAACTAGGATATTTTTGCACTACTTTCTGCGTGTGTTTGACTCACCTCTTCAGCAATCCAACAGTGTCCTGCGGTCTGAGCACTGCCAGCTCCTCAGTGTCATTTAGAAACTTCAGTCGCACCGTGATGCTCGTGGCCTCGTCCTCAGACTCCTCTTCCATCCCCTCTTCATTTTCATCACCCTGAATATAGCTCACTTTCTTCCTCCCACCCTGAATATCCAGCAGCTCTTCTCCAGGCACATCATCTCCCCCATCCGGCCGGCCCTCGCCCTCTTCTTGTTTCTCCTCCTCTGTGGGCTCCTCGTCCGGCTGCTCGCTGGGCTCTGAGCTGGGAGGGGAGCTTGCATAACTGTCGTGACCCCCGAGGCCAATGAGGGAGGCGTGGGCCCCTACGGTAAGAATGGTCCCCAGAATGTGATCTCCACGGTCAGCCACGTGGGTAGACAGCCAGGCAAGCACCACGGCCAGGAACAGGACGACCACACCACCCAAAGCCGTAGCCTCCTCCCCAAGCCCGTCAAGCACAGTTAGAGCACACACCGCCATCCCAGCCCCTCTCTGCCTGAGCACACAGGTAAGAGAAAGATCAAGTCAACGTAAAACACAATCACACACCATTTTACTTCTGTATTGTGACATATTTCTAAGTTGAATAGGATATTCAAAAATACAAAATACTGTTACAATACATTATCCAATCAGGTAATAGGGCTCAGTGATGTCATCCAAAGTGGAAGGATGTATCGGAGGCAAAAGATAATTCCCCTCTGAAAGTCTTTTATAATAATACCAGGAAAGTGTATTAAGAAAGCAAAGAGTCAAATAGAATTTCATGTTGACTTTAAAGAAGACTTCTTAGTCTTGGTGAACTAACTGAAACCTCTACAGTTGTGTGTTGCGAAGATCCTTAACTCTGTTACCTAACAGTAAGCGACACACTTCTTAACTGCATTAGACAATAAGCCCGGGGACACAAAGTACTAAGTGTCGTATACTTTATTTTGAGAGTAAACACAAATGTGGTACATTTCCCTCTGTTATGTAATGTAATATATTAGCTCATTCGTTTGAAACACACAGTGAGTTAACTTATCAGACAGTTTGAACCTTCGTTTAGATGTTCGCTAGCGGTTTCGCTAAAGCCATGAACCTTTACCAAACATTCACTGTAACACATTTAATGTCGCACACAGGGAATAAAACAGCGTTACAGTCTATATTAAACACAAATGAGCAGAACATTTAATGAAAAATTATCTTTGTTTTGTATGTCTGGAAGGGAAGGTAGCTAATCATGTAGCAGCGGTGATATAGAACGACCTTGATTCGAGAGTTTTAGCAGAACACTTATCCTCTAAACATATATTACAGCCCATTTACCTTCTCCTACTTCAGATCATTCTGGATCGACGCTGTTTTAATCCCTACGCCAGTTGAAAGACGCAACACTTCGCATAGAAATAAATAAACACACGTACAATCTCACGCGCACGCGCACAGCTGACGCTCAGTCAGAGTAGGGAGGTCACGTGGTTGGCAAAACATTCAGTGATTGTGTGAAACCAAAGTCTGCTGTTTGGTGAAAACAACGTCATGCTCAATATCTCAATTCTACCTTAAATACACAAGTAAACAAATAAACAAAACAATACATTTACAAACCCATAATGGGGTAAATCACAAGATTTCAGGATTGCATGCAAATTCTGGGACAGATATACATTTTTATGTTTTTGGTATTTAAAATATTTGTGAACAATTAATTCTTAAAATTGTGTGTTGTTTGTCAGGAGCTTTTGTGTGTGTGTGTGAGTGTGTGTTCATGTTTATGTTTATGTTCATGTTTTTCTATCCCGGTGGGGACTTCAGCCTGAATGCACACAGACTCATGGGGACTCGTGTCACAGTGGGGACCTAACTAGAGGTCCTCATGGGTAAACAAGCTTAGAAATCATACAGAATTTGATTTTTTGGAAATGTAAAAATGCAGAAAGTTGTGTGTGATGGGTAGGTTTAGAGGTAGGGTTAGTGTAAGGGGACAGAATATACAGTTTGTACAGTATAAAAACCATTAAGTCTATGAAGAGTCCCCACAAAGATAGTGAACCAGACATGTGTGTGTGTGTGTGTGTGTTTTACAATAAATAAAGAGCAATAACTGTTTATAGATTTTGATACACCATCAAACCTGCAATAACACATTCAGTCAGTGCTGCTCTTATTCTCATTTAGTTTATTTCACATTGTGAGGACAGCCATTGGCATATATTCAAGCACTACCCATTGATCAATACCACTATCAATATTACATGTGCAGTGCCTTATTTCTGTATTTCAAGTCACAGAGGGCCTCTCGGTTTGAGGCCACTGCTCTGAAAGCCAGAGACACCACTGGTCCATAATCCATCCTTGACTTAGAAGAAAGAAAGAAAAGTTCAGCTATCCAGTCAGCTATTTATTTATTTTTTCTCTAAGAGTGGAGCTCAACAGAACTGTCCGTCATTATGCAGCAGTAGATAATCTTTTAAAGTGCTGGGGATGTTGAGCTGGACTATTGCGAAGTGACAGAGTGGCCCCAGGTGGAGACGCAGCGCACAGCGGCAGAGGTGCTGAAGAGAGCGAGGCTGACCGCTCATCCGTCTGACCGCATCGAAGAAAGACCGATGCTCCTGACAGTACAATACATGTTTTTTCATTAGAATATTAGTTTCTGAATGTCAGTCTCTCTCTCTCTCTCTCACACACACACACACACACAACAAACATTAAAAAGTTTAGGGTCAGTATTTAAGAAAGAAAGAAAGATCAGATAGAAAGAAAGAAAGAAAGAAAGAAAGAAAGAAAGAAAGAAAGAAAGACTTTTATTTTACAAGGAAGACATTTCCCAATTAAAACAAATGCTGTTCTTTTGAACTGCTGTTCTTCTATTAATCAAAGAATCATATTAGTAATCATAATAGTATTTAATAATATAAAGAAATATTTGAGAATTAAATCATCATATCAGAATGATTTCTAAAGGATCATGTGACACTGAAGACTGGAGTAATGATGCTGAAAATTCAGCTTTGATCACAGGAATACATTATATTGTAAATTATATTTAAATAGAAAACAGTTACAGTATAAGTAAAAAATCTTATGAACTCTAAACTTTTTAATGTTAGTATATATAGTATATATAGTATAGTATATATAGCAAAATATTTTAAATTATCTTAGCTATGCTATTCAATTCAATTCAATTCAATTCTTATTGTATGTTAACAAATTGTGCCAAACACATTTGCGTCTGCTTTTAACTCATATTAGATGTTGATCCGTCTACAAATCCTAACTGAGAACGTATTAATTCTCCTGATCTATGTAGCATAACATCTTTGGAATGTGATTTATTTTCTCTGTATTGAGAGAGACCTTCAGTCGTTCCTCTGGTGTGTCCTCTAACCACTCCTCACATGCTGGGACGACCGCATAGCAGTTCAGCATTACCTCCAAAGTGGCAGGAGAGAGGAGGCAGAGTTTCAGCATCTGAGATTTACACACGCAGATAAATAAAACAAGGATTCGTACCAAAGGGTAGGTAGTAGGCAGGTTAAAGGTTTAGGACACACAACAATCTGCACTTACTCTAGGGGAGGGCGGCTGTGCTCCATAGTTAAGAAGAGTTTGGGCCACAACCTCTGGCTGCTGGTCTGAGTAATCCTCTACTACCTGGCAAAACAGAGAGAGAAGAAATCAACCTTAATAATAATAATAATAATAATAATACGCAAGCCTTTCCTTCAGAAATGTCAGTTTTGGGGTAAACTTTTTCAATAAAAAGTGCTCTTTATATTTTGATGTTGTCTCTGTGAAAATCAACATCTGAAAACATCTCTATCCCATTATCATCCCACCTGCAGCAGGCAGTCCATGGGTGTGTATCCGGCACAGTTAGCTATGTCCGCGCGAGCCCCATGTTCCAGCAGCAGTTTAACAATACGGGGACAACAGTTTCCACAGGCATTGTGCAGGGCCGTGTGCTTTTTCCTCCCAGCAGTCTGCGCGTCGGCCCCGGCTGCTAGCAGCTTCTGGACAATACGCAGATACCGTCCTGCATCTGCGGGCCTCTCCGCCCCAGCGCAGGCTGCATTCAGGGCTGTCTCACCCTCTTGGGTCTGAGCCGTCACGTCCCCTCCATAGGACAGGAAGAGCTCCACGTGGTCCTCTAGACCTCTCCTGCAGGCCACGTGAAGGGGGGTGAGACACGAGTCACGCTGGGCCGCGTTCACCAACGCACCACTGGTCACCAAGTGCTCGGCACACCTGCAGGGCAGATAAGAGTGTGACTGATGTCTTTATTGCTGTGCGCAAGAGGTGAAATAAGAAAAATTTACATTTCATTCCAGCACGGTATGACAGTATGCAGTTTAAATCACCTTTGTTGTACGGAAAACAAAACCTCTGACATCCTGCATAAGATCTCCTTTTGTGTTTTACTACAGAAAGACTGTAATACAGGTCAGAATTACATGAGGGTGAGTAAATGGAGACATTTTCATTTTTGGTTGAATTATACAGAACCGTTCAAAAGTTTGAGATTGTGAGATTTTTTTATGTTTTTGAAAGTCTCTTCTACTCAACAAGACTGCATTTATTTGACCAAAAAGACAGTAGAAAAGTGAGATATTGTGACATATTATTACATTTTAAAATAACAGTTTTTTTATTTGAATATATTAAAAAAATTATGATTTATTCCTGTGATGCAAAGTTGAATTTTCAGCATCATTACTCCAGTCTTCAGCGTCACGTGATTTTTCCAAAATGATTCTGATATGCTGATTTGGTGCTCAAGAAACATTTCTTATTATTATCCATGTTGAAAACAGTTCTGCTGCAAATTATATTTTGGTGGAAACCGTGATACATTTTGTTTTTCAGGATTCTTTGATGGAAAAACAAAAAAAGTTCAAAATAACAACATTTATTTAAGATAAAGATTAGTGTTGTCAAAACGATTCATCAGAATTAATCGGATCTAACATAAAAATGTGCACGTATGTATATGTATGTATATACTGTATTATACATATTTGACATCACTTTTTTGATCAATTTAATGCACCCTTAGTGAAAAAAATATTTAAAACAAACTTTTAAACGATTGTGTGTTTTGTTGAAACCTTGATAAATAGAAATAGATTCATGATGTATAAAATAGAAGTATTTTGTAACATTATAAATGCTACAAAACTCACAGTTTTATCAATCTAATGCATCCTTGCTGACTTTTTTTTTTCTTTACTTACCCCAAACCTTTAAATGGTAGAGTAACTCAAAAAGTCAAAATCTTATCACCATAATGTTTATTAATTAATTTAGTTTGTATGTTTTTATTGATTACTTTTCACATCTTGTTATATCTTCATCTGACCATATTCAGGCCTACTCACTGATATGTTTCCGCTGCATTGCAGAGATGCAGTGGGGCATTGCCATCGACAGCGAGCAGGTCGGGGTCAGCCCCGTGGTCTAAGAGCAGGCGCACACAGATGTGATGGCCCCCTGAACAGGCATCATGTAAAGCTGTGCGGCCGCCTGGGTCTGCATCCACCTCTGCTCCCCTAAACAGCAGCTCCTCGACACAGCCAGAGTGGCCCCTGCTGGCAGCCAGACGCAGTGCAGACGTCTGCTTTATTTTTGAGATGAGAGTCCACATTCCTGCAACAGAATGAGATGAGTGAATTTACACAAATACCCCTGAACGTATGTGCTTGTGTGTGTTAAAGCGTCCTACCCATCTCCGGGGCCCACACCATCTCCTCATGGACGGTCTCCATCAGTGCATTCACCATGTCTGGCTCTTTGAGGATGGCATACACTCTCTTCATATCTCCACACATGAAGGTATTGTGGATGGCTGGGTCTCGGCACTGTATCTGGGGTGGGGGAGCACGGACCGTCTGGATCCTCTCGTTTCCATGTCGGAGTCTGGGGGCGGCAGGCAGAGGACGCCTCGTCATTGCCCTCCTGTGTGCCAGTGCCCGTCTGGCATCCTCCCAGTCCTGAAGCTCCTGATCCAGCCTTAAGGAGCGCAGAGAAGCAGAACTGAAGGGAAAGGTGTCCCGGGACATCCCAACAAGAGTGTTTGTGCTTAGAAGTGTCCCAGAGAAGTATACCTGGAACAAAAGAGTATTGGCACAGTGGCCTTGTGCTGTTAGTGTTTAGGTCTGCGGCTGCCTAGTAACTGCACATAGAAGTGTTTATAAAGCAGCATGGCTCAATAGTTCAGTACCCAGTAAGTAGCATAAGTGATTTTGTTTATGTATGGAACAGACTTAGATATTAAATTAATAACTAGCACATACAGTCTACAACAGCTGAGAACAGTGTGAATGGTAAGGGACGTCTTCCTACCTTGAACGCACTTCAAGTTCCTCCTGTATAGTCTGCACTTCAATAACCTATGATAAACTTGCGCAGAACATCTGTTTGATATGGAATATAGATATGCTTGTAATATTTGCAATTTCTCTTAATGAAACGACCGCATGTCCTTGCAAGAACGAAGCTGCCTGTCACAAGATATTGTTGACCTGACACACGGTGGAGCTCTGGCTATTAATAGACTAGAATGTGAGCACATTTATTCCTGCACTAGCACGGTATCGCTTGTAGGTGGCGCATCAAATGATATCACTTCATTATATGTAATAATATGATATAAGATAATCACTTTAATATATGTAAAACACTTACTTACTGGGCCAGATAAATTTGAGGTGTAATTATGGTTCTTGAAAATTAAATACTTAATCACTGCAAAATATGTTTTACATTTATCATAATAATAGCCAACTAATGTACCTGTACAATTTAATTGCTCTTTAAATAACCTAATTTTATTTTATTATTATATAAAAAAGAATACCCATTGAGCCTTTCATTTTGTATCTACCCATAGCTAAACCTTTTTTTTATAATTTAAGTTGATTTTCTGAGGCTTTTAAGAGCAGGATAAAACATACACGGGACAACTTAACAAATATATTAAAAAAATAAATTACAAATATATATATATAACAAATAGCACATACATAAAATGAGGTACACAACTTTTACTCGTGACATCACGGATTCCATGCGGCTCAAGTCATAAATACAATTCCTGGTCTTCTGCCCTCTTACTTTCACTTTTATTTTTTATGCAAACGACGCCTCGCACGAAATTAGAAAAAGGGCAAAACCTTCATGCAAAAGATGAATAAAAGCGACGAAATGTTGTTATCGAGACACATAGGTGATAAAACAACATTATCTTTACTCATGTAAAAACGACAGAGTAATCGCGACATTTGTCACCAACTCTGTTGTTAGTTACACTTCCTGTGTGCTCGAGCTCCCGAGGCCTCGAGCTCCGACGTATGCTACAAAAAGCTGGACTGGACAACGACTTTTGCCCCCGTTTGCTTATTATAATGAGAAAGGTATAGTGACTGACTTAACTGGAAAATATTTTTCGGTAGGGCATCTGCTCAAATAGCTTGACTGGTGACGCATAATAATGATACCGCCTTTAACCACTTGTGTTTACTTCAGTGTAATCAGTGTTTCTAGGTGGCAACCCTGAAGGATGGCAGAGGAAGACCGTGCGGTGTGCGTTTACGGTTTGCCAACAGACGTGGATCATGAACGTCTACGGGACAAACTACTGATTCACTTTCTACGCGAGAGGAACGGAGGAGGAGAGGTCACGTCAGTCACTATCATCGGGCGGACACCTCTGCGTGCCCTCGTCACATTTGAGCAGAGTAGAGGTCAGATAGATTGTTTACATGGTTATTAGGACTGCTGTTAAACATCACTGTACATTGTGTAAATAGATGAATGAATGGATATTGTTATAAATAGCTAGGGAAGATTGGGATGCCACTTTAGAAAAAGGACTAATTATGCTTCAGGTGGGTAAAGCATCTGTACTGTGGCCATAATAATATGAAAAAAGTATCTAATAATTTCCACTATTTATGTCAAAAGTCCAAACAGTTCAATATTCTGAATATTTAAATGTACTAAATCGTTGTTGTTGTTTTTTTACATTTTTCTTTTTTACATTAAAACCCCCAATGTTACATTAACATTGCCAGTGTTTGTATAATCCACGCAGATTACACTGGCAGTGTTAATTTAACACTGGGAATTTTGCTTGCAATTGTAAAAAAAAAAAAAAAAAAAATGAATTATTGGACAAAACAATTGATTTATTAAAGCAATATGTGAATATAATCCTCAACATGCATGGTTACTACATAATGAAAACATGAAGGGCCCAATTTACCTCACAACTACCATTTTGGAACAATGCTTAAGTTAATAATTCATGGCTATTCTTAAGCAAAATAATTTACATGCTTTTTTATACACACTCTGGGAATTTACAGCATTGTGTGATTTACATTTTAGTGTCTGAATATTTTACTAATCACTAATAACTTATTTTACCTACCAGGTAGAAAATTTACTTTGATATTTTATTTAGTTTTTAAGCATAAAATTCTGACACATCTTACCACACTCTTTATTTATGGTACATACATTGAATTGCAGTGCATTCAAATGTTATTGCCAGAGTAGCTGGTCATGGAAAAAATCCAAAGTGCACTGATTGGCAGGCAGACGACTGGCATATTCCTAATGAAGTCTCTGGCTCTTGCTAGCTGATTGGTCTGCCAAGGCCCAGGCAACATTTTAGTCAGTATAGTCAGTTTGCTAATAAAGTGTATGTGTGGGGGGTGAGCAAGTTGATTAGTGAGCATCAGTTTTTGGTGAGAAAAATAAAACATAAATGCTTTTATAAATCAAACATTATGAAAAATTTACTTCCATCTATGTATGCAAACATCTAATTTTGTGTAAACTGCTGAGCCAGTTTTTACTTGTCAAATGAGATTGCTCCTTTCTTTCTGTTCATTTAGTGATCCAGAGTGTACTTCGTCATCATCCTCACATTTTACAGCTGGACGGCATAAAATATGAACTCTCCCTGGGTCTCCCTTGCCAAGAGCCCCTGAGTCTGAATAAGGTTTGCTGGCAAAATAAGCAAGATTAGACTTTTATTTGATTTTATTTTTTTTATAAAAGTTCCATTTCCCAAACTTATGTAAGCAAGTATTCATTTTGTTTTGACACTGATGTTCTTGTACTCCTTTAGGTGATCCTCGATATGACTGTGACTATAGATTGCAGTCAGCTTCCTCGGGGTGCAGACACTCTGAATGTACTGCGTAGTGAGTTTCCAGGTCTACGTATGCAACGTGGCTTATTACAACATACGTGCACCTTGCAAGGCAAATATTCAGATTTTCAAGGCGCTTTTCCTCATATGCAGATGCTATTTTATCATCACCTTTCAAGAGCCGAATATCCTAATTTTAGTGGAGGCAACGGTCAAGGTCCAGAGACCAGGGAAGACCTTGCAAGTGTAAAGAAATGGGCCAGCTTTGCATCCCATTCACCAGGCCTTCGTGCAGGAGACCTCAGCTCCTTATCTACGGTGGGTTTCGGACAAGAGCACTACGAACTGCAAGATAGCAATGAAGCTCTCACTGAACGCTGTACTCAGACTAAGAAAAGCAAAATGGAGGAGAAAGCAGAGTGCAGGATAGATGAAGCTGATTTGGAAGATCTTTCGATTATCATGGAAGCTGATGTATTTGCATACCTGCAGAGCATTAAAGAGTACAAGTATATACTGTGTCATCATGGAGTGCAAGTGGTCCACGTTACATCTGAGGGAATCACCACCCTGTACCTGCAATCAGAGGTCCCAACCGGATCAGATGTTAAACAAAACATGCGGCAAGCCCATAAGGAGTTGAGGCAGCTTTATCAACAGCAAGAGGGTTGTCTGCGGAAAGACCAGGTTAAAAAGAATGCCCTTTATATGCCAGAAGGACTGACCATAGCATTAAAAAAGGTGCAGTTAGTACTGCCTAATGTTCTGTTTAGCTATGACCAGGACACCATTTATATAGTTGGAGAAAAAAGTGAGGTATCTCAGGCCAAACAAATCCTACTGCTTGGGGTGGAGAAAAGCGTGATGGGGAGCTTGACAGAAATGCCACCATCCTCTTCCAGTTCTGCTTCAGCGTCCCCTGAATCCTTAGAGAGAGAGCAACAAGTTAAGAGAAAAAGTGAAGTACATACTCCAGTGCCCCCTAAACTGATTGGCTCTAGCACTGAACGAAAAGGGGATGTTGGGAATACAAAAGAATACAAACTGGCGGCTCGGTTTAAGAGCTCTGGGCTACTTGGTAGAGAGGAGATGGGTGGAGACATAAGGAGTCTTACTGCTAAAATGGACATGCAAATGTTAGACCTAAACTCTAAATCAGTACCACCCACTAAGTCTTCACTTGCCACCGCAGGCTTACTCGGTAATGAACTGACAGGGGAAGGAACTGAAACATTCAGGATGACAAGTCCAAGCTCTACAGGAGAGGATGTCCTGTTTAAAAACCAAGACCCACTATCTGTGAATACATTTGGTGGAACCTCCTTCAGCACATACAAGGCCAAACCAACTACTCCTGCTGGACTCACTTCAACATTTACCACAGGAGTCAAAGCTTCAAGTGCGAATGCCCTATTAGCCAGTAATACCGCAGTGAAGACAGCTGCTCCCTCCTCCACATCAGTGCCCACTTCCAAATCCTCTTTAAGGAGGGCCAATAGTTTCTCTGGTCGGCCATACCTAAGAGAGCAAGTGCAAAATAACCAGATTACAGTTGAGCCAATGGTTAACACCCATGCTCATCAAAGAGCAAGATCCAATAGCATCAGTAGTGTAAGACCTAGTGAAGATCGTCCGATTACTACAGTGGAAGCAGAACTTACTGTGTCTTCTCTAATGTGGGCCTACATGAAGGAGGCCTATTGCAACCAACTGGACAGCATGAAATCTGAATTGCAAATGTCTGAAAAACAAGCAAGCAAAGGTGAGATGATCGTGACACTGGAGGGCACAGATTCATCGAAGGTCGGAGAAAGTCATCGGCAGCTTCAGAATCTAGTGGCTATGGTGGCCAGTGACTTTAACTGTCAGGAGGTACGTTTCGCAGAGCTTGGTGTGGTTGAAAAAGATAAACTGTTTGAAACCTGCTGCTTGAATGTACGGTCACGTTTTTGCAAGGTCACCTTGCACAGCACAAAGAGCAGCATTTTCTTTCTTGGCCCAAAATTTCTTTGCTCTCAAGCCAGTGATATATTTAAGGCTGTATTTTCTGGGCAAAAGTCTCATTCCTTATTACAGATGAAGACCTTCCAGGAGGGTGTAG
This sequence comes from Semotilus atromaculatus, assembly GCA_031834385.1. Taxonomy (NCBI): domain Eukaryota; kingdom Metazoa; phylum Chordata; class Actinopteri; order Cypriniformes; family Leuciscidae; genus Semotilus; species Semotilus atromaculatus. The sequence goes on along the minus strand of JAULUF010000050.1, from coordinate 1,912,275 downwards.
ATCAAGGAGCAACCAAGGCGTCTTTGAGCATACAATCAACAAAAGCTGATCAAAGTGTACAGCTGTGTTCTTTAAAGGATACAAGTCAAGCAGTTCAGTCTAACACCAGTAGCAAGAGTAGAGATAAATCAACCAAACAGAAATCGTCTACGTTGGAAAGGTTGGAGAACCCTAGTTCTATGATGGATGAAGTGAGCAAGATAAACTCACTTAGCCAATTAGCTAATGCCAGAGAAAACACAACAGAACCAAAAATGGATGGGCCAACTTCTTTACCACATGAAGCACACAAAAAACAAGATACCGCAATGACTTTGAAACAGACCAACCTGCTGTCCCATACCCCTTCAGAGCAATGTGTGTGCGGAGCGATCAGTACAAATGTGAAACGGACCACCTGTGGTGTCATCCTTTGCTTTGACTGCCTACCACTTCATTCACACTGCCGAGTGTGTGGAAAAGAGGGGATGTACTCTCAGAAGAAGGTGCTGGGGGAACCAGTGCAAAGTTATGGCTCAAAGGATATACGGCAGGAATATCAGGCTCAAGAGCAACATTCAGAACACGAGGACAGGAAAGAACAAAAGGGCATCCAAGGAACTATGACATGTGCAGAGATGAATCTTAGCCTTCCAGGGTATACAAAATACACCACGGTCAAGATCACTTACTGCATACCTGATGGCATACAAGGGGTATTAGCTTATATACAGTTTATTAAGTGAAGCATCCTAGAAATATAGCTTACAATTGTGAAATATATAAAAATATATACAATTGTATTTCAATATAATAAAATATATCCCCTTGTAATTTCCATGTTTTACACATCTCTTCTAGGATAAGGATCCCTATCCTGGGTCACCATTCAAAGGTGGTAAATTTGAGGCTTATCTGCCACTCGACCCAAAGGGACGGAGTTTATTGCCCTGCCTGAAAAAGGCATTTAATCAAGGGCTTACTTTTACTATTGTTTCAAGCAAGAAGGCCTGTGGTGGAGATGAAAAAGTGAACTGGGGCAAGATCCCCCACAAGACCAGGATGGATGGAGGGAAGAGTAGGTGAGTCCAGATGCTAAGCTTGTAAGTATAATTATGCCATGGCTCGTGAAATGGACATGTTAATGTGTGATTTTAGAGAGCACATAATCTCTAATTACTTGTGTGTTTTCTAATACTATTTTTGCAAGAATGTGTTAGTGCTAATAGTCATCTTTGACATGTATGTTTGTCTAACTACCATAGGTCTCTCAGTGCCAACAAACTAGCATCTCCTTTGTAGTAGAGAGCAGCTATTTTTGATTAATTGATAATAATCTGTTAGGAATTAACACAAATGAAGTACATATCCATGGTGGCATGGTTAAAATTGCCAGTTGTGCATCTTTCAGAATTGAATGTAGAATGCTTTTTCAAATCTAGTTAAATTCCTGAATTTAAATCAAGGTAGCAAAAGGGAATTAGAATTCTAATTTGAATATGAATATAAATTTTGGAATTTCAAAGACTTTTGGAAAGTTTTTAAAAAGCCTTTATAGCCGTGAAGCGTAACTAGACATCTAGTTTATTTAACACTATTCATCTTATAGATTGACCCATGTGACTGGTTTTGTCATCCAGGGTCACAAATTTGGAAAGTGGAAATTCTTCACAAAAGTCCTTTTTTTTTTTTTATTGTGACCCTGGACCACAAAATCAGTCTTTTTGAGATTTATACATCACATGAAAGCTGAATAAATAAGCTTTCCATTAATGTATGGTTTGTTAGGATAGGACAATATTTGGTGAACTATTTCAAATCGCGAATCTGAGGGTTAAAAAAATCGAAATATTGAGAAAATCGCCTTTAAAGGTTTCCATTTCTGTTGGCGATTGTGCTGCATCCACTTACAAAAATATAAGTATTTTTACTTATAAAAATAAGTACAGTGTTTTGTTGGCTATTGCCACAAATATACCCATGCGACTTAAGACTGGTTTTGTGATCCAGGGTCACAATTGAGATTTATACATCATCTGAAAGCTGAATAAATAAGCTTTCCATTTAGGTATGGTCTGTTATGATAGGAAAATATTTGGCCGAGATAAAACTATTTAAAAATCTTGAATCTGAGGGTGCAAAAAAAAAATCGATACATTCGGGAAAATTGCCACTTACACGTGATTGTGCTGCATTCTCTCACAAAAATAAATGTTTTATATATTTACAGTAGGAAATTTACTAAATATATTCATGGAACATTATCTTATTGATTTATGGCATAAAAGAAAAATAGACAATTTTGACCTCAGCTTTTGTTTGTTTGTGTGCAGAAATGGATATCCAGACTCTACATTCCTTACTCTCTTGTCTGAGGCACTGGTGGCTCATGGGATTGAAGGAGCAGCCGCAATCAGTTAAGATCAAGCCAACTCCTGACCTTGACAATAACACAAATCAGAAGACCACAAATACTTACTAAATTGTGTATTACTTTTTTTCATATAGTTCTTACCTAGAAATGTACATTTAAAAAATGTGATCGTGTAAGACTGCTTTCTTGCTTAAATATTTCTGCTAACAATTTGTTTTTGTACTTTTTATAGTCATTGAGTGTCATTATCATGTTATAATCATTGTACCTTATCAGTAATGCTCAATATAATGTTCTGTATATTCTGAATCTGTTGAGCATGCTTTTTAATAAAACTATGATCTTGTTTTAGAGATTCATTGTAACTCATCATTCATCCACCTAGTTCATCTCTCATCTGTTTCCTCAAATTGTCTCACTTGCTTGAGTTTTTATCTGCAGTATTAATGCTAAATCTCTGCAATGTTGAATCTGTGTATGATTTTGTTGTAAAACCATAAGGAAGGCGCATAATAATGTGTAATCGATTTTGAGTAAGCTGTAGGCTAACTAGATTTTTTTTTTTGCTGCCACAATGCTACGGCATTATGGGTAATGCTATGGCATTCCCTTGATTTTAGGGTTATTAGGTTATAGGGTGTTCTGAATAATTGCTATGTGGTTATATGGCCTTGTACAAAAAAAAATACAATACTTAATATTGTATTTTGAATGTACATATGGCTCATATGTCTGTAGGCTAAATGCAATTTATTCCAGTAACATGAATTTTTACTGTATATTAAAAAGTACATAAAATCTTCTCAGTATTTCCCTTGTTCCTTCTTTCCACTCCACAAAAACACTGCAACATTCCTGCACGTTCAGGAATCTGAGCAACAGGGTCATATTCCCTTTCTCTCTCCTTTATGTTGAATCTGCTCTTAGTGTTATAACAGAGGCTGGAGATGGACTCAGTAGCAGCTCAGCTCCGCAGACCGTTAGATATTACACTGCAACCAGAGAGACATGTTCTCAAACAAAACACTGAAAGTGACCAGGACATTTAAAGAGGTTTCTAATTTCACACTCAACTATTATGCTGAATGTAGAGTCTTCAATAGAACTAAATCCCACAGGGCATTTTGAAGCCAGTGTTGAGCTCTCATCGTTACATCTGGTATTCACCCTGAAATTCACCCTTTCCAACATATAGGGCACATATTTGTGAGCAAGTCTGTTTCTGACACTAATGTAAAATTAGGTAATCGTGAGATAAAATTGTGAAATATAAAAAAAACACAAAAAAATTTCAATTATGGGATATGGAGTAACAGCTATGAGACATAAAGTTAAATTTACAGGCAAACCAAAAAGTGTGTGGAATATGTGAAATGGTGGAAGACGCAATTTTACCAGGAGATGAGCATCCCACAGAGAATTAAACATGCAGCACATTTTACCCAGTTTCATTATCATAAAGTCATTTAGCATGTTTGAATTAAGAGACTTAATATTCATAATTTTACACTGACTTGATTTAACCGATTTTCTAAATTTGACAAGCATGTTAAAAACATTTGGACGTTTTAGGAAAACAAATCAGAATGTGATTAATGTTATATCTTTTAATTGAATCATGTTAGTAACTTTCCAAATACATATACAGCATTTTTTTTTTTTTATTTACCGCCAATATCGAGTCACAACATGTTGAAATTGATCAGTCTGGGATGTTATTTTGGGGTGTTATTTTTCCCTGCATCCTTTAGAGCAGAAAACCTGCCTTTTGCAGTATATTCTTAGTCTTTCCACTGCATTGTCTTCATTAAAATGGCTGAGCACAGAGATCTGCTGCTCCAAGAGCAACTCAGCGGTCCTGCACCGATTCCCTGCGGACTGAGTTTCTGCATGGACTGCATCAGCAGCTGCAGGGATTACAAAGCAAGAAACTTTCTCCAAGGCCCGTAGTTGCAAATGGTTAATGTAGTAGTGGGATAAAGAAACTAGAGGTTATTTTTTATGAAGCCTTTTGACATTGTAATTTATTGTTTTGAAAATATGTCTACAACATGATTGTTTTCAGCAGATTATTGAATGCATGTATAGTGTTGTTCAAAACTGAATTTTGTTTGTAACTTATAGAGGTGTTCGTTGAGCTAACCTTTTAAAAATGACCTAAGTTTTAAGCAAGTTTATTTCTAAATGATCAAAGAAAGAGATCAGACCTCAAGCTTGGATCTTTTAAGAATGCACTACATAAATACCAACATTTTGTACACAAAACTCAATTTGCACTACTGTTCAAAAGTTTGGTATCAGTAAGTTTAATACTTTTATTTATATATAAAAAAAAATCCAACCTCATTATGCTCTTCAAGAAGTTAGCTGAGCTGCAATGTGCAGAGCATTAATCTAGCCATAGTGACTTTAAAGAAGCTCAAATATAAGATATCTTAGATTTTTTTATTATTATCATACTTCTAATACAGTTGGATTATTTTACAGGTTTAATGTCTTTACTATAAATCCAAAATGTGGAAAAAAATAGTAGACGTGTCAAAACTTTTGGCTAGTAGTGTATTTTCTCAAGGAAAACCAATGACAAAATACTTTGTTGACAGGGTTGAGATGCTCATTCCTGTTCAACAGGTTACTACACTCACACACACTTTCTTTTTCTCTTTTTTGCTCTCACATGCTCAGTGCGGAACATGATATCTAGAGAGAGAGCGAACACTGAATGTAAAACAGACAATTATTCGTTCAGATAAGCGTATGAAATGGCAGAGGAGTGTTTTAAAGACCTCGATCCATTCAACTGTCCCATCTGTCTGGATACACTCCAGGATCCAGTGACGATTCCCTGCGGACACAACTACTGCAAGGGCTGTGTTAAAGACTATTGGGATAAAAAGGGTGGCAAAGACGTTGGTTACAGTTGCCCTCAGTGCAGGAAGACCTTCTTACCTCGGCCTGTTCTCAACAAAAACACCATGTTTGCAGAAGTGGTGGAGCGGTTTAAACACACAGGACTTCAGGATTCACCATCCACACGTTACGATGGACCGGGACACACGGAGAGAGAAATCTGCACTGCCAAAAAACTAAAACCTTTGAAGATGTGTCCAGAAAGCGAGGATTCATCCTGTAAGATTCACCTAAGATATCATAACAACGACTATCCCAGAGAAAAGCACACAGTGATTGTTGTAAGTGGGGAACCTAAAGGAAATATTTGCTCACGGCACAACAGACCATTGGGAGACCAACAGTTCATCTGCCCAGCGTGTCTTGATGAAGTTCATCGAGGACATAAGGAGTTTTCAGTGGCACCTGAGAAGACAAAAACGCTGGAGCTCAGGAGTAAAGACAAAACAACTGGACATGGTAGGAGACCATCTCATAAGAGGGTTCATGGCACTGAGCATAGACATGGGCATCGGAGTGGACATACCCGGGGCTCACATGCTAAAAGAGGGCATGAAACACACAGACATAAAAGTGGTGGACACAGAGGTAATTCACATGGGCACAGTCATGGTGCTGGACACAGAAAAAGACTGGGAATAATGGTCATGACAGAAACTGGCACTAGCAGAACCACGGTGGAAAAGATTAGAGCGCTTTGAAGAGCCTGGAGTTTGACCACAGAGTTGCAGATGCCATGTTTTCTAGAGGAATGTTGCTTTACTAGATTCAGGCCTCGACTGAAATCTCAAGCATCACGTTTCTTTTTGAATGAAAGCTATCCATTTCTGGATACATTTAATGTTCATTCTATTAGCATTAATGAACATGATTGTTTGCTGATATTCTTAACAATTCAATGTCGGGTGTATAACGAATAGTTTAACAGCAAGAAAAACTTGACACCTAAAATAACATGTACCCTTAGATTACATCGAATTAATCTTGAAGACTTATTACTAGATAAAAAAGTTTCCTGAATGTTTGTATCAGATTCATTATCAAGAATTTAAAACAAAAGGTTTATAAACATTGCACTCACATTAACAATCAATCTCTAGCCAAATGTTTTTGACTTATATTTAGTAAGAAAAATTCCCATTGCATTTCCTGGCCTGAAAATAAAATATATTTTTTTATATTTCCAGGTCGTCCATGTCTGTAGAAACAAAAGTTGTGTTTATCGATATCTTTGACCTTTTACTATAAGAATGTTACATTTTCACTCATTAAAACATCATTTTAATACATTCACAGTAAGGAAAGTAACAGATGAGATTTATTCTTGTTTTAGGAGAAATTAACCAAATGTACTGTGGTTGGTTTAAAACAAACAACATAAATTTACAATGGGGGTAAGAAAAATAAACTTGTTTTACATTTAAATGAAGTTAAGTTATTCTTACCTCATCAACCCACAGGCAAATACGTTTATTATTAGCTTTAAACAAACCTCAGTAGTTTTGTAAAGTAAATGGGTCTTAAAAATGTTTAGATATTTATAGTGAAAAGCAAGTGTTTTCCCCCCTTAAGCCCTTAACTGTCACCCCCACTTTTTTCGCATAGACATGAAAATCACTATCCAAACTTAAATGGTTGTATAGACCTATGGTTGGTCTTGTTTTAAAGAAGACATTTGCCAGATTGTTGTAGAAGTGAAATAAATTATGAGAGTGAAATAGAAAAAAAAAGTTATGTAAGTATGAGTTTATGAAAATGAACAATGTAAAAATTTTATTATTTAAATTTTATATAAAATATATATATTACAAAATATATTTTACTCTAAAACTGCAAGAAAATGAAAGCCAAAAATCTTAAGAAGTTGTGTTCCAAATTTTTTATTAATATCTCAAAAAATTATCTTTCAGTAAGATTTTATTTGGGCGCAGTACCAATTTCTTTCACTAGGACAGCCAAGCTTCCTTACTGACCATATAAGGGTGCCTCCATTTTCAAATATGTTTTGAGTGATCTGAACCATGCATGTATTTCCATAATTTTCATACAATTTATGAAGTAGACATCCTATTTAGAAGTAGTATGGGTGGTTTGACAGTATTTGATTTGAATTCAACCTCTAATAAACACATAAAAAGAGCACACATGTGCGTTATAGCTCGCAGCCGCATCACACATTGAGAATCCATAATATTTTTCTTTATATTTAAAACATATTCAGACCTTTTTTTCTAATACAATTGAATTGGTGTTATCTTTTGAACTCTTGGCATGAAAACAAACTGAGGTTTCTACCAATTTTTCATGATTTTTCATGTTTATTGCTATTTCAAAATAAAGGTCATAACACGCCTAATGCATATGAAATATTCGTGTTGCAAATTGATAAATTACTGCTCCTCTGTATTTTATTTTAAAAAACAGCCACCATATATGAAAACTAGAGATTGTCAGCTTTCAAATGATATATAGTTTGTCAATATTACTTTAGGATTTTACTAAGATATTATTGTTTTAAAAATATAATGGCAAATGTCCCACCTGTGGGACGGTGACAGACAAGTCATGTCACACTGGAAACCTGAACTGTACGTATTTGAGAACATGTTTGTCTATTCAATGTATAGTTTTGTGAATTATAGAACACTGGGTTGTAAAAGGCATTTGGAAAGCAGATCAGGTCAAGTACCGCTAAAACCTTTCTACATTATCTCAGATCAGATTGAAAATAAAATTCCCCTTCTATAAACCCAAATAATGTGTATTGCTCTAGTCTAAATGCATGTATTTATATCTGCAGCATGTTCAATAACGACTCTGTAAACACCTCTTTTAGTTATGCTCTTTAATTAGTCCTGGAAAACATGTAAGGCAAAATGGTCACATCACACACAGAAGCGTTATGAACTCTACGGTCCTCATGACCACACGCAGTCCAACCAACCCAGAGTTGAGCACAGAAACAGCAGCACTTCAGATTCTCGAAATTAAATGGAAAAAGTTCTGATGGTTTCAAAACAAACAAACAAACAAACAACAACAACACAAACAACCCATGGTGCTTCTCTGACGTGTGTGGAGGGGAGGAGCCTTAATGCTGATGTTAGGGGCGGGGTTTGAGTTAAAAACCAATCAGTGTACAGAAATGTAAGCTGGTGGCTCGGATTCACACTTTAGGCAAAAGTCCAAGCAGGAAAGTTGGAACTGTAATTTACAGAATGCAAACGGAGCCTTTCATTACTAGAGATCTCCATGACACTTTGTTCGCGCAAATATGCAGCCAAACATACATAAAAAGTGCATCAAGACATTGTGATTTGTGCAGCGTACATTTGAGAGACAAAGATAGATCTGTTACGCTGAGTATGTGTGGGAAACGGTCCACAATGACTCACTGTTTCTTGTATGTGCCAGACAAAGAGAAGGCAAATACATCTGCTATATAAATTTAGACCTAAAAGCGTTTCAAAGCTTCATTTCATTATTGATTTTATAAATGCATAAATTAATGAATACATTTCACTGTAGGCACACCAAAACTGCACTGCGTTTGTGTATCTAATATTGTAAATAATGTTTAGACACGATACGATTCAGTGCTGGTTAAGGCTGCATTTGTAGCAGGTATTCTGCACTCTGTAAACCTGAGGGGTGTTTCCTGTTCTGGGAAAACTATTGGAGTGAGAGACTGAGGAAGGAAGCAGCTTGGCTCGATCCGAGCCTCTCTCTGGCTACCAGTCGCACAATTCCATATCCACGAGAGACACTCGCACCTGCCGCTGAGGTCATTGTGGAGCTGTGCGTGCTCCAAAAGGAGGAATGATTCTCCAAACCATCATCCTATAATAATTGTCCAAACCTTGAGAGATTTAAAGCAAGCATTCCCAGCCCAGATGTCATTGTTGTTGGGTGTGTGCAATGAACGGTCTCTGAACGGACCCAGCAGTGTGTAACGTTAGCCAACGCAGACAGATCCAGGGAAAAAAAACTAATCAACAGCCGCTCTGATGTCATAAGCAGCCGAGATCAATTCCCAAACCGGAATGTCGCTGCTAGATCATCTGGGAATGAAAACAGCGGGATTTGCTTGTGAACGGGGCTTTAGGACTGTTATGTTAAAAGAATAATTCAACCCAAAATTAAAATTCTGTCATTTCCTACTCACCCTCATGTCGTACTTTGAAGAACATTACATTTTGGTTACCATTGATTTCCATTGTTTGTATACAGAAAATCCCTACTTTCTCAAAATATCTTCTTTTATGCTCCAAAAAACATACAGGTTTAGAATGATACGAGGATGAGTAATTAATGACAGAATTTAAATTTTGGGTGAACTCTCTCTTTAATATCACATTCATTGAGAAACAAAAAAGCACAAAAAACAAAAACAAAAAAACAGCCAGCAAACGCCTGTGGCCTGAAACGGCTTGGAAAACTACACTGACATTAATCATTAGTTCGTTCTGACTGCTGCTGGATCTTTTTGTTGGGTTACCTCAGGTCATAGGTTATTAAATATTACCCATGAACACCCACATGATACACAGAAAGTGCATCCGTAAACAATGGGGTTTACGGTCTCAGGTCAGTGGGAAATAGATTCCAGCCCTTCAGGACAGCAGAGCTGGGACGGTGTTGGGGACAAACTAGTGTCTACGTGTGTGTATATGCATTCACGTGTAAACATGCGTGGAGGCAATCTGGTGTTGGTCTACGACTGAGGCACAGTGAGAACGAGAGGTTTTGCATGGATTCGAACGTTAGCGGAAAACAAATAAGTCAGAAATCAGTCAGCACCAATAACATTCAGGGCGTAGTCGACCACACACGACAGGAGCGAATTCAGATCTTTTACTGCGAGGTCATTTCGACAATAACCACAGACTTTAGGTGTTTTTTTTTCTTCATCTTTCATTCTTTTTGTTTTTTTCATCTTCAGTACAATAAGCACAGTTATAGCGAAGGTCACACCTTCACAAAAAAGTTTGGCACACTCGGTCAGGACCAACAAAATCACATGATTCATCACATTTTAGAGGAACTGCAGCAAAGCCTTTTGAACTCAAACTACTGAAATGCAGACCACAAAAACAAACAAACATACAAAAAAAAGAACTAAAAATATCAAACAAAATACAAAGAGGACGGATATTTTTCACTGAAGTGTTAGTTAGGGTCACTTGGTGCTCTGAGTCACCATCCACAGGAAGAGAACCCTGCGGAACACAACAAGAAACTGAAAGTCAACCCCTCAGACCCGGAACTAAAAACCGGATCGGGATTTATTAAGTCAGAACACGGTAACACTTCAGACAGTATGGCAGTTCCAAGCCCATCCCAGTGCATTCTGGGCCTGAACGGTTATCTGCACTCATATAGTGATTATGTAAACACGAGCATGCATCCAACAATGCAGCCTTCTGAGCATCTCCATGCATGTTCAAACACTTGTATCTCAGTTTAAGAGGTGTATAAAGAGCGAGTGTGTTGGTGGGAGAATGAGAAGAAACGGAAGGTCTAAGTGAAGACCTGGACGGGACCCAGAGCTACGGTGGATCGGGAGTGGAACCGCCATTCTCTACAAGTGCAAGCTGAGTGCAAGCTGAGTGCAAACGATAGCAAACCAATGCAGGCCATTCATGGGGGCCGGAATATTCAAGAGTGATGGTGAGTTAGAAACTGACAGAGGAGGAGAGAAAGAGACGGTTAAAATGCCAGACGGTAGCATAAGGTAGCATGAGGGAGGTAGAGAGACAGAAAGTAAGAAAGAACATCTGAATCTAAATCTGACAACAAACCTAAGGACAGACAGTCAAAAACAGAAATGCACACACACACTCACACACACTCACACAACAAACGCACATATAAAATAGGGAATCTGGTTTTGTTTCACATAAACGCTCATTGAAATGAACCAGACTCATAGTGTGAAAAGAAAGTGTTCAGCAGGTGTCTTGAGTACTTGAATGATAGCACTGCAATGCATATAAATCCCCAGCGGAGGCAGCAGATTACTGCTATCTGGGTAACAGGGGAGAGGGAGGAGCCAGAGGCTTTGATTGACATGTCTAAGAGAGGGAGTTGCCACATTCCAGAATGCATTAAAATAAAACCACTGAAGTTTATCAAATAAAATAAAAAAGCTGCTGTGGAGATGTGAGTGGTTGATTGTTTGTGACCGTCTGGGATGTGGGGGTGAAACCTAACTGTCATCTCCAACTAGAATAAATGCTGTTGCTATGCCAACCACCATGACGAAAAGGGTAAGAGAACAGGGAGAGAGAAAGCGTAGTTGGAAGAGCCAGAGTGGAGATCATATTTAAACGCGAGGTGCAGGTCAGCTAGATCACATGGTAAGCTGTCAAGGGAACGAGGGGCGGAAAGCGTCAGGATCCTGAGGAATCCTGGAGGTGGTTCTGGAATGAAATGCCACTCCTGTCTTTATGCGTCCACATCTGATACAAGAGAAATGATGGGAAAAGGGCTGGGAGAATGTTCTCTATAATTGGTCATGTTTGCCAAGCTAGACTCATTAAAAGCCTGGCACTTGCCCTGTTTTAATGACATGGCACATTGATCAGCTGAAGCCTAAGACAACCTTGTTAGTTTTTGGGATAATATTGGCAGGGTGTTTGAGAATTTAGTACACATGTGTGTGCATGAAAGAGGCTTGTTGTCCCTCTCAGCCAATCAGAAACCTCCCTGACTCCTCCAGGGGGCGGAGCTTAAGTGCATGTCAGTGAGTCTGGTCCAAAACAACATAAACAATGGGAGTGTAGGTGGGTGCTCTTGTTTTGTGTGCCAAGGTGGGCAGGAAAAAAAGTTCTTTCACTATTGATGATGTACGACAAATCAAACAAACGCACACACTTCAGAACAGAAACGAAAAGAGAATGGAAAACCCAGTCTCACAGCGGATACACAAACACACGGAGGGGTGTAGAGAGCGAAAAAGGTGGTTTTTGGTTTGCGTCTACAAAGTTAACTAATATTTCGGTGGAATACAATAATTTTATAGTGCATTAGTTTGGCAGGAATATTGTTAGAGGATATGGTAGTACAATTTTAAAGGGTGCAGAATAAGGTTATTTTGTTATATAATTAAACACATTGGTTGAGTAAACACTGGTGATATTTATAGAAAGGATAATACTGCCCTAACACGCCTCAGTGGCGTGCAGTCATAAGAAAGAGTTAGAAAGGATGCAGCAAAACTGAATAAATACTACCGGGTTACAACAGAACAATAAAGTGGTGTGTTCCCTTGGTGTACAGTGTGTGTGTGTATGTGTGTGCATAAGTGGTCTGTGAATTCTGTTGATTGAATGATTGCAGAAATGCAGATCTGAATTAAATGTTAAGAATCACCTGGGCTTAAGCTAATTATACTATACACCCCTCCATACACACACACACACACACACACACACACACACACACACACATATATAACACGCACTCTCAGACCACTCCCAAACCATTGACACAGACACAAAGCACATCCACAATGTTTATCTCCCCTCAGTTCTCCTCTTTCTTGGCTTCTTCCTTCTTTTCTTCTGGTTTCTTGTCATCCTTCTTGGTCTCTTCCTTCTTCTTCTCCTCCTTTTTCTCCTCCTTCTTGGCCTCATCCTTCTTCTTGTCTTCCTTCTTCTTGTCATCCTTTTTCTTGTCGTCTTTCTTCTTCTCCTCATCTTTCTTGGCCTCCTCTTTCTTCTCCTCTTCCTTCATGGGCTCGGTGGTGAGGATGATTTTACCGATGTTGTGCCTCTCTTGCATCCTACGCATGGCATCACCGACCTGAGAGAGAGAGAGACTGGTGAGGGTGTGGAAGAGGAACGGCAGAGAGAGCAGCTTGACTGGCCATCTGCTGTGGTAAGAATATCTAACAAGCTGTTGACAGTTGATCTAATACTGAACCTCACGCGCACACAAACACTATTTATGAGAATTTTGTATGTGTTCAATGTATTGGTTGCTTACTCTATTACTCTAGCGAGTAAGGTGGCTGATGACCTATAGACACACGCCTTTAGATTTACACCATTGTCAACTGCTTTGCTGGCACTTTCATCCTAAAAGAGCATTTTGATTTCATGGACTTTATTTAGTATATTTAACTGAAATCATAAAAAACTATTTAAAAAAAACAAACAAAAAAAAACAAAAACAAAAAACAAAAAAAAAAACACATTGTCTACTGACAAGACTGACAGGCACATTTATTGATAAATGGGAGTAATCTGAAAGTAGCCAAATATCAGCGGATATTTTTTTTTCAACGGCCAGAACTGAAATTTAGATAGCTGTGTGGCTTTGATTTAATTTAATAAAATGCATGGCTTTGATTTAATTTAATAAAATGCATTCATTTTACTATTTATTATTACAATTAAAAATAATTGACTATTTTATTTATATTCATATTTTTATAATTATAAAGTATACACTTTATTATGATACATGAGTATTTAAATTATAGCAAATTGGACAATTTATAAAGTGATAATAAACAAAAATAATGAATAAAAAAAAAATAATTTATATTTTTATATATATATATATATATATATATATATATATATATATATATATATATATATATATATATATATAGCAATTAATTAATATATACACACTTAATTTTATATAATAAAAAAAAATGACACATTGCATGAGTTTTAAAGACATCACTTGTCATTTACGGGTGAAAATTAAAACAATTGTTATTCGGCCAAGCATCAACAGTTGTAATGTCAAAATGGCCCAATAATGGCCAATATATCAGTCTATCACTAGTTACAAAAATGTTGCTAAAGTACAACTGAAAATTAATTACTTTTCTTCTTCGAGTATTGATCAATGTACATCAGCTATTCTCTGGTCAGTTCACTAGCCTCCTTCTGTTTTTCCCCCAGGTCACCTCTCCTTTACCACTCTACCTAACAACCAGCGCCACGGCAACAGCGAGCCATCTCCTAGCAACGAGGAAACGCAACCTGGCCCTGACGATTTACTCGGACAGATTGAGGAAAGAGAATGAGACAGGAAATGAGAGTGAAGGACAGGGAGAATGAGTTACCAACAAACATGGAGCGCTTAAAACAGCGTCTCTCACCCATGAACTGAAATCTAGTTGAAACATTCGTTTCACTTGAATGTGAAAGCACTTTATAATTCTTTTTTTGAATTTTCTATAAAAAAATAAATAAAAAAAAAGTCTGATGAGGCTGATAAAAGCCTGGATCGTCAAAAAAACATCAGCTCGCATTCGCAGTTACTTACTGTAAGCAGGAATAGACGTCTCCATAGCAACAGGGGAGATAAGAAATGAGAAGAAATAATAGGGAAAGATGGATGAAAGAACAAGTGAGGGACAAAGCAAATACGCTTGATCAAAGAGGGGGAAGGAGTACATGGATGGTGGTTGAGGAAGATCATCAAAGAACACACGCATATACAGGTGAAACTCGAAAAAATAGAATATCGTGCAAAAGTTCATGTATTTTAGTAATTCAAATCAAAAGGTGAAACTAATATATTTTGTATATATATATATATATATAACTATAGTATATACATATGCATGATTATACTTTTCAGAGGGCCAACATTTCTGTATTGAAAACCCTTTTTTTATTGATTTCATGTAATATTCTGATTTTCTGAGATTTTGAATTTGGGGTTTTCATAAATTGTAAGCCATAATCATCAAAATTATAACATTTACAGGATATTCACATTTTTCTAGTTTCACGTGTGTGTGTGTGTATATATGTATGACATACACATACATATATATATATATATATATATATGCTCAAGGTGAGTTATGAGTTATTTTTTCTCATAACAGATGAGTTATTTTTCCCCCCCAAAGAACTCAGAACACACAGATCGGTTCAAATGACCCACATCAGACGCTCATTCATTCACCTGCTCTAGGTGGTAGGTGGAGTCAATTCGGGGCTTGATCTTGCCCTGTTTGTACAGGTCCATAATGACCGCCATGGCCTGAGCAATGAGCTCACTCTCAGAGTCCAGGTAGCCCAGGTGAAACCCGCAGACAGAGCGGTTCCCTTGGATCAGACTCAGGGTGTGAACGGAGAACTGCTGGTACCAGGTCTTAGCCACTGCAAACAGGTTCTTCTTCTGGCCCGCCAACATATTAGCGGCACCTGCAGGGTCCAAACACAAACATCAGGTTGACAGAAAACATAGATATGCATAAATCCATTAGGATAATGGATTTGGGTCTATATTCAGTTTCCGGGCACTTGATTTTGGCATGAAATTACTATGATTTAGGGGGTGGGTGGTATGACCCAACTGTTTTGACAACACTTTGTATCACGGTGATAGAAAATATAAAAAAAAGTTTGGGTTTTTAATAAATGCAGCCTTGGTGAGCAGAAGAGACTTTCAAAAATATAACATCTTACCGGTCCCAAACTTTTGAAATGTGTCAACGCCTGTAATGGATAAATCAGTGAAATAAATACGAAAATGTATATATCTCTACTTTTGAACTGAGACAAATGATAATATTATTCATTACAAATATGTTTGCTAAAGTATAAAACAAAAACATACGTATAACAGTCAATTGTAAAGCAGTTATAAAAGGTTTCACAAAATCTCTACCAGTAAATACATTTCAACCATCATACCACCCATCCCTATGTCCTAACATGTAAAAATGTCTTTGCATGTGCAAGGCGTTTGAACTGTAAGCATGTTCCCCGAGCATGAATAGGTATTTGTGTGAGTTTTCTGCATGTAAAATGTGTGTGGTTGACCGATGGGTGAATTACTGCTTAATGGCTCTCAGAGTGAGCGTTCTTCATTTACAGAGGAATGACATGCCTCTCTAGCCCTCCTTCTCACTCTCTTTTTCTCTTTTCCAACACTGCACTCTTTGACCCGTCTTCATTCGCTCACTGTCCGCACATCCTCTCGTGTCGCTTCCCATGTCTGTCACTCCCTCACTTGTTTACTCCCTCGTTTCAGTGTCTCTCCACATGATTTTTCTCTTCATTTCTTACATGTCCTCTCTTTCATTTTCTAACAGTCTAACCATTTCGGTTCACTTCAAAGGTGGCTTATTAGCATGAAATAAGATAAGAAAGCCACATATTGGGGAGACACAGGATATCAGAGTAAATTACACTCTATAGTACCATTAGAGAAGGGGAAATGTACACAAAACAATGACAACCCTCTCTGTTTGTCTCTCTCTCACACACACATTGACACAAAGCGAGCTCTGAGTTGGCCTGTGATTTGGACCTGACCCAGTCTGTTACATTCGGACACATTCTGGGTTCTGTGTCAGATAGAGGAGCCATTGTTCTGATAAGGCAGGATAGAGGAAGAGAGTGAGTGAGAAAAAGAGACGAAGGGACAAAGACAGTTGGGTGGGACTACAGGGCGCCATGTTGTTTAAGGGGTCTTGTTCCAGGTATTGTGTTTCTGAAGTTGATTTACTGTAATACGTCACTGTCAAGCAGGCCCGGTTCTTGGCAGTTATAGAAGAGTGGGCTTGCTTGGGTGGGTGGGGGGGGGGGGGGGGCGGGGGCAAGAAAGATAGATATAGAGAGATAGATAAAAAAAATTATGTGAGAGTTAATCATCTTTTCACTTAAAAATGAAATGCAACTATTTTCACTTTTCTACTGTTCAGTCAAGTCACCTTCATTTATATAACACTTTTAACAATATAGATTGTTTCAAAGCAGCTTTACAGTGATAATAGGAAGTTTTGGCTATACAGCAGCTCTAGAACAAAGTTATTGTCCAACTAAAGTTAGTTTTGATCGATTCACTTCCGTTTCAAAGATCATTAGTTATTAACTTAGGGGCCGCTCACACGACACCGCTCTAACAGAAAACCTGGCCCGCTCATTCGCACAACAAAAGGGCCTGGTGACTCGAGAACGAAAACCCTGAAATGGGCTCCAAGGTGCAAGCATTGAAAAATTTCGTAAAACGTTATCTCCGCATAAACTTCAAAAACACGAATCTGTGAAAATGCTGATGGCGTGCACATGCATATTATGTGTTTAGTCTATAGTTATGCGGGTTTGAATATATGCGCAGGCGTGTGGTCTTTCTCTACAAATTGACATTAACCGATTATTTGTCTAGCCTTAAAAACTCATAATACAGAATTTATTGTTGTCGCTTCCGCGTATCCATGTGTACTGGAATCATTTTGACAACGGTTTATCTGTACAGAGGTAAAGGGAAGGGGGCCTTCACAGGTGAAAGACTAGTTGACACTTCAAGACTGCATTGTCGTCATGTCCAGGCGCATGTCCTTCATCAGATCTGGATATGGCTTGGATCCGGCGGATTGCGGTAAATCTCGGGATAAACAGAGAGACTAATATTAGCGTAAACGCCATTCTTCTTATGATGTAACAAGTACATCAGGATTTATGGGGAGTGTTCCTGGTTCCCGCTGATCTAATCTATGCAGCCTAACATTGAATTATAGAAGTCTATAATCAGTCTATAAACAGTCAAAAACTGTTCCAAAGTTTTGGTGCTAAATAGGAAAAGGATCTACCGCCAGCAGTTGATTTTGATATTCTAGGTATTATCAACTGGCCGGAATTTTGAGATCGCAACAGACGTGAAGGACTATAATGCGTTAAGAGCTCGCTCAAGTACTGGGGAGCTAAACCATTTAGTGCTTTGCAAGTAATCAGCAATATTTAATTTATACAATGTTTAATAGGGAGCCAATGCACTGTTGACAGAACCGGGCTAATATGTTCATACTTCCTGGTTCTAGTAAGAACTCGAGCTGCTGCGTTTTGGACCGGCATAGTTTGTTTATTAAGCATTCAGGGCAACCACCTATAAGAGCATTACAATAATCTAGCCTTGATGTCATGAATGCATGAACTAACTGTTCCGCATTTTTCTTTGAAAGCATATGTCGTAATTTAGATATATTTTTAAGATGGAAGAATGCGGTTTTACAGATGCTAGAAACGTGGCTTTCAAATGAAAGATTGGTATCAAAGAGCACACCCAGGCTCCTAACCGACGACGAAGACTTGACAGGGCAGCCATCAAGTGTTAGACAGTATTCTAGGTTATTACATGAGGAAGTTTTGTCCAATAATTAGAATCTCTGTTTTTTCAGAATTAAGTAGTCATCCAGTTTTTTATATCAGCTATGCATTCCGTTAATTTAGTAAATTAGTAAGTTTTGTCAGGGGGCGAAGAAATATAGAGCCGTGTATCATCAGCATAACAGTGAAAACTAATGCCATGCTTCCTAATAATATCTCCTAAGGGTAGCATGTACAGAGTGAACAGCAACTGTCCAGTGACAATTTGGAAAGAAAATGCCATGGAAGCCTACTGTAACGTATGCAACTGTTCACTTCCTCTGCGCTACTTTTACATTGGTTTTCAATGTAAAGATGCACTAGATGGACGTATTTGACCATTGCGTTCGAGTCTCGCGTCCATACTTTTGCAGCTTCTCGTGCATGACGTGGGGTCCTAAAAATGCAGCACTCAAGTTAAAAAAGTTCAACTTTGTAAAGGGGTAGTATAATGCCCGTTTTCACAAGATGTAAAATAAGTCTCTGATGTTCCCAAAATGTGCATTTGAAGTTTTAGCTCAAAATACCCCACAGATATTTTTTACAGCATGTTAAAATTGTCCCTTTTTGAGGGTGAGCAAAAACGTTTTGTTTTGTTTGTGTCCCTTTAAATGCAAATGAGCTGCTGCTCCCGGCACAGAGGGCGGAGCTTCAAGAGCTTGTGTATGTTAGCAGCTCCCGATTACCTCACGCAGACAAGCACTAAAGTGTCAGAAACCGTTCAGCCTTTTGTGTTTAAACTGGAGTCGGACAATAATGGAGAGACTCAAGAAGAAGTGACATGTAGAATGCAACAGGACGTTTCTGAATGGTTAGTTGATGAATTTATGTTGCTGATGTGGAGTGAACTATCTTCAAGTTTTTGATTAGCATATTCTGTCATGATAATCTATAAATCGCTTGTGTGGGAACTGTTGTAAGATGCCTACAGGGCTATTGCATTTGTATTACGTACTGTATTGTATATGAAAAGACGGATGCGACATGGACTGCCTGTTCCCGGGGGAAGGGTTTATGTAAATTTTAGGGTTAGTGATGTCACTAACCCAGGAGGAATCTTGTGTAGTCCCCACCAGCCGTTTGTTTTAGGCCTTTAAAAACTATTTCTTTAAAAGCAAATATCTTCCTTTGCTTTCAAGTCTGAGCATTGGAACTTTGCGGATGTTGTTTATGCTCAAACAGCAACATTACACACTAACTAAAGTTAGAAAAGGGAAATCAATCAACCACCCCTTTAAATAAACGTTTCTCTATACCTGCACTGACATGCTTCGAGTTTTCAACAGCAAAACGGGTTCTGTGTGAATGGCCCCTAACTGATTGAAAGATAAACAGCTCGTTCATATTTCAGTGTTAAGCAGACAGTTTGCCTTGTACATTCAGTTTATCAACATTAACAGCAAGCCAAAGAGCATAAGGTTACAACTGAACTATGCATTTGCATTCATACACTTACATTATGTTCTTGCTCCGTCCATGCAATAAATGCATGTTCTTAAAGGAGCCAGGTTTTATTTTTCAATTTCATATTTCAACTGATCAATGTATGACCCATTTAAGTGGCTGCCAAATGATACTTTTAAAATCAGTCTTTACAAATGTATATTCATATTTACCAGAAATATACATGCATATTTTTGCCCGTGTGATTGTCAGCCTCTGCTTTTCCGCTACAGAGTCTTGTTTGTATAACACACCACACTTCCTTTCAGCTAATAATAGACAAATTCTGCACCTTTCTGGTGTTATTTTTTGATTGGTTGAGTATTCATTAAACTTCTGAACACACAGCCCGCCTCAGATTGCTTTTAATCAAGGCGTAAAAAAAACAGACTAATACACTGTAAAAAAAAAAAGTTGGATTAACTTAAAAAAGTAAGTTACCTGGTTGCCTTAAAATTGAGTTCATTGAAATTAAAAATGTGAGTTAATACAACAAAGGAGATTGGTTTAATAAATAGAAACTCAAAATATTATGCTATCTGAACTACATTAATTATCTAAGTTGATTTGACAAAATATAAAAAGTTGTGAAAACAAATCATCAAAATTCATTTTTACAGTGTACTATCTGTGCCTAAATTTTGATTGTGTGGGCGTGGCAGACAAGCCATTCAGACATGTCTACTACTGTGGTTTGTTCAACTTAACCAGTAAAACCTCAGATTAGACATTACTTTAACTAGTATTTGGTTGAAGTGATGAAAACGTATAAACATGTGGAATGTACGCAAGCTGATATTCAGAGTGTCCCTCGTGGCTCACCGTAGCTGATGAGCTTCCCCATTGGCTTCAGTAGAGTGTAGCCCTTATGGGTGTCAGAGCCTCCCAGAGGATCCAGAACAATATCTAGCCCTGAAAAACACAGGCAGAAAGACAGATGGTGAATTACCAAATGAATTCTTCTCCTTGATGTACCATATTTATAAATACTGTATATATAAATATATATAAGTCAAATTCAGAGTGCATGTTTTCAGTTAACACATTTTTGTGTGAATTGTGAGAATATTGTGTCAATGAAGTGTTAATTGGCAGTCATTAACAAGATATACAGCATGTAGCAAACATATACACTACTGTTAAAAATGTGGGGTCAGTAATATTTTTTGAAAGAAATTAATACTTTTATAAAGCAAGGATGCATTCAATTTATCATAAGTCACAGTAAAGACTATTTCATTGTTACAAAAGATTTCCATTTTAAATAAAAGCTGGTCTTTTGAACTTTCTCAAAGAATCCTGATAAAAATGTTTTGTTTCTATTAAGCAGCACAACTGTTTTCAATATCAATACTCTTTATATATACTTTTTATATTTTTAGCAAAACATTTTGACAATGGTTTCCCCTGCCAACGTTCTAACAGCTAAAGAACAACACTCAGAAAAGTACTTTCTGCATTGCATCTCGTCCAAGTGTCTTTTTTACCCTTTTTTTTCTTTTCTTTTTTACCCTGTGTGCTGGCACAAGTGTTGAGTTTTTATTTAGCCCACTTCAGAATCTCTGTCTTACACTGCAGATGGCCTTGTCTTAGCGGTTCAATTTTAGCACATCGGTGTATCACTGAACACAAAAACAGTTATTTTATGGGTTAACATTGCTCTAATCTTGACCGGAGTGGAATGTCATCAATGTGATAATGTTTCTACATTTCTAAGATTGCTATGCAGAGTTTCCCATACATTCATTAATTTGTGGCGGCCCACCACAATATCACGCTGACCGCCACGGATTGATTTTCGGATTTTTAACTAATTAATATGGGTAAAATTGTATTTGCGCGTAGCTTGCTCCATCCATCCCTCTCTCACAAACTGACAACGGAAGCGCGCGCGAATAGCCCCTCCTCTTCGAGCACGATCTGAATCAAAACATGAGCATGCGTGGGAGGGCGGATTGTTGTGTTTATTCAATCAAGATTATAAATATCAATCAAAAACTATTGCGAAATGACGGCGTTTCCATTAACCGATGTTATGCGACTAAAACTTAATTTTTTCCTCTCGCGATCAGTCATTCTAAAACTCATGGCAACGGACGTTGGTAGGTTTATATCACTGCACTAGACATTATTATTATTATTATTATTATTATTATTAATAATGCCTAAGCGTGTTATCCAAGCATTAATGGCAAGGAAAGACCCTTAACTTATACTGTGAGCGGCACTCACTTCTGTGGGAAACACTGCTATGGTCAGAGGAGTACATCAAATAAAATGATTTCCCAAATTTCATCAGGGAAAAAGTTAAACAAAAAGAAAGGAATTGGTTTTGTCCCTTTCTCTGATAAGATAAAAGAGTAAACATTTTATCAGACTGCTTGTTAAGAGTTAAACCTGACTAAACACACACAAAACCTCAATATACACATCAGATACACAACCAAAAACACAATGTGGAAGGTGAGTAGACGGATGGACTCGAAGGTTAAATATACAAAAATGGTCCGTTAACAGCAATTCAAAGCAGAAAAATAGAAAGAAAGACTTTATAGGCTGTCAATTCTGTCTTTAATGGCAGTATATTTACTAGGATATTTGTATAAGTTTAAAAATAAATGTCTTTACTGTCACTTTTGATCGATTTAATGTGTCAGCAAACTTTTGCATGGTAGCGCAAAGCTGGTTTGTGGTGTCTGTGCATACCTTTGGGGCTTATTTTACGGATCTCCTCTACGTAATCGCGTGTCCGGTAGTCGATGGGGTGCGTAACTCCACCCTGGCTGATGACCTCATGCTTGCTGGCTGAGGCGGTGCCAAACACTGTGACATCGTTCACCGTTTTACACAATTGAGTGGCAGCGATGCCTACTCCACCTAGAGAGGGAACAAAATAAGAACTCTCAACACAAAGTATTTCCAGCATTTTCCATCTCATAACAAAAGCAGAACCATGTAAAGCAAAGGGTACAAGGGGACAAAACTCAATGCAGCCATTTTGACCTTAAAGATGAACAGCCACCCACACATGTACAAACATTCAGCCATTGTAGCAATCCCATTATGCCCGTTTAACTTTCAAGGACAGATAACTTTTGAGTTTCTGATTAAAAAAAAAAAACGACAAATTTATACCTGCTCCTTACCACGTGTAAAAATGGTGCGTAAAACATTTGAATGTTCTGTATTCTAATTTAGGCAAACTAATGACATTGCATTTTGAATCACTATGTACCACCTAGGGGTGTGACGATTATTATATAACCGTGAGACCGACGGTTCTAGTTGAACACCGTCATTAGAACTCTATAACCGCCAAAACGGTGTTATTAAAATATCTTGCAGATAAGGTTATATACACTAATATCAGTGTTGGGGAGTAACGGAATACATGTACTGGCGTTACGTATTCAGAATACAAATGATGAGTAACTGTAGTCTCCACAGAACATAAAATATAATTTTTTTTATTTTTCGTGTTCGCATTTATGAGGAAAAAAACAATGTTACGAACGCGACCCTCTGAAAGCGGCACTAAAAGATGCTTTAAAACTTTCACAGAGACAAACAGAAAGCACAAAACCTTTCTTTAAAGTGACTTTAGTTCTATATTAATTGTATCTTAATTTTAATCAATGCTTCATCAACCAATTGCCTGGATTTAATAAATAAGTAGTAAATATAGCAGACGATAGATAATAGATCTATGTCTTAAAGATTCCATTTACATCAGACATATGTTGTGACCATTTCATCTCAATTTTAACTGTGTCTTGCATTTGTGTTTCTACTAAGGGAGAGGCAGAGCAGCGTCTTAAAAGGTCACTAGTGCATGAACCTATAAAGAGTAAAGCATTTTAAATTTGTCTAATGACAAAATTAATAGAGCGCACATACATACAGTGATACTCATAAAATGCGATCATCAAATGCTCTAGGCTTCAGATTGTGGGGAACTGGACTTGCAATCACACACACCTTTTCTTCAGCTGGCACGTGTCATGAACAGGATACAACATTTTAGTGCCTTTTAGTCACTTTTTCATAAGTTCAAATTTTAATTTTAAGTAAATGACAGCATGGGGAAAAAATAGAATACAGGAGACAAAATCTTTAAAAAATAAAAATTATAAAAATAGAGTATGACAATCTTAAAAAAAAGTCAGTTTTAAAAATAACTTTAAATTCATAGAAATAGAATAAAATAAAAACTTGAGTAACAGTACAAATATAGCCTGTATACGTATTTATATGTACACAAATGGGGGGAAAGGAGTAGCAGGCTTGCAAAATTCATCTAAATAAATCTATAACTCTATTGTACTGTCTAGCTTGTTTGGGACCAAATAATTTATATTTCTTGATTAACTTATATTTTCCTCTTATTTCTTGATACAATAACACTGATAGCAGAGTTGAATGGTGAAGCTCGATGCAGTCAACGCTTCAATTTGTGTAAAAATTGTGTGTGAAATGAGAATATTTGCTTCTCTTGATGATGTTGTTACTTTGATCCAGTGAAAGTTGATTTTTTGTGTGTGTGTGTGTGTGTGTGTGTGTGTGTGTTAGGGAAAGAGTTCAGTGAGGACTGACACTGAATCAAGCTCATGTAAATGTTCATATAGCCTACAGTATCTTCTGTTCCATCACTTCATTAAACAGCTCTCTCTTCCTCTCTCATTCACTCGGTAGTGAATGAAGTTTGTGTTGCCATGGCGACTCGAAGAGTTGGTTTCTCTGAAAGCAGCAGGGCCGCCATTTTCTGTGTCAGAGCTCACAATGCATGAGAACACACATCTTTCACATCGTGCTTTTTAACCTGCTGTCTCTCTCGTCTTGTCTCCTGGACCTTGGGGTTTTCGGTGCCAGGCCGCCCCATGACCACTGAGCTCCGATCACAAGACCTGCGGTAGAGCTGCCAAGAGAGCCCCTTAACCTCACAGAAATGTACACAAAATGAACCTCTTTCATGTGTTCTCATATCTACTAATCTCCAAAAATATGTGCACTTTATTCTCCCTCACTCAGTCTCATGTGTTCGGTAAGTCTTTTGAATGAATTTCTGCATAGGTAGGAGTGGCTTCAAGCATGGGAAATCACCTCAGACTAAAGGAGGTCTAATAGCTAGAGCAAGATTTTTTTTTTTAATATATATATAGATTTTGTTTTGAAAGTAGTTTATATTTTTATTCAGCAAGGAAGCATTAAATCTATCAAAAGTGACAGTAAAGACCTTTTTGTATATGTTACAAAAGATTTATATTTCAAATGCTGTTCTTTTGAATCTTATATTCAAAGAATCCTGAAAAAATGTATCATGGTTTCCACAAAAATATTAGGCAGCCGGTTTTAACATTTATAATAAATGTTTCTGAAAGTTCATTCAAATATATTAAAATAGAAACCAGTTATTTAACATAATAATATTTTAAAAATGATTAACAGAATTAGTGTTTTACTGTATTTTTGATCAAATAATTGCAGCTTTCATATTTAAAAATACAACAACAGAAATTCTTATTTACAAAAAAATATTTCTTTCCAACAGTAATAAATTTACCATAGAAATTGAGGTAAACCGTTAAATGGTAAGGGAGCATCTTTATTTTAAATACTTTTTCCATACTGATCTTTTATTGTGGTTTATTCAAGATAATCTGCCTCTAAACAGCATGGAAAACCAAAAGTGCAGTTGGTCACTTCAGGTCTTTTTCGGTCCAAGTGAGCAGTTCTTGGCCAGAATAAGCTGCAGTGTGGACCAGACCGTATGTCATTTAGCCAAAGGTCTGGCTGCTTTGGCAACACCGTGATTCAAAAGCAATCCGTACAAAGCGTTTCTGAATAAAATATATATGCACTGCACTGATCAAATTGACTCCGGGTTTGTAGAGTGAGGGATTTAGAAAGAGCAAGAGAACATAAAGAATCTGTAGCTACACAAATAAAATTCCACACAATCTTAAGTGCAATAAATGGAATTAAACAGGAGAATCTGCTGAAGAAAATTAAGCAGAATGTTCATCTAATCAGCCTGTTTTACACAAGGGCGTACGAGGGTGAAACACACACAGTGAACTCTTTATGTTTCCCTCTATCCACACATTCACACACACACACACACACTTGGCAGCCAACAATCTCGGCCACAACAATATTACCCTCCCAGTATCACCCTCCTCTAGCGAGAGGGAATTTTCCCCCAAAACACAGAGGAATTCTGCAGATTCCCAACATACGAGCACGCAGCCCACACCCTCAGTGCAAATAGAGGACACAGAGAGAGAGCGGGACTTGTTTCACTGATTGTTTTTAGACAGAATTCAAAGTGGAGGTTGCAAATTTGTGCTAATGTGTAAACGGCTTCTTTTATCTGAATCTTGTTCTTGAATTCTTTCAATTGGATCTCAAACCAGAGCAAAGTTCCAGAAAACTAAATAAAACGACTAGTGACTGGTCAATCGAATTCAAGTGAGTCACACACCAATCAGACAGATAATGCTGTAGTATTTGGCATGAGGTGCCATCACAATGAAGAGGCTGTGCTCTGCTCGGATTTGTTCTGGCAGTTTATTCAATCAAGTGTAGGCTACTCCATCCCATTTTAAAGGAGATGTCTAATGCCATTTCACACATTCTGACTTATTTACACTATAAAAAGAGTTGGATTCGCATGCTAAACATGGCCAAAGTTTCAAAAAACAAGTTGGATGTATGACGGAGTATTTCTGTGCCAAATACACTCCTTCAGGATTCATATAAGTTGAATTATATCAACTTAAGAACCCAGCGTTAGGGGAACAGTGGATGCAGTTAAGTTTTTCCAGGGCAGCAAAGGAGTTGTGCAAGTGTGTTTGTTTGTTCCCGGGATTTCTGTGACGAATGTTTTATAAACAAGGCCCAGTTTGACGCTGGATTTGCCGATCATTTTTGAGACCGAAAGATGGATCTGTGGATAGCATTAAAATCGTACGTCCTACCCTCCTCGCAAACTGCCGCCCAAAATAATCCCCCAAAAAAAGACAAAAGCACATAACAAAAGTACTTTAACGGTAGAGCATCCAAATCAAAATATTAATAAAATACTCAAACAACACTGCAGATTTTCTCTTTTCCCCCTCACAAAAAGCAATAGAAAGTTCTTCAAAACTGATTTTTCCACAGAAGAAACAGAATTTCAAAAGACATGAGGGTGAATACATTCATTTTTGTATGAACTAATCTTTTAAAGAATAACAGGAGATATGGACTCTAAAAATATCTTAAGAGATCGATTTTATATATCATAGCTGATGGTGACTGTTCTTCCAGGATGTTGTAATCCTGGAATGCTGTTTTTGGTGCGAGTGTAATGTTTGTTTTATTTTGCAAACGCAGCACCCATTGAGAACCACGTCTTTCCTTTAAGGTTCTCCAGATACAACAAACTATTATAACAAGTAGGCGGTTCTTCACAGTTGTGAGGGAACCATTAGGGCGGATTAGCGTTTACACTACAAATGTGTTGTGTCGCATGCTCTTTCAACTACCTTTGACTGATCTGATTACAAAATGTTTTGGACCCCATACTGTGTTTAGACGGTTTGTGATTGGATACTTTTATGGTGCCTCTGCACACTTTAAGCCAGACAGCTTTAGAGTGACAGGCATCAAAAGTTAAATGGGCTAAGACCAACATAAGGGTGAGTAACTAACAACAATTTTAATTTTTCCTTTCAAGAAAACAAAAATATTTGCCTGAAATGCACATCGTGCTCCATATGAAGGTGCAGTGCCATTCTTAACTCAAACTCAAGAGGAAACACATTTCCAGTTTTACAGCGAATTCAAAAAACATCCTGTTCACTGAGATACCAAGGGTTTCCTGAGTGCACACGCGCACTCAAACATTCATACAAACACACAAACAATCTCAAGAACAAGAAAACACAAGCTGAAACAAAGAAAGATGGTTATAATTAAAGTGCCCCTATCATGGTATTTTAAAGTTTCCTAATGTTGTTGTAGAGTCTCCTACAACATGTTTACATGCATCAAATGTAAAAAAAACGGTTTAATTTCCTCACAATATACATTTGCACAACAAATTTTTCATGATTCTCAAACGGCTCGTCAAATGAATCAATCTCTCTAAATCCCTCCTTTCCGCGGGTTTATCTGCTTTGATTGGCCAGACAGCTCAGTCTGTTGTGATTGGCCTACCGTGTACAGTGTCTCCAGAGCCTGAGCGCGTCGAGAACAAAAACGCCCATTGCCTTAACACCGACAGCTCTGCGTGTCCTGAGGCTTCCTACACCGTAAACTAAACACAGTAACGAACAATGACGTCGATTTTACCATATTAATGCGACCGTGAGTCCGGCGATGACACGATAAACACACTACGACACGTATTTAGTGTGATCGGGTTGGTTAGCCAGTTAGCAGGAGACCTACACAATATAAAACTCAAAACTAAGTATTTTGAACACCATCTTTCAAGAGCAAGCGGTTTGTGAATCCTGCATTGAACTCCCGAGATTTGAGAAGCAGTCGTCTATACTATAAAATAAAGGGAACACAGAAATAGTTTAGGATTATACTGCTGTTATATCTTGGTAAAGATGAATTTTAACCACTGATTCTTCACATGCTCATCCTTGGGGAGTGAAAAATAACTGGCTTTACCTTCACATCATGCACAGCACCGTCTTCTCGACATGATGCTGTCCAGTTCAGAAATCAGCTCCGGTTTGAGGTTTAAGTTTCCCTGCGAGTGCGCGCGCAATAACTGGGCGCGGCCAATATGCTAATGTTTCGTATCTACGTCACTACGAAACGGATGACTCGTTTCAAAAACAATTCATTTCATAGACTCAGAGTCCACTCTCACTTTTGAAAGACAATAACTTTATATACGTGCACTTTCAGATATAAAACTTTGCAGGATGTTTTCATTCACTTAGAGCTTTACACACTACATGAACAGTCATTTTCAAAAATCCATGATAGGGGCCCTTTAAGAGAAACATGATGTGCTACATGACTACAGACTACTGATCTGTGACTGACGCCTCCACTCCAGAGATGACAATTCAGCTATTTAATTAATTATGGGGGTTTTGGTTTGAGTTCTCTGCAAATATTTATGACCACTACTAAGTTTTATCTTAAAACATTCCCTCTTTCGCTGTTAGGGTGTGGTGGTGGTTCAAGGAGACACTTTCGAGATTGTTTGAGATTCCTGGTTTCTGCAACACTCCAGTTGGACGAGAGCGTTTCCTTCCACCCCGAGCCAAAGCTTCATCCACACCCACACTGATGCATATGTCCACCAGCATTCACAGCGACAGGGGATATCAGACACATATCAGACCCCAGAGAGGGAATATGAAAATATTTCAGTCCGTTCATTGGGCCTCATTCATGAAAAACAAGGAGAATAGATTCCTGTGTAAATAATTTGTAAATCCATTCTTGCATAAACTATCCCACTGAAGTGAATGCTAAAATTTTCCAAGAATGGTTTTATTTCTGATGTACACAAATTTAGCCCAAATGGCTCTGTTCTGTGATGCGCGTTTGTGACGGCACGTAATGCGCAATTGCGTTCAAAAGGTCACGCTTCTGTCCTGACGAAAATATTAAATATTAAAACACCCAGGATACGCACACGGAATGGGCATTTTAAACAATAAACTGACACAAAGACATTTGAATATGTGTATATGGTCCTCCTTCCTCACAATTGTAAACAATGACTCTGTACTTCCGCGTACGTCGAGCGTGACCTTTTGCAGAACAGGTCAAGAACAGAGCAAGGCGAGCATTTGTGCTTATAAAACTTAAACTTTTTAATTTATTTTTGAAATGACCGATCGTTTCGCTAGATAAGACCCTTATTCATCGTCTGGTCTCATTTAAAGCCCTTTGAAGCTGCACTGAAACTCTCATTTGGACCTTGATCCGTTTGGGGTCCTATGAAGGCCATTACATGGAGAAAAATCCTGTAATGTTTTCATCAAAAACCTTAATTTCTTTTCGACTGAAGAAAGAAAGAAAGACATGGACATCTTGGATGACATGGGGGTGAGTAAATTATCAGCAAAAGTTTTTTAAAAAGTGAACTAATCCTTTAAAAAAAAAAAAAATTTATATATATATATATATATTGTATTATATTATATAATAAAAAACAGTGAAACTGTGAAACAGTGAAACTGGGTGAAACAGTTTCAGTCAATCTCATGTTAATCTGGAGTACCTATAGAGTAGTATTGCATCCTTCATATCTCCAAAAAGTCTTGAGTTTTATTATATTTATAAAAGAAAGATAGGCTGTACCGAGTCTTACCGGAAAAAAACGAGAATGGTGGAGGCGTGCCGTGAGGGCGGAGCTAAATCACGAGCACGCGAAGCTTTTGTGTTGAGAGTGTCTGGAAGCTGTGACATCCCAAAACATTAGACGATCTGCAAATCCGGCGTCGAACTGGGCCTTGTTTTTAAAACTATCATCGTGGAAATGCAGGGAACAAACAAGAACACTTGCACAACTCCGTTGATGCTCTGGAAAAACAAACTCCATCCACTGGTCCCTTAACGCTGGGTTCTTTGGGAATCTGTGCAGGGTTGTCTTGCCCTGGCAACCAAAAACACTTCTTTGGTGACATTCTTTATTGCAGCGCAGCCGATGACTTCCATAAAGCCGAGCACAGCGCTTTGATGGGCATACTGCTTTCGCTCTCTTGCTGTAGGCTACAGGTGCGCGCGCGCCCTTCCGGGAGAAGTGCCATTAGGACCGTATAAGGAAATTCCGGCGCATCTGACGTCACACACGCCCAAACCTTCCGGTTTGTCACAAGTTTCGGAAAGAGTATTTTTGGCAAATTAATTTGTGAAACTTTGTCCATGTTTAGCATGGGAATCCAACTCTTTAACAGTGTAAAATACTCACTATGCATGAAATAGCATTTCACCCCCCCTTTAATCTAACAAGAAATACAGCGGCAAAAACTGAATGATGTATATTGCAAAAAAGTTTTCAATCGCCAAAGACAAATACCAATTTAAATCAGTACATCAAAGCATGGAGAAAATTATGTTGCCGCTGCTACAGGCAATATAATTTTTTAAAAAAACTAAAAAAAAATTGATTTGTACAATATTTGTTGGAGTAATGAAACCGAAAACTAGGTGACGCTGTGCATGAATTGCTCAGATGCGCTCAGAACATGGTGTCAATGATGATACCAAATTTTGTTTCTATATCAAAACATTAAAAAGTTACAGCAGTTTACAATACAATTCAAAATAACAGAGGCAATAGGACCAATTTTGGAAAAAAAATTATTGGTTGGACTCCAATGATCCAATGAATCTGCACCTAACGTTAATGTCGGCATTAAACGGACATTGCGATAGTCTTTTCTTCCCTATTGTGTGTTGTGGGTTGCTATTCTTTCGTTTGCTAAGTGAGTGACAAGTTTTCCTGCCCTGCAATATTACAAAAAAATAAGAATTTATTCTTGGTGACTCCAGAATAAGTTATAAGCTAAAATAAAAATTTGGTATTTGTTTTTACTAGTATGTGGCGCTGTGACCTTGGGTGCTTGGCCCCAACTATACTTATAATCAATGCCTTTACCAACTGTCAAATAGCTTTGCAATGCATCTGATTACACTTGAGCTATTTTTGTAAGCTATGCATTAAACACACACACACACACACACACACACACACACAACAAAGCGCAAACTATTATTCGTCAAATATTTAATTTTGAACAATGTTGATTTCTAAGCAGTACTCTCAAGTTGTTTGGTACTTTTCATCATGACGTGGGCACTTTAATGGTGGTATTTCTTAGGTATGTGGAGAACATTTCATACTAGAGTAGTTTGTCTCTAGTTTGCAGATTTTATCTAGCCTGGCTAACGTCAAACCTAGTCTCGTTGAGACGTGGGTCTGGGAACCACATGTTCATTTTCTCGTATTTGAGGAGTGGTTTACGAATGCCCAGAGCCGTTTATTGGGTGCTACGAATGTCTATGAAATGCGCCTGTATGTAGCTCATAGCCAATCGTTTCAATTATACCAGATGACGCATGTAGAGCGACAGAAAAGTTGCTCTTTTTTCAAAATAAACTTGCGTTCCAAACTACTTAGAACAATATCTAAGGCTGCATCGAACGGTAACTTCACGTCTGCTGCCATGCTGGATCCATAGATATAAACAAACTGCTTCGGTGTGTCGCATAGACGTCGTCATCGTCTTGCTGCTCCCTCCCCGTTCTGTGATTGGTCCCCTCGCTGAGGCGCAAATCTGGTCCATGGAATCCAGGCTTCCTAGCGTGAATAAAATCACGATGCGCGCAAGGCAGCATGGGGAAACCCAGGCTAAATTTTAGCAGCAATTTCGATGCATTTAGCTACTCCCCTCAGTTTGATTCCAGCTATTTTCCTGATATTTTCTCTCATAAGCAAATAATATCACTAAGAATGATCAAAACAGTGATTCGTTTTATATTTATGCCACAAAAATATGCTCAGCCTAAAATAGTTTTTTTTTTCTCACGTAGGTTCACAAAAAACCTAACACCGCAACACATTCACAGGCAACGCCGGGATCCAACAGCGAATTGTGACTGAATTATCCATACGTGTACATTCTCACAAGCGCACAAACATATACGCTGTTCTGTTGTTCTAACTAGAAAAAAAACTTAATCATTTGAAATGTTACATAATGAACAACTGTGTAAATCACAGTTCAACCAAATAACTACCATCCCAAAATCGGTAAGTGTTTTCCAATACAACCACAGAACAGTCTTTACTGGTGGGAGAACATTGTCTAAACATTAATAAACTAAACAGCTGCCAAGGAACTCGCTCGAATTAATTTATCGATAAGAGATTTGTTTGACACCTACAGGAATATTCTCTGAGAACAAATAAACTATTCAAACCTGCACCTGCACTTACAGTGTCTCCCAAAGGTCATTATTTAGAGAGCACAGATTCCCAACACACACACACACACCCCCGCACATACGTACACCTGCACAGAGTGAAAGATCCCTTAGGGAGGACACTTGGAAATAGTTAATTAACACAAGGGACTCTCTGATCCACTCACGCAAATGATGATGGAAGCGCGTAAGTAAATGTAAACCACTGTTGTACTCCCTCGCCAGCGTAAAAAGCCACAGGGCTTCCTTTTGGCCAGCTGAAGGAGCCATATACACAAACACTTATGCACACCTGCACATGATGGATTTATCTATTGTGTTGTGGCTCACGAACATATAATTGTATTAGATTGCATGTAATCCCTGTTATGAAGCCGTAATACATTTGCATAATCTTCACACACACACACACACACACACACACACTTTCCCTTACCTGCGGCCATATGGACGAGTATGCTCTGGTTGGGACGCAGGTGCCCAAAGTCGAAGAGCATCATGTAGGCGGTGATGTAATTGACAGGAAGTGCGGCAGCCTCCTCAAAGCTCATGCCCTCGGGCATCAGGAAGGTGTGTGTGGTCGCCACCACAACTACTTCCTGCCACAGACCGCTGCGATTCAGAACCAGAACCTTATCACCCACCTACAGATGAGGAAAGAGAAAGAAATGTTGAAGGCACATTTGGAAAACAGCCCTGTACAATATGCCTTTCAGTGTTTCACGCCACCGTCAGTCATCATAGCAGCTCTGCAACAATGTTGTGTACATCAATATACATAAAGACTGTATTCGAGAACATGCGAAGAAGCTCATTGGATCTGTATGGTGATTTGCTCTTTTCGGTTTTGCGGTTTTTTTTTTTTTTTTTAACTTTTTTGGCAAGACAATTGCACAGCTGCACAGATCTGGGGATCTTTTGTCTATGTTTTGTTGTCATTATCCTTCAAAACAGTTAGCATACTTTAACAAAATATTTGAACCTGTATTGTTGGCCAACGGTTTCACTAGACTATCTCAGAGCAGATAAATGTGCTCCATTTAGAGTCGTTTGATAATATCTGTTGTTGTAACTGAAAATCCTTTAATTACCTTGGAGACCCATACACACAGATACAGGAAAACTCAGCAGACTTCCACTACTTCCTTTGGAATGAGGAGATACAAGGCATGCAAACGTTTACACACATTTGTAACACAGACCTCTGAGCCTCCATTAAGTATGTTTAAATGTGCAGTTAAATATCAGTTTGTTGCATGATCAAACTGCATTTGTCTATTCAAGTATACATGACTCGTATATTTGAAGGAAAAATACACATTGCGTGTCTTTCACAGCATGCGCACAACAGTGAAGAAAACTGTAGTCTGAATGAAGTTGGCATGGAAATTCACCTCATCTATTTTCTTAATGCATCTTATAATGACTTATCCATGCATTTCTTTTCTTTTTTTAATGAGCTTGTAATTTTTAAACAAAATGTCATGACTCGACCTTCCAGTAGAACGACACTTCTCTCTGGTGACGTACAGTTTGATGACTTCTTTAGTCATTTAGTGAAACTTTAGTGAAATTTTTGGGTGAACTTCCCATTTAAATACTGTATGAGCAATGGCAAAATTAACTAATAAACCTAAATAAATTGCATACTGTAATTCCTGCAACAACAGCAGTCCAGAATCGTTTTCAAGTCATTGGTTGACCCAGTGTTGTCATATCAGACCAGTCAAGCTGCTGAAATAAACAGATTGCCATTTGCCACTCTGTTATGTGTCGCTATGTGGCACTTCACCTTTAAGCGGTGTTCAAAATTCATAAAGGCAGTGACACTGACTGATCCGACCTTTGTAACATGCACAAAAAAAACTCAACACTTATTTCGTCTCGTCTTCCACTTGTGTATTTTCTCAATCAGTGGCATCATAAACATTCCACTTCCTCTACCACTCTTTCTCTGTCCATCACTTCTTTTCATCTCCCATCTCCCCCTCTATCATGCTCCATCTTTCTTTATTTCTAAGATCAGTTCCTCTCATCAGGGGGCAGGCAGATCCTTCAGCCTCAATGAGCTTGAGAGAAGACAACACACACACACACAGTCGGAAAAGCACCTCTCTCTATTTCTTTCTGAGGGCACACAAACTTGGCACAAATGTTCAACGGAGCTTCAGAAACCACACACACACAGAAGCTTTTTTCAAAGTAAAACACAAACACTAATATACCCAGCGCTTCCCTCACAGACAGGGAGACACACACACACTCTAATAGGCCCAAGGGACACATGGGCATCTTTGTCTATACTGTCCAATTAGAGAGCGGGGCTACTCCCAAGCCGATATGTCTGTGCCCCATTTCATCTCTCCTCCCTGTCTCTCTCATCTCGTCTTCCACATCTCAGTCTTGCTTTCTGCCATTCCTCTTCCTCCTTTAATTGGACTTTCTGCACATCACAGATCAATGGGCATTCATGTCGCGGCCAGGAATTGTGATCATGACTCACCATACGGGGAAACCAAACCTCTTCCCCCTCCTTTTCGCTCTCTCTTTCTCTCTCTTCGTCAGACTTGCAAAACAGTCACATTTGTGTCACAAACTTATACTTTGTATTCTGTGCTTGCACAAAAAACAAACACTTTTCAGCTGAGGTTGCAAAGATCAATGCCAGCTGAAGGTCTTGTGAGATGTCTGTCACTGGCTGCGCGAGTCTCTCCGGTCTCTTCCTTTCCTGTAAGCATGCACATACACACATGCACACACACTGACTTTGAGGGTAAAGTGGCCATCTAATGCATTAGGCTCATGAAATACATCTGTCGGCGAACTTGTAATCTTGTTGCTGTGGAAATGTGCAGGATTCTGCTCCATAAAGCTTTGCTGTCTCCCAGCACTGATTTTGTCTATTTTATCTGTGTTTATTTTGTATGTGACAGCAGTATCCCTGCGGTTAAGGATCCGGCCAGCAAGCACAAAGGATGGCCACTCAGGATTGCAATCTCAATATCTCACTGCCCCACGTGGGATTCTGTTTTATCACCACTGTGCCTTTGAGCAAGATGCTTAACCCCAGCACGATCTAGGTGGAGTGCAATCAATGCAAAAATACACTGTTGCATCTATGAAATAGCAACTAATTATGCAGAATTATGGATTTCTGCTTTATTTCAATATCTAGTTCTTATTAAAACTCAATGCTGACATTAAGTACTTTTGGGAAGTTGACATGTCCTGCGGTGCGCATTAAATAAATAGCTTAGTTATTTTTTAAATAATTATTATGCATGCAGTTCAATGACCTCGATTATTGGTTAGATTACACGCATTATATTTTTTTCTTCCGTTTTTTGTGCTGCGGGATTTAAAATGAACTTGAAAAGTCAAAAGGGTGACAAAAATGGTGTAATTTTATGTATTATATAAATATTTATTACATTAAAATAAATATAAAATTGATTTTTTTTAACTACTGACTTGTCATTCGGCAGAATATTTTCCATAGATTGCACACAGATATGTATACATGATAGTCCTGTGGAAGCTGTTCTTTTTTGGAATTTTGTCTTATTATCAGATTCCATGTAGAACAATTATAAAGAAAAATTAAGTATTAAATGCAAAGTTAAAATACCTAAAATGCACTACAAGTTACTGCCGTCAGAGTTTGACTTTTGAAGTATATCCATTTATTTTTGCTTGTTTTATGTGGCACCTGGTGAAACTGGGCTTAGATGTTTTGTTTTTTTATCCTCATCCTACAATTGTCAAATTATGTCATACTTCCATCATAATGCCAGTACTGTAACACCCCTCTTTCTCTACCCTTTGTCAAAACATTACCACTTCTCTTGTTCTACTGTCATTTACTGCGCAGTAAAAAGTTTTTTTTATTATTCCACAATGACACAGCTCTAGTATGTTGATCGTTGATATAGTAACTGAACAAATCTTGGCCAACAACTCTGTAACTCTACTCTAATTGTGCAGTTAAACTGCTTTTAAATGAAACTACTAAAAGACAACAGGTTTCCATGTCAAAAATGTTTTTTTGAACAACGTAAGACTTCTCTATGAAAATCGTTACACGGCACCACCAGATTCAGCTAAAACGGCGCGTATCCCTGCTGTTCACTTACTGGTATTCACTGCGTCGCTGTTTATCATCGACCTGTCAAATCACACACACACAAACAGAGGGAGGGAGAGAGAGAGAGAGAGAGCGAGAGAGAGGAAATTCCAGGCTGACAATGTGGTCCAGAGGAAGATAATTGTGAACAGATGCATCTGATCCTCGCAGCAGAACTCTTGATAAATATTGTGTGTGTGCATAAGCAACAAGTTATATGAATTATTCATGAAAATAAATGCTAATATATACTAAGAGTGGGCACAAGAGAGCAGTTTAGGAATAACATCTGTCAAGTCATGTGAGAGGATGTCATGGCCTTTAGCATTCACCTCTACAGTTTTTAAGAGTGTCTTTACAGAGAAAGAGAGAACTCTTCCTCTAAGAAAGAGTCATTTTCTGGACATCACAATCAGCAGATTCCTCACCTCACATGCTCACCAAACAATGTCAGCTTTGCCAAACACTATCAGCTCTCCAAATGTGAGATGAAGCAATTGTTTGCTTGCTGACATGGTAATACAGAGAGAGCGAGAGAGATAGGGTGGACCATGACCTTTTAAATTCAATATTGATGACAGAAAAGGCTGAGGAAGGGCTGAACCATTATCTTCCTCCTCCGCATCACCCACCAGCCAACGCCTAGTGCTTGCTTTGGCTCGCTCCATCTTTCTCTCTCTCTTTAACTCATATTAACATACAAAGACTCAGGTTTTAATCTGCATTTCACACAATTCTTGAACATCCTACCTCGACTGGCTCTCATTAAATATGTTTAATGTTCTTAGTAACACAAATAGCAAATCCTTTCAACACAGAGAGAGAGAGCCAGCGCCGATGCATGGCGTTGCCATGATACGTTGCCATGGAGACCTGCAGTGACCACCAGGCATGACTCATCGATTTGTTCATATGGAGCGCATAGAAAGTCAATCAGTCCACGTCATACTAAGACTACGCTGTTTTCTGTGGACCTTTACCTTTGGCTGAGAAAGTAACCGGGGTGAGCATTAGGTTTATTTACAGTATTTTAGAATCGCTGGCCAACTATATCAAATATGGTAATACTAAGAAATTGTATTTCGTTGGCGCGATGCCTACAGAAATAGGCGTTTACGTTTATATAGGCCTAAAGGGAATAACTTTAATAAATGTGTAACGAGGCTAAAAGAGAAGAAAATCTGACACTTATGATGAATGATGTCAGTGAGTATGTCGGTGTAACAATGCGCGAGGCAGATGACAAAGGGCGCGTGCGATTAGCATTTTCCCCCCTCGCGAGCCTCGCCCTTTTTCCTGCGCGTGGGGAGAGAGTCTTCCACGCGCGCACAAACAGCTAAAAGTGAATTAACAATGTCCAAAGCATTAACTCACTACTTTGTACGACTATAATTGACGCGGCTGGCGCGTCTCAGGTGAGACTTCACAAAACCAAAACCCGTCCATCTCCGAGAGAAAGAGGGCGGTGGTTCCTTCCATTCACACTCTGAAGCCATAAAACCAAACGCTTCTATTATAATAAACCAAGCTGCCTACATTCGTGACGCGACAGGTCATCGTTTATAATAGGAGCGTTCTTATTTAGCTGTGTGCATAAAAGTATCACAAGGCGGCTTGTTACTTTCATTCGCCCCGCGCACAAGCAAAGCTCGCGCTCCCGTGAACGTTTAGCGTTCTGGCCCATTGCTCGGGTCAGCGCGACAATAGCTCCGGTGCTTCTGAAACAAGGCTACCGGTGTCGTGCCAAGGTACTTACCCCTGAAAGGAAGTGTATCCCCGGTCGCGGGAGCGCGCTCGCATTCAGCATTCAGCGTCATTGCTTTGTCCAAGGTAAATTAAACTATAACATGTGAATTGTTTAAGTTATCGTTTTACTGTTGTTGTTTTATCGACGAGGTTTAGCAAAGACAGCTATCACGTGGCCCATCAAAAACAAATTATTTTATTCTTCTGTGGGCTAACGATCGAACTTCATGCACTGAATTGATCAATTCTCACGAGAATGTCTAAAGTTACTGAAAAACCAAGACGACCATATTGTTTCACAAGCAAACAGCCTGTGGATATAAAATTGTTCTGAATCCCCCCTCCTCCTTCCATGGTGAATTATTATCAAAATGATTCAATAATGCATTGCACTTAAACATAGGCTGGTCAATGGCATACACAAAAAACGATTTTACAGATGCTGGCCTATCATCAAGTGTTTTATTTTGTGTATACTGTACATCATGTGTAATAACAGCAGTGGATATGAACACATTTCTTGTTTCCTGACAAGAGTTATAGTGGGATACAGATTTTTTCAGACCGTATTTTCGACCTGCCAAAATATGTATCCCCCCCTCCAAAATCTACAGATGACTGCCTATCATCAAGTGTTTTATTTTGTGAATACTGTGCATCATGTCTAATAACTGCAGTGAATATGGACACATTTCTTGTTTCCTGACAAAAGTTATAGTGGGATACAGATTTTTTCAGACCGTATTTAAACCTGCTATAAAAGGTATCCCCCTCTCCATATTAGATGTGAAGGAATGAGTAAGGAAAGTACAGACATAGTGCAGACATAGATGATAATAGAGGCATCCATAGGAATTAAATAAAAGAAATATATAACACAATAACAATATTAAAAATAAAACAACATTTAAATAATGCAAGATAGTACAGTAATAGAAATGTAGGCCCATATGAATGTACAGATAGGCCCATGTTATTTACAGGTGTCCAGTTTAAGATGCTATAGGCTACAGATGCAGGCAACAATTTTGAGATGTTATGTACAACGTGACAGTTATGAAAGAGTGTATAGTTATTAGAGTTTTATCTGTTCAGACTGGAGGGCAACAGTTCAGAGAGAAATTGGGCTGTGTGTGTGGGGTCCAAAGTGATTTTCTTAGCCCTTTCATTAACTTTGGAGGTGTAGAGATCTTGGAGGTTGAGCACTATCCGCTGCGGTCGGAGGCCCTATAATTCCCACGCCAGAAAGTGATGCAGCTGACTGAAACACTCTCTAGTCTATAGAATCTCTGTAGAATGTGGTGAGGATGGGTGGTGGGGGGCTTTCCTTGCTTTCTTGGCGCCACAGGAAGTGGAGACGTTGATAGACCATCATCTGTGGAATATGGAGAGGGGGGATACCTTTTATAGCAGGTTTAAACACGGTCTGAAAAAATCTGTATCCCACTATAACTTTTGTCAGGAAACAAGAAATGTGTCCATATTCACTGCAGTTATTACACATGATGTACAGTATACACAAAATAAAACACTTGATGATAGGCCATCATCTGTAGATTTTGGAGGGGGGGATACATATTTTGGCAGGTCGAAAATACGGTCTGAAAAAATCTGTATCCCACTATAACTTTTGTCAGGAAACAAGAAATGTGTTCATATTCACTGCAGTTATTACACATGATGTACAGTATTCACAAAATAAAACACTTGATGATAGGCAGTCATCTGTAGATTTTGGAGGGGGGGATACATATTTTGGCAGGTCGAAAATACGGTCTGAAAAAATCTGTATCCCACTATAACTCTTGTCAGGAAACAAGAAATGTGTCCATATTCACTGCAGTTATTACACATGATGTACAGTATTCACAAAATAAAACACTTGATGATAGGCAGTCATCTGTAGATTTTGGAGGGGGGATACATATTTTGGCAGGTCGAAAAGACAATCTGAAAAAATCTGTATCTCACTATAACTTTTGTCAGGAAACAAGAAATGTGTTCATATTCACTGCAGTTATTAGACATGATGTACAGTATACACAAAATAAAACACTTGATGATAGGCCATCATCTGTAGATTTTGGAGGGGGGATACATATTTTGGCAGGTCGAAAATACGGTCTGAAAAAATCTGTATCCCACTATAACTCTTGTCAGGAAACAAGAAATGTGTTCATATTCACTGCAGTTATTACACATGATGTACAGTATTCACAAAATAAAACACTTGATGATAGGCCATCATCTGTAGATTTTGGAGGGGGGATACATATTTTGGCAGGTCGAAAATACGGTCTGAAAAAATCTGTATCCCACTATAACTCTTGTCAGGAAACAAGAAATGTGTCCATATTCACTGCAGTTATTACACATGATGTACAGTATTCACAAAATAAAACACTTGATGATAGGCAGTCATCTGTAGATTTTGGAGGGGGGATACATATTTTGGCAGGTCGAAAAGACAATCTGAAAAAATCTGTATCTCACTATAACTTTTGTCAGGAAACAAGAAATGTGTTCATATTCACTGCAGTTATTAGACATGATGTACAGTATACACAAAATAAAACACTTGATGATAGGCCATCATCTGTAGATTTTGGAGGGGGGATACATATTTTGGCAGGTCGAAAATACGGTCTGAAAAAATCTGTATCCCACTATAACTCTTGTCAGGAAACAAGAAATGTGTTCATATTCACTGCAGTTATTACACATGATGTACAGTATTCACAAAATAAAACACTTGATGATAGGCCATCATCTGTAGATTTTGGAGGGGGGATACATATTTTGGCAGGTCGAAAATACGGTCTGAAAAAATCTGTATCCCACTATAACTTTTGTCAGGAAACAAGAAATGTGTTCATATTCACTGCAGTTATTAGACATGATGTACAGTATTCACAAAATAAAACACTTGATGATAGGCAGTCATCTGTAGATTTTGGAGGGGGGATACATATTTTGGCAGGTCGAAAAGACAATCTGAAAAAATCTGTATCCCACTATAACTCTTGTCAGGAAACAAGAAATGTGTCCATATTCACTGCAGTTATTACACATGATGTACAGTATTCACAAAATAAAACACTTGATGATAGGCAGTCATCTGTAGATTTTGGAGGGGGGATACATATTTTGGCAGGTCGAAAAGACAATCTGAAAAAATCTGTATCCCACTATAACTCTTGTCAGGAAACAAGAAATGTGTCCATATTCACTGCAGTTATTACACATGATGTACAGTATACACAAAATAAAACACTTGATGATAGGCAGTCATCTGTAGATTTTGGAGGGGGGATACATATTTTGGCAGGTCGAAAATAAGGTCTGAAAAAATCTGTATCCCACTATAACTTTTGTCAGGAAACAAGAAATGTGTTCATATTCACTGCTGTTATTACACATGATGTACAGTATTCACAAAATAAAACACTTGATGATAGGCCATCATCTGTAGATTTTGGAGGGGGGATACATATTTTGGCAGGTCGAAAAGACAATCTGAAAAAATCTGTATCCCACTATAACTCTTGTCAGGAAACAAGAAATGTGTCCATATTCACTGCAGTTATTACACATGATGTACAGTATTCACAAAATAAAACACTTGATGATAGGCCATCATCTGTAGATTTTGGAGGGGGGGATACATATTTTGGCAGGTCGAAAAGACAATCTGAAAAAATCTGTATCCCACTATAACTCTTGTCAGGAAACAAGAAATGTGTCCATATTCACTGCAGTTATTAGACATGATGTACAGTATTCACAAAATAAAACACTTGATGATAGGCCATCATCTGTAGATTTTGGAGGGGGGATACATATTTTGGCAGGTCGAAAATACGGTCTGAAAAAATCTGTATCTCACTATGACTTTTGTCAGGAAACAAGAAATGTGTTCATATTCACTGCAGTTATTAGACATGATGTACAGTATACACAAAATAAAACACTTGATGAAAGGCCAGCATCTGTAAAATCGTTTTTTGTGTATGCCATTGACCAGCCTATGTTTAAGTGCAATGCATTATTGAATCATTTTGATAATAATTCACCATGGAAGGAGGAGGGGGGATTCAGAACAATTTTATATCCACAGGCTGTTTGCTTGTGAAACAATATGGTCGTCTTGGTTTTTCAGTAACTTTAGACATTCTCGTGAGAATTGATCAATTCAGTGCATGAAGTTCGATCGTTAGCCCACAGAAGAATAAAATAATTTGTTTTTGATGGGCCACGTGATAGCTGTCTTTGCTAAACCTCGTCGATAAAACAACAACAGTAAAACGATAACTTAAACAATTCACATGTTATAGTTTAATTTACCTTGGACAAAGCAATGACGCTGAATGCTGAATGCGAGCGCGCTCCCGCGACCGGGGATACACTTCCTTTCAGGGGTAAGTACCTTGGCACGACACCGGCGCCCCTCCCGCCCCTCTTTTGTCTCCGGTGGCGAGTGAATATGAGAGGACTTTGAAGTGTCTCTTCGAATGACTGATTATTATTTTTTTGCACAGTGTTAAAGATAATTAAATATATAAATAACTGGAAAACATTAACACGTT
Source organism: Semotilus atromaculatus (assembly GCA_031834385.1). Taxonomy (NCBI): domain Eukaryota; kingdom Metazoa; phylum Chordata; class Actinopteri; order Cypriniformes; family Leuciscidae; genus Semotilus; species Semotilus atromaculatus. Next base: position 1,869,036 of record JAULUF010000050.1, on the reverse strand, counting down.
GTGTGTTGAACAAACTCGTTATACCTGTATGTCATAAAATGAAGAAAATTAACACCGCTGAACGCATATTAATATCAATAAATGTCTCCATAGAATAAAGTACGTTTGCTCACCTTTCTGTCAGTCACATCTTCACCGACAGCCTCGATGATCCCGGAGCACTCCATGCCCGGGGACACCGGCGGGGACGGGAGTCGGTCGTACAGTCCCTGTCTCGCCATCAGATCGGCGAAGTTTAGCCCGCACATTTTCACGCGCACCATCACCTCGCCGCTCTTGAGCGCCGGTTTCCCCTTCTTCACCTGGAGCTTCACCTTATCGTACCCGCCGTAACCGGTGAGAACCAGAGCCCTGTAGCTGAACGTGTCCTCCTCTGGGGCTTTCTCGGCGGTGGGCGCTGGGGTGTCGGCGTCGGCGGCGGCAGCAGCGGCCTCAGTGGACACGCTGGTGGGCGGTGGGTCTGGTTTGCTTTCGGTTTTTGGGGACTCGGCGGGCGTCTTGGTCTCCTGCTGTGGCTGTTTCTGCTCCTCGGCGTTTTGCTGCTGGGCAGGTGCGTCTTCCCCGGACATGGTCGGAGTTTGGGTAGAGAAGTTTTGAGGAGAAAAGACTCGCGTTTGGTTTCCTGCCTCACTCAGGCAAATAATAAAGAGCTCAAACAACCTCAAATATGCGAACGGCTTCGCGGTCCACGGTTTTCTCAGCCTTTGCAAAAAAGGATGCTGGAGCCTGAGAAGGTGGAGGACAGGGAGACAGAGAGAAAGAAAGGGAGTGGAGGATGCCTCACGACGACTAGTGAGTGACCCGAGGCTCTGACAACTATTGAGAAAAAACGAGGCGAGGCGTGGCGAGCTGCAAAGCCCGGAGAAATGGAATTGAGGGGGGAGAATAATGGATTGAAGAATCCAATGAGGGAGTTTGTGTGCTGACAGGCAGCTGTGCTGACTTCAATTTAGTAAATGCAGTCAAGCTGTTTTTACTACTCAGCTGAAATTCAGACGAGAGAATGAGAGGAATTCTGGCTGAGTGTTAAATACACTTTCACAGATTAATCTTTTTTTCTTCTTTAGCAATGTGGCTACTGTTGAAATGTAATCGTAAATATGCCAGGCTGTTTAAAATAAAATCTATTTATTTGAATTGTAAATTGATTTGGTTCAACTTATGTTACATATTTTGTTGTAAAGATCTGTCAATTAATCAGCAAAATAAAATAAAAAGTCAATTTCATGAGAAAATAATAATAATAATAATGTTGCTTCAGACAACAAGATAGACAATATCTGATTTTCTCGATTTTAAGTAGTAATCACATTGAATGCTGTGACTCAGCCATAGGCACAAGGCCACAGGTTCATATTAAGTCAATATAAATGGTTCAGACAGAAGCCAAAGCATTTGATCATCATGTTGCCAAGCTACGCACGAACTGGAACTGAGTAGTAATCACTGTGTAAGCTCGACTACACTGGACAAACTGTTGTATAATCATATTTTATTGTATTTTAAGGCAATACACAATCCCCCAGCTTCACAGACAAGGCTTAAAGGGATAGTTCACACAAAAATTCAAATTCTGTCATCATTTACTCCCGCTCATGTCGTTCCAAACCCATAAGACTTTTGATCATCTTCGGAACACAAAGACATATATTTTACATTAAATATGAGAGATTTATGTCCCTCCATAGACATCTTTAAACATATAAACATTCACCAGCGCACACATCAGCTCAAGCATGCTTGCTTGACGTGCGAGAACCAATGAGGACCATTTTTCTCGAAATGAGAAGAAATATAATGAACCAGGAAATCAAAATGATACACAACAACGCCTGTGTGGGCAAGAGGTGTGCATGTTAAAACCACAGTTCATAGCAGCTCACTGTCTGGAGTTGTAAGTGTTGTTTTTGTATGTAGTGGAACAGATGCATGTGTGTAGAGGCATGTGTGTGTCCTTCGTGTGGCTGTGGAGGTGTGCTTATGAGCATGTTTGTGTGCAACCAGAAGGCCAAGAGGAAATGTCTATTTATTCCTTCTATTCTCCAAGACTGATCTGGAAATCAGTACATTCACACAACCATTGTTAACACTTGAAGGCGATGCATTGCGTCCATGTGTTTGTGAGTGCTCTGACATAAAATAACTGTGCTGGCAACAACTCCAGCCAAAGTAGGCTTGCTTTTGCACACTAAATCACACACCACACCCCAACACATTTATACTAACATACATACAGCCACCCACTGCAATAGTAAAGGTCACTGAAACTGCACTCTTGACTCATCAGCAAATGCAAAGGAAGTGCTTTGAGAGAAACAGGAAGTGAACTGAAGGTCATGGGGCTGAATGAGCTATGCAGATCACGCCAGGAAAAAGGATGAAATATGAAGAATTCTATTTCCTTTTATCATGAGGTCACCGGCATTTTAGAAACAAATGACAAAAAATAAATTGCTTTAGAAATCTAAAAATTGTTGTGGTCTTGGAAACCACCCAATGTCTTGTTAACTGCGACTTAGTAGCTTGAGCTCTGGTCTTAAATCTTTGCAAATAACGTCTGTTGTTTGTGTGCCAGTCTTACTGTGCCCACCAATGGTAACATAAATCCTCTAATGGCTGAAGAGTCGTGCAAAGTCCTGCTGGCAGGCAAAACCTGTGTGCTAAATTATATGAAACTCAATTGCCTCAGCACATAACATATAAACATTGGTAAATGGACTATATCTATCTATCTATCTATCTATCTATCTATCTATCTATCTATCTATCTATCTATCTATCTATATAATTAAATCATTATTATCACTCACATATATTCTTAATTTCCTCCCTACTTATTGTGTGTTAATAATGATCTCATTTGTCTCCTTATATGAAATGTTAAGAGAAATCCGAGACAAAGTGTTTACATAAATAAAACAAGACAGAGGACTCGTTTAAATCTCCTGAGCTATGAGAGTGCAATAACATTTTCCTCTTGGTGTAACCTTCTGGTAATTAGAACATCGGGCTTCATCTCTTTCCTGCATGACATATAAGGGGTAATAAAAGTTTACAAGGCCATTTTGATATGGAGTAGACTGAAATGGAAGAGAGATAGAGAGAGATCTTGACCATAGTTTACCCCGGTCCCTTCTGTGTGAATAAGCTCCCTGTTCAGTCTGGTTTAGCTGTAAGTGGGTTACACTGTGAGTACAGCATGCATCTGATGCATTCTGGGACTGATATAGGTTGTGCACACATAGCAAGAGAGAGAGAATGAGGCTGGAGCGCTGGATGAAAATTAGCTTTCTTTGGCCCCTTGAGATCTGGATGCGCGAGGTACATTCACACACATTCACTTCAGATGTAAATTAAGTGGGCTACTTGTTTAAACTTGCTCAGACTTTTGCCAGATGTAGATACACACAACTACTGTTTATATAGGGCTAAAACACTAGATACCCACTGTCTGCTCTCCCTCTGACCAACAAACAAGCAAACAAACAGGCTTTAGGCAAATATTTAGGTAGACAGGTCTTTATGTAACTATTTCCACAGCAGACTCATTCAGTACTTGACCAAATAAGCATATTAAGGCCTGGTTTACAGACAGGGTTTAGAATGAGCCAGGATTAGGCCATACTTCAATTAGGACATTTAAGTAGCTTTTATAAACATGCCCTAGAAAAACAACAACACTGGTGTCCATCTTGAGACGAAACAACAGTGGCACTGGCATATTTTAAGATATGCTGGTGTAAGTCACTTTCACAGCTCAAAGTTGTGTTTTAGTCAGGGACTAGGCTTAAGTGCATGTGTATGACCAGTAGTGTATGACCAGACCAAAAAAAAGAGAAAGACATGACATTTCAAGTAGTGACAGTTTCCTGCAGTGTGAGATGCTATACATTTTATAATATAGTAAACTATAATATGTTAAAACTAATATCACCAAATTTCAGAAGGTGAAAACCTTATAAACACTCAAAATGGTGATAAACGTATATACGCCTCTAGTCTCCATTATATTCATATAAATTGTAACCTTTAATATTAAAACAAGCATCCATGTTATTTATCACACAATACAAAGTCGTTACTTTTCATGGGACTATGTGCCAAATAGTATTACAGTAATCTAGATGGGAATGAGAGCATGTTTAAGTGGATTAGCATTTTTTAAAAGATGCCTAAAATCTCAAATCTTTCTTAAAAAAATAATTATACCCCATAGGGGTATAATAACCCATAGGCCTTTGATCTATTTGTAAACTTAGCTTATCTAACTAAATATGCAACCTGCATGTAGTAGGAATATATAGCCTATAAAATGAAAACTTTTAAAATAAAAACCCTCACAATGAATGACTCAACCATACAAGGAACCTACAGGCCATCACAAAGGGCAGCTGGACTTACTTACAAACAAACAAACAAAAACATACTGCACAAGAAAGAACACTGAAAAAATATGAAAGAAGGTCATTAACCTCATTGTGTGAAAGTAAACATTCATGGACAGCAGGAATGTGGTTGGCTATTGGCAAACCTACTGTGGTTAGTGATAGTCAGATCACTTCTAGGTTTGTGTCAACAAAATAACAAAAAAACGTCTTGTGATAACACAATTCAGAGTTTTTTCTGTGACAACAGCTCAATAATAAATGAAACAACATAAAACCAGAGAATGTCTAATAAGGGGAGAACTTCCACTCTCAGTAAACTTCTGGCTTCTGCACTGGTTGCAGTTCCACTCTGGTTCCATATGAGGGCGCTCACAGGACGAGTGCAGAATGAATGGAGGTCTATGGAGCTATACTGCTCAAAATCCACTTTTCTCAGGATATAATTTTTTGTCTAGTAATTTGAATGTTGTATTCGAAAGGAGATGCAAAGAAATTACACATTGCTGGGTGTAAGATTTTTAGAATCACTTATTTGCTTTAAAAAGTCTTTTAAAATGTCAATGACGTGATACACATCGTACGACCAGAGATACTGCTTCACGGCAATCCTTCAGTCACTTTGGTGCTTTCGCGCTCTGCACTTTCTTTTCTCTTGAGGCATCGACAACACAGCTGACACAGGTAAATACATGTACTAGTTAAGTCTGCCTTAACATTCTGGTCCCGCTTCGGATGCCGCGATGCCATCAAGCGGAATCTCTGGTCGTAATCAGTCCTTCACTGACCAGTCAGCATTCGTCAGCAGAATGCTAGCATGTTATGGGCAACAACAACTCAACCTGTAAAAAATTTAAAGGACATAATTATTCGTTCATTCAAATTTCAACCTATAACCCATGTTGAACTTGCAAAACCTACAATCAAATCTGAGATTTGTCAACAGCAATCTAGCTCTAGCTCCATAGACTCCCATTCATTTTGCACTCATGGGCGATCGCCCCCAGTGGAACTCTGGGGGAACTACAACCAAAATTCGGTACAATAGAACTTAAAGGATTAGTTCACTTTAAAAAAAAACTTTTGCTGATCATTTACTCACCCCCATGTCATCCAAGATGTCCATGTCTTTCTTCAGTCGAAAAGAAATTAAGGTTTTTGATGAAAACATTACAGGATTTTTCTCCATATAATGGACTTCAATGAAACCCAAAACGGTTCAAGGTCCAAATGACAGTTTCAGTGCAGCTTCAAAGGGCTTTAAACGATACCAGACGATGAATAAGGGTCTTATATTGCGAAACGATCGTTCGTTTCAAAAATAAATAAAAAAGTTTAAGTTTTATAAGCCCAAATGCTCACCTTGCTCTGTTCTGTGATGCGCGTTCGTGACGCCACGTAATACGCAATTACGTTGAAAAGGTCACGCGTAGGCGGAAGTACCGAGTCAGTGTTTACAAATGTGAGGACCATATACACATATTCAAATGTCTTTGTGTCAGTTTATCGTTTTAAATGGCCATTTCGTGTGTGTATCCTGGGTGTTTTAATATGAAAAAGACTAAAAGAAAAATTTTGTCAGGACAGAAGCGTGACCTTTTCAACGTAATTGCGTATTACGTGACGTCACGAACGCGCATCACAGAACAGAGCAAGGCGAGCATTTGTGCTTATAAAACTTAAACTTTTTTTATTTTATTCTATTATTTATAGACAAAAATGAAATTACACAAATATGGAATTGGGGGGCTGCACTTTCTTGGTTAAAAAGCTACTTACATATTCAACAGCAATATGTTGAATTGCAAAACCACAATTCAAAGTTAAAGGGGTCATGACATGAGAAACCAAATTTGCCTTGATCTTTTGGTATATAAGAGATCTATGTACTATTAAAACTTCCTGCAAGTTTCATAGCTTAAGACGTCCTCCCCATTATAAACGAAGCATTTATTTAATCAAGCTCTAAATACAGCTCGTTCTGGATCCATGGTTAGAAGTGACGTCACGGTGCGAAGTGACGTACCAGTCGTTTGCATATGACCGCCTCCAGCGAAAGACAACTACGCCTCATTTCGCATCGTTGTCGTGCGGCTCGCGCCCACATGTGTTCAGTCGACGACTCGACGTGCAGCGAGTGGGTCTGTTTACAAGAAGATTGCTATGCCACGCAGATGTGCTGTTCCTGTTTGAGTGTTTGAATACACTGCCGAACGATCCAGACGTCAGGGAAAGCAGTTGGATGCAGTTTATTTGCAGCATATGCAGCGCGCCAAAGCCTTATTTGAACGGTGAGTGATCAGATGAGTGTGACAGGGCATGTTACTGAAAGAACGAGCAGAGAGCGAGAGAGCCCCGGCCGCGCGCGCGCCTTCAAACTGTCTCTCTCTCTCTCTCTCTCTCTCTCTCTCCCTCGCGCATATGAATCAAAATCAATTGAGAATTGACACGATGGTAAAAGATTGGAAGACCGAAGTTTCACGTGGTGGAGCATTGTGTAGTCTACATGTGATACAAAATGATTAACGTTAATAATTTATGCATAAGCAGCACTGACGTTAGCCAATCATAACAGTGGGTGTTAACACTGACGTCTTAAAGGGGAAACGCCCCCAAAACAGACTGTTTGAATCAGAGGTGAGAAACGGGGTGGGAAAAGGTCATAAATCACTACATTTTTTAAGTTTTTTGTACAAAAAACTATAGTAATACTATAATTGCACCTAAGGGAACATAATAAAACAAAACAAAAAACCATGTCATGACCCCTTTAAAGAAAATTACCTGTGGGGTCCCCCAGGGGTCAGTGTTGGGACTATTATTGTTTAACTTGTATATAAATAATGTATGGGAGGTATCAAATACACTGAAAACCATTTTATTTGCTGATGATACTAATTTAATCTGTTCTGGGGAAAATCTCGAACAACTCTTGGATATAGTGGAAAACAAATTAAAAAAGATGAAGAGCTGGTTTGATGCAAATAAACTAACACTGAACTTAAGTAAAACTAAATTTATAATATTTGGTAATCATCCCATAACTTTAAACAAAAAACTTATGATAAATGATATTGAAATAGAAAGAGTAAAAGAACTAAAATTTCTGGGAGTAATAATCGATGAAAACTTATGTTGGAAGCCACACATACACTATATCAAGGCCAAAATATCTAAATCAATTGCTATATTGTATAAAACCAGTTATCTATTAAGTAAACAAACACTGTACACGTTATATTGTTCTTCATACTTCCATACATTACTTACTGTTTGGAAGTGTGGGGAAACACTTACAAAACCAACACTGAACCTATATTTATCTTTCAAAAGAGAGCCTTAAAGGGTTAGTTCACCCAAAAATGAAAATTCTGTCAGTAATTACTCACCCTCATGTTGTTCCAACCCCGTAAGACTTTCGTTCATCTTCGGAACACGAATTAAGATATTTTTGATTAAATCTGAGAGCTGGATCACTCCTCCATAGGCTTCTAAGGGAAACTTGTTCTCCCCGAAAAGTTATTAAAGACATCGTTAAAATAGTCCAAGTGACTACAGTGGCTCAATCATCAGTTTATCAAGCGACGAGAATACTTTTTGTGCGCAAAAACAAACAAAAATAACGACTTTATTTCAACTATTCATTTCCTTCTCTGTGGGCCTCGTCAGTTAATGTAGTGTGATAGCGTAGGGCTACGTCACACGCAAGGCTCACTATTGGCCGACGCTGGTCATGTGTGTGTGATGCATGTGACGTACACCACAGAAGCGATACGCAGTTTTACTACGAGGCCGACCGAGAAGGAATGTAATAGTTGAATAAAGTCGATATTTTGGGGGTTTTTTGCGCACAAAAAGTATTCTCGTCGCTTGATAAACTGAAGATTGAGCCACTGTAGTCACTTGGACTATTTTAACAATGTTTTTAATAACTTTTCGGGGGAACAAGTTTCAATCCCTTAAAAGCCTATGGAGGAGTGATCCAGCTCTCAGATTTAATAAAAAATATCTTAATTCGTGTTCCGAAGATGAACGAAAGTCTTACGGGGTTGGAACAACATGAGGGTGAGTAATTACTGACACAATTTTCATTTTTGGGTGAACTAACCCTTTAAGAATTGTAAATAAAACTACTAATAGAGCACCAACTACTCCATTGTTTATTAAATTAAAAGCACTAAAATTCAGAGATATTGTTGACTTCAAAACTGCACAAATTATGTATAAAATAAATAATCAACAGCTATCGACTGGTATTCAAGAGTTGTTCCAAATGAGAGAGAGCAAACATCACTTAAGAGGAACATTTGTATTTAAAAAGAAATTTATAAGAACTAATTCAAAATATCACTGCATCACAACAAAAGGAGTGAATGTATGGAACAGCTGCAGTGAAGAGATGAAATTATGTACAACAATGAGTAGTTTTAAAAGACTATTTTAAATTGAAGATATTAAAGGTGCTCTAAGTAACTTTTTTACCTTAACTGAACAGCTTCAGAGTCAGTGGAATGGTTATATTACTTATTTTGGGTTGAATGGTGGTGGTTTCGCACCCCCCCTGGTGCTCGAGAGCGGAAAAACCGCACTTGCAACTTTGGGCCGGCGGGCCGCCGGCCTCGCCGTCAGGAAGTATCGCGTGATATCAGGTCTCGCGATGTAACGAATTGCTTGACGGCACTGCACACGTACACGCCCCCATTCAAGCACCGGCAAGCTATAAGCAAAGGGCAAGATAGATTGAGTTATGGCTGAGCCTGTAAAAATGAAGCAGAAAGCTAGGAAATCGTTGTCGGAGGACCAACGAAAGAGGAAACGGGAGACTGACCGAGCAAGAAGTCAGACTCGAGTAAATATCGGACCGGCTTTTTCAGAATGGCGAAAACTGAGAGAAACAGAAGCCTGCAAAACGGATGCTGAGCTGGCCTTCTTGCTGTTGCACTTGCAAGTATCTTTGGAATAAAATGTGTTTTAATATTTAAATTTCAAGTAATTGTGACCTCAGGATGTTTGCTATTGTCTGTAAAGGTTTTTATTATGATCGCTGTCTGTTACGGGCTTACTAGTACGCTAGATACTATAACTATGATGTTAGCATTGTCATTAGCAAACACATTTAATTTCTGTAGTTGTTTGGCCGTTCCTCTGTCGGTTTTAAATGTGTAACTTCGTTCGCAAATAAACAGATATCAAATTCTTCAAATCAAGACACCGGTGTATCCTGCCCGCGTCTAAATGGCTAGCGGAGATTTTGGCTTGATCTAGCTAGATGGATGCTGCCCTTCTATGTGTCTAATTTAGCTTGTGTACTCAGACGAGGCTGAGGTTGACGTTGCAATATCACAAAACAGTTGACGTACATTACAGAAATGATTTGAATTACGATGGCCTAAGTCAACGTGTCTGATAATAGGCAATAATAAACATGTTGCACATATCATGATCGAGCTAGAAAAAACGTTCTGATGTTTTCTTAGACAAGCAAAGGTAAACCGTCATTCTACCAGATGAACTTATAGACCTTGCTAATATAAATTTAGACAAATTAGCCTCCGATATATATTTTTTTATGCTCGTGCCCACTCTCCCCAAAAAACAACAACACGAAAGCAGTAGTTTGCCTTGTTCATATTGTTCGTTCCCGGTAAAAATACTAGTATGCATGACAACACAATCAAAATTAAAAAATCGCCATCAGTTGGAAAGAAAATATTGCTTTTCTTACCTCGGGAGACATAACTGGTTTTGAAATAGCCGGTTCCTGCTCAGCTAGGTTGACAGCTGATCAGCTGGGTTGCTCGTGGCGAGGGGGAGGAACAACAGTTCGTTTTTACGACAGTGTGTTTGAAAGCATTTACTACCAGACACCAGGGGGGGGCGTCGTAGAGAAAAAACACTCAGTTCTGCCTTGTGTCCCTTTAAATGGGTACAGAAAGGATTCGAGGTGATTGTATACAGGTATTGTATTGTAAACAGGTTCCTTGGTCTACATATCAAGTCTAGTATGAATGTGTTATTATTTGATTTGCTATAGATAGATGGAAAAGAATGAGAAGCATTAAACTGTTTTCTATTTAACTAAAGGATAAAAAAAGAGAAAGGGTAGGACTTGAAAAGTTTGTTATCAACTTCTTCCTACTCCTTTATGAACATGGGAATTTTTTATTTGAATTACTTACAATAATTTTGGAAGATTGTGCGGAGAAGTACATGACCTTATATATCCGTTATTTTAATTGTATATAGCCTATATGTATGCATGTCAGGTATATATATATATATATGTATTTATATATAGGCCTACATATATTTCTTTCTTTTTTTTTTTTTTTTTTACATGTTCAAATAAATAAATAAAAAATATTTTTGAAATGACTGATCGTTTCGCTAGATAAGACTCTTATTCATTGTCTGGTATCGTTTAAATCCCTTTGAAGCTGCACTGAAACTGTAATTTGGACCTTGATCCCTGTGGGTTTCATTGAAGTCCATTATATGGAGAAAAATCCTGCAATGTTTTCATCAAAAACCTTAATTTCTTTTCGACTGAAGAAAGAAAGACATGGACATCTTGGATGACATGGGGTGAGTAAATTATCAGCAAAAGTTTTTTTTTTTTTAAAGTGAACTGATCCTTTAATAGGGAGTGGCCAGGCTCTTCGTGGTGTTGTGGTATTTGTCTCCCCCTGTTGGTAAAAGCAGGACAGCGCTAAATGGGTGTGGCTGCATCTCTGGATGCTGATTGTCAGTAATGGTTAGGGGCGTGAAGGGCCTGAGGCCAAATTAATGTATTAGACTAGAGTAGGCTATGACTTCATCACCAGTCCAGAACTAAACGAAATGTTACTATAAGCTCACTGCTGATTTTAATACTATTTACTATACTATTATTTACGACCACAACGCTTTAAAGTTAAACAAGATGAGTCCATGTAAAGACGTTGAGAACGCACGATGACATTTAAAGGTGCCCTATAATGTGAAATTGAATTTATGTTGGCATAGTTAAATAACAAGAGTTCAGTACATGGACATGACATACAGTGAGTTTCAAACACCATTGTTTTCTCCTTCTTATTTAAATCTCGTTTTTAAAAAACACCCCTGAAAAACAGGCGAATCTCCACATAATACCGACTGTGACGCAACAGTCGGGGATCACGCCTCCAAAGATTTGCATATCCCAGCCCTCAATGACAAGCACTGCACAGCCGAGTCATCATCGGAACAAGCGAGGATCAGAGAGAAAATGGCAGATCATGGAATAAATGCTATGTTCCAGGCTGTGCAGGGGATGTGAGGTATTTTCATACCCTTCCCACAGAAAAGAAATGTCAACAGGCGTGGACGCGTGGTTGATGTTTATATTAATCGGATACCGCAACAGTTTAATTCGAAGTTGTTAGTTTGCTCTGCCCATTTCACCACGGACTTATTTTCGAACCTGGGACAATATCAAGCTTCTCTCAGCGTCTCAAACTGAAGAAGGGGGTAATTCCAACTATATTCCCGCAACCGGTAAGTAGTGATTTTATTAAAGATAATTTACACTGTGTTAGATCCAGCGCAAGATCCTAGTACAGTAATAGCAAACTCCAAGTAACGAGCATACATAACTAACGTTAAATAGGCTAATTCTCAGTGAAAAAAGTATACAGAAAGCGGTCAAAGAACAATCCACACAGCGCGAGTTTATCTCTCTTGCCAAACTCGTTATGAAATCAATGACGCTGTTACACTGCACAACGAAGCTCTCATAGAAGTAGGCTATGTCATCGTTTGCATTGGTGAAAGCATTAGAGAGAGAAACTGCGTTGTCTCGCGATCAACAGACTGTCATCTGCTTGCTCAATGCTCATCACAGCAACATTTTATGTGATGGAAATAGATTTAAATACTTTAAAAACATCTCACGATTCGTTAATCTCGATAGCTGTAATAGTTAAAACGTATATAACAGCTGTAATAAAAGTATTCGAGAGAGTTTCACATGTCATATTTCATATGCAAGCATGTCAGCCAATCACAGCAGTGGCCGGTTCTCACAGCAGACACGCCCCTTCAAACAGTGTGTTCAAATCAGAGACTAAAATCAGGCTAGGAAAAATGCCTTTTATTTCTAAATTATGACTATTTTTGATCTAAAAAACATACTAACATTATAAGGGCAACCCAGGAAACATTATAAAATAATAAAAAAAAACATTCTAGGGCACCTTTAAAAGACAAATACAAAACGCACGATGACATTTAAAAGACAAACACAAAAATAATTATTTCAGTAATCTTGCAGTGAACTAAACTGAGCAGATTAACTAAACACAGGTGTCCCCCTTGCAATCAGATTTTAACAGCTGTTATGGTGCACCGAAAGTCTCAAAATTAAAAAGCACGTGTCTACAACACTCAACATCTGCAATCCCTTCAGTCAACAGAAGACGGCGCCATTACTTTTACAATGAATGCGAAAGGACCTCTTGTAGGCACAAACTTGCTTCTTTTTTTGGCACAAACTTGCTAACTTTGACAGAAACATAACTTCAAATTAAGGCTATTGAAAACTTTAAAATCATTGGAACTAAAAACGTTAACTTTTAATGGCAAAGACTGAGCTTCTCGTCCTCCCTGCCAATCCGTCTCTACAGCACGACCTCACTATCCAGCTAGATTCTTCCTCAATCACCCCATCAAGATCGGTCAGAAATCTTGGAGTAATCTTTGATGACCAGCTGACCTTCACAGACCACATTACAAAGACAGCTCGATCATTCAGGTTTGCTATGCACAACATCAGGAAGATCAGGCCTTTCCTAACTGAGCATGCAACACAACTTCTCGTCCAGGCCCTGGTCATTTCTAGGCTTGATTACTGCAATGCTCTTCTGGCTGGACTTCCATCATGTGCAACTAAACCTCTACAAATGATCCAGAATGCTGCAGCCCGTCTTGTCTTCAACGAGCCCAAAAGGGCCCACGTCACTCCTCTGTTCATCTCTCTGCACTGGCTACCACTCGCTGCTCGCATCAAGTTCAAGGTGTTGACGCTTGCTTACAGATTGACCACTGGTTCAGCTCCCTCCTACTTCCACTCACTACTTCAAGTCTACATCCCTACCAGAAGCCTACGATCGGTCAATGAGCGGCGGCTTGTGGTACCGTCACAGCGGGGCACAAAATCACTCTCCAGAACATTCTCATTCACGGTTCCATGCAGGTGGAATGATCTCCCCACCCTCATCCGGAATGCAGAATCCTTGACAGCATTCAAAAGACAACTGAAAACTCATCTCTTCCGGGAGCACTTAACATAAAAATAAAAAACTAAAAAAAACTAAAAAAAAACTTCCCTTTTCCTTTAAATCCTCGCTTGCCTGGCTTATGCTACTCTGAGCTATGTCTGAACTTTGTATTTTGAGCACTTCTTGCGTTGTTTCTGCCTCTTCACGATGACTCGCTTGGTTTAGTCCTCAGTTGTAAGTCGCTTTGGATAAAAGCGTCTGCTAAATGACTAAATGTAAATGTAAATGTAATATTTTAATGTGTAATGCAATATTTACTACTTACAGTTTTTCTCAGTCTACAATTCTCTGCTGTTTCATACATTGTCAATTGCTTATGTCATGTTAATCAAAATGAATTATAATGGATCTCTGTTGAATAGTCTCACCCCCCACAACAATTAGGCATTAGTTCATAGCATAAGTCTTTACATTCACAATGGTTGAACAAGTTGTCATAATATGCATTTTTCCCTAAGGAGATTGTCCTATGGTCACATTTGTATATATTTTTGTTTGTTTGTTTGTTTGTTTTTTGTGCTATATGCAGTGCTGTCTTTTCCTTTCTGTATCGCAATGACATGGTCTGTAAACAAATTACAGAACAAACAGTAAAAGCGTAAATGTGAATTGTGTCCAGTCTCTTGCTAGCCTGGCATGCCAGACCTACATCACGATGTTAGGTCTGGGAACTCTCCGTTGACTGAGTTCAATAGGAGGGGCGGGATAAACGGTTGTCTTTCAAATTCCCTCTGCACGCAATAGGACAGCGCTACAACCAACCAGAGCAATGAAGAAGTCGACGTCTTTTGTAACTTCCTTTTATTAAAATGACTCAAGTGCCGTTCTTTGTTCATGTTTCAAACATTATTTTTAACTTTAAATCCTCCAGAGTCGCGGTCAAAGCCGATTCGAAAGACATCTGTTCGCCAGCAGCAGGAGCCATTCTTTGTTTTCAAGTAGCAGTGAACCGTCGCAACTCTGCCGTCATTATGTTAAGCCCGCCCACCGACTCTATACACGACGTGATTGGCCTGACCAGAGTTTGGTTTTTCCAGCTAAAACGTCTATGGAGAGTTGCTAGACTACACTCGCTGCGAAATAATTTTTGCAGCCGCTAGGTGGAGTCTAGATTTCTAGGCTAGTCTCTTGCAATCAAACTCCCACATACACTAAGGTGTAACCTACAATTTACAATAATTGTCATCCAAACTTCAGCCGTTTACATCAGAACATCCCTCCAGAGTAGTACTGTTATATTGACAACATGACTAAGCAATTTTACTGTCTTATCCGTACACAAAGACACAAGGACTTGTCATTCTGATGGAACTGACATGTTCATTGACACACAGATATTTACTTTTGAGAGATGTAGCTACACTACTACGGATTTTGAGCTAGAGATGGCGTAATCCATGGTGTTTTGCTATTTTTACTAATTGTTTTTTAAGAAATGCACTTACTGTTTTGCAAATGTTGAGGATGATTCGAGAAATGTACCAAAGCGACTGAGAAAAACTGTAAAAGAACTATGATATGCAATACACCGCGCCAATGTAATGGATTGCCCATTTCTTTAACTTAACTATTTTTCATTGAACTGAGAATACCTTTGCTTTATGCTGACATTATTAAGTTCCAACACAATACATTTAAAAGTCAAACGGGCTAACTAAAAATGTAACAGTTCCATATATCCTGTAAAATACAACAGCTCCACATCTCTACATTTATTTTGATCTCTCTCTTTTTTTTTCTTTTTTTTTTTTTTGTATGGTTCTAGATAAAGTTAGTATTACCCAAAAGCTAGAAAAATATATTAAATTAATCAAAGACAGACACAAAAACTCAGGATTTCAGATGACTCATGTTGTTCTTCGAGAAATCACTTGTCTCTCAGAGAGAGAGAGAGAGCTCTCTAGCTCTAGATCTAGCTCTCTCTAGAGAGAGAGACAGCACGAGGCGCGTGACGCGCGAGACTCAGCGCTTGGTGTCACCGTGGGAACCAGGAGACTGACAGGAGGACGGGCGGGGAGGGGAGGGGCACGCGCCACGCCAGTGTGAGTGGACTCTCCCTGACACATACCCGTCCGCTCAGAGCCTCAGACAGACTCACTCTGAATCATTCATTCTGCGTTATAAAGCTCCGTCATCAGGCAGCGGATGTGGATGGTGTTGGTTAAGCGCTAGGACAGTGCTGATAGTGATGATGATGATGGAAGGACAGTGCAGTCGCTGCAAGATCGTGGTGGTCGGTGACACTCAGTGTGGAAAGACTGCGCTGCTGCATGTGTTCGCCAAGGACAGCTACCCAGAGGTGAACCCATCATTTTTCATTAATGTCATATTACTATAAAAACAGAAAATAAGTTACTAAATTAGACGAGTGGAGTGATGACAACAGTCGGAGTAGCCTAATAGTAGCCTATCTGTTTTAAACCAATGAACATCTTGCATTGAAGTTTATTTCATTATGGGATTCAAGTTCATACATTGTTATTTGTTAAATAAACGGCATGATGTCCTGTTCATCATGTCGCACTGGAGCGCAACTGCATAAAAAGAAGGGGTTTTAACTTGACACGGAGCTAGGCGTTCATGACACGAGACGCTGTGAAACTGTTCGTATCCGATGTTCTTTTCCAATAAAATTTCACTTCAAAACTATAAAAGTTATATTGCAAGTTAGCTCCAGTTGCATAAACAGAGCGATTATGTCTTAATAGCTAGTCTGACCAACTCGACGTTAGCCAAGGGATAATCAATTTTACTTTTACTTCTCATCTATGCAACGTATTTAGTTAAAAATAAAAAATAAATAGATGACTAAGTACTAACTATAGGATGCGCGAGGTTGGATTCGTATCGGATAAAACATAGAGACTGACATGATTTATTGTTTTATTATATATTCATACATTGCAAATAGATCACACAAAACTTTGTTCAAAATGTAAGCTATTTTAAAGTCACCATTAAATAAAAATAGCTGCTACATGTCTTCTCTGATGATGTGAGAGCAGGGCAACCTGTCACTCACATGACATCACAGCAATAGCAAACCACAACCATCAAATCAATTCCCAATAGACAAAATCAATGCCCACCCTACATTTTTTCTTGTTTGAGAAGCTGTTTCACTCAGATATGCACCACAATACGGAAGAAAAGACTATCGCAACTTCTGTTTCATGGCAACTTTAAAAAGTTGATGTATTGTCATAGTCCACTTTACCAGTGATATGATTTTTCATTGCAGAATTATATGCCCACGGTGTTTGAGAACTACACTGCGAGCTTTGAGATCGATAAGCACCGCATCGAGCTGAACATGTGGGATACATCAGGTAAGATCTGGCATGGCATCAAATGAAACCATTGTCTGAATAGTATGCTATACGTAATATACTGCCGATTTTATCCACCATATTTTTTATCACGGAAGTAAGCTATTTTCTGTGAATGACAGACTTCCAATTAATTTGCCGCTGTAGGGAAACAACTAGAAGAATAACAAAATGCTGTAAATGGTAAAATAATATGCGCTACAAACCAGTCTGTTGATGGTTACAATATTAAATTAAAGTTATTCAAAAACAAGTTGCAGTTTGCAAAATCATAATGGACAGTTTTTGTATTTTGTTAAAATAACAGTGGATAAGCCTGGAAGTCTCGACACATTCAAATTACAATGACCGTGGCCACTCTTATGTGAAAAATAAGGTGCGCCGTAGTAGGAAAAATTTGATTTACTTATTTTTGAGAAATCATCAAAACACATGACTGAACTACTACATTTACCAAACTGCAGTATACTACCGAGCACGTGGTTCACAATCCCACAATGCACTGCATTTGATCTGAACCAGAAGCAGAGGTGGCCTTATTATTGGAAGATACGATGGTCCATGGCTCTAACAATGGAAAACATTGGAACTGAAATCACGTGTGACTTGATAACCAATCAAATTACAGCCTTGACGTCATTGAATTTCGCTCAGATTTGTGTGACAGTCAGCCACTGTTTGCGGATACCATAGAAATGAATGAGGAGTGCCGTCAACTGAATCCTACCTGTTGTGAAATTGTCTGTGACTTCTCTTATAAAACACCATTGTTTTCTCTGTGTCAAGTCTAAAAATAGATCAATTCAAAACTAATGTTTAAGAGCAAACATGTTGAAGATTAGCCGAGAGGCTGTCGATTCATTAAATGATAAGCTGTTTCCTCACAAAAGCGGTTTATTCAGCGTAGTGAAGCCTCTCCTCCATTGACATCTATTTAAAAAAAGCCTCTGTCTCTGCATACCACAGTGTTACGCTATTTTTTGCTAACCTTGTAGGCTTGCCTTAAAGCAGCTTTGGCAGAAGTCACGTCACTGATTTTTGACTCTTTTTTTTTTAAATGTGCATGATAATTTCACACCACTCGCTTAAAAAAATAAAGTCAACTATAATGTAGGGGTGTAAATAATAATCGATTCGTATCGATCCATCGATTATACAGCCGACGATTCGATGCATCGATGCGTCCGCAAGAATATCGATTAATGTGTTTATTTTGCCGCCTGTCTATTTTCAGCATCAGCTCCGACATATGCGTACAACCTATTCCTAAACTGCGGGTGGCGCTAACCTCATTATTGTCTTCTACTTCACACGCTTCACACACGTTACTTACGTTTCACAGTCTATCTGTTTTCACACACATTGTTGAGTCTGACTTTCAAGAGCGATATGGAACCGTCAGAGCGAGCTGGCAATGAAAGTGAAATGTTACACACTCGTCGGCGTCAAGTCAAGGGTGTGGAATTATTTCGGCTTCAGGAAAAAATATGGAGCAGTGGTAAGAGATGTTGCTGTTTGCAAAGAAGTCTGCTATAGTGTAACATACACATTATGTGAAAAGAATACTGTGGCGAGCAGGACGCGGCCGACGTGAGAGAACGGCGCGAGGCCGGTGGTGTGAGTGTTAATGAACGTCACCTGTGAGACGTTCATTAACAGAACGTCTCGCATCTCTCACGGAGGAGCGGAAGCATAAAAAGAGGAGCGACGAGCTGAAGATCGAGAGACCGGTGCGTCTCACAGGTGACGTTCATTAACACTCTCACGTCGGCCGCGTCCTGCTCGCCACAAATGTTGTTTTTGTATTCTCAATAAAAGGCTAATAATTATTATTTTTTTATTTATTTTTTGCCGTTATCTCACGTCGGCCGCGTCCTGCTCGCCACAAATGTTGTTTCTGTATTCTCAATAAAAGGCTAATTATTATTATTTTTTGTTGATTTATTTGAAACTAGATATCATGTACAAAAAAATATCGATTATTGAATCGAATCGAATCGAATCGTATCGTGGGAAATTCTGAAGTATCGAAAATAATCGAATCGTTGGCTTAAGAAATCGGTATCGTATCGAATCGTCATTAAGGCTCCGATTTACACCCCTACTATAATGATCATGTACACTGTTCTACATTCACATAACACATACAGGCTGGCCTACGCTCATTACATATATAATAATAAATATACATTAAATCATCCATATTACAGTATATTAGGCAGTGTACAATAGGTAGTATACTAGTATTCCACTCCAAACATAGCCAGTGATCTACTGTGACTTATGCAGTGTGCTCTCTAGTGGCGTCAGACTGATTAGGACAGTCTGGGAGTGTACATTTTGAAACCTCCTCATGGACAGACAGATAGATGCAATAGCAAACATTCTACTGTAACAAATCCTGGTGCCAGTCTAGTCTGTGCATGGACGCGGTTCATTCCTGTCCGCTCCCATGGCCTGGCCGACCCCTTGTGTTTTTATATTAGAGTAATTGAAAATGGCTCTTTGGTTCGCTGGAGTGACTCACAAGAGTCGGGTAGCAGAACTCTCACTGCTTTGATTTAACAATACACAATAGACAATACAGAGTTTATGAATGATATGATCCTGTTATTTTGCTTTTTTTAGTTCTGGACTGTATCTCAGGGTGAGATCTGTTTTACAAATGGCTTTGTGTGGATTCTAGCATCTCTTCTTTGAAACAAGCCAACAAGTTAGCCAGAACTCAAGTAATATGTTCAGGGCTGTGCATGTGTGTTTGGACAGTACTACCAGTGTGGATTGTAGCACACTTGGTGTTAAGCTACACTACTGCTGACAAACACTTGTCCTGACACACACTTCAGGGGTTTCTCAGCAAGCGTGACCCATAAATCCCCCGCTCTAGGCCACTGCATGTTTCCCCACCCTGCTATAAAAGTCCTTTATGGGAATTTCTTTTCTTGTCATCTCCTATGGGAATGTTTTCCTCTCCCACTGTTGTTGTTAGTCTGTAGGGTTGTGCCGGTGTCAGACTGTAACCCTGTCGAGAGTAAATCTTCGCTTTACTGTAAGTGCTCTCATACACAGTCTGGGACACAGGAGTCCATGTTTCAGCATGATAATGAAGTTCAACTGGTTGTGAACTTTATCACTGTTTGAAAGTGTTGTCAGTAAGCCCTCTTGACAACAGCCAGGCACCCAGCGGCTATGTGTGCAAAAGTATATGTATATAGATATACTTACAGTAATTGGCCAATAATGTCTTACCAAATAACATAAACTGATGCACAAGTTGGTGTAACATGGAAAGGTGCTTTCTGGATCTTTTTCGCCACCAGATGTGTCGCAAAAACAACAGCAAATGTTTGGAAATGCATACAAACATACTACTCTAAGTTTTACATACTACTTACTCTTACACACTGAAGTACGTATACAGCATTACAATTTTGTATGCATAGAATACCAAGATGACCTTTTACATTTGGAGAAATTGTGTAGCATGCAATAGGGCAAACTGCATGAAATACTGTATCCCACAATGCAATGGACTTGACTTGACCTCCCATCTCCAGCGTGATGAATGAGCCAGAAGTAGAATCAGCTACAAAATCTTTTTCTTGACAAATGTTAAGTTTAAACAACAACAACATATATATCTATATATACAATATATATATATATATATATATATATATATATATATATATATATATATAAGCATTTTTATTTCCAAGTTAACAACTGCTTATAGTTGTAAGGATGTAAGGAATTAGCTACTACAAAATTATGTAACCATATGATCAAATCTGTCCCCAGAAGTGGCACTTTTAGAAATGTCAGATTTAGTATTTTGACATAAAAGGGATTAGCTTTAAATGCTACAAAATTATGTAAACATATGAATAAATCTTAATTTGTCACAATTTGTTGAGTTGTAATGAATGATTGTGTAAAGTGAATTTGCGGTGGTAAAATCTAGAATGGATGTGACATGTGAGTATTGGCCCGACCATCTGGAGAACTAGGGCAACTAATAATTTGATGACTAATGAGAAATGAGTAATGAGAACGCTGAATGGTAATGAGAGGTTCTTTTGTTTCACCAAGTGTGATTTGTTTTGTTAAATGTTGTGTGTGCTTTCTTAAGCATTTCACTTTATATTTTCAGTTATATCGAGTCCCTCAGTTGGTAAAACCAAAAAACAACCTGTTAACAGAAATCCACTTATAAGGAAGTCTGTGGGGCTGTAGTGGTACGTTTTCAGCAAAGACTTCCATTTTAATCATATCCCAGATAGCATGTAATCATTGAAACAATGTTGACTCAGTGTTGATGCGTCAACGCTAATTGCATCGAATTAACGTTACAAAGTGATGTTGCTTTAGTATTACTCTTGCACCCTCAGTTACAATGTTGCCATCTGATGTACCAAATTAATGTTGAAACAACATTAATATTCAGTGGTGCGTCAACAAATTCCTGACCTATTAAAATTTTTGGCGAAAACCTTTTAAAATATGACACCTTTCCAGCAGTTGAGTCAATTTATTTTATTCAATCAATCAATGACAATATATTAAAAGATACTTTTTTTTAAAAAGAAAGGGGGAGAAATAGGACAAAAGCATTTCAACCTTTAAAACTAAAATTGGTTTCAGAAGTCTGATGTCATAACTACAGGTGGTCCAACGGTTCAGGCTTTTGAAAATCTGCCTTACATCAGACTACACTTCTGCCTCTGTTCCTTTGGGTTCTCTGAAATCTGAAAAAGAAAGCATGATGTTACTCGAGTTAATTCAGTTGTCATACATACAGTCACATTCAAGAATGTTAATATACTAAACACAATATGATTCACTTTTTTAAAAAAGTTGCTGAAAACAAAATATTCTAACTACGATTATAGTGTTGTTAAATTCTGTTTATTTAATTTATTTAAATTTATTTATTTTTATTAATGCTATATATATATTAAGGCATAATACCAAAAGAAAGCACTATGGCAGGGTTGTCCGATTTTATCTCCAGCCCTAATTACAGGCAGGAGTGTTGGAGCTAAACTCTTCATGAAGAGGAACAAACACCTCTGAGATATAGCCATTAACTATATAGTTCATTTTCTGTGAAACTACAACATTCAAATAACGCGTTTATCTTGGAGAATAAAAGAGCTTAGGTTTTTTCAATGAAAATGTCTTTAAAGAGATAATTCAGCCCGAAACTAAAATTCTGTCATCATTTACTCACCAACGCACTCTCATCCTATGGCGTCATATAGGTGACGCCATATGACATTTCGTCTAAATACGACGCACATGGCACCCTTTAGCGTCAATATAACACGCACTGTTATGGGTAGGTTTAGGTCTGGGGTAGGGTTAGGGTTATGACGCCTTGGGATCTGCGTCTCATATTGACGCTAAAGGATGCCATGTGCGTCGGATTTAGACGAAATGTCAAAAGCGTCACCTGTATGACGCCTTAGGATGAGAACGGGCTGTTACTCACCCTCAAGTTGTTCAACCAGTTGGCAACCAGAAAGTTGACGGTGGCCATTGATTTCCTTAGTAGGAAATAAATACCATGGAAGTCATTGGCTAACATCAACTGTCTGGTTGCCAACATTATTCTTTTGTGTGCAGCAGAAGAAATTAATTCATACAGGTTTGGAACAACTTGAGGGTGAATAAATAACATAATTTTCATTTCAGGCTGAACTATCTCTTTGAAGCTGCAGATTCACTTTATGTAGACCTTAATCTCTTTAAATATCACAAAATAGCCATGCCAGTCACTTTCTAAATAAACACAAGGTGTGTTTTTGTTATTGTGTTTCAGTGGAAACAAGCTAAACTGAATGGAAATCAGTTACATTTCTCAAATTGAATTCAGATTGAGGAATATGAATGATTACCTGATTAAGCAGTGATAAGGCACAGGATATCATCAAGTCCCAGGTCAGGTGATTATGCTGTCGACAACAACTCAGTGTATAATCAATGTCAGCATTATCAGGAGGGTGCTTCTCCTTTCTTTTTTTTTTTGTCCATCTTCATCTGCCTTCACTCCTACCAAAGGAGCGATGTGCTCTGCATGCAAGCACTGGGCTATGTTTGCAGTGTAACATTCTTGTTCATGTCTCCTGCACCTTAAGAAATCTGTTCAATGACGTTAGAACTTCATTCAGGAAATTCCTAATAAACTTTACTAAAGCAAGATGTATTTTTTTTATGAATGTAGAAAAATAGATGCTTTATTCAAACACTTTAATAACTTTTTAATCTATCAAATTACAGTGAGTATCAACACAAATCAAACGCAAATAAGCATGCAAAACAAAGGAACAGAGAAATAAGGCAGATGCACCATTGTTTGAAACTGCTAGAGAAGTCATGTAAGTATGTCAGGTGCTTCAACAAACAAGACTTCTGTATAGGATGCACCTACGTTTTCTCTCTTATGAGGAAGCATTAGACTACTAAGAAGTACACATGCAAAGACAAAATGGGCGTTTACCAATCAGTGGACAATTTTCAAACTACAATAAATGTTTTTCAACCATTTTTCCAACAGACTTGCTAAAATCATGAAGGCCCACCCCTAAACCAAGCCCCCAGTGGATTAGAGCAAATCAGGTAAAGCGGTTGAAAATGCCCATTGTGGTTTGAAAACGCCCCTCTGATTGAGAAACACCCACTAGTGTTCTGCAGAGATACATGCCTGAATGATCTTGTGCTCATCAACTACAAATCACTGTTAGTTCAATGTCTGTCTCCACCCATGTGCTGTTGGCTTTCATCAAAATGTCAATCTCAACCAAAATGATGGTTTGGATCAAAATTCAACATTGTATCAATGTCACCATGCTATCTGGGATACCTGTCAATGCGATTTTTGTGACATTCTGAGAAATTAGTTGAAAATGGTAATCAACAACATGGACCAGATGTTGTTCATAGAGCTTAAAGGGAAAATGAAAAATATTGTGTCATTCCTCAGATAAATGACTTTTCATCTGTGGAATTCAAAAGAAAATGTAGTGAGATTCAATGTTGTTTTGAACCTCGTACTTTCATTGCATGGACAAAAACAGTTAAAACATTCTTAAAAATATTCAAGTTGTATAGGTTTAGAATGACATAAAGGTGAGTAAATGATGACTGAATTTAAATTCTTTCTTGAATTGAGGGAATTTGAATTCTGCTTAGCCTATTTGCTCAAAAATGTAAACATAAACACAGATTCACACAGGCAATCTTGCTGTGTCTCTGATGGGTCTTAATGAGGTGTCTGCGGATGTGTGTGTGAGCATATGTGTGGTGCTCCTGAGCTAACCGACACTTTTGTGCTTACGGCTACATCTTCAACAATCTGTAATGACATCCCATAGAGTTCTGCTTCAGTCACACACACACACACACACACACACACACACACACACAGCTGCACAGCTGGCAAGAGGTGAATCTAGGGACTGGAAGAGGAGAATGTTTACTGGCAAACATTCAGGTCAGCATTTCATATGGACGCACTGTTCTTGACAAGATACAAATTATGTCTAGCACTACAGATATAATCACAGTAATAATGTCTTGAAAATAAAACAACTGGCAGAGATTTCTGGAGTGATATATAACATCCACTGCTAACAAGACAGGAAATGAATGTTTTTTTTTAACATGGTGTTTTTGCGTTGGCAGGGAAGAGTGACCATGAATGAGAAGGTCTTTAAATTGTTAAACAGATACAGACAACAGAAGTGTTAAGAAGTGTTTACGCACTTACAAACACAGAGGCTGCGATGCGCGGAGCTGTACAGTAAACACTGTGTGTGTGTGTGTGTGTTGGGTTTACTGAGTCGTACTGTGAGTACAAATATGTCCCAAGAACTTAGCGAAGTCTAATAAAAATAAAAGTTTGAAAGACTGTCCCTTTTAGGGGACATTCCATTCATACGTAATGAAAGGAAAATTATTAAAATACATTTTATTATTATTTTATTCATAATAATAATAATAATTTATGAAACATTTACCAAGGGGTACAGTATTATTATAATGATGATAACAAAAAAGGAAATTAATAATATATGACATTATTATTTGTTTATTATTTATAATAATAATAATAATAAAACTAATAATATATGAATAATCTTACCTTTTATGAAAGGTAACATTATTATTATCATTATTATTATTATATATTATAAATTTTAATTATCATTAATAATAATAAAAATAATAATTATATGAAATATAATTATTATTATTATGAAGGTATAAAGTATTATTTTTATGATTATTATTATGACACTTTATAGTAAGGTCTCATTTGTTAACATTAGTTAATGCATTAACTAACAAACTAACAATGATCAATATATTTGTACAGCATTAATCTTTGTTAATGTTAGTTAATAATAATGTTCATGTTAGTTCACAGTGCATTAACTTATGTTAACAGATGGATTTTAATAATGTATTTGGAAATGTTGAGATTAACAATAACTACATTTAATAAACGTAGTTAACTAATATTAACAAATGAAACCTTTTGTGTTACCATTATTATTATTATTAAAATGGTTTAAAAATGCAACAAAAAAAGTTTTCTTCTAGAAGTAGGGTTAGGATTTGGTTATTATTATGGGCTTTATATAAAATAAACGATATAAGTCTATAGTTTGTCCTCATTTAAACAGCTAAGTAAGCAAGTGTATTTTAGAAGCTGTTGCAGTGAGAACAGAAAAAAGTGTCCCTGTGGACTAGCACACTCAACATGGCGACAAACAACAAACCAGCAATATCAGCCTTTCTTTCCATTCCAAAATTGTATTAGTTTATTCTTATCCTTTCTCATCTACGAAATTAGATTCAACCATCTTTAAGTGGCTGTGGTTGACAGATCTGCCAGAGAGGATTGTGGGACATGTAGCTCATAGGATGACTCCTGGGGCCAGCCCATAATAACTGATAGCTTTGATCAGCGCTTCAAACACTCATTGTCACTCTCACACGTCCTCTCTCTTTCCCTCCCTATCTCTCACTGTCTATGTCTGGATTTGTGTCCTCACTCGAGGGAAGGACAGGAGAGTGAGAGATGAATGCAAAGTTCGAGAGAGGAGATCAGGAAAGACAGAGAGTATGGCATTTGTAGACAGTGGCAGTAAGTATGTATACTGTGCACGTTGTGCAAATGTTCTATATGTATACCACGATGCTATGACCTAAACTTGCTTATCTTCTATTTCCAACATCACAAATGATCTGGAAGCAATATAACTATGATTTTTATCTATTTCTTGATCTATTTCTCGACAAATTAGCAAGTATTACACAAAATGTTTCATTTCAGTGATTATAACTGGACACCACTAAATTAAACACACAATGCAGTGAGGTCAGGTGACAACAATTGCATAATACCATGCTAATATTCTATTGTAATACTAATGTTGCAAATAGAAATCAGTATATACTGCACAGTAAGCAGTGTCAGTTTTCCATTGAGAACAAAGCCATGGAGAGAGAGTTTATGGAAAAGGGTTATTATAAAACTAAAAACTTTTTTTTACTTGGAATAAATTTAAACAAAATAAAATATAAAAACTTGATGTACAAAAAAAAAAAACTAATACTGAAATAGAAAATAATATATAGACATATTAAAAATGTAAAAAATACACAAAAAAGCTTGAACTAAAATGAAAATAAATTGGGAAAATATAAAAACTAATTCAAAATATGAATAAAAACTATTATCTATTTATATATTAACTATTTAATAAATAAAACTAGTATCTCAATGACACTAAAATAACACTGATAATGACTTCAAGTACATTTCATTCGTGGTGTTATTTTACTGGAAATAAAACCAATTATTTAGCATTTGTATTTCGTGTAAAATATTCTAATGCATAAAAACAGAGACATAAAAAATCGTTGCTGTATTACTTTCAATTCATTCAATTACACTGGAAATGGTGTCAAGTTAGCCACATTGCATTGTGGGAAACAATGGGTAAACCAGGAATGTGTCCCCCGAACCCTTTGACAAGGGGAGGCTTAAAAACATTTACATAATGTGCACAAAATACACACATTATGAGCAGTATGGATGTTATTTTGAACATAGCCAAAAAGAAAGACATGACTGTGCTGGAATCAAACTGACCTCTCTCTCTTCCTGCTCAGGCGCTCACCACTGGAGAAACATCATTCTTTTATATCATCTGCCCTGCTGTATGACCCACTGTACATAATTTGTACGTGCCACAGCATTCGCGAACACCATTAGCAGTGTTTCGCTCTTTGATTTGAGCATCAGCTTTATTATAATGAAGCGTTTTTCTCCTGACCCCTCACTGTGCTTGTGTTCTGCAGGGTCCTCGTATTATGATAATGTACGACCGCTTGCGTATCCGGACTGTGATGCTGTGCTCATCTGCTTTGATATCAGCAGACCCGAGACGCTGGACAGCATCCCTAAGAAGGTCAGAATCTCCTTTCATTTCTTCTTCTCTCTCATATGTACTTGCAAAAGTGCATTTTGGAATGGCATTATTAGTTAGTAGTTGTAAACACTCAGATACTAGTCTTTCGATGTGAAAACACAATGTAATTGTTGACTAAGAAAGGTTTTTGTTTGTGGGTGTTTCGCAGTTGGTAGATGACGGCATTGTGGATTTACACAAAAATACAAGCTTTACCTAAACACAGATGCCAGCAATTATGTGGTGATGAGGGTGTGAGCCTAGTGCTGAAAGGTTTAAATGTGTTTTTCAATTTTAAGTCTATTCTCTGGTGAGAAAAAGATATTCGTATGATGTAGGAAGAAGAGTGGGCAGTATGAACAAATATCACATATATTTATATCACAGTAACGGTAAATTCAAAAGTTTGAATGGTAAGAAATTAATACTTTTATTAAGCAAGGACACATTCAATTGATTGAAAGTGACTGTTATCAAGATATTTATAATTTTACAAAAGAGTTCTATTTGAAATGAATGCTGTTTTTCGATGTACCAAAGAATCCCAAAACATTTTTTTTTTATGGTTTCCACAAAAATATTTTTTAACATTCATAATATTAAGAAATGTTTATTGAGCAGCAAAACAGCATCATCAAAGAGATTTCTTTCAAAGACAGAACCTATGAATGGGTAGTGTATATGGTTTTCTTTTTTTAATTATTAGAGAGTGATTTAATCTGATGTAATTATCCCAAAATTCCTCTAAATGCCTTTCATTCTCTGACTGTCCTAATGCTAACACACTGAATGCTGTTACATTTCAGCATCTCACCTCTGAGGCCACAGGGGCGTAGAAAAGGCTGTTGTGGAATGTTGAGAGGCAGGCGGTGACCTCCGATTGGCCAGTTAACAGTGGCATTTAAGGTTAAAGATCACAGTGCTGTTTGATGGATGGTTGAACACATTCAGAACCTGTGAAATGGTGCCATAGCTGAGATTGTTGAACCTTTGCAGGGGCTGGTGAATACACACATGCACCATGCATGCTCACACATAAGCTGTCTGAATAACTGGCTTTGGATGGTTCTGCATTAGCAGGCATGTTCCTGAAAAGGGTCTTGCCTGGGTCGTTTCAAGTTACACTGGTGTAAAAGGAGATTTGAAGCTGTTGTTGTTTACTTTGCTGTATAGTTAATTGGGAAAAACTGGTGTAAATATAGTCTAATTTGATTTGAATGTGTATGAGTGTGAGTGTTTGTAAGTATTCAGACGATAGCTGGTCAAATTGTTTCCCTAATGCTCTCTCTCATGCACATACAACTACATTTTTCACTCATTATGCACACATAAATGACAGGAAGGGAGAAAAACAATGTACCACACGCTCACTGTATTACGGCATAAACAACTATTGCAAGTATTGGTTTAAAAAAAAAATAGATATATTTAAATATATACAGTATATACCCAATAAATACCAAACTTTAAATACTGAAATCTATACATGACAGTTGTAATCAAAATTATTCAACCCCCATTGCAATTCAGGTTTATTAGAAATTTACAGACTTTCAGTTGTTTGCAATGAACAAATCAAACAAAAGTAACTGAAATAGCTCAACACAACAAATGTTCAAACAAATTCAACTAAAATGCAACTTTTAATGACTTCTGCAGTCTCAAAATATTTAACCCCTGAATAGAATCCTGAGTCACAACAGTACAAATCTGCAAAACAGATGTTGTCTCAACCTGATGCAACAAATCAAGGGCTTCATTAGCTGCGCCAGGTGTGCTTGAGCTATAACACATAAAATATCTGAACTGGCTAGGTTTATTGAGTGTCACGTTTGACTGCATGTTAGA
The DNA here is from genome assembly GCA_031834385.1 of Semotilus atromaculatus. Taxonomy (NCBI): domain Eukaryota; kingdom Metazoa; phylum Chordata; class Actinopteri; order Cypriniformes; family Leuciscidae; genus Semotilus; species Semotilus atromaculatus. The sequence continues at coordinate 1,839,691 of JAULUF010000050.1, read as the reverse complement.
AATATGGATATGTCAAAAGAATGGCCCAAAAAGTTACAAACAGGATACAAAAAGATAGAGAAGACACAATATGTTCCTAGAGACACCATTGGAAGCATAGTTCTTAAAGGGCACCTATTATGGCATTTAAAATGTTCCTAATATTGTTTTGGGAGTCCCTAACAACAGTTTTACAAGCATGCAATGACAAAAAACACTTTTGTTGTTTTATAATATGCAGAAGCAGATGTCTTAACAAATGTCGACCGGGAACTTTTTAAACGAGCCGTTCATTCATCTATGCAAGATCGTTGTGAAAATACAGACCGGAAGTCAAAAGACAACGAGCGCAGCGATGAAAAGGGGCGGGGCTACTTAAGGTCTATAGAGTGAAGACTACAGGTCTATTTAACAGTAGAATTCAAAAAAGAAATTAAGCACGGTTTATTTTATTTTGTCTCTTTTATAGTATTTGTCATATTGTTTGTAATTTGCTTTTCTGCTTATTTTTAATAACAAAGATCAAATTAAATTAAATATCTGTAATGTAATTATAAAATTACATTTAAAATTACTTGTATCTTGAAATAAGATTTTGGTCATCCCAACCTGTTCAGAATTGTGAAAGGTTAGAGAATGTTTACATGATTGATAATAATGTCAATGTTGCGAACATCTCTGTAAGGCAGGGATCACCAATCTGATTAGCTACTTGCTCTACGTTTATTTAAAATTAACAGCAAGACAACTAGCAGTGAATGTGCTTTCCATTAAATGAAACACGCACACTAAACAAATCCTTAAAAAAAAACTAAAAAAAAACAGGCCTATTCTGGTGGATGCGGTGATGCGGTGGTGACGCGTTCATGTGGCGCTGCCAGTAAAGCACCTACAATCTGTCACAAAGAACCGGCAAAAATAATGATTATGAATATGTAAAATATAGTAAGGAGATATTTTAATTGTTTATTAATAAACAAGTGTTTTCTTTGTCAGTATCTGACAAAATTTAAATAAATGCGAACACGAAAAATTTAATAAAATGAATATTTTATGTTCTGTGGAGACTACAGTTACTCATAATTTATATTCTGAATACCTAACGCCGGTACAAGTATTCCGTGTAGTCCCCAACACTGATAGTATAACCTTATCTGTAATATATTTTAATAACACGGTTTTGGCGGTTATAGAGTTCTAATGACGGTGTTCAACTATAACCGTCGGTCTCACGGTTATATCATAACCGTCACACCCCTAATCGATGCAGCATCTTAGTCTGGTATTGTATCGAAGTCATAATTTTGGTATCATGATAACATTAGCAACAGACACTGAGGTTTCAGCTTGCATTGTAAGGTGTGTACTAAACGTATGCCAGAACTCCAAGACAAAAATGTACACCACTGACCCAAAAGCACGAGAAAAGTGCTCAAAATCATATAAATTAGCCACATAAGTTTTTGGATTCTGTTCTGTGGAGCGATAATGTCTCAGAGGTATGTCTGGAGAGAGAAGAATGAAGCATATGCTGAAGAGAACGCTGTCTACAGTTAAGCGTGGTGGTGGATCGGTGATGCTCTGCGGCTGCTTTGCATCCTCTGGCACTGGAAACCTGCAGCGTGTGGAAGGCAAGATGGATTTATTGAAGTATCAGGAAATCCTAGGAGAAAACATGCCGTCAGTGTCAGTGAGCTAGCTGAGGTTTGGGCTTCATTGGACCTTCCAACAGGACAATGATCCCAAGCATACCTCGAATTCCACCAAGGCCTGGAAGATTCTACAGTGGCCATCATCACAGTCACATGACTTAAACCCCATAGGTAATCTATAGTGGGATTTAAAGAAGGCGTTTACAAAACGCAAACACAAGCATATTACTGAACTGGAGGCCATTGCTCATGAGGAATGGGCTAAGATTTCCAGAAACGCTGCCACAAGCTGGTTATATATCTCATTTGCAGCAGGTCATAACAGCAAAAGGGTGTTCTAATAAGTACTAAAGATGCTTGCCATAAAGGAGTTGTATAATTTTGAGAGTGCAGAAGTCATTAAAAGATGCGTTTTCAGTTCAATTTGGGGCAAGCTACTTCAATTACTTTTGTTTGATTTTTTCATTTCAAACAGTCTGTACATTTTGCCGATAAACCTGATTTGCAATGGGGGTTGAACTATTTTGATTACAACTGTACAAACAGCTGGATATGGAAGGAAAGTAAGATAGATAGATAGATAGATAGATAGATAGATAGATAGATCAATAGGTAGGTAAGTGTAGGTCAGTAGGTGGATAGATGTTCTCATTTAAAGTGACAGATTCTTTCTTTCGTTCTTTCAGTGGCAGGTGGAGGCTCAGGAGTATTGTCCTAATGCAAAGTTGGTGTTGGTTGGCTGTAAGTTGGATATGAGAACGGATGTCAGCACCTTACGAGAACTGTCCAAACAGAGACTCATACCTGTCACTCATGAACAGGTGAGTTTACACACACTCTCTCACACACTCAGGACTAGAGGACTAGAAGGACTAGAGGACTAGAACACAAAGAAAAAAAAAGCAAGATTGTGTTAGGACATCAGTGTTTACTCAACTGCTGTTACTCAAACACAAGACAGACACGTAGTCGGAAGTTTGCTTGCAAGCTAACCATAAAAAACACAAATATCGCTCATAAGCCCCTTTCACACGGAGATTCCGGAAAATACATGGATAAAGTGACCCGGGATTTGACCCGGGTTCGTTTGATTTTGGTTTATTCTAGAGATGCACCGATTACAATTTTCTAGGCCGATTCCGATTTCTGATTTTCATTGAGTTTGACCTGCCGATACCGATTTCATTTTTTCTAACCACTTTACAGCACACACAAATATTTATTTTCTATCTTTTTTTAAATAGAACATTTTACAATTTGCATAGAACATAATGTTTTTAACAGATAATCGCTATAAAATAGAACTATATAAATGACCCCTGGTGTGGGAGATTCACACACATCTAAAGTGCAGTGTTATGGAAGAACCATTTCCTTATCACATCCAACATATAATCATTTTTTTAATATATATAATTAGCAAACTAAACGTCTGTATGAAAACAGGTAATGGCAATAAAATAATATATAAATTAAAAATTAAATAAATATAGCCTTGCAGTATAAAGATGTTTCTCAAAACACACACACAGGCCTATTGCAATCACATGTACAAACTGAATAATAAAAGCAAGTTTAAATGGGTTCATTTTCTATAAATATTTTTGAGTCTAACGTTTTCTTTTCTGACATAGCCTACTCCAGTTCTTGATAAAACACTTAAATTCTGTGCATTTTGGGCACTTTTTGTGTGAATTCCTATTTAGGCTATTTTGTCCATCAGAAGTGTGCTTTCACTTTAATTGAGCGTGAGCAGTGCAGCAAATAGACTCGGCGCGGAACGCTCCTGCTTGACGCTCACGCGCTGCTCCCGCTCCCGGTGTGAATGCACTCATTAATTAACATGCACGGCGACAAAAAAATACGTGCTTGCTGTCTGAACGGCTGTAATTCACGAGGTTTCCTACATGTGCGTTCGGTGTGCACGTGTGGTGCTGATGTTGAGCGATGTTAATCATGCGGCCCGAGTGCATTTGACCGGCATAAAATTGGCATATGTCAGACTGACCGGCCGATCACGTGAAAATCGGCCAATTCCGGTCACCAGTTGATCAATCTGTGCATCTCTAGTTCATTCACACTGCCAGTGATTTTCCGGAATCAGAGAGTGCGTTCACACACAACCCGTAAAAATCCCGCAAAGACACGAGAAACTCTCTAGAGAAGCCACTCTTGTGCATTTTTTTTCTCTATTCGATCATAAACTAGCGCATTACGTACCGTTTCACTAGCTGGCGAACGATCACGGCTTCAGCATCATCATTACGACACGGCATCCGGGACTGAACACGGCAATGTTACTAGGTCCCCAACCCGGCATCAATCCCGGGTCGTGTTTGCGTTCACACAGAAGGCGTTCTGGCAATTTCTGGCAATTAAAAAAAAATTATTCATTAAACATTTATTTTATGTTAGCTAAATATATTTACCTTCCTCAAGGACTATACAAGAATGTTTTAAATATTTTTAGATGAAGGATATCATCTCACACTGCGGAACTCTGATGTCACAGCTTGAAATGTCATGTCAACCACTCAGATCTTGTGATTGAAACCATTGAACCACTCACAGACACTAAAAGAAAGCTCTATAATTACACATTAAAACAGAGAGAGCAGTAGAAAATGTTCCCTCTATTACGTCAATGCTGAGCGGGTCAACTCGCTGTAGCAACATTTCATTATGAAACACCTAGTTCTCGCTATAATTCTCTGTAATGATTATTTCTTTCTAAAGCATTATGGGCAAAAATTACATGTATTTATTGTGAGGCCTATTAGATATGTTCATGTACTTTCAGTTACCTTTTATTGTAAAAAAAAAAACAGAAAAACAACCTGACATTTTAGTGGAGTTTCAGGTATTATTTTTGCACCCTATTTGAGGAAAGTACCATAAGAAACTTTACATTAAAGAGCTCAAAAGAGAGAAAAGAGTGACAAGGAAATTGCTATATGTTTTTGATAGAAACATGAGAAAGTAAATGCTCCTGGATAGTTCTGGCACAGTACAATGATGCTGACTTCTTTCTGTCCGTCTATCAGGGGAGTTCACGAGCACGCGAGCTGGGCGCAGTTGCATACGTGGAATGTTCATCCCGAATGTGCGTGAACAGCGTACGGGACGTCTTTCACATCACCACGCTCGTGTCCGTCAGACGTGAACCCGCCCCGAGTCTCAAGAGAAGCTCCTCGCGCCACGCTCTCAAGCGCATATCTAATCAGCCTCTGCTGCCAGTCGGCTCACAAGACACGCCCCTTGAACCCACCCCGACCCTCAGGGAGGACAGAGCCAAGAGTTGCACAATCATGTAGACTAATGCATACAGTCACAGCAGGGTGTGTGGATGAAAAGATTGCACAGAATCTCTGTATTTATGGGACATTGAGGGTCATATTGTCTTACGGCCCATGGGACTGTACAGTTGTGTGAATACATTATACAGAGGAGTTCTATTTATTAACTTCAAGTTTGTTTTTATTTTTTATCATTGTTGTATGGTTTAGCAGACAAAAGTGTCACAAAGTGTGTCAAACAAATGCAAAAAGAATAAATAAAAAAAAGGGTTTGGAATTTTATGTGTGGACAGCTTCAATATTACCCAACCCCCAAGTGTCATAGGCCTACTTTCATTTTAACTCTTGGGACCCACTTCTCTAGAGGTTGCAGATCTGTGACAAGCTCATCTGCGTGGAACTAAATCCCTGGAATTCTGGAGTTCTGAGAATCTTTCCCCAGCATTAGTGATGATTAGCATTAGCATTAGCAGAACAAAGACATCTGTGACTTCTGCTGTTCGCTCCTTTACATGTGTGACAGCACCATCAGTCATGCTCCATGCCATCACAAAGACTTCATTCACACTATACTGAAACACCAACGCAAATGCTGACTAAGGATAGAGATGTGGTATATTTTTGCGAGCTGGAATTTCAATAGTTCATGTGAGAACTGAGAAGATGAGTTTTCTAGGTTACATAAACGTTAAAGGGATAGTTTACCTAAACGTTTAAAGGAGCCGTATGTAAGATTGTGGCCAAAACTGGTACTGCAATCACTTTCAAATTACTGACTCAAGGTTGCCAGATATGCTGCAGGATCCGATTCCAACACGTTATTAGCTGCAATAGTGGGAACTAGAGCAGAGCTGGCAACCCGGATGCTGCAACACTACTGACTCCGTGATTGGTAGATCGGTGGAGGGTGGAGCATCAGACCAAAACACAACATGACAACATCAACATCAGTTGAGGGCTGCAACTTCACTTTTTAAATGACAATATCCTAACCGGACTACTGTTGTCAGTTATATAAGTATTTGAAATGAACATGATTTCTTAATGTCTAGTGACATATCAGGGAAAATTTATGATTAATTGAAATACATTTCTTACATACAGCTCCTTTAAATTCTATCATCATCTACTCACCCTCATGATGTTCCAAACCTGTTTGACTTTTAGCGTAGACAAAAGAATGAAGGTTTGACATGACATTAGGGTGAGCAAGGATGAAATTTTTTGGCAATTTTCATTTTTGGGTAAACTACCCATTTGAACTCTGGATTAAATTAGAAAATGTCTTTAAATTGTCATTCAGTTTGTAAAAACTCTTTAACAGTTCTGTTCACTCATTTTGAACAATGCATTTACATTGAAAGTAAATAAATGTTATACATAAATGTTATAATACACACAGTTTTGAAATACTATTGAGAAAAAAATACTTTTTTTTACTTTTTACTTTAAAAAAAAGTAACATTGTATTTTAACAAATTTCAGTACCATGTCGATACAAGAAATAATATAATAACACATACTATATATAAATATATATATCAATATTCAAAAGTTTGAATTCTCTTTTTAAAGAATTAATACTTTCATTCAGCGAGGACACATTAAATTGATCAAAAGTTGTGCTTGTTATTTGATTGAGCTTGTTAAAATAGTGTAATTGTGAACTTTCTATTCATCAAAGGATACAGTATCACGATGTATCATGGTTTCACAAAAGTATTAAGCAGCCCAACTTTTTTCGTTGATATAATTCTTTTTTTTTTTAAACAAAAAAAATCTTATGACCCCAAACATTTCAGTACACAATAATTAATATAAGTGCTTCATGCTTTTACCAACAATATGAACTGGCATTGCTTTTAAACTCTTATATTGCCTTGCCCCAGGATTCCATTGTAAGTTTGGTTCCACATAATTCATCGCAAATAACAATATGAAAAATTAGGGTTTACGAAAGTGTATGGTAACAATTATAATTTTGTTTCAATTCATTATTTGACTCTAATTTATATTCTAGAGGCCAGGACAATGGGGAGTTTTGTGCTTTTTATGTCTTTTCCAATTTGGAATAAAACCATAATCCAACTTCAAAGAGAAGCAACTCAAGAAATCCGGCTTTGTGCAGCATTACAATGTTCTGGATACAGCAAACAGTGGTTATTTCTGTATGCAAATTCTCCTGGAGCCAGTTAAATGCACAGGAAAAAACCCACTAGGGCTTCATATCAGAGAAATCCAGTCATTGCCAGGGCAACTGTGTACAGCTTTGTGACATCACAACAGAGTCTAACATGAGGGGAATGCTGTTGCCGTGGTTTCTGGAGGTCCATCAATTTGAACAAACTGAGAAATACATTTGAACATGTATGCATACACACATACAGACACACAAACAGAGGTCATGCATCCAACCCTGATTGACAGATGAGTTTGAATTAGTCGTATTTGAGTTTTAACACTTATTTTACATGTTATGTATTAGTGAACACTGCACACAAGCACGTTCATTCACTGACACACACACACTCACAGAGAGAGAGAGAGAGAGAGAGAGAGAGAGAGAAACATGTGGCGTGATGAGCTTCTGACAGCAGCAGGTAGCTGAGGCTGCCAGCAACAGTCATGACCAGCCGAGCCCTACAGCTCAGCCTGCAGTGTAAGAGGATTAGTCGATGTGTGTGTGTGTGTGTGTGTGTGTGTGTGTGTGTGTGTGTGTGTGTGTGTGTGTGTGTGTGTGTGTGTGTGTGTGTGTGTGTGTGTCTGTCTGTCTGTCTGTCTGACAGTTAGCCATCATGTGCACTCTGAATATTCAATGACACATTCTTCCCTTCAAAGTCCTAACCACTGTTTTTACTCTGGAATGTGAAATTGCTCATTTGCTGGGCAAAACAGGAATGATGAACTAAAAAGGAGCATGTAAATGCACACAGTCTTTTAATAACTCACAAGTCAAAAAGGATGATCAAGTGTGTGTCTCTAGAGTGTATCCATCAAGTTTTGGCTATACCCCCACGAGTATATAAATCCTGAAATCAGCAACCAATGTTCCCCACGAGGAAAACCACTTAATTAAACACATTTTATCAAATGAATGACAATATAAAAATGCTCAAAGGGGATATAAAATATTGTTAGTTCAGTATAAAACAGTAGAAGTCAAAGGAGGGACCGTACTATGAAACAAAAACAAACGTGTGACAGTGTGTGTGGCTGGCAGATCATGTTGAATGGCAAAATGCCCTTTCGTCTGCGAGTAACCAGATGAACAGACAACAGGGGTGAATTAGCATTCGCATTAGTATTCCAGCCTTAAAACCACATTTCAATTGAGAGTTCACAGGTGCGACGAAAGGCAAAACAAACAGAGCTAAATATGAAATCTTCTGTGACAAGGTGATGTTTCTGTTCTACTGCCGTGCTCTGATTGTCTATGAGCATGTGTAGACAATAGCATTTGTTTTGCCACAGAATGATTTGAGAGTTATGCCAAAGTACTAAACATTCTTGTAAAACTAGTTACAAAAAATGTCTGCAATTTTTTTGGCTGAATAAAACACAGGCCTGTACTACTAATATTATTGTCCCAAATTTCCTGATACGGACCTGATGTAGCCCCGCCCCTTTTCAGTGCATGCGCTTGTTGTCTTCTGTCTTCCACAGCATCAAGGAATACATAGAAATATACAGATCTAATGCAAAAATGGAAGTTCAAACACAAAATTCTAAAGATGGCTGTGTGCTTGTTTCTCTGGCGCATAAGGTCTATACGCTTGTTTTATTACAAATTACACTATATTCCAATATGCAAGACAAGCTAAGACAAGCCCGGACTTGTAGCAAGTGGGCGGTGCTTGTATTATGTTCTGGAGTTTTGCGTGTTTGTTCCTGATCGATTACAAAGTAAGTCATTTAATTTATATTGTATCTTTGGATGGAAACAGCTCATTATAGACTAATCTTGTTTATGCTATTGAATTCTTGTGTTACTAATTGCTATTTAATTATAACATTTTTATTCAACCAGTTTTTCTACTTGTTAGGCCCCACAAATGTCACTTAATTCACTTTGTTTGTGCTGTTTGTAACACCGTTTATGAACCAACTTAATTGTTCCTTATTTCTGTCAAATAAAAAAAGAAACCTCAGAACCTCAAATATCAACATGCATACCGAATAGGCTCAATAAATCCTTGAACTGGACATTAATTGGGCAAATTCCAATCGGAGGTGAGCATCCCTATGCCCTACTCACTCTGAAGGGCAGAGCACTTGAAGTGGGAACTTTGGAGGGAGCAGGGCACTTGTGTGTCATTACCCTTTTTCCACCAAGGCAGTGCTGGTGCCGGTTCAGAGCCGGTGCCTACTCACGAGTGGTTTCAAAGCGGCACCAACTCTTTGCTGGACTAGAACCGTTCTTTTACCACGTCATGCTTACGTCAGGGGCTGGGTGCGGGGTTATTGGAAATATTCAAAAATGGAAATGGAAATATTCAAAAATATGCAAATATTCAAAAATATTTTTGAAAAAATATTCAAAAAAATTCAAAAATTCAAAAATATAAAAAAACGGGGTAATTGGAAATATTCAACTCTCTCGTCTCTATGCAATAACAACTCATTTGAATATCATGCTATTACACTTACAACTCCCACTAAGATCCATATTGTAGTTATTTATCGCCCCCCAGGTCCACTGGGAAGCTTTGTAGAGGAGCTGGATGTGCTGCTGTCCTCTTTCCCTGAGGATGGCACCCCACTCGTAGTCTTTGGTGATTTCAACATTCATCTAGCAAAGCCGTATGCAACAGACTTCATCTCTCTCCTAGCCGCCTTCGATCTCAAACGGCTCATCACCACCGGTACTCACAAGTCAGGCAACCAACTGGACCTGGTTTACACACGCAACTGTATCACAGACAACATTTTGGTGAAACCTCTCCAAGTTTCAGATCATTTTCTCATTACTTTCAATCTACAACTCACTACCCATGCTCCACCAACCTCCCCACCATTTACTTTCAGACGAAACCTGCGCTCACTTTCTCCATCCCATCTTTCCTCTGCTGTGTCATCTTCTCTTCCCTCACCCTCGCATTTCTCATCTCTGGAGGTGAATACTGCAACAGATACTTTATGCTCCATCCTAACCTCTTCTTTAGACAATATCTGTCCTCTCTCCTCTAGGCCAGCACGTGCCACTCCCTCTAACCCCTGGCTATCTGAGGTTCTTCGTGAACACCGGACCAAGCTCAGGGCAGCAGAGAGGAAATGGCGCAAATCAAAAGACACATCTGACCTCAGTAGGTATCAATCTCTGCTCTCTTCCTTTTCTGTTGATGTTCATGCTGCGAAATCTTCATATTTCCACAACAAGATCAACAGTGCCTCTAACACACGAACACTGTTCAAGACATTCAACTCTCTCCTCTGTCCACCTCCACCACCACCCACCTCCTCGCTAACTGCTGATGATTTTGCCAACTTCTTCACTAACAAAACTACAACTATCAGCAGTCAGTTCTCAGATTCACACACACAGGAACCCAGACTAACCTCTCCCACAGCCAATATCCTTCTCTCCTCCTTCGCTCCACTAACCGAGGAAGAAGTATCTAAACTACTTCTCTCCAGTCATCCTACCACCTGCCCTCTAGATCCCATCCCCTCACACCTTCTACAAGCCATCTCTCCCACACTTCTACCAGCTCTCACTCACATTATCAACTCATCCCTCCACACTGGCATTTTCCCTACAGCATTTAAGCAGGCTCGGGTAACTCCTCTGCTTAAAAAACCAACGTTAAACACATCACTTCTAGAGAATTACAGACCTGTCTCTCTCCTACCATTCATTGCGAAAACACTTGAACGAGTTGCTTTTAACCAAGTATCATCCTTCCTGTCTCTGAACAACCAGCTGGATGTCAACCAATCTGGCTTCAAGAAAGGGCATTCAACCGAGACTGCATTGCTGTCGGTCACGGAAGCCCTGCGGATCGCAAAAGCTGCTTCCAAATCATCAGTTCTCATTCTCCTGGACCTGTCTGCGGCCTTCGACACTGTGAATCATCAGATCCTCTTGTCCGCCCTCTCATCACTGGGCATCACTGGAACCTCCCTCAACTGGTTCGAGTCCTATCTCACAGGTAGGTCCTTCAGGGTCACATGGAGAGGCGAGGTATCCAAAGCACATCAACTGACCACAGGAGTTCCTCAGGGTTCAGTTCTTGGACCGCTCCTCTTCTCCATTTACACCACATCACTGGGGCCCATCATACAGGCACATGGTTTCTCTTATCATTGCTATGCTGATGACACCCAGCTCTACCTCTCATTTCAACCAGATGATCCCACAGTAGCTGCACGGATCTCAAGCTGTCTGGCGGACATCTCGGCATGGATGAAGGAACATCACCTGCAGCTCAACCTGGCAAAGACTGAGCTTCTCGTCCTCCCTGCCAATCCGTCTCTACAGCACGACCTCACTATCCAGCTAGATTCTTCCTCAATCACCCCATCAAGATCGGTCAGAAATCTTGGAGTAATCTTTGATGACCAGCTGACCTTCACAGACCACATTACAAAGACAGCTCGATCATGCAGGTTTGCTATGCACAACATCAGGAAGATCAGGCCTTTCCTAACTGAGCATGCAACACAACTTCTCGTCCAGGCCCTGGTCATTTCTAGGCTTGATTACTGCAATGCTCTTCTGGCTGGACTTCCATCATGTGCAACTAAACCTCTACAAATGATCCAGAATGCTGCAGCCCGTCTTGTCTTCAACGAGCCCAAAAGGGCCCACGTCACTCCTCTGTTCATCTCTCTGCACTGGCTACCACTCGCTGCTCGCATCAAGTTCAAGGTGTTGACGCTTGCTTACAGATTGACCACTGGTTCAGCTCCCTCCTACTTCCACTCACTACTTCAAGTCTACATCCCTACCAGAAGCCTACGATCGGTCAATGAGCGGCGGCTTGTGGTACCGCCACAGCGGGGCACAAAATCACTCTCCAGAACATTCTCATTCACGGTTCCATGCTGGTGGAATGATCTCCCCACCCTCATCCGGAATGCAGAATCCTTGACAGCATTCAAAAGACAACTGAAAACTCATCTCTTCCGGGAGCACTTAACATAAAAAAATAAAATAAAAAAATAAAAAAAAATCCTTCCCTTTTCCTTTAAATCCTCGCTTGCCTGGCTCATGCTACTCTGAGCTATGTCTGAACTTTGTATTTTGAGCACTTCTTGCGTTGTTTCTGCCTCTTCACGATGACTCGCTTGGTTTAGTCCTCAGTTGTAAGTCGCTTTGGATAAAAGCGTCTGCTAAATGACTAAATCTAAATGACTAAATGTAAATGTATTGTCGAACAACTTCTCAAACGTAACCTCCATCTATAGTAATCCAGATGAGCAGCACAAATGTGTTCTAAACGTCTTCTTCTGACCCCCATATAGGATCGCAAAGCCAGGAGAAACATTTGAAGAAAGACGATGTAGTCCGCCAATGTAATAGTTATGCTTGAAGTTGGCGAAAGCTAAGACGTATGGTAACGTACACAGTGACGTAATGACGTTCGCTGGGCTCTCTAGTCAGTGGAAAAACAAACAGGTTCTGAGAATGTTCGCAAGTTGAACCAACTTTGAACCAGCACCAGTTCCGAACCAGTTCTTTTTTGGTGGAAAAGGGGTAATAATTAAGCTTTTTGGAATGCACTTGGTGAAGGGAGCAATAAAAGGTTGAGTTGTGTTTCATTCGAACGTAAGTGGACTGCAAAGTGGACTTCACAGGGTATTCCGCCATCTTGGCTGAGATTCCAATCTGAAGGGAGTGAACATGTTCGGTTTGAAGGGATCTGCAAACATCGTAGGGAATAAGGGAACACTGATACATTACTTCACAGGAAGTGGAGAACAAAAATCACCCAACTGTCATTGCACAACACATCACTAGTCTTAACCATAAAACAGAACCGTTGGAAAAGTTTTTAAACAGCTCTACGATGGAGGAGTTTATAATATTCATAAATATTTTTATCATTATACAAACTAGAGTATTTAGGCTATGAATGGTTACTTTTACTGTGATAAATGTTACATTTGCATAGTCTATTGTATGAATATGTAAACTAAGTACAAGTGTTAAGAAGCAGCTGAGGCTCTAATTTTTTTTACCTCAGGAATGTTTATGCAGCTGCGGCTGTGAAAGAAAGCGCACGAGATGAGACCATTACAATTATTAAGACCATTGATTAAGAACATGTTGATCAAATCAAAATTTATTTTCATATTGAATGACACAGTACAGCTTAAAATCTGTTAATAGTCAATTAAATATTGTCTATCTAACTGGAAATAGACAATGTGACAAGGTTATATCCCAGCAAACATGCCAGTGCGGGTAAGTGTGGGTTTTCTGTGGGACAGTGTCTTTCTGTGGGCAAGCCCACAGTGGGCTTGCCCACAGAAAAACCCACACGGGCCCCTAGTGGGTTAGCCCATGCGGGGCCCATAGCAGTTTTGCCTATTTGGGCCCCCATTAGGATTTACTGTGGGCATCCCACTGTGGGCTTTCCCACAGAAAACCCACACATGCAGGCCCGCAGTGAGTTAGCCCATGCAGGGCCCATAGCTGTTTTTCACTGTGGGGCCACCATGAGGGTTTACAGTGGGCAAACCACCATATCAATAATACTAACATATGTTATGGGTAGAAGGAGGCGGGAACTGGCAAACATTCAACAACTTTTAATAATAAAATAAACCAATACAAAAAAAAAGTATATGCCAGCAGCCCCTCACGGACAACTGCTGGCCACACAAAACAGAAACAAAACATAACATAAAATCAGGCCTGCTCCTCTCTCTATCTTCACTGTCGTCGCTCCCCCTTTTATGCTGCCGGTCTCCAATACTGATACTGAAATACCCCCTACACCCGCTTTAAAACCAGCTAAACAGACCAGCTATAAGTTTGTGAGTGTTCACTTGTGACAGGTTTTGCGACTGATGTTGTCAGCACAGTCTGTTTGCGTTTTGATTGATTGACACATAAACACAGAGCTTGTGGAACTCTCACTGGTCAGATTGAGCTTCATTGGCAGTAAGTGAGTCTGTAAGTGCACTTTGCTTTCTGCATGTGTCCACAAATAAAGACAAACACTTATACAAATACTGATGAAACACTTGCTTTGGTGTTGCCTAGGAAACTTGTGTGTGTGTGTGTGTGTGTGTGTGTGTGTGTGTGTGTGTGTGTGTGTGTGTGTGTGTGTGTGTGTGTGTGTGTGTGTGTGTGTGTGTGTGTGTGTGTGTGTGTGTGTGTGTGTGTGTGTGTGTGTGTGTAGTTCAGAAGCTGAATAATGGATGAGAATGTTGATGTAATTTCCAGACATACTTTGCTGCATCTGCTTTTTAGGTATGCAAAGGTTTATTGGTGCTGGCCAGGCAAGAACCCGAACCTGGTGTGAAAAGTGACAAAACAAAAGGAGAAAAAGAGACACAAGAGTGGGAGAGAGATCAAGTGAAGTCTTTGAAGAGTGACATGCACACTGGACATGCACAAACACTGTCAACATGCGCAAACATTCTCAAGTAAATATATCCTCTCCCTCTCAGCCGAGGTGCTGATTGGTTCACAGATGCTCTCGCTCTCTCTGTCTCAGTTAAAGGTGAAGGCTCAGTGAAATTCTATAGTCTGTCACCATGTCTGTCTGACTCCTGAGACCGGTCAGAAGTGAGTCAATGGTAAAAATATTCTGTTTGATTTTGTCATAGGGGTTCAGTTGCAGATTTTTTTTTTTTAGCCAATCACCTGAGATCATAAATGCTATGTGACTAATTGCTCAGAAGTGACTTCTATTCTTCGGTTGTTGATTGGATGGAGGCAGATCTTGCAGTTGATTGTAAGAAAGGGGCGGGGTTTACATGTACAAAATGATTGGAGAAGTCCTGCACATATCACCAGTGAGAAGTCTGGAGGGAGATCGAGTTATGACATATTGATTAAAGGTCAAAACTAATTTAAAAAATGAAATCAATAAGACCAATAACATGGATTTAGAAAATAGATCAATTTGTATTTCATGATGACTGTAGGGTGAATCAGTTCATTTGCAGTCATCTTGGCAACATCCTCAGGCAGATATATTCTAAGCAAAGGGCTTGCAAAAATGCACTTCCTGTCTACTTGAATCACAAACATCAAAATCTCCTACTAATCGACATCGTTTCAATATGCAATTCATATATCATATTAGCAATACAATCTGACAACACTATCATATATTTTTCCTATATTGACAGAAAAAAAAATCAATGTGGTGCAGTGAATAAAAAAATCTCACAAAAATAGATGAGTAGGCTTCTCATTTAATTGAAAAGCTTCCTATGAGTGGTCTGTCTTTTCCTCCTCATACTGTCTCTGAGAAGTCATGCAAGACAAACACAGACATTACAGCAAAAATGACTGTGCACAGTTGACTGTATAATTATTGGGGGTTGATGCTAATGTTAGTACTAATTAACAGTTTGTATTTTGTTACTGCTATCCTTTGCTTTTGCTGACATGTTAGGAATAGTTCACCCAGAAGTGAAAAATCATAATTTACTCAAGTCTTTCCAAACGACTACTTTCTTCTGTGGAGAACAAATGTCTAGGGTGCTCTTTTCTGAACAATGAGAGTGAAAGGTAAAGGTGAAAATAAAGCTTTCAAGCTCCAAAAAATGGCTGAAAAAGTACTCAAGATTTAGAACAAAATAAATGTCTTGCATAAGATGTTAATACAAGTGTTCCTAGCTTGTCTGGTATATTTTTTTACAGCCTATGGGTATAGCAATGGTAAGTCATTTTGGGTGAAATTGTTTGTGTGTGAGAGTGAGACAGGTTGAATATAATTGGGCATAGTGTCCCACCCATCATGGCTTTCGGCCAATCAGATTCCCCCTGCTAGGTGATTGACGCATCAGGAGTGCAGGTGCGGCCCCATATCGGCTGACACCTGCTGCTTTACAATATGTCATCCTGTTGCTCTGAGAGCACAAGAAAAACAACACTCATTCACACATCAGACCTTCTTCTCATTTTATGTTCAGTCTACGCGGTTTTCTCACCTCTATTTTTTCTCTCTGTATACACACACACACACACACACACACACACACACACACACACACACACACACACACACACACACACACACACACACACACACACACACACACACACACACATATGCCAATAAATCTCATAGTGTGGCAAAACCCTAGGGAAATTAGAGCAAATCAGTCAGCCTTCACACCTATGCTTCAACACAACCTAAATCATCACTCCTATTACTGTCTTTACTGTTACTATTACTGGCTTACATTCTCCTTCAAACCTGCACACGCAATCAGATTTACCCTGCGCAAGCCTCTAATTCAATAACTCTGCCTCATTTCAGTTTGCCTTAGATTACATCCATAGAGACAAACAGAAGGAGACCCATACAGTGTGCAGTATTGTGTGGCAGGGCTTTAGGGTTGAGTTGACAACCACAACTGCAGTCAGTGGGCTGCAGCTGCTATAATACAAATGTACATTACCATGGGATAAGAAAAAATTGATATCAGTGTGAGAAAAGCTGAACAGTTATTTTTCCTGCCCACCCCCCTCAGTCTTTGCTGATACACAGGAGAAGTTGTGTTCAATGAAATGCAGTGGTCTGGTAATGCAGCTTATGTTGACAGAGCATCTTATCTAACTGCTCTTTACTCATACACTTTCACATATTACAGTTTCCACTTATATCAGACACACAGAACAACAAAAGGCAATTATACTGTACATAAAAACATATATACAGTACACACACACATATACACTCACCTAAAGGATTATTAGGAACACCATACTATACTGTGTTTGACCCCCTTTCGCCTTTAGAACTGCCTTAGTTCTACGTGGCATTGATTCAACAAGGTGCTGAAAGCATTCTTTAGAAATGTTGGCCCATATTGATAGGATAGCATCTTGCAGTTGATGGAGATTTGTGGGATTCACATCCAGGGCACGAAGCTCCCGTTCCACCACATCCCAAAGATGCTCTATTGGGTTGAGATCTTGTGACTGTGGGGGCCTTTTTAGTACAGTGAACTCATTGTCATGTTCAAGAAACCAATTTGAAATGATTCGAGCTTTGTGACATGGTGCATTATCCTGCTGGAAGTAGCCATCAGAGGATGGGTACATGGTGGCCATAAAGGGATGGACATGGTCAGAAACAATGCTCAGGTAGGCCGTGGCATTTAAATGCCCAATTGGCACTAAGGGGCCTAAAGTGTGCCAAGAAAACATTCCCCACACCATTACACCACCACCACCAGCCTGCAAAGTGGTCACAAGGCATGATGCATCCATGTTCTCATTCTGTTTACGCCAAATTCTGACTCTACCATCTGAATGTCTCAACAGAAATCGAGACTCATCAGACCAGGCAACATTTTCCAGTTTTCAACGGTCCAATTTTGGTGAGCTCTTGCAAATTGTAGCCTCTTTTTCCTATTTGTAGTGGAGATGAGTGGGACCCGGTGGGGTCTTCTGCTGTTGTAGCCCATCCGCCTCAAGGTTGTGCGTGTTGTGGCTTTATAAATGCTTTGCTGCATACCTCGGTTGTAACGAGTGGTTATTTCAGTCAAAGTTGCTCTTCTATCAGCTTGAAACAGTCGGCCCATTATCCTCTGACCTCTAGCATCAACCAGGCATTTTCGCCCTCAGGACTGCCACATACTGGATGTTTTTCCCTTTTTACACCATTCTTTGTAAACCCTAGAAATGGTTGTGCGTGAAAATCCCAGTAACTGAGCAGATTGTGAAATACTCAGACCGGCCCGCCTGGCACCAACAACCATGCCACGCTCAAAATTGTTTAAATCACCTTTCTTTCCCATTCTGACATTCAGTTTGGAGTTCAGGAGATTGTCTTGACCAGGACCACACCCCTAAATGCATTGAAGCAACTGCCATGTGATTGGTTGATTAGATAATTGCATTAATGAGAAATTTAACAGGTGTTCCTAATAATCCTTTAGGTGAGTGTATATATATACACTCACCGGCCACTTTATTAGGTACCCCATGCTAGTAACGGGTTGGACCCCCTTTTGCCTTCAGAACTGCCTCAATTCTTCGTGGCATAGATTCAACAAGGTGCTGGAAGCATTCCTCAGGGAGTTTGGTCCATATTGACATGATGGCATCACACAGTTGCCGCAGATTTGTCGGCTGCACATCCATGATGCGAATCTCCCGTTCCACCACATCCCAAAGATGCTCTATTGGATTGAGATCTGGTGACTGTGGAGGCCATTTGAGTACAGCGAACTCATTGTCATGTTCAAGAAACCAGTCTGAGATGATTCCAGCTTTATGACATGGCGCATTATCCTGCTGAAAGTAGCCATCAGAAGTTGGGTACATTGTGGTCATAATGGGATGGACATGGTCAGCAACAATACTCAGGTAGGCTGTGGCGTTGCAACGATGCTCAATTGGTACCAAGGGGCCCAAAGAGTGCCAAGAAAATATTCCCCACACCATGACACCACCACCACCAGCCTGAACCGTTGATACAAGGCAGGATGGATCCATGCTTTCATGTTGTAGACGCCAAATTCTGACCCTACCATCCGAATGTCGCAGCAGAAATCGAGACTCATCAGACCAGGCAACGTTTTTCCAATCTTCTATTGTCCAATTTCGATGAGCTTGTGCAAATTGTAGCCTCAGTTTCCTGTTCTTAGCTGAAAGGAGTGGCACCCGGTGTGGTCTTCTGCTGCTGTAGCCCATCTGCCTCAAAGTTCGACGTACTGTGCGTTCAGAGATGCTCTTCTGCCCACCTTGGTTGTAACGGGTGGTTATTTGAGTCACTGTTGCCCTTCTATCAGCTCGAACCAGTCTGGCCATTCTCCTCTGACCTCTGGCATCAACAAGGCATTTCCGCCCACAGAACTGCCGCTCACTGGATGTTTTTTCTTTTTCGGACCATTCTCTGTAAACCCTAGAGATGGTTGTGCGTGAAAATCCCAGTAGATTAGCAGTTTCTGAAATACTCAGACCAGCCCTTCTGGCACCAACAATCATGCCACGTTCAAAGTCACTCAAATCACCTTTCTTCTCCATACTGATGCTCGGTTTGAACTGCAGGAGATTGTCTTGACCATGTCTACATGCCTAAATGCACTGAGTTGCTGCCATGTGATTGGCTGCTTAGAAATGAAGTGTTAAGGAGCAGTTGGACAGGTGTACCTAATAAAGTGGCCGGTGAGTGTATATATATATATATACACTACCGGTCAAAAGTTTTAGATCAGTAAGATTTTTTATGTTTTTAAATGAAGTCTCTTCTGCTCACCAAGGCTGTAATTATTTGATAAAAAAAAAAAAAAAAACAGTAATATTGTGAAATATTATTACAATTTAAAACAGCGGTTTTCTATGTGAATATATAGTGAAGTGTAATTTATTCCTGTGATCAAAGCTGAATTTACAGCATCATTACTCCAGTCTTCAGTGTCACATGATCCTACAGAAATTATTATAATATGATGCTCAAGAAACATTTATGATTATTATCCATGTTGAAAACAGTTTTTTACATTTTTATTTCAGGATTCTTTGATGAATAGAAAGTTCAAAAGAACAGAACTGATCTGAAATGGAAAGCTTTTGTAACATTAATCACTACCATTCAAAAGTTTGGGGTCAGTAAGAATTAATTTTTTATTTTTGGGGGAAAGAAATTAGAAAATACTTTTATTCATCAAGGATGAGTTAAATTGATCCAAAGTTACAGTAAAGATATTTATAATGTTAGAAAAGATTATATTTTAAATAAATGCTGTTCTTTTGAACTTTCTATTCATCATAGAATTTTGGGGGGAAAAATGGTACACGACTGTTTTCAACATTGAAAATAATAATTTATGTTTTTTGAGCATAAAATCAGCATATTAGAATGATTTCTGAAGGATCATGTGACACTGAAAACTGGAGTAATGATGTTGAAAATTTTTGACCGGTAGTATTTATATATATATATATATGTTTAATATAATATATAATATAACATTTTACTATATTTATATAAATATGGAAAACCACAGTGTGTGTGTGTGCAAGACACACAGAGCAACAAAAGCCATAAAGTAAGACGCAAATAAATACAAATATGAGCATTTACATTTTTAAATAAATGTATAAAATAAATACAATATTATACATTATTATATTAGCCCATATTATATATGCACCAGCAGGGACAATCCGAAGAAGCAATAGAGCAAGCAGAACATGAATTCCCTGGTTTGAACAAACATTGTATCATGATTCCTGTCTTGTGTTCTTCTTGTCTTGTGTGGACTTTTGTTATTTCCTGTTCTGTGCCATGTTTTGTAGTCCTTTGTAGTTTTTCTTGTTTATTATTATACTCTCCAGGTGTTTCTAATTAGCCCCGCCCCCTTGTTATTGTGTTCAGCTTGTTTGCCTGCGTATTTAAACCTCTGTGCTTCAGTTGTTGTTTGTCGGTCATTGTTGTTGCTTGTAGCTGTTTGCTGTTCCTTGTTCCTGTCCTGAGTTCCATGTTCCGAGTTCCATGTTCCGAGTTCCATGTTCTGTTGTTTGCCCAGGATTACCTGTTTACTTTATTAAAGTAGTGCTTGCATGTGGATTCTCTCTCCGCGTCGTCCTTTTCTCATCGTTACAGATTTTCATGTCTAGCCAATTTGGCCCACTCAAACAAACATATGGTAGGGAAATTACACACTTGGGGCCCTATTTTAACAATCTGAGATGAAAGTATCAAGCGCGAAGCGCAAGTAACTTTGTGGGTGGGTCTTGGGCGCTGTTGCTATTTTACCGGCAGGATAAATGACTCTTGCGCCCGACGCAAGTTTAAAAGGGGTTGGTCTGAAGTAGCTTCATTATTCATAGGTGTGGTTTGGGCGTAACGTGAAATAAACCAATCAGAGCGTCATATCACATTCCCTTTAAGAGCATGATGAAGGAGGTGCGCTTGTTGCATGGCGCAATACTATTATAACGGCGCATTTACCAGGCGCGCTTCAGAATCGGTTCACAGCCGAGGAGATCGATGTTCTCGTCAGGGCCGTAAAAGAAAGAGAAGTGACAGTGGGGATGGGACAAACCCACACAAATTAGCTTCGGTTATACATGCATATAATAATTTGGGTAAATATGTAAGCTTTATGCCTATTTTTCCCATCATCATGGACACAACAATGATTTCCCTCGTGTTTTAATATTTTTCCTTATAATAATGTATCATTTGCAAAAAGGAAAATGTATGCGCATTGTTCACACTCTGTATTATGACCAAGCATGCGCGCTTAAAATAGCATCTGAATGTACGCTCAACACGCCACTGACTTTAGACTAGGTTTTTTCTGGTCAGTGGCGCAATTGTTTTCTGGAACTGCAAAATAGCACCAAGGATTGTTTGCGCCGGAACACGCCTCCTTTTTTGCACTGAACCGCCCCGGGGAGCGCAAGTTCATTCTGTAGTTTGCCGGCGTGCGTCTGTGGAGGAAAAAGCCCACTTTGCGCGGGTGTAAAATACGAATGATACATGCGTCAGTGTACAAAGTAATTTGCGCCGGGTGCAAGATAGGGCCCTTAACCTTTAAATAACAACAATAAAAATGACGGTAAAAATTAATACTAATAAGGATGAGCAATAATATTATACAAGTTTGGTGAGATAAAGACACAAGATCGGATCAAGCCCCCCATCTCTGTCTTGTTTTCTCTCTCAACACATATCTATTTACACTCATAACCCCTCAGCTGGGCTGTTTGCCACTTCACTTGATGAATTCTATTCACTTCTGTTCAACAGTTATCTCTTCTCATCCTAGGTCACCATTCATTGTCCAAGTCTTTGTGGATGTGTGTGGTGCATTTTATGTATGTAATCATATCTATACAGAAATGAGCTTATTGGAGCAAAAACAACACACAGCGTACCCTGGCACACGCACGCACACACACACACACACACACACACACATGCCTCAGGGGTCGCCACAGGGAAGAGTGAAATTAACATAATCCATCCTATTCACGCTGACACTTTCCTCTTTGTTTGGGGTAAATGAACTCTAACCCCTTGATACCATGACTGTAAAACATCCACATACACACAGTCCTGCTTCACAAAGAACAATCAGATATTAAACTTTCACTAAACTGGGGGAAAGCAGCAATGAGTGTGATACCAGTGATAGACTGTAGACATATCAACCAGAACAATTGAGTCATTGTTATTTGGCTAAATTGAGAGTATCAGCTTATAAATTTGCCTGCTTCAACAAAGGGTCAACGTTTATTCAAGTGTTCTATTAGTATACTTCTTTTCATCTAAAAATAAGAAAGCATTCTTTCAGTCTACATTTTATATACTTCTCAAAAATATACTTTATGTACTTCTCAGAAATATACTTAAAATTACACTTAGGTGTAGGCTACTTGACTTATACTGAGAGAAAAGTCCAAGTATATTTGGCCTGTACTTGTACTCAATCTTTTGATCGAGATATACTTAAAAGTATAATTAAGTATTCAAAGTATACTTGGCTTGTAGTTGTGTTAACTCTTTTGATCAAGTGGCCTATTAAATATACTTTTTTTACATCGTTTTTCATATAGTCTTATGAAACATACATTGTTTATTGATTATTGATTATAATATTGATATAAAACAGATATGTTTCTAATTCTGCGTATCTGAATTTTTATGTAGGCTAGTCCACTGGTAGTGCACATAGGAATTTACTTTAATTCTACTTTACTTTTTCCATTGACTGATTTTTCCATCTATCCATGTTTTCACTGTTATATGGTAGGGGGCGCTATGACACATCTTCTAGTACAGAATCTCCGGATCAAAACACAGGAGAAGAAGAATCTGAAACAAGTGAAAGAAGATTGCTCACTCAAATGTAAAATAACGTGATCATCAAACATTAAACAGCGTGCAAATCAAACCTGCTTAATGTTTCCAAATGAAATGTAACCAGAGCCCGTCTACGGAGAGCCTGGCCACTCCCTATTATAGGCAGGTTTTTTCTAAAAAACTTTTTCCCAAATTTGTATAAACTTTCTTTATATACCAATACATAATTAAAATGTAAGTACTCTGAAAAAGAGAGTATAAAAATCGAGAGTCTGTAGTCCTCTCAGGGCTGCAATAAACACAGCTAATTAATCCATTCACTCCCAACCCTTCCCTTCTGGGCTCCTTCCAAAGCCACGCCCCCAAAACACATGAACACGCGATACTGACCGCTCCGCTCACTCGCTCAACTAACATGGCTGTTAGTACTCACTATCAAGCTAGCATATCGATACTGGTAAAGTTTAAAATATATTGAGTTTGATTCAGTAACGAGCTAGTAACATAAGGAAAAGCTAAAAACAGGTTGCATTGATACATGTTTTCCCATTACCATCAGTTACACTGTGATGAAGGTGAATTTCGTGTAAGATTCATAACATATACAGTGTTTTGCATGTAAGAGCTTCCACGATGAAAGCACTGTTGGCTCTCTCTGATGAGGACTACACTCCGGAGACAAGTACCGCATCGTCGGCTCAACTGTTGATTTTCTTTGCCTTGTTTGCCTTCACTGATGGTATATGCAGGTACTGGGAATTTTGACTGTTCTTTCTCTGCCATAATTGTGATTCTTCCTAGCTTCCGTGCATCTTCCCCCTCCTCAAGTCAAACGGGTGCGCGCATGTGGCCAGCTCCTGTAGCAGCAGGGGTGGTAGCCATGGTAGCGAGGGAGAGTGACAGTCGCCCAGCCAATCATTTCATTCTGAATGGAAATAAGTAGCTGTGTTTATTGCAGCCCTGAGAAGACTACAGACACTCGATTTTTATACTCTCCTTTTCAGAGTACTTACATTTTAATTATTTATTGGTATATAAAGACAGTTTAAACAAATTTGGGAAAACGTTTTTTTAGAAAAAACCTGCCTACCCTGCCTTTAAGTCCTATTGTATTGTACCGAATTTTGGTTGTAGTTCCACCAGAGTTCCACTGGGGGGCGATCGCCCATGAGTGCAAAATGAATGGGAGTCTATGGAACTAGACGGCTAAATTTGTCTCTTTCACCCGATTGCCATTGAGAAATCTCAGATTTGACTGTAGGTTTTGCAAGTTCAACATGGGTTATAGGTCGAAAGTTGAATGAACGAGTCTTTATGTCCTTTCAATTTCTTACAGGTTGAGTTGTTGTTGCCCATAACATGCTAGCATTCTGCTGACGAATGCTGACTGGTCAGTGAAGGACTGATTACGACCAGAGATTCCGCTTGATGGCATCGTGGCATCCGAAGCGGGACCAGAATGTTAAAGGAACACTCCGACTTTTTGGGACTTTAGCCTATTCACCTTATCCCCCAGAGTTAGATAAGTCCATACATACCTTTTTCATCTCCGTGCGTGCTATAAGTCTGTTTGACGCACCCACCGCTAGCCTAGCTTAGCACAAAGACTGGATGTAAATGGTTACAGCTAGCATACTAATCCAAATAAGTGACAAAATAACGCAAACATTTTCCTATTTACATGTTGTGATTTGTATAGTCACAGAGTGTACAAAAAACAAAGTCACATGAGACACAGACATATTTTAACCGTATAAATACTGGGAACTATATTCTCTGAAGGCGAAGCACTGCTACTTGGGCGGAGTGATAACCGCAGCACCTGAGACGCGCTCTCTGCTCCTCACCACGGCGCGTCTCAGGTGCTGCGGTTATCACTCCGCCCAAGTAGCAGTGCTAGGTATGTATGGACATATCTAACTCTGGGGGATAAGGTGAATAGGCTAAAGTCCCAAAAAGTCGGAGTGTTCCTTTAACACTAGTAAGTACTTTAACCTGAAACGCCTAGATTGTAGTCCTGATTTTTCTTCCAGGAACGAACACTTCACAATCATGTTTATGGTAAAGAGCGTGACCAAAACACGCTTGAAGTGGTTGACCACTATTGTAATGGAAAACGTTCAGTCTCTAAGGAAAAAATCAAATCGATGAACTGCAAGCCACTTTACATGTTCATCGTGCATAAATAGATGCCTGGATTTTGGCCTTTACAGAGACCTGTCTGAAAGCTCGGAAAAATGATTCTGTTTTAACTATTAATGGCTTTGGGAGTCAAGGAGGCGGCGTTTGTCTATACATCAATAAAAAAGCGGTGCAATTCAGTAATCATAAGAAAAACCCTGTGCAACTGAACTGTTTTCTGTATCGTTACGACCATTTTGCTTTCCTTGAGAATTCCCTCAAGTTTTTGTTACGGTGGTGCATTTTTAACACCCTAAAGCAAATGAAGCGAAGGAGACTGTTTAACGTATTGTTTCAAAAAATTTATTTTATCATGGATTTTATCATGGGGGATTTTAACCACTGCTCTGAAACACACTGCAACATTTTCAACAGTGCAACATGGTTTAACAAGACTTTGGATTTGCGTTATGGTTCCGTCAGAGATGCAGACAAGTCCATTAGTAATCCACCCTTGGGACTGTTTTTAATTAGGCTACAGTGTTTTAAATAAAAAAAAAATGTAAAAACAAATCTATCAGGAAATGCAGATTCATCTTTAGCTTTGCAAGGATGTTGAGACCGCACAAACTGGGAGGTTTTTGAAAACTCATGTTCTGATATTGATAAATGAACAGATGTTGTAAGCTGTTACATACATTTTTGAAAGGATGCTTATACCTCAAAAAAACTGTATGAACATTTGCTAATACAAAGAGATAACTTAATGAAGTCCCTTATGATTGAAAGAAATAAGCCATTTCATGTAGGTGACTTGGAAAGGAAGCATGATTTGCAAAAACAAATAAAGTTTGAAATTAGAAGGGCCAAGAAAAGAATAGGAGAAAGTAGAGGGAACTAAGAAGAAATAGACTTGGCTCTGCCAGATAGAGTAAGCATACTGTATCTGGACATAAGAGTAATGCCCCCATAAATTTGGTTTGTTATCAATCCGGTATAGAGTTGGTACAAGAATTGAATAATTTCTAAACTAGATTTGATGTGCAGGATTTTACTAGTGAAATGAATGTGCTTAGGAATTATACTTTATTTTCAGAAAATTCCTAAATTGCAGAATTGAGGCCATATCCCAGACAGCAACATAGTGTCGGCCCAGATCCGGCCCACATCTAGGCCGTGTGGAATCCACACTTATGTTGCTGTCTGGGATAGTTGTGCCGGAAGACAAGTTATCCCAAGGCTCTAGATGATTTTAGACCTGTTGCTCTGACAGCATTGCCTCATCCTCCCTGTTTAATATGATTATGAAACATATGGAGGGAAGTAAATCCCATGTTAGATTGCTCTTTGTAGATTTTTTTTCAGCTTTTAATACTATTTAGCCTCACGTTATAATAAAGAAACTGATTTCAGAGTTCAATTAGAATTTTAGAAAGTGGAGGGGTTATCGGATTTTTTTAAATGATAGAACGCAGAGAGTCAGGGTAAACAACACAGGTTCTCCTTCTCACCCTTACTCTACATTTTATATAATGATTGTGTTCACTCACACACAAATAGGTTAATATTAAAATTAGCTGATGTCACTGTTATTGTTAGTTGAATTGTTATGTTCCAGTGGTGAATAATTTTACGACAAGGTGTGACAGAGCCTTTTTGCAAGTAGACGTAAAAAACACCAGATGTGGTCATTGATTTTAGACCTAGTCCTTTGGCTTCTCAACCAACTAGAGTGAAAGGTCGAATGGGCTAGCAGTTACAAGTGTCTTGGGCTTATCATTGATAAGTTGCGTTTCGATACTCATGTTGAAGCATTTTGCAAAGAAAGGCCAGCAATGGTACACTGTCTTCGGAGGATCTTTTGACCATGTATTATAAATCTTACATTGAATCTGTACTTTGCCTCTCTATATGCTGTTGGTATGGAAATAGAAATGTTAAATATCGAAACACATTGAATGGCATTGTCAACCAAGGCAGTAAGATTATTGGCATTAAGCAGACCGGGTTTTCAAATAGCTTTGAACGGTTTGTCTTACAGAAAGCTAAAGCTAATTCTTGTACTCATCCACTGGTCCATGAATTTAAAATCCTTCCTTATACGTTATAGTATGCCTAAACTTAAACGCAATTGGTATATGCATTCTTGTATTCCCCCTGCCCTGCTGAGCTTTTAAACTTGAAAGATGTTAGAATATTGTTGCTGTTTATGTTTTGTTTGTGTGTTTTGTATGATGTGGTTACAAATTTTATGCTGAACTTGAACAATCACAACACACTGGTCCAGCCGACCAATCAGAGTACAAGTGCTTTTCAGAAGGAGGGGCTTCTTGGAGACCAGACCAGAACTAAAAAGAGCGTTACTGGCAGACTGGGAAGAGAGGTGCTGCAACGATGTAATATATGGGGAAAATAATGCTTTTTATTTAAGCATGAAGACCTATTCTAGTAGACCCCGAAAACAAAAGCAAGACTTTGTAAAGGGGCATAATATGGCCACTTTAAGTTTTGTGAACATCTCTTCTGCTAAAATTAAATTGTATTACATAAAGGCCTGCATGTGGTCACCGAAAAGCTCATATCGACATCTAGCTCGTGAGAAGTGAGACCCCTCTTTCTGCCGGCAATACTGTGTCCTTGCGCAAAGCTCTTCTGATATTAACACTGCACTCTGGGTATTGTATGATGCTCTGGATTGGAAAACATCTGTCAAATGAGAATAAAGGAAACTCAGCTCTTTTTCTGGAAACCTACACTGTGCTGAAACAGGCATTTCTGTTTGATTGGTTTTGAGATTTGGGAATATAGCACAACCCCACGCACCTCCCCCTCCCCCTGCATTTTTATAAATAAATAAAAAACAATAGATAAACAATACATTTCCTGATAACAGTAAAATCATTATTTTGTGAAATATGATTACAATTTTAAATGACTGGTTTTGATTTAATGTATTTTAAAGGCGAATTTTAGGCAACATTACATATGATCATTCAGAAATCCTTCTGATATTAAAATAGTGCTGCTTAATCATTTTGTGGAAACCATGATACATTTTTTCAGAACTCTTTTAATGAATAGAAAGTTCAAAAGAACAGCATTTATTTTAAATAGAAATCTTATTGTAACATTTTAAGTCTTTACTTGCACTTTTGATCAATTTAATACATCCTTGTTTAATAAAAGTATTCATTTATTTAAAAAAAATCTTACTGACCCCTGTCATGGACAGCTGTGGTCTATTCCTTCATTATTTCTTCATTAAGCAGGTAAAATGTCTGCAGTTGATACTAAGTGCATGTGGCATTTGCAATTGAAAACTGTTGCTGTGAACCCACATCATGCGGTCACAGAAGCTCTCCATGCAAGTGAATCAGGCCATCGTTGGGCTTCATAAACAAATCCAATCCATAGCAGAAACATTAGGTTTGGAACATTCTGAAAAAATAAGAACACACTGCTGAGCTCAGCAACATAAAAAGGCCAGGACGTCCAAGAAAGACAACAGTGGTGAATGATCACAGGATCCTCTCCATGGTACAGAAAAACCCCAGCCAAGAGAAGAATACTCTTCAGGAGGTATGAGGCAAAGTCTACAATTAGGGGAAGACTTCAAGAGAGCATATAGAGGGTTCACCACAAGGTGCAAACCATAAGCCTCAAGAAAAGAAGGCAAGGCAAGTTTATTTATATAGCACATTTCATACACAATGGTAATTCAAAGTGCTTTACATAGAAGAAATGAAAATAAAAGAAATAAGAATAATTAAAACAGTTTAGAATAAAGAAATTAAAATAATCAACAGTGGAGGCGGTTTGATGGCATGTGCATGCATGGCTTATAGTGGCACTGGGTCACTGGTGTTTACTGATGACATAATAGCCGAGTCAATCACCTGATCTCAACCCAATCGAGGATGCATCTCACATGGAGGAGAGACCCAACAAACAGCAACTGAAGACAGCTGCAGTACAGGCCTGCCAGAGCATTAAAAAGGAGGAAACATATTTATGATTATATGCATCTGTCCGATTACATGAAAATAGGGGAACTGTGTATAAATTCCTAAATGTGTCACAATATATATATAAATGTGTGTGTTTGTGTAAATAACTATTTTTGTTTTTAAAAGAAGTCTCTTATGCTCATCAAGCCTACATATATTTGATCAAAAATACTGTAATATTGTGAAATATTATTACACTTTTAATATACTCTAAAATATAGCTTATTTGCATCACAGAAATAACTTATTTCTGTGATGCAAAGTTGAATTTTCAGCATTAATCCAGTCTTCAGTGTCACATGATCCTTTAGAAATAATTTGAATATGCTGATTTGATACTCAGTTATTAGCAATGTTGAAAACAGTTGTGCTGCTTAATAATTATTTAGAACCTGTAATACTTTTTTAAGGATTCGTTGATGAATAAAAAAAAAATAAAAAAACAGCATTTATTTAAAATATATTTTTTGACAATATAAATATTTACTAACACTTTTCATTTCATATTCAGCTGATCCTTGCTGAATAAAAGTATTCATTTCTTAAAAAAAAAATAAAAAAAAACTATTGGGGAAATTACTGACCCCAAATTTTTAACAGTATTGTATGTTACAA
Organism: Semotilus atromaculatus; assembly: GCA_031834385.1. Lineage (NCBI taxonomy): Eukaryota > Metazoa > Chordata > Actinopteri > Cypriniformes > Leuciscidae > Semotilus > Semotilus atromaculatus. The sequence goes on along the minus strand of JAULUF010000050.1, from coordinate 1,810,067 downwards.
AAGAATCATATATTATATATTTTTAAAATCTGTTCTTCAACATTCAGCATATTAGACTGATTTCTGAATAATCATTTGACACTGAAGACTGGAGTTAATGGCTGATGAAAATTCAGCTTTGCATCAGAGAAACAAATTATATTTTAAAGGGGTGGTAAAACGATTTCACTTTTCTAACTTTAACTAGTGTGAAATGTTGCTGTTTGAGCATAAACAACATCTGCAAAGTTACAATGCTCAAAGTTCAAAGCATTCCTCCCGGGTTAGTGACATCACCAACCCCAAAAATGTACATAAACCCCGCCCCTGGGAACACGCGGTCCATGTTGAGAAGAGGAAGAGTTGGACATTTGTGAGTCAGCTCAAACTATACGAGCGATTTATAGATTATCGTGACAGAATATGCTAATTGAAGATAGTTAACTCCACATCAGCAACATAAATTCATCAACTAACCATTCAGAAACGTCCTGTTGCATTCTACATGTTGTCACTTCTTCTTGAGTCTCTCCATCTTCTTCTTTGTCAGACTCCGTTTTAACATTAAAGGCAGAACAGTTTATGTCATTAGTGTGTCTGCGTAATAGCAGCTGCTAATTAACACACACACACACACACACACACACACACACACACACACACACACACGAGCTTGAAACCCCGCCCTCTAAAGCAGTGCATTTGCATCCAGGCACAAAACGGTGCGTTTTTTGCTAACCCTCAGAAAATTACAACTTTAACATGCTATATTATACAAATATCTGTGGAGTATTTTGTGCTAAAACTTCACACACACACACACACACACACACACACACACACACTCTGGGGACATCAGAGATTTATTTTACATCTTGTGAAAAGGGCATTTTAGCACCCCTTTAAAGTATATTAATAATTAATAGAAACCCATGTGCAGCCTTGAGCATAAGAAACTTCTTTCAAAAACATTAAACATAGTAATGTTTTAAACTTGGGCTTGTGCTTGTGTGTGTGTGTTTTATAGGCTATATAATGTATATCCTCCCGGTTTTTTTTTTTAAATAAATGTATCCTTCTGTTTTTGTCAGGATTTATGATTAATAATAATCAAAAATCCTGACAAAAACTGCAGGATACCTTTTCATCTCGACCCTTATTATTCCTGAGAATATTTGAATGCAAACTCTGCCCCCTAGCGACACATACCGTTTAGTGCAATTGTTCAAACAGGCAGGCCTATGTAGATTCACTTTTCACAAGCATTCATGTAACGTTTTCAAAGATCATTCTAAGCATTTTTAAATCACCTCTATCTGAAATACATAACTTTAGGTTATTGTTAAGACAGACATTTTTTTATAGCAGTCACATAGCAAACATATTATTTATTCATTTTTAAAAGCAAATTCACAAAATATTTTTAAAAAAAGGTTTTTTTTTTGTTGAACATTTTCATTGTCTTCTCAGGGACTGAAGATTTTTCTCCTTCAGTCAAAAAAAAATAAAATAAAAATGTTTCCCGCAATCTCACTTCTATTTGTTGAGGGCTAATTCAGTCTGAGCTACTCACACAAACTGTTTCACAAAGGCTTAAGGCTGAGAATAATTCTTGCATAATTGCATGACCATATGCAAGTCATGACGGCAATGTGAGACATCATAGTCCATTTATGTGGAGAAGTTGCATAAGCTGATGCTCTGTATGATCTCTATACAGTAGGCTATAGCCTAAATGGTCAAAATCAAACGTCATTTCACGATTGTGACATCTGTCTGATGTCGTACTGCAGTTTCAGGCCACATGCGTCATGTCATTTCTTATAATTATATTAAAGGCCATTCTCATACAAATCTTATTTCATAGTTATAAGTAAAATACTAAGCAAAAAGTTATGTTTTAACAGTGAGCAAGACAGTTAAAAGTGTAAAGAACAATCTATAAGTGCTGAAATGGCGCCACCTATCTTTCTAAAAACAAAGCCTTGCGAGTAAAGTTAGCACGGATACATGGAAGCACTGGTTACGGATTATTAGTGGTGTTTGCTAACGCAAAATGTACTATTATTAAGCCTCATACTTAGTTGTTAGCGATCTGAACAAACCCCTATGCCTAAATAACCTATAGACCAAAGGAACTTGGAGGTGAGCTCTTTGAGTAAGCAACTATATAGCAATGCAATAAAAACAAACAAACAAAAAAAAAACGTAGAAACCACACATCCTGACAAGCACTAGCTACTGTTTTAGAGAATATAGAAATATTTTGAAATTCCTTGGTAACTAAGTCTAATGGCCTTAAAACTGCAGATTTCTTATTAAAACCATGAGAAATAAATGTATAAAGAATGTACACGGAAAAATAGTTTTTATTACTCAGTATTTTTGTCTTGTTTTTCAGTACAAATATCTAAACATTTTCTCAAGAAGCAAAATTACATAAGATATTAGGTCTTGTCTTCTGGAAAAAAAAAAAGTATTAAAATTGAGTGTTTTATACTTAAAACAAGGTAAAGTATCTGCCAACTGGGTAGGAAAAATCATTTTCCCTTTGAATTAAGTTTATTTTTCTTACCCTATTGGCAGATACTTTACCTTGTTTTAAGCATAAACTCGCTTAATTTTGATACATTTCTTCAGAAAGCAAAAAGACTGATCATTGGCTTCTCAAGTAAATATATCTTGATTTAAGAATGTTTAGATACTTGTGCTGGAAAACAATACTAAGAACATTTTTTTGCAGCGTAACAGCAACAATCCATACAACTTTACCCATTTGTAATAATAATTTGGCTTGATTTCTTTGGCAAACTTATCCACAGCACTAAAACACTCTTAAATAAGCCATCTGTGCAAATATCCAGCAGGGAGCAGTAACGTAAGTCCCCTTTCAGTCTCCAACACTTCCCGTAACTCACCTAAAGTCCCTCTCTCTTGAAGCCCAACCTTTTGCTGTCTCCTCATCTCCATCTTCTCCTCCCTTATCCCTTTTTGAAGAACCCATTCAAACCTTCCCTATTCTCTCTCTCTCTAATGCATTGCCCTCTTCGCTCCCGTGTTCTGATTGGCTCCAGATCTACTCCACTCGCTGACTCGACATTCCACAGCTGGCCACAGCACCGTTTCACCTCGAGGCCTTGCCAAGAGTCGAGGGGGAAAAAAGGAAAGCAAGAAAACAGGGACAAGTTAAGAACTAGAAAGAAGACCTAGAGAAAGTGAAGAAAGAAGTACAAAGTTTAAGTTTCATTCCATGTACTGTTTGGATTCAGCTTTTACATGAGCTCATCACACCGGCTGAGATCAAGCAAACCCTTACAGTGAGATCAGGCTTCCTATTGGGCAGCTCTGCGTTCAGCGTGTGATTAGAGAGAGACACTGCAGTGCTTGTCACAGGCTCATTCACATGCACTTTCATCTGTCTATTTCTGTCCGCAGTTCTTTCTTTTTTTTTGGTTCTGCACCACTGAACTTCAAACATACCATCGTTTCATTTGACGTGTAATTATTATGATTATCATTTTCAGACGGATCAGCGAGGGACCTGGATTCTGACCCAGAGATAATCAAATTCAGCTGCACAAATTTTGAAAAAGAGCAATAAAAAAATGGCACAACAAATAACTTCAAAAGTCACAGTCTAAAAAAGAAATACTGTTGTGGCGTTACCTTGTAGTTTGTGTGTGATTGTGCGCTCTCATAGTCTGTAAGTTCCACTCAATGTGATTTTTAGGGTGCACTGTTCCCTTTTGGCACTAAAGGATAAAACTATGACATGAAAAAATACACATATAAACGATTTCAACTACCGGATAAAGAAACAAAAAAACAAAAAAAATGCTATTTTCCACACTAGCCAATCCAAACAGCTCCTCTGAGATGGTGGAATTTGATTGGCTGACAGACTTAGATGGATTGACCTTAGGAGAAAAAAAGTTTCAGCTCTGTTGATTTTGGTTGATCATCTGCTGCGCTCTACACAGCTCTCAGTGTCTTTAAAAAAAAAGAACAAATATTTTTTCCTAAACGTAAATTCTCTCAGTCAGTTGCTGCGTTAGCAGAATTGTTTTCCTTGGTGTTTCGAATCAGTTTGAACAAATCCAGCATTATTCGCTCTGTTCGTTCAACTCCATGTCTGAAACGAGAATGTTTTTTTCTGCTTCTTCGGAGGGGGCGGAGTTAGTGCGGCTGTACCGAGCACTCTCATAGGCGCCCGTAGAGCCAAAGCTCCGCCTACGATACAGATAAATCCCACCCACCACCAGAGCGATCAGAACAAGCGCTGCCACCAGGACCTGAATTAATACATGGAGATGGTCGACCTCAGCTGGAAGAAATCAAAAAAAGAAAATAAGAAAATGACAAGCAACTTTAAGATTATTCATTCAATAGATTTTTGATAATGTTGTCACCATATTTTAGGTAAATGTGAGGTTTAAATATGATTATAACTTACGGTGAAATACAGGATCTATTGCGGCTCCTATTGGAAAAGGGAAATAAAAAAATAATAATAATAAAAAAAAAGGAAAATTGGCCTCAAGAATGTGAATCATTGTATTAGCATTTCTTACATTTCATTTATTCTTTCTTAGATATTTATTTTTTCCTTGAGGTCAACTTATTATCATTTTCAACATGTCTTGTTATATACTACTGTTTTTGGTTGGCGAGATATTGTACTGTTTTAGAAGTCTCTTATGTTCAACAAGGCTGCATGTATCTGATAAAAATACAGTAAAAACAGTAATATTGTGAAATATTATTACAATAAAGCAATTTATTATTTTAAAAAGCAATTTATTCATGTGAAGGTAAAACAGTCATTACTCCAGTCTTCAGTGTCACATGATCCTTCAGAAATCATTCTAATATGCTGATTTGATGCTCAAGAAACATCTTATTGTCAGTGTTAAAAATGTTAAAAATGTTAAAAAATTGAATTTTTTTTCAGGATTCTTAGTGAATAGAAAGTTCAAAAGAACTGTTTTTATAATATCATGAATGTCTTAACTCTCAGTTTTCATCATTTTAATGCATCCTTTAATGTATCATTACTTTTGCATGACCATTTATCACCATTTTTGATAAGTCCATTTTTTTGTGTGCGATTGATCGATTGATTGATTGATTGATTACTTTATTATCCCAATGGGGACATTTTTGTTGCTTGTGTTTCAACAAGTTCTTAAAGGGGATAGTTCATCAAAAAACTGAAAATTCTATCATTTTTTACTCATCCTCAAATCGTTTCAAACCAAGACATTCGTTCATCTTCAGAACACAAAAGATCTTTTTAATGAAATCTGAGAGCTCCAATGACAGCCTATTCAACTACCACTTTCAAGCCCCAGAAAGGTAGTAAAGACATCATTGCATGAGGGGGGAGTAATTAATGACAGAATTTTCAGACTTCTATGTACACGTACTTTTGGAGTCTGGGATGACACTTTGGTTACACATAGGAATGTTTTAATAAGTTTGTACTTTTGTGTAGCATTTTTCTATATGCAGATATATCATGTTTCCATATGCATGTGACAGTCAATACCTCGTGGTCGTTTACAGATGACTCCATGTGTGCGATTTTTACAGGACCCAGGCCTCCAGAGGCCCGTGTTACTCTGAACCCAGAAGCAACTGTTTGCGGACAGCATGCTCAGATTAGCGTCCTGCTGCTCCCAGTTACTGTAGTCCACTACTTCACTGTCGGACCACTCCAGACTGCCTTCTGTAGAATCAAAGACAAACATGGAGGTCTAAATAAAGGAGATCCAAATAAAGAAAACAAGTGTTAATTATTAACCATCCTTGCCTTTGGAGTTAAAGACCATTCCAAGCCAAGCGCCGTGGGCCTGTTGTTGAAAACTTTGCATGTGCTCCCACACAAAACCATTCTCGTTTTCATCTAATACTGACAACAGCTTAGCTCCCACTGAGAAAGAAAAAAACAAGATTATCGAAATTTTATTGTGTGATATGTTCCTGCGCTGTTCTTGTTGGCTTTTCCTGTGTGTGGACGTTACCTTTGCCACACGTGCGTATGGCCTCGTGTTTAAACTGTAGCTCGTGCAGGATGAACGAGTAGCAGTGATTTCTGAAAGGAACCCAGGACCAATTACCTACAGGATGTGGGCAAATACCTGGATACATCCACCTGTGGTCCATCCTTCTCTCTGACACAGAAACGGAACAAGCAAAATGCTATTAGAACACGCCTGCAAATGTTGTGCAAAAATAACACCACAGACACAGATCCAAACACACATTGGCTATGTCTGGAATGGAAAACCACCATACTGCACAGTAAACACCTGTGCTGTAAAAAATAAATAAATATTTTTTGGTCATTTAAAATAATGTTACAATATTAGATGAAAAACTCAAAGATTTAGTGCTAAAATTACTCAAACTAAAACTGAAATAAAAATGATAAAAGCAAATGACAAACTTAAACAAAAATTGACTGAAAATAATACAGTAATCAGGGGTGCACATAAATGCTGCGCATATTTGGTAAAAATAAACGATGCGCAGCAGAAAATGTGGAGGGAAGCACTTTTGTTTTGATCACCAACATTTTTGGGAACAGATGAGTTACTGGAGTAGGATTATCTCTGGTAAGAAAGCAATCATGACATTGTGTTCATTAGTGATGGGAAACTTTCATTAAATTGTGCCGAAAATCGGTCCAAAAAATGTAAACGGAATAAAAGGGAATCCAGAACAATTAAACCGGAATTAAAAAATAAAATGGAACATCATCTACCATGTTTGAGAGAAAAGAAGATAGTGAGGAGAGCAGTCAGGAGGAAAGTGATGGCGACAGCTTGTAGGACAAGTGTGCCGCGTAAAGTGTGAGTATCAAGCAGCATCTCCAGGAGCTCCCTTGAGAACCAGACCTAAAAAAGTTATGTGCACCCCGCTGAATATAATAGTATATATAAATAATACTACTAAAATAACTATTTTATACATTGAATATTGCTTGCTATAATTAAAAAAAAGTACAGAAAATCTGTTTCCCAATCAAAGAGTGAGCTAACTTTGGATGCATACTGCACATTTGGGTCAGTGTAGTAGGCTACTTCATCTGGTAATTCCATGCATTTACAAAATTTACATACTGTCCAAAGAATATTACAATAAAAAGTATAGCATGCCATTCTGAAATATACGGTAACATTTTCTTACCCGTGTTAATTTCACAGATGGCTGCATTTAATTTTGTATTACAAGCAGCCACAGTCCATTGGCCCTCAGTGGTCATGTGACCACATCCATACATATGATTGGGCTCTCCATCCCGCCAGTCACTAAAAGAGATCTCCTCTTCGCCCAACCATGTGTAGCTTCGCCCCTGGAAATACAATAAGCTTTTGCTGAAGCTCTGACATGTCAGGAGACGAGACGTACAACATGCACACGATGTCCCTCACCCCATCGTTGTGTAGTGCAATCCAGGCGGGTTTACGGAGAGTGCTGAGGAGGAGGGTGAGGTAGGCATGTTGCCGTGGGTCCCGTACTGCAGCCAGTGTTCCATTCATGGATTCACACACCTGTAGAGCTGCATGCCAGTCCAGACGCTTCTGCAAGATCCGGTACTGCACGCCATTGAATTCTAATGAGCCATCTAATGATGGGGGAAGAGGGTCCAGGCCAGGGGGCAAGGCAGGGTCTGGAAACACATGCACACAGGAAATATAACACAGCATGTATGCAATGCAAATGTGTGTGTGTCTGTGAATTTGAGATGTTCCTGTACCTTTATCCTTCATGCAGATGAAACCATGTTTCTCTAGGTCACACTTGCGAGATGCCCACATGCCCATCATCCGTTGAGGACTACCATGGAGAAGCACTACGCAGTTACCCTGATGGGACACATATTGATGGGTAAATTTCTAAGTTTACAAATGATAGATACGACAGACAGACAGACAGACAGATAGCTAGATAGACAGATATACAGATTGATTGATGGATTGATTGATTGATTCAGTCATAAAAAAACAATCCAGTACCGGGCTTTTCATTTGTCTGTTGTCCATTGGTTCTCCAGGGGCCCAGTTAGTGTAGCTAAGCAACCCAGGTTCAAACCACCTGAACTGAGCCTGAGATTCTGAAGTGAGCCCCACCCACACATGGAAACTGCTGTTGGGTAACAGAGTCAAAAGGAACGCTGATGAGAGAGAAAGAAATAGATCAAATTCGAGGTTAGCCTGTTTCCATTCACACAAGTTACTGCAACACAAAACAAATTGAAAACAGGGCCCTAAGCACCACAGATGTTGGGGCATGTTAGTCCCAAGATTCATAATAGTTTTCTTTATGATTCTTATACTTTCATAATTTTTTTTTTCCACATAACCTAGCTTCCCTTCTGTAGTGTGTGTGGGTTTGATTTACCCTGAACTCTGTGGTTTGGCACTGTCACTAGCGTGGCTCTATATGTCAGACACGTCTTGGAGGCAGCCTCCCAGGTGCTACGACTCGACAGCTCCTCTCCAAACACCTTATAACACTGTTGGGGTTATAAGGGAAAGGGAAAATGAGGGAAAGAAATAGAATGCAGATATTACTGATATGAGTTAATGTGCAATGTGAATATTCCTGTGAGAAAAGCCAGATTTGTATTTCCTTACATTCTAAAACACATCAAGAGAGTCAGCACACTCTACCAAAGAAGAAGTAATCAAATGTGAAATAAAAACAATATTTTACAGGAAAAAGGACTAAATGTTTTGGTCACATGTGGTGACTGTGTTAATGTCAAGCTTACAATGCTTAGTGCAGGAGCCATCTTAATTTAAGGAGTCACATGGTTACATAGATCACATGATCAACCAATATTATAAGCATCATGATTTAAATAGATAGTTTACATCAAATTAGAGAACAATAACTGTACTTAGGATTAACAAGAAGAGTTCCTGACTATTCTTACATTCTAAAGAAAAAATATATAATCAAAATGTAATATCTTGCTTCATCAGTGAAATTTTCTGACTGATCTGATTTTTATCCCTCTATCCCTGATTTTTACCCTACCATTAAAAAAAGAATCACTTTTCGTGATCTAATAAATTCCTGAACAGTTGCAGTTAAGTCAAAGCAATGATACATTTCTTAAAAAGTATAAAGTTTACATGTATTAAAAATAGATGAACCTAAAACCTCAAAAGGCTGAAATAAAAACAATGAATGCTAAACAGTTTTTTTTAAAACTACAGCGTAGCCTTGCAAGTGTAAAAGCAGACAGGTTATGGGCGTTTCTGACCTTGTGTAGAAAAGGACTCCAGCCCTGAGGGCAGCCGGCGGGTTTGAGAGGAGGAGCGGGTGTGGGAGGGATGGTACCCGTCACATTTACCCTCTTACACACGTACGGAAGATCGACGTGACACCTCTGGTCTGACCAGTCACCTGAGAAAGCATTAAAGCAATTCACTTAACTCACTGCTGTTGAATCACACATTATTCCCCAAAATAACCTGGACATTCAAAAGTGTTGCACATTAAGCCCATGGACCACTTTAAGTTTATTAAATTATAAAGGTTTTAAAATGTGCAGTCAAAGCCGGTGCAAGTCAAATCAAGGTAAAGATGACATATTTTCTGGTCAAACCTTTTGAGGCGGAGATTTGGACACATTTGGGCTCTTTGCTGATTGGTCGAGGCTGTCCTAGTCCCCAGGACACATAGTTGAGCACCGAATGATCGGACCACCTCAATCTCCCATCGTTCTTAAATGTGTGTAACCCAACCCACCACAGATCATTTTCTTTGCGGGACATCTATACACAGTGAAATATACAAATCTTGTTTGGTATAAAAGTATATATATATAAATAAACTTTCCATTCAAAATACCCACCCCAAAATGAAATTGTGTAAATTTACTCTCATGTCATTCCAGCTCCATATTACATTCACAATACAAATCACTGTTATCAGTCAACGCCCTGACATTCTGTCTCAGATTTAATTTTGAGTATCATATAAGAAAGAAAATAATGTAAGGTTGTAATGAAATGAAGGAAAAGATGACAGTATTTTCATTTTTGGGTGAATTATTCCTTCAATTATTTCCATCTAAGTCTAGATCACAATAGCTGTCATAAGGATACATCTTAGAGGAGAGTGTGTGTTTGTTTTATGTGTGCGTACCTTGCGTAAAGTGCTAACCAAAAACTGATTCTCCTTGGGAGAGTGCATGGAGACCAGAGAGGCGTCGAACCAGGAGCAGATCCTCTGAGCCTGGTCCCACGTAGAGCGATGTTCAAACATTTTATACTGGGCCTCCTCGAAGTCAACCCACTCTAAACCAGTGTCTACACAAAGACACACACTTATACTAATCTCACATTACTTAGATTCAAAATCATATTAAAGGTTGTATCAGTGATTTCAGGCCCAAAAATAAATGATCACATTCATCTAATCTTTCCTAACGATCCGCTAGCTGCCCGCCCCATAAGCATGCCGTCCAAAAAAAGGTCTCTGTAGGCAGCCTAGGCTCTGAGATCTGCACACAAAAACAAATGGGTACACCACCATTCAAAACCAAAATAAACAGTGTTTCAACCAATCACCGACAGGGGCGGGTGTTGTGAGGTTTTGAGCTCGTTCACGGCTGGACGTGAAGTCGGAGCAACACCCGCCCCTGTCGGTGATTGGTTGGAACACTGTTTGTTTTGGTTTTGAGTGGTGGTGTACCCATTTGTTTTTGTGTGCAGATTTCAGAGCCTAGGCTGCCTACAGAGACGCGTTTATTTGACAGCATGCTTATGGGGCGGGCAGCTTGTGGATCGTTAGGAAAGATTAGATGAATGTGATCATTTATTTTTGGGCCTGAAATCACTGATACAACCTTTAAGCTCACAAACAAGCTTGTTTCGATTATATTACTGTGTTATATTTCTAAATAGAAGATAACATGGTAACGTGCACTGTGACAGACCTTCATGGCTCTCGGGTTCCTCTTCTACCTTCCCTTTAGGTATTTTGCAGATCCAGTCTAGCTCAGACTCACAGTGTGATACCAGCCAGTTGGTGTCAGCCATGTTAGCTGCTCCGCACTCCGCAGAACCATAATTCCCTCTGCCAAAGTTCTGATAGGCCACCTGAAAGAGAAAAAAGATTTTATACTGACTTTATATTGTAGAATTCCAAGCAAAAACCTAGAGTGGCGGTACTATAGTAAAGTAATGGTAGCAGATCACAATACCATGGTACATTGATATTTGCCGTGGTACTTCAAAGAATACAATGGTAGTACATTTTTGTTAATTTGTTATTTTAGGTCACCCAAAAATGAAAATTATGGTCCATAAGACCTTTGTTCATCTTTTTTACTACCTTTCTGGGCCTTGAAAGTGTTAATTACATCGCTGTCTGTGGAGGGACAGAAAGTTCTCGGATTCCATCAAAAATATCTTCATTTGTGTTCTGAAGATGAATAAAGGTCTTACAGTGTTGGAACAACATGAGAGTGAGTAATTAATGACAGCATTTTTATTTTTGGGTGAACTAACCCTTTAAGAATCATTTTTTGCTCTATGGCAGTGGCTCTTTTAAACAGGGGGTCGGGGTCCACTAGAGGGCCTCAGCAAACTTCCAAAGGGCTCTCATAATTATTTAAAATTAGACAAAACAAGCACTAAATTCAACATTCTTAATTCATGCTGGATATCATTTATTATCCTGGCTTAGTATTAAAATAACCATTAATATTATAAAAATATTCAGTATACACACTGCTGTAGTACAATGAACTTTTTTTTTTAAAGAAAAATATTTTAAGAAACTCACAGCTGATCCGTCACTCCATGTCCAACTGTCACTATTCCGGCGTGAAATCCCGATCCATATCCAGTGCTGCTCGTGATCCTCCGCCTCCCTGTCCAAACAGCCAATCAGAAATCAGAACTGTTAGATACTACTATACCTTTAACATGCAGTTTTCACATGATGCATTCTACTCATTAAAGGTAAGTTCGACTAAATGAAGCACTGCGCAGACCAATCAAATGAATTCTGATTCGAAATTTTGTTAAAAACAAGACCAGCCGCCCCAAGTCAGCTGCACAGGCTCCGATGATGACACGGCTGTTTCACGATTTGGCCTGATTCGTTTTTAAAACAGTAAAAACTCTTTTCACATAATCTTAATGTTATATTGTCATATTTATCAAAATAAAACTGATTAACATAAATAAAATTATAAACATATAATATATTAATTACTATATAATGTCTTTAAAAATATAGAGCCACTTTATTGGTATTTAAATATAGGCTTATGTTGAACTTTATTCTTGTACATTTGGCACTGTATTAAGCAGTACATAAAGTAGAGAATGAAAAATGCTTCTGTTGCTTCATGAAAACGTCTGAAACTTCGGTGAATTTGACAAATATTGTATCTAATGCATTTCATCTGTGATAAAGTACGCAAACACCTCGCAAGCGTTACAACAGGATAACAGGAAGCAGAAAGTGTCTGACTTCTTGTCTCTGTTTTCAACTCTCTGCCGTCGGTGGAAGCCTAGTATAGTTCAACTCCAACACAACTATTGTTTAAGATAATAACTAATCTTACACATAAAAAAACATAAAGACATTCTATTTCTAGAGTATTTAAATGTGTAAAAACTGGTGAATAAACAAAACTTTTAAAAAAACATGAATTCTCATACCCTCATACATTACAAACACACACCTGCACCCTTCATCACACACACATACCCGAAGGCCTCATGGAGGATCTGGAAGACAAAGGCCTCTTCCTCCGGTGTGCTGAAGCTGGTGAGCTGAGCTCCATGTTTCTGGCAGAATTTGTGAGCTTGAATCCAAGTCAATCTCTTCTCCAGTGCACCTGCGTGAAAGACCTACAAAAGACCAGCGATCACTGACACCAGGGTTGGACAAAATTCAGTTTGTAAGAATATGCTCAGTTTTTTAATTGAACAGCAACACTAAAATTAAAATCACTGCAAGACAAACAACAGAATAAAACAACAACAAAACAAAACAGTAGTTCTATTGCGCTTATAAAATAATATAATTCAGTCAAGAAATCAGCAGTCAAGACAAAACACTTAAATAAAGCATGTGAATTATTTAATTCAAATCATTTATTTTACTTAGAAATTATCAAGTCAAATGAAAGTTGCCCTTTTTGATTTGAGTTATTTGATTGAAACATGTTCTTTCAAAACGATAACATAGAGTTAAACCAAAGACTAACCGTTTCAAGTTATTTTAAAATGACGCAATCGTGTTTGAAAGAGAAACCTGATACAATGACGTTAAATGAAAATGAACTGGTCATATAAAAGTGAACAGCATTAAAAAATATTTTTTTTGAGTGCAGGAGGTTGATCTGGAATTTGAATCGGAATGAGAGGAAGAATAATTCACTGGATAATTCAACTCAAAGCATTTGTAATTATTAATCTTGTGATAAATTTATGGTCATTAATTGTGACATTTTATTCCATGATAAGTTAAACTTATTTCTAAACAACTACTGTCAAAACAATTAATGCAGTCATCAAAAGGAGATTTTAATTTCAGCACCATGAAATATCCATGATTAGTTTGACTGCATTGTAAAGACTTTAGGTTAAATTAGAGAGCAATCAGGGAAAATTAATTTGTTTAGCACTTTTCACGATACACTTTGTTTCAAAGCAGATTTACAGAAAATCACGATGTTAATTTGAATAATATCTAAATTTCTTCATGCCTTGTAGTTGCATTTAGCAGACTAGTGCTGAGCAATAATATAGTTTACATTTTGCAATGATACAAGCAATCAAGCAGTTGAGATTTACTAGTATATATTGCCATATGCGAAGATATAGAGACCTGAGTGATGATACAAACGAATTTTGCAATTTAAAAACATCCGACTGTTTGATTTGCTATATTGTATATATCGCTTTATGTGAGTGAACTGTATAGATTTAGATATAGATTTATATATAGAATCTGCATCCAAATACAAATTCAGTTCAAATTGGAATTTACAAGGCGTTTTCAGTTCCAAAGTGGTGCACAGCTGTGACAGACACACCTTGTAGCAGTGGTGGAACGTGTTGGTGCTTTTCCATCCTGATGGGCATGACCCTGTCAGGGAGGGCGTTGGCTGAGGAGCAGGAGGGCTGGGGATGAAAGAAGTGTCCTGATTCTGTTTGCAAATGTATTTGGAGCGGACGCTGGCACAGTCCTTCACCTCCCACAGACCCATGGCCTGACCTGCCACCATCACCACACAGCCTCCCTTCATCCGTGCTGCACATCAAGCAAGTTCATGATTAGCATTTTTATGGTTTAGTGCCAAATGATAAAAGGAATGATATACAGACACAAGCTATTCAGTTGCACACATGCTTATCTCATAAAGACGGTCGTGTGTGTTCCTGTACCTGGTTCGTCTCTGTTCCAGTTGGTGTATGTGAGCTCGTCTCCCGTTATCCAGTGGAAGGGGCCGGTGCTATTCTCATTATACAGGCCGAGCCAGAACTGATCAACAGACCGTCCAAACACCAGGCTGCTCACAAAGGCCTGCTCAAACCTGGAAACACGCACACGAGCACCTCATAAGTTACTCTATAATTGAGTGATTTCAGGAAAAAGCACACAAGCTGAATAGAAATCCAGTCCATGTTGCTCGTCTCGTGTCCAGTACCTGTTATTAATAATGGCGAGCGTAGCATTGTTGCTAGCGCACATTCCTTTTGCATCACTAAAGGGTAGAGATTCTTCTCCAACCTTGAAACAGGAAGGACTGTGCCATCTCCAACCCTGAGGAGATTCACCAGAGGAAAAGAGAAAGAAGTTTGCAGGGTTATAATGCATTATATGATTCTTGCTTGAGCTGATAGATACTCCTGAACAGTTCAGCATTTTTTTTTTTTTTTTACCTAGAGATTTTTAAATGTTTTATATATCGATAGACCGGAAAGAAAATAATTTGTGGGGGCACAATTATTTAAATTGTTTGCATTTAATTTTTCTAATTAAATGCATGCCCACCAGCATAAACTAGCATAAACCAGTCTGGACTAGCAAGGAATCCATACTAGTTTAAGTTGGTTCTGTTCATAGGTGAATTTGACCTATGGCAAAATTAATAAAGCCCCCCCATCCCCCTCCCCAAAAAAGACAAGAACAAAACATGCACACACACATTTGTTTCACTGTATTAGTGAGGATATTGTATAGACTTCCATTGTTTTTATATCAGGTTAATGATATTTTATTGTTATTTTATATTTATTGTTATATTGTTATTTATGTTAATGATCCATACTCCTAAACCTACCCAATTACAGAAACATGTGCAAAACACTAGATTTAAATAGAAACATAGTTTTGGCTGATTTAAAAGCCTTTTTAACTAGTGAGGACCAGTAAAATATCTTCACTCATCAGTTGTCATAATATTTGAGGTGAATATTGAAGTGAGGACATTTGGGCTTCACAAGTATAGCCAAACTTGTACACACAAAGACACACACTGACACCCATATTTTAAGGAATGTATTTAAATGACACGTCAGCACTTGGCAAGAGGCGGTAACTTGACCTGTCTGCCGGCTGTCTGTTTAAGACATAACTGAGAGACTGATGTGTTCTTTCATTGTCTGACAATGACAACCTCACAATGACTTTAATAAACATTACATTCTCCAACTAGATTTTCATCTGCAGAAAGTGCTTGCTAAGCAGCAAAAGAATAGTTTTAATGCCTTATAAATTAATTGCAATTTGTAAAGCTCAATACAGGAAGAATGTGGAAGAGAGACTAACAATAATATGCAATGTAGATATGATTTCAAAAGTTTGGGGTCGGTTTGATTTTTTAAAATGATTTGAAAGAAGTCTCTAATGCTCACCAATGCTGCATTTATTTGAAAAAAATATATATTATTACAACTACAACTAATATTACAATAACTGTTCTATTTTAATATTATCACGTTTAGGTTTTCCCCCCTCCTGTGTTAGTTTATGTGTCTTGTTCCCTTGTGTGTGCTCATTTGTTTTCATAGTAACCCATTGTGTTCACCTGTCTTGTTTAGCTCAATTTTTTGGTCTTTGTATTCATACCCTCACTCTGTTCAGTTCACTTCAGTTCTTTGTCTGGTGTTGTCTATGTAAAGCTTGGTTTACTCCTGTGTTGCTCTCCTGTGGTGAAGTGTTTTGTTTTATTTAGTTTAATAAAGTAAGACTGCTGCTAATACATCCTCTACTTGCCTCATTGTGAAACCAACCATGACAAATATATTTAAAAAAATGTATATAAAAAAAATTATTCCTGTGATGTCAAAGCAGAATTTTTCACATCATTACTCCAGTCTTCAGTATCACATGATACTTCAGAAATCATTCTAATACGCAAATTTGCTGCTTAAGAAACATTTTTTATCATTATCAATGTTAAAAACAGTTATTTTACAGTTATTTAAACAGTTATATACTATTTAATATTTTTTGTAGAAATCCTGATAATTATTTTCAGAATTTCGTAACATTATACTGTAAATGTCTTTACTGTCACTATTGAGGAATTTAATGCATACTTCTAGCCTGGGAAAACCCAGACAACTTCCGACAAATTTAGATTTGCTCTGAAAGTTAGTCTGGCAAAGAGCTCATTCAAGACCATTTCCAGTCCGCAGAAATCGCGGCACCAATCAGAAACGTTGGGGCGGGCTTTACACAATGACGACAGCGCTGGGATTTTGAAGCAGATACATAGAGAGCCTAAGTCCAGCCTCTCCGCTTCCGGCTCATGGGACCTTATTTCGAAAAAAATATGCATGGTAGTCAATGGTGAGAGACAACTTATCTTTTTATTCCGTCTGCAAAACCCGAGCAAAGAACAACACTCAAAGCCTTCATGTCTAAAAAAGATGTTATCGCTGTCTTACCGACTGGATTCGGCAAAAGTCTGATATACCAGTGTGGCGAGCAGGACGATCGAGCCGAGGGACGTGAGAGAACGGCGTGAGTGAGGCCGGTCTCGTATCTCTCACGGAGGAGCGGAAGCATAAAAGGAGGAGCGACGACGGTGAAGATCGAGAGAGGACAGGCCTGAATTTTATTTGATGTTTTGTTTTATTATGTGTGGCGGCAGTCGACCGTTTTGTTTTGTTTTGTCATTAAAATGTGTGAATGTTCGCCGGTTTCCGCCTCCTCCTTCCCATAACAACGAGCACCGTTGGTGGCTAAACGAATGGGTGGGTCTTAGCCATAGGGCGAGAGCCCTCTGCATACGTCATCTCCTTCATCGCTCTGATTGGTTTTAGGTCTGTCCAATTGCGCCAAGAGGCATTTGAGGGACGTCAGTTGGTGACGCCCCTTTGGAAATGATTTGTCTATGGAGCTTTGCCAGACCCTGGCTGCGTCCGAAATCGCGTACTGTGTGAGTAGGTACTACAATTAAATAAGAACGTACTTCGCGACCGTTAAAAAAGTACGTTCTATATAGTATGAATACGGGTAGTATGAATGAGTCCGAACGTACTACATGCGCCATGTTGTTGTCGCGTGACATACGCGCTGTCATAACAGTGCGAAAATTTAAAGAGCCCATTCCACTGACTGCACCAACTTTGTGCTGTATTTAGTTCTGCTTTCTGTTTTCATCTGCGTTTTTACGTCGTCCGAGCCGACAATCAAGAGGAGGCGTCGGTCAGCTGCTCGCAGATCACGCCTTTTGTGGAGTTTCTCAAATAACATTTATTTACCTAATAAATTTTACCTCATAAAACACACACAACCCCTATGAACAATGACAGATGTTGATTTTTGGCAAGGAAAAAGCCATTTATTTGCTTGTGATATTACCATCGATAAATAAACATGAATGAATCAATAGAGATCCGCATGTGTGTCTGTGTTTATCTCTACAGCCCATAGCTAACGTTACAGCCGCGTCTCCGGTTTCCGCCATTTTCAAATATAACGACAACAACTGGGATAGTCTCCCATTACTAATGGGATAGTAAAGTGTCGATCGTATGCGCACTTCAGAATCTCGCCGGAAGTAGTAGGTCATCCGGGGACTTTTCGCCTACTGTTTTTCGAATTCTATGATTTCGGACATACTACTCTGCTCGCATACTGTTTTTCGCATACTACAGTAGGGAAGTACGCGATTTCGGACGCAGCCCCTAACTCAGTTTTAACTGAGAGTGGTCTGGTTTTAACCAGGCTAGCATACTTCCTGAATAAAAGTAAAATCTTTGAATGGTAGTGTAAATAAATAAATCATAATAAACCAATCAATAATCAGTAGGCAAATATTGTGCAAAGGGAATTGCTGACAGTTGAACATTCTATCAGTGTAAGTCAAAAATTGCTGAAATGATCTACAAAATGAAGTTTAATTGGGACTGGAGTAATTGTGGAGTAGAAAACTTAAAGGTAAAAAAAAACAAAAGAAAACAAAACAATGGAAAGCACTGGAAAGCACTGGAATTAGATAAAATTGACGAGGCACACATCACTTTTACTAATGCTCTAATGTGATTAAAACAACCCCCAACCCTAAATATTCAACTGGAACAAACAACCATCCGGATATGAATGATATCTCAAATTGTGCGGCTTACTGAAGAAATGTGTGCTTTTTATTTCTTAAATTTTTTGCCCGGTGGATGATAAACAGGTGAAAAAATCCCACAGACCTACATTAGAGTAGGGGGCTGAGTCATATCTCTAGAGCAAAACATCACAGTGCAACCACCCAGAACTGCACAGCAAGCAACAACCAAAGAGCAACACCCTGGTTTTCCATGTGCAAGAAAAGAAGGGAAAGAAGTAACTTAGTCAAACAATCTAGTAACCTCTGAACTCTGACCTAGCTGATGACATCCAGGGTCACAGTTCTTATTTAACAGATGCCTATTACCAGGGTCACAGCAAGATAACTGCAATAATGCACACATGCACACACTCATTCAAAACAAAGAGGTTTCATGTAGAGAGACCTGAATGAAATGTTGCCGATGTGTGCATATTTTGTATCTGTGAGTGCAACTTGGTCCATGACCTCAAACTTTTTTGAAAACAGTAATGAGTTATGAAGACTAGCGTGTGTGAGTCAGACTTCTCTGTTTATTGTATGCTTGTGGCAGGTCTGGGTCTACTGACCACATCTGGAGTTTTAACAGCATGACACAGCAGCGACTGTGAATAGAGGCTTTATGCAGAGAGAAAGAGGGCGACAGAAAGTATGTGGGGGGGGGGGGGGATCCAGCTAAACAGAAGAAACAAACAGGAGACTGCAGAGAGCAAAACAAGAATGGATAATTACAGGGTTATAACAAATGAAAAGGGAATAATGACAAAGACGAATGGGAGACGGAAGGAAAAAGGCAACAGAGTGATTTACCCGTTTGCAGCCGTGGTCCTCTATCCGGTCGTCAGCCTTCTGAGCCGGTTTCTTACAGATCGAGGGCAGCGAGTAATTACATGGGCTATCGTTCCAGCGGCCCTCCTACAAACACACACATACTGTATAATGAGGGGTTATCGCTGTGAAGCTGCTGTAAATTTAGCCTTTTAGGACCGCTGTCTTAATCATGAGTTTAAAGAAAAACATTCATATCCATTAACATCAGTAAGACAGTTCTAAAAAGGATAAAGTTTGAAAAAACATTGCATTAACACACTGTACCTTTAACTGAAACCTTTAATTGAATCCCAAAACACACCTGTCAAGAACCCGTCTGTCTATTTAATCCACAAATTATATTTTGTTATATTTTATTTTTATAAGATTTTTAAATTACAATTAAGCTCATTCAACATAATTTACCATTCAAAAGTTTGGATTTTTTTATGCTTTTGAAAGAATTCTCTTACACCCACCAAGACTGAAATCATTCTGATATGCTGCCCAGATAAAATCTGTTATTATTATCAATGTGTAAAGGATTCAGGGTTCTTTGATGAATAGAAAGTTCATAGAACAGCATTTATCTGAAATAGAAATCTTTTGTAACATTATAAATGTCTTTACTGTCACTATTGATCAAATTGATGCATCCTGGTTGAATAAAAGTAATAAGTTATTTAAATTCTTTCCAAAATAAAAAATCTTACTGACCCCAAACTTTTGAACGCTAGTGTATAATGTTACAAAAGCTTTTTATTTCACATACCGGTAAATGCTGTTCTTTAGAACTTTCTATTCATTAAAGTATCCAGAACTGTTTTCAACATTGATTATAATAAGAAATGTTTCTTGAGCAGCAAATCAACATATTATAATGATTTCTGAAGGATCATGTGACACTGAAGGCTGGAGTTATGATGATGAAAATTCAGCTTTGCCGTCACAGGAATAAATTACATTTGAAAATAAATTCAAATAGAAAACAGTGGATCAAAAACATGCAGCCTTGTAAAGCAGAAGAGACTACTTTTACATAAAAAAATATTACCGATCTAAAAGTTTTGAACAACACAGTGTGTAAATACACACAACATATAGTAATATACACTCACAGGACCCCAGATGGTGACACAATCCTCGTTAACGCTTCGGAAATGGTTGGGTTCAAACGGATGCCAATAAGTGAAGATGACTGGAGTGCGATCCGTCCATTCAAAGTTCATCTGCATAGCCGTATCATGCAGACCAATCCACAACTCCTCTATGTCTAAGAGACAGGAAGAGAGAGAGTCTGAAACATCATGGAGATTGTGCCAAATTATATCAAATATTAAGTTTATTTTTGGCTTTTTTATTATTATTGTTATTATACATTTTATTTTTAATGTATTATCTTAAAATGAACCAAATTTAGTGAGGTTTATGCTCAACAAAAAGGAAAGGCAATTTCTTGTTTTTACTGAAAAGACTAAAAGACCGATATAGAAAATGTTCTCTGTATATTTATAAATGGGCATTAGCATGTCTATACCTTTCTTCATATGCTTAGTGATAAATTCAAGCTCTGGGAGGGTGTGAATGCTAACAAGGTTAGCCTCCATCTTCTGACATATTTTGTGGGCAGAGCTCCAGTCCAGGTTGTCTGAGTTTAGCCTATAGCAGCCCGCCTGGAAGTTCTGCCAGCCTACATCACACTGGTACCGCCCGTCATCTGCCCAGGAGTCTGTTTCACACACAGACACAGGTGAAATCTTCGAGAACAAAACAGCTCTAAGGCATGCAAAAAAGCATGCAATTTTGGGTCAAGATACTTAAATTGCATGGCTGGGCAAGACAAGGTTTACCTATGAAATAAATCAAATCATATTTAATTATTTAAAGTATAAGTGTAAGCAGTGGTAACATTGCTCTGTACATTTATATGTGAACCACAAGCCACAAATGTGCATTCACACACTGCACACATACCTGTGGTGAAGGGGTCGAGTGTGGCGTTCGGTCGTTTCTTGCAAATGTAAGGCAGAGCTACTGAACAGTCCCGGTTGTGCCAGCGACCCTGGGCATCGGTGCTGATCACTCCACAGTTTTCCTCCTCGTCATAGCTTGGCATTTCTACAACACAAACACAAATGAAAGGCAAATGAGAAAGGCAAATGAGCTCCAACATATCCTCTGTTCCAAATTAAATAAAAACTACTAAGAAGTCTAAAGAGAGCAGAACAATGAAGAAAAAAAGTCAAACTAAAATATCGTTTCATATGTAAGAAAAATATATAGCCAACTGGTCAGATTATTGGTTTATTGTTTGGTCATTGGTCATTATCAGAGGTCTAATAATGTGGACCTGCTGATTGTACATGATCCTACTTATTACATGGCTACTTAACAAGCAAACAAGTAACTAACTAACTAAGTAAATTAATAAATTCACTACTGTTTAAAAGTTTGGCGTTGGTAAGATGTTTTTAATGTTTTCAAACCTGCATTAATTTAATTAAAAATACAGCAAAAACAATAATATAACATTCTGAAAAATTATTACAATTTAAAATAAACTGTTTTCTATTTAAAATATTTTAAAATGTTATTTATTCCTGAGATTTCAAAGCTGAATTTTCAGTATTTATACTCCAGTCTTCGGTGTCACATGATCCTTCAGAAATCATTCTGATACGATAATTAGGTGCTCAAGAATCATTTCTTATTATTTGTTTTTATCATTGATTTTAGTTTAAATAATGTAATTACTGTATGTGAGAAGAACCTGTAAAGTGCTACAAAAGACACAAAACTACCAAAGAGACTAGATGTAGCTAAACTTAAACAGTGTAGCTGTCATTATATGAAAATATTTGACTGAAGAATGCTTCAATTGTCCAGAATCACATATTACACAGAGCCGTGTAATAAATGAATAGTTGCTGCCATTTTTAATAGCTAAAGTTCAAGTAGTTCAGTGTCAGGGTGGGTGTGGTTATATGAGGGTGTGGTCTCACCTGTTTCCCAGTTTAGGTATTTGAGAGGGGCGGAGTCAGCCCACTGCCAGCCACCATTTAGATCCAAGTCATTCAGTCCCATCCACAGGGTGGCGCTGTACCCAGTTATCAAACCTACCGTACACACACATTTTATAAACACATTCCACAGAGTTTAAAACAAAAGTGAGAGAAGCAATTTTGGTCTGGTTTTTCTGCATTTACCAGAACCATTTCATTTTAATCTCTTTCCAAACCAAATCATTTCAGTAATGTAATGAATGATATCGCGTTTATTTGCCTCTGTCTCTCACCGTTGATATAGATTTGTTCCTCAACTTTAGTGATGCTGAGCAGGTCTGCTCCCTGCTGTTGGCAGCTGGTTCGTGCTTCACTCCAAGACAGCGTGGCCTGAAAGTTAAACTGGTAACAGTTATCCATCAAAGGGTTTATCTCCCAAAATGTCTCACAGTCGGCACCTTTGGAAAGAGAGAGGGATGCATTTTAGTGAGCAGGAATGTGTACAGTAGTCTCACATTCCCGCTGCCAGACTAAAACAGTGAAAGAATGTCCTGAATTTAACAGGTCAGGTCTGTTAATGACGTGAACAGGATTCAGCTGAATTCACTCACTCTTTACTGGGCAGAAGCCCCAGCGTTGGTCCTTTCCATAATCATGGGTCGTGGCACACCAGTGAAAACCATCTTCCCTGCCCACACTGGTGCAGCTGTGGAACCACTGGCCATCATACAGGAAAGGAAAGTAGCACGGGCTGCCGTGAGAGTTTCCTTGGATGGTGTAGATTTCTATGGAGAAGAAGAGACAGAGAAACACCGGAACGCTTACTCCAGAGAGCACTCCTGATTCCCAGGGTAGACAGATATAAATATAAAGCTTGAATATACAAACGTCTGCCAAATGAATAAATGTACATGTAGAAGAGGAGAGGGAAGGTTTTATCATGAAGAACATAACAGCAGTACTATATGTTATTTAGATAGATAGATAGATAGATAGATAGATAGATAGATAGATAGATAGATAGATAGATAGATACAGACAGACAGACACACAGACAGATAGAAAGAGAGACAGATAGATAGATAGATAGATAGATAGATAGATAGATAGATACAGACAGACAGATAGATAGATAGAGTGAAATATTTGATACTTAATAGTCAGTTCATGTCTATGTGAAACTTCTGACTCTCTTCCTGAACTCTTAACCCGCCCCTCTCCTTCCCTCTTTGCATTTTCACACTTTCTTCCTCTCAGTTGCCCCTCTGTTGGAATGCAGCTGTTACTATAGAAACCCCTAGGCATTTTGTCTGACTGTACAGATTAGCTCTCAGTCAACAAGGAGAGAAGAGAGAGAGAGGCGGGGGGAGATGTGAAGGAAGGGAGAGAGATGAGTTACTAAGACAAAATGAAGATAACTTCAAAGGAAAAACATAGAACACATTTTAGACCGGAGCGAGAGTGTGTAGTTGTGTTACAGTTCTAGCACTGCTGCAGTTCAGAGATGTGGAAAAGTAGGACACTCAATAAAAACAGATATTCACTTCCAAAAACTTTGCTCTCAGTGGAACTTTCAGAGCTTACAGTTTCATTCTTGTATACACTGTAAAAAAAAATCCCGTAAAAAAACGGCAAATCTCTGGCAGCAGTTTCCAGACGGTTTCCGTTAAATTACAGCAAATAACCGTTTCACAAAATTACATGGAAAAACCGTAAAAATACAGAATTTACTTTACAGTCAAAATTGATTAAATTACAGTATATTACTGTTAATAATGGCTTATTAAACCGTGGAATAACGGATAAATGATGTCAAATTACATTAAAAAGACATTTAATTTTCAGGTTAATTAAACTGTACATTTAGGGTTTTATAAAGTTATTTTATATAATAATGCTGTCTATCTACAGTAATTATCTTTTAATATATAGTTTTTCTGTGTTAAATAATGAAATGTATAAAAATGCATAAATTAAAATACAAATGTTTGTAAATTTAGTTTTATTTTTTATTTGTACAGATCCAATTTCACAACTTTGACCAATCTCTATTTAAGTACTTAATAATAGCAAATTTACAGTCACTTTCTGTTAATTAACTAAATGTATGAGTACAGAATACCTGCACATTTACAGTATTAGTAACTGAACAAACACTGAACATCAAGATAAGTGATTAATTGGAAATAGAAGCTTAGTATATCATTTAAAACCTGTAAAAATATCCACATTAAAAGACAATTGCTGTATACCTTTATAGTCTAATATAACTTTTTTTAAACATTTACAATTACATATAATCCAAAGTGATTTACCAATTAAGATAACAATAGAAGCAACAAGTGCAGTGACAAGTCCCAGTTAGTCTAGCACAGTACACATAGCAAGTTTTTTTTTTTTTAAACAAAGGTTTAGTATTATTGGGGCAAGTGTTTATGAAAAAGATGGATCTTTAGCAGTTTCTTGAAAATGTGTTGAGTTGCGCCGGTCATTCCACCAGCTGGAAACAGTCCAGGTAAAGGTCATTGAAGAAAGTGTTTTTGTGTCTCTTTGGGATGATGGCACCACAAGGCGCCGTTCATTTGCAGAACACAAGCTTCTGGAGGACACATAGATCTAAAGTTTATGTATAGGGCAACCTTTAAAGAGCACTCTTGCTGCAGCATCTGGATCAGTTGCAGAGGTTTGACTGATGCTGGAAGGCCTGTCCAGAGAGAATTACAATATACAGTCTGGATAGAGCAAGAGCTTGAGTTGTGGAGCTCCGATAGGAAGGGCCTGGTCCTCCTAATGGTGTAAGGTAAATCAGCAGGATCACAGCAAGTATGGTTTGGCTGAAACCATAAGCAGTTCTGTCTTGGCAAGGTTGAGTTGAAGGTGAAGGTCATTCATCCAGCAAGAATGTTCCATCAGCTAGGCCGAGATGCGAGCAGCTACCGTCAGATCATCTGGCTGGAAAGAAAGGTAGAGATGTGTGTCATTAAGATAGCAGTGATAGGAAAAGCCATGTTTCTAAATCTAAATGACAGAGCCTAGTTACAAAAAAACTAAACAAAAAAACAATAGATGGGTGGAATCTAACACAATCGTGGTCTTACTGTAGCAAAACCAAAACTTCTGAACACTTTTAGTGCAATCACATGAAATAAGAAGACTCGTCATTACTATTTTTTTTAAAAGTTAATTCTTCCCATACCTTGTTTGCCATGATCATCTGCTTTCCACAGGACCTGAAATCACAAAAAAATAAGTTATTTTAAAACTCAGTATTACATTTACACATGTCAGAATGTGTTGCATTGGGACAGTGCAAAAACTCAACTGACTATGATCTGGAAGCTGAGCAGGAAAGGTTACCAGTATGTTTTGAGCTGATTTTAGCTACATATAAATTAAAAATGAATATGATTTACCGTGACCTAGCTGCATCAGTTACACATAGGGGTTCATTATGTTATATTCATACTCTAGTCTTCGCTGTATTATTAACAAGTAACGTTACAGAACTGAATTCGATTTCTTAACATTCTTGATAGAGTTAACTTAGTCACGTTAACCATTTCAAAATTAGCCATGGTTTAACTAACGTTACTAAGAAAACAAAAACAAAAAGGTAGGTCCATTTTTTGTAAAACTGTGGTTATTAAATTGGTAATAAATCTGCCAAAAACGTGGTTACTACAATTTTACTATAATACAATCAAGGATGTTTTTTAAGAGAAGAGTTTTCAGCTTCCAGACAGTGTTTCAAAATGTCCCGCCGTTTAAGAGATTGATTGACTGACTAAGTTATCATAACGAAGATTTTATACAAAATTGGACGGACTTTGATACGCATAACAAGTCTAACGTTACTAAAGCTTGTTTTAGGTCTTTAGAGATGTTCAACTGATCTTTCTTAAAACAGATGGCAAATTGAAAGGCATGCTGCAGTGTTTTGCCCTCCAGCTCTCGGCAACAGTTATGACTGAACATTAATGCTAACGATACCTTGGAAACTGTCAATTTTACACAAATCAATGTAATATAAAATATCGTTTACATAATAGTATGAGAGACTCTTACCTCAGCCGGTGATCGGTTGCTTGGCATGATGATGTCCGCTGTGACGATCCAGGCTCAATGAAAAAGGGCGCGTTATTTCCGAACGGACTGACTGACACCCGGACTGTAACGTTAACATAACTCTTGTGTTCAGTGCTCCTGCTTACGGCTGCTCCTGACGAATACGATTATAGCTTTGAACCACTGTGATCGCAAACAATCCACTTCACAACCGTAGACTACATTCAAATCTCCCGCTTGCTTGAGTTGACACACAGGTCCAAACAGCGAACCGTTGTGGTGGGCGGGACTAATTTGAATCTGCGTCATTGCGCGCGCCCGCGCGAGCACACACACACACACAGTCGCACGCACACAAAGCCACGCAATGTGTGCAGCAACGCAGATTTGGAAAAATATTCATAAAACACATAACACGAAATTAGGGGAGAATAATACAAATGATTATCAAAATGAGCACATTTGCCAGACAAGATTAAAATACGGTCTGAAAGATTTGCAAGACTTTATTGCTTACGACTATAAAGATTTTATATTTGCAAGACAACATTTAAAAGACTGTATACAACTGTATACAAATACAATTATTTAACCTTAAAACTCACTTTGACATCCACATGCTTAATGATCTTCAAGGACAACATGTTAAATGACTGCTGATTTCTGCAGTTATACCTTCTTTTCTTTGTTTTCTAATTTCACAGAAATAATCTGTAAAATATTACTGAATATTTAATGTAAAATTACACACAACCCTGTAAAAATACAGACAATTTCCTTAAAAAAAACGGTAAAATTGATGTAAAACCAAAATACAAACAATTACCTGTAAATATAATAGTGGACCTTTAAATTACAGCAAAAATCTGTAAATTAACAGGAATTCACTGTATAATGAAAAAACGGCAAAATTCTGTAAAAAAATACAGGGCTTTACCTGTAAATTAACTTTTTTTTTTTACAGTGTACGCAAACACACACACACACACACACACACACACACACTTAAGCACAAAAACAGCTCTCTGTTGGCATATGTCTGTAGCAACTTTCTGTCAAGAACGACCCGCCACAGCACTGAGACCAAGAAACACAGAGGTGCGAGGAAAGAGAAGGAATCGGTGCTGTGTGTGAAGTGTCTGCTTTTGAAGGACTTTAACAGTTCCAGTTTACATCAAGATACCATTCCACTTAATGATTCTGAGTCCAAAACAATTCCATAGACAATTCTGCTAGGTTTTTTTAAGACCAACAATAAATTTATATATAGACTAAACAAAAATAAAAATCGACATGGGCAGAAGAAATCAGACGCTCAAGAACCACTAACATAACCAAATGTCATGAAATTGCACAAATGTAATGGCTCTTTAGCCTACTATAAAACCACAATACCTATCAGTAATGATATGACCTAAAAATACATGTAAGAAACTACTGTTGGGGAATGAATGACTGTGATTTGAGATGTAAATGAGTCTCTATGAGACAGATTGTCTGATGAGAAGACTGGGCCTCAGCTCTGTATACAAACACACAGCAGACTTTTTAATTGGCTTCTTTTTTGGTGAGTTGCTGATCCAAATTTGGAATACCTTTGTAAAAAGTCCACACTCATGGAGAAAATCCTAGTTTAACTATCACTGAGGTCCAAAAGATATGTGGCCTTAAAATGCCCTTTCCTCTGTCCAGACTACCTTCCCTTACCCTTTGTTTCTTTTTTAAACCATCTTCTAATTATTTATGTGTGACAGCGACAAGCAATAAAAGTAATGTAAATCTGAGTTTTTGTCCAAAACCATCTGACACACAGGCAGGACATTTTGTTGATTGCTTGGTTTATTTGTTATGTTTGGTTGCCCCGCCCACAATGCAATTTCATTGGCCCAAAATCCTGCTCCACATAGCTGTACACTTCTGTTCAAAAGTTTGGGGTCAGTAAAACTTGTATATTTTTGAAAGAAATTAATACTTTAATTTATCAAGGACACATTAAATTGATGAAAAGTGACAGTAAAGACATTAATAATGTCACAAATTATTTCTATTTCAAATAAATGCTGCTTTTTTGCTTTTACCTTTTTATGCATCACAGAATCCAGATTTTTATTTTATTTTTTCAGATTCCACAAAATTAGCAACATTGCTAATAATAGGAAATGTTTCTTGAGAAGCAAATCATCAAATTATTAGACTGATTTCTGAAGGATCATGTGACACTGAAGACTGGAGTAATGATGCTGAAAATTCAGCTTTACATCAAAGGAATAAATTACAATTTAAAATATATTAAAATAAAATAAAAACAGTTATTCCAAATTTTAATAATATTTCACAATATTACTGTTTTTACTGTATTTTCAATCAAATAAATTCAGATTTTACAAAAACATAAAAAATAATCTTTCCAACCCCAACTTTTGAATGGTATTTTATATTAAACCTCAAATATGTTCTGACTTGCTGTGATTTGCTTCAGCGTGCACAGATAAATTACTGGTTAGGATATTGTGTAACCGTGAGAAAGAGAGAAAAGAAACAACAACATTTAATGTGCTGACCTCGGTGTGACTTGGTGCAAAGGTCTTGATTGTCATCATAGACTCGCCACAGAAGCTTTTGGGAGGGGGGTCTTGCAGGCGGGGTGGCGGCGTCCGAGACATTGCCGCTGTTGATGAGTACTTTAGGGGAGGGCAAGTAAGTTTCAAGTGTCTCCAAGAACTTGCTGCAGCTCCAGGTCCAGCGCACACGCGGAGGCTCGTAGTCGCACCGAAACACGCCCAGTGGTGACTTGTTGCCAAAAGTGCTCACGTTGCCCACGGTGATGCCCAAGCAGAGGGAGGAGCCAATGTTGAAGAGCCGCCCCCTGGTCACCCACTTCCAAAGCTGGGCGTTGCCCTTGCAGGAAGAGGAGAGGTACAGCATGTGATCTCGTACCCCCAAGCAGCCCAGCGCTCCCTCGTGGAAAAACGCAAAAGTGTCCGACTCATCTGCATGTGCTGTTGCAGAAAGAGACAGAGAAGAAGAGTTATTCAGACATATTGTAGAAGAGACATCTGATAACGCTATGATCGTAAATATGGGAAGATCATTAACGCTTTGATGCCAAGCCTAGACATTTACAGAGGTTTTTAATGATTTTACCCACCAATAAGCCAAAGGACTGATCTGACAGAAACAACTCTCAATGTCATGTGACCAAAACTGTTTTTGTCTCACAGCTATTTTCATAGTATATTATTACTGCAGTAGGATAAGCAAACCCCTTTTGATTCTCTTTCACCCACTCTAATGTTCAATACAAACAAGTAGTTCACAGCCAACACAAGCAAAGCACAAATCCTGCTCAAACAATCCCACAGAAAGATGTTATGTGCTTCAACTGGCTTCGATTGTAAAACACTGATTTAATTACAGGTGAAAAGTAATTGTTTGAGGGAAATCAGGAGTTTCAGGTTACAGTCTGTGTGTGTGGCTTCTGTGTTTTGTTTTGCTTTGGTTTTGGAACACACCATATCTCTGACTGCAAATTGATAGTAATTAACAAAAACAAAAGGAAAAAGTGCAACAGAAACTGCCCTGAGAAAACGCAGACATTGGCAAAATTCCTCTTTTGTGTGAACACACACATTTATCCCAGTTTCATCATAACTGAGAACACTCCAGCGCCCATCAGTGGTTCGTGGTATTCTGAAATGAGGAGGCAAAACAACCTCTCTGTGTTTAGATTTTTTTTTTTAGTCAATAAAGATGTATACATTCAAAAGGTTTTTTTTACATGTTTTTGAAAGAAGTTAGTGCTCATCACAGCCGCAATTATTTGCAGTAAGATACAGTAAAACGGTAACATTATGAAATATTTTTACAATGTTTTCTATTTTACTATTTTAAAATGTAATTTAATCATGTACAGAAAGTGATGATATCCGAGTGGATGAGCTGTTTCGATGATTTGAGTTGGAAACATAATAGGTGGCATTATCCTGTTGACAATCAATTACTGATGTCAAACTTTATTTACTTGTGTCATTGAGTTTAATCTCATATTTCACAATTATTTGTTTTCATTTTGTACTGTCGATTATATTCTACTGAGGAGTAACTTCCTTTTCTTGCCTCCTTGGAAAAAAAGGGCCTGCATGTCATACATTATAGAGCTGCTGTACCGGATACTCGCAATGCATAAAGAAATACATTGGTATTTGAGTATATATGTGTGTGTGTTGTTTAGCGAGAGAAGGAAAAGGAAAAGAGATGGCTAGAGTCAAGTAGAAGGCAGAAGAGCCAAACCCGGCAGCGTTCCCAAAAGCCAGTCTGGTTTCTTTTTATACTTCCATTCTGCTTTTCTCTCTCTTTATCTGTCTCTCGCACCCTCTCATTCCTGCAGGGCGAATGCAAGGTTACAACCACAACGTCAGAAAGAAAGAAAATCAGAGCAAAAGAAAGAGAGCCTGAAGAGATACCCGAGTTTCCAAACACAGTAGTTCAAAAGCCGGGGAATGGGAAATGGGATCACTCTAAAAACAAACAGGACTTCTCTAAAAAACAGACCCTGGGAGACTTTCCGAATATCATCAAGCAGTGCTCCCAGACATATATTTCCAAATAAGCATTTTGTAATTTAGATAAAAATATAGATAAATAGTGTTTTTAAAGATACACTTTTGTCCAGGATTTTTTGGAAAAATCCTAGATCAAGTGTCTAACGAACGAGATGTAATCTAACAAGAGTTGAAGATGTGAACAAATACAACTAGGACAATTCTTTCCCTGCGGTCCCGATTCCACTTATTAATGACATGCAATCCGTGACAAACCGGGAATAAAACAAGCCTTTCCGTCTTCCTGCAGAAGAATTTGAGGGCACCATGTGATCTGAGCGAGTCATATAATTGGTGGAGGTAAGACCCTGGAGAGACATACTTCAGGAAGGAAGGAACGTAAAGACATACGCGTTCACACAAACTTCAAAGCGTTTCTCTCCACTCCTGACAGATAAAGGGCAAAGCAGGCTCAGACATTTCTTGAGCATCATCTTAATGTCTTCACCATGAATCAGCTTTACTGCATGAGATGAGTAATTATGGGCGTTTGAATAAAGGCAACAAAAATTACAATGTCTGTTTATGATCACAAACTCTGATCAAATATTTCCAACTTTTGATGATCAAGTCATCTACATTTACAGGTTTTGTCTCAAACTAAATATATAATTATATTATAAAGTCAAGCTTACTCTGGTTCTTCTTAATGCAGAATAAAAATTAAATAAATGATAATAATAATAATAATAAAAATAATAATACCTAATTTTCATATCAACAAGTTAATCACATTTAAATATTAAATACAGGTGAAATTCGAACAATTAGAATATCCTGCAAAAGTTATAATTTTGATGATTATGGCTTACAACTTATGAAAACCCCAAATTCAAAATCTCAGAAAATTAGAATATTACATGAAATCAATTTTAGAAA
The DNA here is from genome assembly GCA_031834385.1 of Semotilus atromaculatus. Lineage (NCBI taxonomy): Eukaryota > Metazoa > Chordata > Actinopteri > Cypriniformes > Leuciscidae > Semotilus > Semotilus atromaculatus. Next base: position 1,778,133 of record JAULUF010000050.1, on the reverse strand, counting down.
AAGGATTTTAAATACAGAAATGTCGGCCCTCTGAAAAGTATAATCATGCATAGTTATTTATACTGAATATATTAGTTTCACCTTTTAATTTGAATGACTGAAATACATGAACTTTTGCACGATATTCAAATTTTTCGAATTTCACCTGTATTTAATATTTAAATATTAAATCGAGTTTCACCTGTATATAAATGCTTAATAAATAATAATAATAAGTTTACTACACTTTTTCTCATTGAGGGCCAATTAAAAAAGAAATTAAAATTAAAAATACATTTTTATTAATAATAATCTTTCTCTCAGTGTAGGACAAATAGAGTGTAATGAATACAAATAAATAAATAAAGTAGCAAAAGCAGGAGCACTTTTAGTAAATAATGATAATAATAAAAATAAAAAAATAACCAAGAGCTATCGTCATCAATGTGCCCTTGAGAGAGGCAGGTTGCTTCAGGGGATTGTTGCTTTGGATAAAAGCATCTGCTAATGACTACTTACTTCCAGAACTACTGCATAACATAAAACAGAAAAATACCATGACAGATGGCGCAGTCAAGCATGTCATGCAGAGCATGCAGTGTTAAAAAAAAAAAAACTGTAAATCAGCAGTGGTTGTGTGATTAAAGAGAGATAGCTATGGAGGATGATCTGTCTGAAGTACAGTTAGAGCACTGAGAGGCAGAATAGCATCCATTAGAAGCGTTTCGGACAGTTATTGAGTAGGCTGACTAAGCTTACAAGAAACTCTTTTTTCAGCCTGTGGTTTTGGCACGAATGCTCCATAAAACCACCTTCTTCAATGGTAGAGATGAGAACATATCATGGCACGGATGCTGCTGCACAGCTAAATAAACTGTTTTTGCGATCACGGATTACATAATGCTGATGATGTCATCGATAAGTCTAGTGTGGGCGAAAATGGTCTCTCCATCACAGTCTGTGGAATGTTCCCGATGAATTGTCTTCTTAAGGTTTAAAGTAAACAGATCTGATGCAAAACTTCCCATCAAACACCAACTCAGAGCTGAAGGCTAAAAAACACATGAGACTGCTAAGATTATGATATTACACCTCATGCGATTGCCTGAGGAAGAATGTTGTTATCTTATTAGCCATGTTCTGATTAGTGTTCGACCAATATTGACTTTCTAATGTGCAGGGTGACTGATAATATGTAATGCGATACAATGTACTACGGATAAATTAAATGAACACAAAATTGTCCAAATTCAATGGAGACTTTTTTTACATACTATTTACTCAAAGTGAATGGTTAATTGATCAAGAATTGATCACAATAATTAAAAAAATATTGCTGATTCTTCAGACAAACTTGTTTAAAAAAAGGAACTGTGATTCTATACTTTAACATACTTCTATCGCCAACATATTATAACTAGTCGATGCCTTCTGAATTTAGAGTGTATGTAATCCCCATGACAAAATACAAAGGACACCACAAAATGGAAAAGGCAGAAGAAACCGGCACACATTGGGGGGGACTAAAGTCTGAGCGTGAGCTTAGTCATGTGGTGGTTTTCCCGAACCCTGATTCTAAGCTACCAAAACTAAACGTTTATTATTATGACAGATGTATTTTTGTTTCTCCCTTCCCCTTTTTGGAGGAGGGCAATGAGTTTGGGATATAAAATGAGAGAAAGAGAAAGATGGAGTTGGAGTTGGGGGAAGGAAGGTAACAAGCCAGCTGGGAGACAGGGGGGGGGAGTGAGGGAGCATAAGGAAGGGTGCAGAGAGAGGTCAGGGTTTTAGTTGATCCTTTTATTTTACTGAGCCCTCGGTCAGAGCTCTGACCTGAGACCAACACCAAACCCCAACTGATGCAGAAACAGGTCTAACATAAGGGGCTTACATGTATTGACACACAAAATAAAAATAAAAAAAGCATCAATAATTTAAAAAATAATAACAGTCAAATATTATGAACATTATATTTGTATATTAAAAGTGTCAAACGCATGTCTAATAATAAAAAGATATAAATTTGACCATAATGGATAATAAATCTAAAGCAGCTCTAAAAAAACTAATATAAATCTGAAGCATCAAATGGTCAGTGGTAGAAGATTCTATTTATTTTCTATAACACCTGTTAACAAAAGGTGATACCAAAAAGTTTTCAACTCCTAAATGTATATAAAACAATAATTTATTAATTATAATTTTATTTTAAATATATAAAATATTTTTATGTAGCCTACTAAAACATTAAAATGTATCAATAAAACTACTAAATTCAAAAATATTTAATTAATTATTTAAATAAATGTAAAATTTTGAGGACTAAAATATTAAAATTTATCAATAAAACTACTGAATTAAAAATAATAATAATTCACTACAATAAAATAAACACAAAAAGGTTAAATAAGTTCAATAGATTTAGTTGTGTGGTTAGTCAAAAAGCTCAAGACCAAAGGTGACACGGGCTAAAATAACTATTTTAGGATCTAGGCTACAAGAATGAATAAGAAAACTTATTCTAACTAGCAACTCATGCTAAGAATTCCTTCTGCGTCCTGCAACTCCTACAGCCATATTATGGAGTTAGAATCATGCCAAAACCTCACACACACACAAAACGTGTTTTACTCACACCCAACGATTCAAAAACAAACTCAGTGTGGTTTGCAAATACAAAACATCACTCACAAACTAATGCATTTTGTTCTGCAAATGAAAAACGTACCTATCAAACAAATACAGTATGTTTTACATATACATAGAAACATATTTCTTCAATGACAAAAATATCCTCTAAGTACAAACTAAAATCTTTGAAGTACAAAAAAAATCCTTCAAGTAGAAAACAAAATTCTACAAGTACAAAACAAAATCCTTCAAGTACAAAACAAAATTCTACAAGTACAAAACAAAATTCTACAAGTACGAAAAACTGCCACGTGACTTTTGGCACTAATTTTTCGCCTTGCTGATCCACACACATGCTAGTAAACTGTCATGTAATTTGTACTCCACAACAGCAGGTGGCGCTGTTACAGGCTTGCTTGGCGCCGCCACGGACATGGAAAGAGAAGAGAAGAAACGCTAGCGTGGGCGACGTTTCGAAATTACGAATTTAATACTTACCTCACAGCTGTGTACGTTTTTTTTTGCTGAGGTCATGTAATAAAATCGACATTGTTTCCAACTTTGTTGTATGCACATTTGACGCAAAATGTCCTTACAAACTCTTACTTTTTTAAACTGGCAAATAAGCAGGAGTACTAATCATAACATTAGAAAACCTCCTGTTTCCTTGACAACCAATGTAAATAATGAAATCAAATGTTAACTAAACTCCAGAAATGTCTGTCGTGGTTATATATATATATATGTGTGTGTGTGTGTGTGTGTGTGTGTGTGTGTGTGTGTGTGTGTGTGTGTAGACTTTGGTACCGCAGGAGCTAACCTAGCTTACACCGATTAGGCAAATTTTTCATTTTGTATCTAACTTAACTACCGATAAATTAAACTATGGTCACATAGTGACATGACATGACTCCTCAGATGGTGCTTAAACAAATGTGTGTGGCCTGAGGTCGTCTTCACACTGAGTTTGTGAATCGTTGGGTGTGAGTAAAAACAGTTTTGTGTGTGTGTGTGTGTGTGTGTGTGTGTGTGTGTGTGAGAGGTTTTGGCATGATTCTAACTCCATAACCCAATCTGCGCTGTCGGGTCTACCGTCTTCGTGTCGTATTTTAGCTTGTTTAACAACACTGCTCTGTTCTTAAGAAGAAAACAAATTCCCTGACACAGAGGTGCAAAACCCTATCTTGTGTCTGTTGGACTGTGAAGTTGAGAGAAGCCCTAAAAAGTATACAAGACCTCCGAGACGTAGACAGCCTTCAGCTGCGGCTCGTTATTGTGTAACCGGATATTTAGGGCACATCTGCTTAGCTTACGGGGTGAGAATCAAGCGCTTGAGAACACAGGTTAACAGAGCAGTGAGAAACTAAGAACATGCTTCTGCAAACAAGCATAACGACTGTCCCTTTATAATTCAAAATGTCCTTAGTTTCGCTCACTAAAGTTGTGCTATAAAACATAAAAGCAGTTGCGAATGGTGTTGTGAACCTGTGAACCAATCAGTTTTCTAAACAAATCGAATCGTTACTTTCAGGCACTGACTCGTTCAGAGAATCACAGTTTTGAAACCAGTGCTTTTCAGCCTTTTAATGACTGAGTATGAACAAACAGCATTAGAGTTTGGGCTCTAAAGGATCTTGTTGGTCTAACTGAACAAGTCAAATGTTGGACTTATTTGGACTCTTTTGGCTTTTAAATGGATCAGCGGATGCCCATTATCCACAAGTTGGTATGATTCTTTTGGGTCTATATAAAGTTTGTAACATACTTTGGTTAAAAATAAAATTCCTCAATGGTTGTGTAAAACAACACCCTTTCTACCTCCTCAAAAACAGCTCTGTTCACAGCGACAGTTTCGGTGCATGTCTCTTTAAATGATAATGAGCAACTGCTCAGCTGTTGCCTCTCTCCGTAAATATGCTAATATGGGAAATATCCTAATGAGCCATTCCACCAATGGATGACATTTATGTCCCCAACCCAGGAAATGGATGAAAATTAACTCTAAAATACATTTTATTATTAAGCAAAGTCTCCCGCATATTAAGCTAACTGCAAATTAAAAATGTATAATTAAAAACATTAATAAAAAAACTACAGAGAACACAAAATAAAATAGCATTTGTTGCACTCTTTATCTCTAAACTTTACCATGAAATATAATTATTAAAATCATCCAGAAATGGATTTTGCAATGTTGTGTGACTTTAAATACAATCTATGCTTTAAAATTTTTGTTTTTTTTCATGAGAAAAAAATATTTTATCTAATATTTTAGGTACAATACACAAACAATTTAGTCATGTCCCCGGGTTTTCACTCTAATTTTAATTTCTGTATAGTTGATGAAATTGTGACTGAGAAGGTCAATCTCAACATACTGTCCTGTTACCTAAATTATTTCTTAATTGTTCTTTTGTTTATTTAAAAAATATTAACTTTTGGTAAGTCACTACAATTTGCTCAGTGTCCCTCATGCTATTGGTATGCTATGTGGCCATGTCATAACTTTTTGCTTAAAAACTCAATCCTGTTACTTTCAGTCCTGTTGCTCATATAACAGGAGAGTCCTCAGTTTTGTTGATTTAATACTGTAAATATTAGTTGATATAATATTATCACCTGAATTAGGAGTTTTAAGTTTGCAATTACTTTTACAATGTGAATACCATACTTCCAGAAAACCAGTTCACCACAAAGTGACTTAAATGTTTTCTTTGTCTTAGTTATATTTTGTAGAAGAAGGAGAGAACCTATATGCAGGTGCCAGAAACACCCACCCATGGTATCCTGAAGGTGAAGGAGTGAAACACACCCAAAACCCTCTCTTTCCCACCATTTTTGTCTTAACTTTCCTCTCTCTCCCTCCCGCTGTCTTCTCCTCTCTTTCCACCTCCTTCGCTGTGAAGTATACTAGCACATAGTACATCACTACAACACAGAAATCTCCTGCACACACACAGTCATGTAGGCTAGTGCTACACTCTCATACACACACATGCACACACATATGGACACTCATTCCTGTTAACCAATGTTCATTCCTGTTACAAATTTTTTTTTCCTAAAAAAAGAATAAAGTTAAACCACTGTTTTTAGCATTTATTTTATATTTAGTTTGATCCATCATTTATACAATTGTTTAATCAATTAAATTATTAAAAAAGATTATAAACTCTTTCAATTTAAATTCATCTTTAAAATGAAAAAATGGCTTTGTGTTTTTTATTAAAATACACCTTGCCTTAATATATAGTGATTTTTTTGTCACAAATATCAACAATGTCTTTAAAATGAAACACTTTCATGTGGGGAAAACAAAGAAATTAATTGACACGCTTTTAAACATGCTCTTTAAATGGCACATGAGTTTCGGTAACAGGACTGAGAAAACATGCATCTATCTTCTGCTTAGAAACATTGTAAAAAAAAATAAAATAAAGTTGCCTGAGATTGACCAATACACATTTTGAATAGTTAAATATGTGTAGTATTAGATTCAGTGTTGAAAAAAGATAAAAAATAAAGTTTAATTTTGAAGAGTTACAACAAGCAAATGTTCCCCATTCGGTGGAATGGCCCTGACCGTCCTTCAGTGGTTGTGGGCGGAGCATCAGCAATATGACATCATATTGCTCAGAAAATCCAAATGGCTTAATTATTGAGAGTGTTTAGGCTTTTTGAGGATATTTTTTTATAAAGCATGTAAAATATTTTCAGTCGTGAGTGTTTCGATTCAGTGTTATTAACGAATCAGTTCAATAAACGATTCAGCGACTCAAACAACACGCAAAATTACATTCTCTTGTCGCCACCTACTGGTGTAACTACGTAACATGAAGAAAACATCAATAAACGAACCAGTTAATGAATCTCTTGGTGAATCGATTTAAATGAATCGAATAACTGGAATGAATCAATATCCACACCATCAGCGCTCGCACACCCCTCCCCCCCTGTTCTCTCTTCCTATTTTCACATCTGGTTCCACTCAAGAGTTTGGACTTTCGTGGCATTCCTTCACATCAGTGCACCCGGAGCCAACATTACACAACGGCACCACAAATAAAACCAAGCCTCATTATTAGAGTTATTTCTAATTCACAAAACACTTCAACAATCGCGAAAACAAAGAAGTCAGAAAAAAATTATAATAAAGCGTGAATATTTCCTACCTGAGTGCACGGTGGTGCTCCGCTCCAGGCTTAATACTAGAAATAAATATAAAGTGCATCTGCAAACATTTATCCACGCAAGACTCCAACAGCCGTCACGGTGCCCGCCACCGTGCTGATGATGATGCATACCCGCGGAAAGGTGAAACGGAGAGAAACACGACTGTTTTCCCCCCTTCCCTTTGAAACAGAAGCAGGGCTTGTGAAGGACAGACGGGCTTTGAGAGTGTCAGTGTCGCTGTGTGCGTGGACTGTGATGAGTTCGAAGTGAATGAGCGGGGCAGACCGTTCACTTTCACTGCACACGCACACGCACACACACACACTCACACGTCCCAAAAAATGAAGTGGAAGAGGCGGAGAAATAAGTTTGAATGACTAACTTACCCGACAACCGGGATAAGTGTCCAGGACTGAGAATTTAGCAGACTTTCTCAACACTTTGCTCTCAGGCAACAAAAACACGACATTGTTACGGTAATTCTTTGTGTAGCCTAAATAATAAGACTAATTAGGCTAAACGTGCGAATAGTGTATCAGGCAACAACCTATTGGGCCTAAAACCAAATGGTCAGTGGAAGTGCTTAACCATGAGGTCAACCTAAATTGTAATATTAACAATTTTATTGGTTACACTTTATTTTAAGGTGTCCGTGTTACAGTGTTTATGCATTTAAGTACGGACCGGTGTAATAATAAACATGTTCTTGCAGGGTTAGGATTAGGGTTTCAGTTTTATTTATAGTTATTACAGTAACTACATGTAACACGTTTAGGCTAGCAAGGACACTGTAAAATAAAGGGTTTCCATTTTTCTATGTATTTTGCAACCCCATATCAAAATCAATAGTTTAAAAAAAATTAAACACCAATAGGGCTATAGAAAAATAAATAAATATGCCAGAATAGACAACCGGCTTGCAAACTGAGCGTTACATATTAATATAACATTTTTGGTCACTAAAACTAGCTAATTAAAATAAAAGGACAAGTAACTTAACACATGAATAATCATGTACTAATACCTGAATTAATTACTTTACTAACTAATGATGAGTTAATAGGCTACATGTACTAATGAGGAACTAATCTTAACTACGACATGAGTCATATGAATTCCTGCATGAATATACCATCTTAACTACACGTTAGTACATGCTTGTTAATTAATGTATTAATTAACATTTCGGGGTAAAATAAATCAAACATGCTCTAGATCAGAAGAAAGATGTACTAAAAGGGCACAATGTAAAATTGTTCATAAATTTGACACCAGCAACTGTCACAAACATCAGTGAATGACTAGATGTCTTGCAATATTTAAATTTAACCTTACTCATTGAATACACAATAAAAACTATTTAATCTCATTCTGTTTTAAGTGATTCCACTGCTGCCATCAAGAAACATATTCATTAACAGATGCAATTTTCAAAATTAAAATCAGTGTTAGCACAGATGATGGTTATTTATGTGGTTATTTTATGGATTGGTTTACTTTATGCAGTTGGATGTTAGTCTTGTGTTCTTGCTCTTCTTTTGGGCCACAAAATGTGTCCATTTTCTATAGCATATTTGATTTAATTTACCTTGAAATGTTAATTAATATACATTAATTAACAAGCATGTACTAACGTGTAGTTAAGATGGAATATGCATGCAGGAATTCATATGACTCATGTCGTAGTTAAGATTAGTTCCTCATTAGTACATGTCTTAACTCATCATTAGTTCATAAAGTAATTATTAATTCAGGTATTAGTACATGATTATTCATGTACTATTATTGTAAAGTGTCACTGATTATATTGTGGTATTTCAATTTTACGTGATACAAGGGTGGGGGGGTAACTTCATAGAAATTGATGTTAATGTTATAATTTAATGCTAATGTTAGATAAGTTTATACAATAATAGTTAATGAAAAAATATGATCAAATGAGTAACATGGCAAAAATATTTTTAAAGCATTAGAGGATTTTCTCCTTCTACATTATTCAATTATGTGAATGACTTCTTTATGCTTATGAGATTTACTTAATTACAGATGAAGAATTACATGTCTGTTTACTGGAATGTGCTATCTCCAAGTTTTTGGGAGATGCACCCAACAATGTGTAAAAACATATTTAATCTTCTTGCCAAGACATCCGAGGTCACTGAGGTCTCTTCAGTCGGTCGCCTATATGCTACGTGACCCATTCTTATTTAAAGCACTTACTTCAATTTTCAAATCATAGAATGACGACGAATATTGCCTGAACGTCTCACTGAGAGAAAAAAACATGTTATCAGTATGTTTTGGGGACGTTTCCTGTTTAAAAGCCAGAGCTCGACCATCTCCAACCTTGAAGAAGCTGTTTATCTGTGTATTTGTGCGTTTCTGGTACCCTTTTGTACAGGACCCGACGTTCATGAAGTAAACGACTAGCACGCACATGATGTGACAAACCTAAAAACCCAGATTGGTGACCTCAATGGAAATCAGAATCATTCAAGCTGAAGTAATGACGTAGCTTAATGACCTGTGTAAAATATTGCTATGTTTTTGTGAATGTACAGCAGAGCGGCCTACAATCTCCTTGCCGAGTATTGAAGCTGAGTTCTGCTGATGAAACTGCAAACTATCCTTCAGTCAAAAAAAAATGTCTTCAATTAATTCTACTTCTGACTTCTGGTCATTCATCCATCATATCTGGTGCTTGGGTCTTTAACTGTAAAATCCCCTACAATTTCAATTATGGGAACAGAAAAGTGAAGTAAACGTTCTAGGGACATTTCATTTCAGAAAGCTTGCAGAAAAGTGATTCAAACAGGAAGTGCATGTTGAAGGGATCACTTTAAACTTAATATTGTGCTTTTGCCATTTTCTATTTCTTCCACGATTCAGTTGAACAATCTTTGTGAAACTACGGAGAGGTGAGAGGAGAATACTTGAAATCAAGCTGTGAATGTTCTCGACACTCCTTGTACCGTTTGGTAATCCAGGACATGTTCTGTAATGCAATCGCACATGATATAGATCCAGAGATAAGGCCAGAGTAAATAAGTGGTTGGAGCAGTTGGGCTGGAATAGTCAGACAGGCCTGGTTTGGTAGAAGTAATCATCTACAGGTCCCAGCTTCTGCTTGCCTAAGTGTTTGTCCAAAACAATCCCCAAATGGTGAGTCACGGAGACTGGAAGTCTGCTTAAGCTGTGGGGGTTTTATTTTATTTTTGGTAAAAAGTTTGGTAAAAAGTAAAAAATTAAACATATATAAAAATAAATAATGCACGGTGTTATAATCTTTACACAATGTCCAAAACTATTCAGGTTCAAAATAATTACAATCCTTGTAATTGGATTTTGACTATGAAGTTCAACAGCTGCTGAAAAGGGTTGAGCGGTCCAAATGCATTTGGCTCGGCTTCAGACTGAATAGGTCAATGATTCATCAAGCACCCGTCCAAACTATCGGTTTCTGATTGAAAGAAAAATTGTAGGGTTTCAGAGATTTCACAACCCATTCCCAAACACCACATTCTAACAAATACACACACTTTCTCAGCCATCGAAATCCAGTGGCCATCAGTATAATGCCTTGCCTCTCCCAACATTTTTCCAGCAGCTTTCACATTGAATTTGACTTCAATGCAGTCACTCTGCAAAGCCAATGCAGTTGGAACTGGAAGAAAATCACACAGACAGAGATACCCTGAGGTGAGACGCAGCCTTTAACTGAACACCCACTGAACGAATGTGTGACGGATAACGGAAAAAGAACAGTTCTAACCACATTTGAGAGCATTTTTTTAAAACAGCAGGTGATTTATCCATAAGTCTGTTGAGGTCTAATAATCAAATTGAAAATCAACTTGCGTCAGCATCATGTTGACAGACAAGGTAATTAAAATTACACTTATGATTATAAAAGTATATATTTGAGACTTTAGACTATATAGATCTAGATTTATGATACTAGAATTAATCCCGTTTGACATCTCAGTACAAAATAGCCCTTTCAGCATTATCCTGAAGATTGTAAGCATTCATTTCATGTGTCATAGAATGGAAGAGAGGCTCTCAGGAGCGTGTGTAAAAGTCACACCCTTTTTGATTTTCCCTGCAAAGTCCTTCACATAAAAATCAGTCTACAGGCTTTCATAGAAAAAAAAAAAAGAAAAAAAAAAAAATCAAGACCCATATACCCATATTCTTCAAAATATCTTTTGTGTTTCAGCAGAAGAAAGAAACTTACGCAGCTTTGGAATAACTCGAGGCTGAGTAAATGATGACAAAATTATGGGGTGAACTATCCCTTTAACTATTAGAAGACTGATTTAATGACCTGGCAGAATTAAATCCCTTTTAGACCGCATCTGTAAACAGAGAGTAATTTAGAAGTCAAATAAAGCAGACAACACAATGCATTAATAACCAATAGTATTTAATGATCGCTCCGAGTTCTGCCCTGTACCCCTGAACTAACTCCGCCCCCGCTAGAGAGTTCTTTCCCAAAAACAGTAAAACAGGATCAGGCAATTAACCGCATCACCAGACCTAAACATATATGACTGTGTAATTTTTGAATGCATTTGTGTCTGTATGTTTCTATGTGAGGCACAACACTTTTAATCAATGAAAAATAAAATCTAACTTTATCTCATTTTCCAACATTAGATTCAGTCCAAAGACACAATGAGAAATGGGGGGGGGGGGTTAGTGTCGCTAAATCTAAAAGAATACGCTTCCTAAAATTCATGACATACCAGCATAAAGCACACAAAAAAAGAAGGAAAAGAAAAGAAAAATAAACACTCAAGTCAAACAGCACCACCTACTGGTAGAGCTCAGCTTTGGTCATAGAATAGGAGTGAGAAGGACAAAGACAAACACCTCCAGAAACAAACAACTGGGCTAGACCTGTCCATCTCTCACAAGGTACAAACATCTGATTCCCAGCATAGACAATCAGCTAACATAGCAACATAGTCCTGATGCTGATTTGGCCTCAGCATTTATTATGTGATCTGAGATCAGAAAGGCGTTTAAATTAGGGTTAACTATTGTTGAAATGAACCCACTGACAGTATTGCTTCCAAAAGGTCATAGATCTGTTCCAGAGGCAACAAATAACAAGTAAGAGCAAGGAAAATGGGCCGGGACAGGCTTTGTGTCAGCAGGGAGCGTCTCCAGATTCTTTAGGAATATTGTACACTTGAATGCACATAAATATGAGTGGACTTGTCCCTTCAACGGTGTTGCCATGTAATACAAAAAATAAAGCTGACCTTGTTATAAATGTGTCTATACATGTGTATGCATGTATTTGTGTATTGTGGGGTGCAGGGCATATACCAGTCTCTTCCACCAGTCTGAGCCATTGCAGTTCGGTCCTTCTCATGTAATACATGAGATTTTAATCTTATTTTGAAGTCCTCTCGCTCTGGCTCACTCTAGGGGTGCTTTTTAGTCCCCACCCATCCAAAAAAAAAAAAAAAATTAAATAAAACCAAAACAACCCTCCAGATGCCTGGGAGAGGAAAAAGGGTGGAGGGGGATGCGTCTCGTCTTCATCCCTCTCTTACTCTTTTCCTCCTGCTCCCTCGTTTGGCAGGTAAGGGGTTCGAGACCCCTCCCACTACACTGCAGAGAGGGGCGGGGCAAAATGCAAATGCCCTACACCACCTTCCTTCGATCAAAACAAGCGAGGATGGACGGGGCTCTCAATTTGAGGCGCTGCTGTTGGAGGAGCTGGAGGTGGAGGCGACGGCCATGCTGTTGTTACCGGTGGCGGCCACTGACTTGCGTATGTGTGGGAGGAGGTAGGGATCACTGGCCAGCTGGTGAACGTCAATACGATCCTCCTTACGGTACACTAAACATCTGCGAATGAAGGCCTAAAGCAGACAAGGAATTCATTCACATTAGAAAATGCTCATTTATCATAACGCCATCAACAGCAATGTAGATGTTTTTCAAAAACATAAAGAAAAATTAAATAATCTAATGCGCACAAAGGCTGCTTTTGATTAAAAATACAGTAAAAACAGCAATACTGTGAAATATTAGTCTTCCCTACAGAAATCATTCTAATATGCTGATGTGCTACTCAAGAAACATTTATTAATATTATTATCAGTATTGAAAGCAATTGTGCTGCTTGTTTTTTATTTCATGCTTCATTGATGGAAAAAAAAAGTTTAATTTATAAATGTACTTGCTGATAAATTTAATGCATCCTCACTGAATAAAAGTATTAATTTCTTTCAAAAATATATTTTATTGACCCCAAACTTTTGCATGGTAGTTAATAACTAATAACTAAATTGTTATTATTCCAATAAATATTAATAAATGTAATAAGAACTAGGGAGAATATAATTTCAGTCAAATGCAGAAGAGTCACAACATGTTTAAATATATATATATATATTATTTTTTTTACCACAATGGAGATATACTCGTGGGACAATTTGGATGTAAAAGGGATTGATAGGAGAACAGAAACCCTTATTCATGACACTCAGATACTTCAACAATCCTAGGACTGAACTTCTCTGCTCTGGGATCACACCATGGCCAGCTTCAACTCATCCTCCCACCAAATGCTGGAGTGATGTATCCCGATTGTCAAGCAGAAGGAGTTGGAATAAAATATTCTGAGTGATATCAATCCACAATCTGCCTGGAATCATATTCACACGATGTTGGCTAATTTGTCCACAGGAGAACTGGCCCCCTGACTGAGCCTGGTTTCTCAAGGTTTTTTTCTCCATGCTGTCACCTGATGGATTTTGGGTTCCTTGCCACTGTCACCTCCAGCATGCTTAGTTGGGGACACGTGATATTCAGCAATATTATTGATTTGACTGCATTGACTATTAGATTGAACTGAGCTGGATGATTACATCACTGTTATCTACAGAGCTGATTTACTGATGAATTGATCTCATTCCATAATTGATGAACTTTGAACCTTGCACTATTGTCTTTTTAGAGCTGCTTTACAGCAAAAATGAATTCTGTTTGCACTACTGATCAGTATTTTCTTGTTTATCCCTGTAAAGCTGCTTTAAAACAATCTGTATAGTAAAAAAGAGCTACATAAATAAACTGTTTACAAAGGTACCTTAGCTTCAGGTGAGACTCCTGGTTTGGGAGGAAACTGCACCTCTGTGGCTTTGAGAATAGTGTTCTCCTGGAGGATGTCCTGTTGGGATTGATTATGACCGAACGGCTGTGTGGGGAAGTATGAAAATGATGAGGTGAGAAAGCTACTAATATCTCAGTGGACAGTGACTAACTATGAGACCAGTATTAGAAAATGTACAAGTGTGTCTTTTACCTTCTTCCCATAGAGGCACTGGTAAAAGATGACTCCAACGGACCAAACATCCACTTTGTTAGAGATCTTAGGTGGCTCTTTTCCAACCACAAAGCATTCTGGGGGAAGATACCTAGAGCAGAGTAAGGCAAGAGTTTTGCATTTTGGGCTCAGCTGCTTATTCAAACTTTCAGACCATAAATGACTCAACACAAAGTTGACAATGTTGATTTAAGGTAGTGTTGAGGGAGATTTCACACAACTTGACCAACTTCAAGAACTTCACAAATTCTGGTCATTGCAGACCACTCACCAGTATGTCCCCGCCCCCTGTGACGTCAACTCCATGCCGTCCACCCCATAGTTGTCGTCATCCATGATCTTGGACAGCCCGAAGTCTGTGATTTTTATCTCTCCACATGCTGTGCCATTCACCAGCAGAATGTTACCTAGACAAACACAAGGAACAAACTTCTCCATCAAAATGGTGCCGTTCTCATTCTTGGGCCAAGTACAGAAGTTCAATGGTCTGCGGGTGTCATACGCATGTCCTACCTGGTTTGAGGTCGTAATGGATGATCGGTGGGCGGATCTCGTTTAGGTACTTGAGAGCATTGACGACCTGCATTATGATGGATCGGGCCTCTTTCTCTGACATGAGCTTGTGCTGCTTCAGGTAGAAATCCAGATCGTTCCCCTCACAGTACTCCAGAACCGTGCAGAATCTAGAAACATTACCACATAAAACAATTTCTCTCTCCTCTTTAAGGAGTGAAACAACGGAAAACAAAACTAGCTTCAAATCAGAGACCATTCCTATTTCAATAAGACAAGAACAAGTTTACTCACGAGTCAGTATCCAGGGAGAAGTAGTCATACAGTTTGACTATTCTGGGATGGTCCAGTTCTTTATGGATCCTATATTCTCGACAGGCATGCCTAAAAACATTTCATGTGGTCATTTTAATTAATAAGTGGTGCTGAATAAACTTTTCTTTGACAGAATAATGGACCATATCTGAATATTTAAACAAATGGCGCTTTTCCATTACCAGTACCAGCTCAACTCGGCTCGGTTCGACTCGCCTCGCCTCGCCCCGGCTCGCTTTTCGCTCAGTTTTCCATTGCAGATAGTACCTTCACAATAGTACCTGGTCGTTATAGCGACGCTGCAGGAAACTCGCGACACACACTCCTCGTTTGACCACGGCGTATTCTTCCGAGTTGCCATAAAAATAGTAGTAATGGGGATATCACGCAATCTGGCCAAACTTAATTGAAAAATGCCGGGGTTATTCAGGATACTCCGTCTGGCGCGTGCAATGATGACGCAGTGAATAGTGACGATTCTCTCTGACCAATCAGCAGTCTGCTGTGTTTACACGTCACATTTTAGTATCGCCTCAGATCGCTTAGAACCTCGCCGGAGGTGAGCAGGTACAGGTACAACTTTTACACAGTGGAAAACCAAACAAAGCTGGTACTGTGTAGTGGAAAAGCGCCAATAATGAGAACAATCAAGATTTATATGATTTTATATAATTTTTTTAAATCAGGCCTCAGAATTCCAGTCTGGTTCAGAATAGGGCTGTCACTTTTGTGAAAAAAATCCTCTTCGATTTTTGAGACATGAGTGTTCATTGAATCGACTATAAAATCGATTTTCCATGTCTAAAGACGTTTCCATTTTCAACACCAAATATAGGCAAATCCACGGACAACTAACAGGCATTAGGATGAACGTAAAGAGGGCGCTTGAGACACGCACAAGTCAGCAACATTTCTGATGATTTATTGGCGTGAAGTTTCGTGCACAATGACAAACAGGAGTGCAACATTCAGGGATTGAAATTAACACCCACCAAATTCGGGTAAAAATTAATTTGACGAACAGCGGGTAACTGTCAAATCACTAACCAATTTGGCGTGTTTCTATGTTTACTCACTTTGATGGAGAAGTTCGTGTAAGGCAAATATGCACGGATTCACTTGTTCACTTGCATTGAAGTAATAGCGCACATTAAAAAACATTTGGTTAACAGAAAATACATTGTTATTTTACAACATCCTACATGTTCTGTGTACTGTATTGATCTGTCCACCTAAAACACATTTTTGTAGTAAAAAAAAAGAAAAAAAAAAAGCACCGTTAAAATCGATTCCCTATTTTCGTTTTCGAAACTTGTGTTGGTTGGTCCGATCGATTTTCGAACGTAAAGAGACAGCCCTAGTTCAGAAAGAGGCATGCATTCTGGGACAAGCACACACGGCTCCTAATGCTGAACCAATAGTTTTTAAGAAACAAGGCTGGAAAAGATGTTTGCACTCACTTGTGATAGTTCTCTTTCTTTTCATCTCTCCAGTTCTTATTAAGCTGGTGAATCTTCACAGCCACGTACCTCTGCTCAGTCAAATCAAAGGCCTGAAGAAAGAAAAAAGAACAAGAAGAGAAAGTCAGACATAAATATCAGCACCAATCGATTAGTGAAGCTGCCTAATTTATCTACTTTTTTTCTTCTATTTTCATTCTATTGTGCTCCCTCCAGTTGTTGAAAACAAAGAATGTGTCTTATGTGAACAGTCAATGATTTTTTCTTTAAGATGCCCAAGATGTCTTCCAGTCAACCCAATGACTAGTTGATTATGAAGATATGTACATTACTACACATTCACATACATATTTCCCATCACAGATCTGCTTACCTTGTATACCTCACTGAAGCCTCCTCTGCCCAGCAGATGCAAGAGCAGGTAACGGTCATTTAGCGTAGGATGATCTTTAAACCTGAGAGTCGAAGAGACAATCGGACAATGATGTAATAGATAAATCCACCACAGACCCTGTTTAAACTCAGAAAAACCCTCAAAAGCCCTCTAAAAAATAAACCCTGTACTGAAACCAAAAAGACGAAAGTGTGAAAATAAACTTTGAAAGTGCATACTGGGAGTTATCTTCATTGTGAATTCTCTTGAGCTCACGGATGTGAAGATTACGCACACGCTCCAACCGTTCCAGCTCCACTTGAATCTCCGCTTCCTCCTGCCACACACACAGCATCCAGACATTAAGACCCGTTTCCATGACAACACGAATTTAAAAATCACACTTGTAATATGAATGTGATGATTTGAATACCTTCTTCAGGTGTCCGAGTCTCAGTTTAAAAATTTCTTCTTGCTCATGGTATTCTGCTAAAGATAACCTGTGAGGACATAATCAAATTAGGACAAAATCCAATTAAGTTGAATCGCTAAACTACTCAACGCCTAACACGATGGAAGAAAGAAAACTCACATCTCGTTCTCCGCGCCGTTGCTCTTGCTCTTGCGTTTGTTGGGTTCTAGGTTGGGAGGAGGAGTCTGACTAGCGTTTGGCGGTTTCTTCTTCATCAGCAGTTTCCTCTGCCTCTCTATCTCCTCTCTCTGCCCATTGACTCTCTCCTGTTGTCTACACAGACACACAGCAGCATAAGAAAGTTAAGTCTGATCAGTAGTTTTATACATATATATATATTTTTTTTTTTTTTTTTTTTTATCATGCCGATATCTGTCGATATCTCTATTTTCATTACATTTGTAATTTCAAAAAAAATATTGTGTAGACAAATCAAAAGAATACGAATCATATTAGTTGGCTTAATTCATTTAGCTAATTGATATTTCCTTTAGTTATTAGTCGTGATTAATTATGCATGTTAAAAGGGATGGTTCACCCAAACATAACAATTTTGTCATCGTTTACTCACCCTCATGTTGTTCCAAACCTGTATGAGTTTCTTTCTTCTGCTGAACACAAAAGAAATATTTTATAGAATGTTGGTAACCAGACAGTTGATGGTGGTCATTGACTTACATAGTATTTTTTTCCTACCATGGAGTCAATGGCTACTGTCAACCGTTTAATTACCAATATATATATATATTTTTAAATGTCTTCTTTTGTGTTCAATAGAAAAAAAAAAATGTATACAGGTTTGTAGGGCTGCACAACTTGGGGAAAAGGTCATATTGCGATTATTGAGGTCAATATTGCGATTGCGATATAATAAACAAATTTCATGAATCAAACTTGCTTGGTTCTCAAGGAAAGTGATAATGCTGAAATGTGTATTTCTCAACTCAAACTAACAACAACAACTAAATGATTGATAACACCATTGTTGATCAATAAGCCATTGATGTCTGGATAAAAGTGTTTTTTTCCCCCCACAGTCAGGACATTCACAGGCAACGCACTCTTTTTTGTCTCTTCGCACATGAATGGTTTAAAAGCATTTGTATGAATAAGAGCGGGATCAGGTAACACTAGCCAAAGGATGACAAAAATTAACACATGCTGTTAATTATGTAAACAGCCGTAATTTGTTTATTTCATATAAAATCGCAGCATTTTGAGTCATATAATCGCATAGGCTTGAAATCACGATTGCGATATGATTAATCGTGCAGCACTACAGGTTTGTATACTTTTATGATGGATGGATGGACTATTTGGGGCTTAACATTTTCTTTTTTTACCATTCAGTCCTTAATATTCTGGCTCGTTATAATTTAATATAACTCAGATTGTGTTTGGCTGAAAGAAGAAAGTCATATATACACTTAGGATGGCTTCAGGGTAAATAAATTATGGAATAATTTTCATTTTAACCCTTTAATGTGTCAGTTCCGAATGATGCATGTTGTAAATCAGATTTTTTTTTTTTACATATCTTTTAGTGCAGAAAATCTGAAGAAAAAAAGGGTCTGGGTTAACCCAGAAATCACAATACTACATTGTAATGAAAGAGTTGACATACTTTTAAAAATTATGTTCATAATTTTAATCTAACATTTACTTTTTTTTTTAAGTCATATACATTGCAATAATAAAAAAAACTGAATTAAAAACTAATTTTATCCGCTCAGCACATAAAAATAAAAAAAAGGCTTACTTTTTAAGAGTTGACTATGATAAGAATTTGCTGTGATTCTGAAACAAATCAAGTGGTAGTTGCGTAGCTGTCAATGGAGGGACAGAGAACTCTCAGATTTCACTAAAAAGATCTATATTTGTGTTCAGAGGATGAACGAAAGTCTTACGGGTTTGGAGTGAAACGAGGGCGAGTAATTAATGACAGAATTTTTGGGTGAACTAACCCTTCCTGAAAGGACAGTGTTCAACAAGTTGTCTGTTCGTTCGTGTTTAACACCATGCCAGCTTCCACTGATATGTTCATGGTGAATCATTTTACAAAATACATAAAAAATGTTCCTATGTTTTGAAAATCTATTTTCGATAAAATGGTCAAGCTGATTTGTGTACTAATCTTGTGGGTACCAAGTTCATGTTAGAAGGCTATGAAGGTCTGTGCACATATAAGCACCCAGCAAGATCCTGAAAGCAGCACATTCATTCTGTCACAGTGTCTGGGTTGTGTTTGGGTCCTCTTCCCGCACGGTGTCCTACACTCTTTCCTCTTTGTTATTACATTTCCCATGATCCTGTCTGTCACTGAGTGTTCATTGTGTTCAGCTGTTTCTCGTCACCTCATTTAGCACTTGTGTATATATACCCTGTCAGTTTCAGTGTTTGTCACGGAGTCCTTGTTTAATGTCCCCACACTTCCGTTCCTGTTGATACCTGTTTCTTGTTCATGTCTTCGGATTGATTTACTGGATTTTGACCGTTTGCCTGGCTGGATTGGGAGTACGGATTTCCCAATAAAACTGCTCTTGGATCGTACCTTTTCCTGTGTGTGTGTCGTGACACATTCATTATACCTGAACACAGTCCTGAATTAGTCTTTTATGGCTAGCTCTCTACACCAGTGGTTCTCAAACTTTTTTTGTTGCGCCCCACCATAAACCTTTAAAAAAAAATATAAAAAAAAAACCCCACTGCTCTACACACACGTGGGGTGAAACTGACCATATTCTGTCAGCGCATGTCAAGTGTGTGTGTATGCAACATTTGCGAAGTCTCTGAAGTTTGAGAGCGCGTGTATGTGCAACTCACATACTTGACTAGATTCTGAAAGGCGTAGCCATCTGTCCACTGCTCAGTAAATGAGGCTCCGTGCCGTACAGTGGTGAAATGGCCCAGACGTAGCCGGTCCTGCATGCTCTTTTCTCTGCATGCAATTTTCTCCTGTTTGGACTGAAAACATACCCACAATTTATGAATTGCATTGTTATAACAACGTAACACATACAGAACACTACCAGACATTAACCATCATGTCGTCTCTGAACACACATTTACCTTTTCGATAAGCAGTTTCTTACTCATGGTCACACATTTATTGAGTCGTTCTTTACATCGTTCCAGCAGCTTCTGCTGCTCATCGATTTGTCTGCGCAGGTCACAGTTCACCTGCAGCGCACAAACCCACCAACATAAACACGGTATTCTTCAGCAGTGCACTTTAAAAGATTTCATTCATGTGGAGTCAGTGGCATTCACAGCTTATAGATTCATAATAAAATCCCACTTTCTGTGTACACATTTGTTCAGAAGTTTTGGGTCCATTTATTTTTTAAACGCTCAAGGCTGCATTTATTTAATAAAATATAATTAAATATTATAATTTAAAAACTTTCATATTTGAATATTTTTTTAATCATTGCTCATGATCACTCACGTGATCCTTCATAAATCAGTCCAATATGCTGATTGGCTGCTCAAGAAACATTTCTTAGTATAATCAATTCTGAAAACAGTTGTGCTGTTTAATACTTTTGTGGAAACCATGATTTGTTGATGAATAGAAGATTCAAAAGAACAGCCATTATTTGAAATAGAAATCTTTTGTAACATTACAAATGTCTTTACTGACACTTTTGATCACATTAAAGTAAAATATATATATATATATATATATATATATATATATATATATATATATATATATATATATATATATATATATTCTAACAGACCTGAAACTTTTGAATAGTATTGTAAATAGCAATGCTCTCCTTTCTCAAAAAGGGGCAACAAAATATCTAGCAGATTTTCATATCGATGCTGTGTGTGAAAGTCGTACCCTGAGCAGGTCATCAATACGTCCCTCTTTCTTCTCCAGATCTGAACTCTTACTGCTCTCCAGCGCTGCTAACTTCTCCATTGTCAACTCAGACTGAGAAAGAACAACCGAAGCTGGTTGTTAGCGTGAGGATCTAAAAAGTGTCTGTGTAGGTGTGAGCGTGTTTTTAGAGGTGTGCATGTTACCTGTGTGGCTCGGTGCTGAGTTTGTGTAGAGGCTGGCTTGTGGGAACAGGAGGAGTGGGAGAGGTCTGTGGTTACTGAGCCGATGGAGGAGGGGCTTCCTTGCTGCACCTGTCAATCAAAACCAAAAACTTATTTCCCTCAATACAAAAAGCGACCCGAAAGGGTCTTTGATTAAAAAAAAAATATATATATATATATATATTAGGGGTGGCACGGTACATGAAAAAACATCCGAACCATTCGGTTCGCTTGTCTCGGTTCGGTGCGTGTGTGCGTCGCACGGTTCGTTCGTCGCATGCGCAATGTAAGAGCGTAAGCAGCGCAGGAGCAGTGCGTATAGTGAGCGGAAGCAGGGCACGCGCGTTTTGCTTTCATACTGGCAGCGTTTGACGTGCGCGGCTGAACCACGGCGTGTTACAGACAAAGTACTCTATAATGAATAAGTTGGCATTGTTTTATTTAGTTTTCAAATACATTTAAGAGAAAAGACTTTTCAAGAAGCTTATTTTATTAATTAATAGGCTATATTATATAACTTTTGGTTCATCCTTGTTTTTGTTGACTTTGTTTTCTTTTAAAATTGATGAAGGTCATTTGATTGACTGTTTAAAACACAATAGATATCATCAATGCGCTTTTGGGTAAAACTGCTGTGTATTTTGGCCAGGATCAATGCATTGTCACTTTAATTCAGCGTAAGCCGCGCGGCAAAAATAGACCAGACGCCGAAACGATCGCGGCACTGCTGCTCCTGCTCTGCTCCTGCTACGCGCTGACGCGCCGCGTCTGCGTGCGGTGTGAATGCTCTAATCTGTTAACATGGGCGCCGAAAAAAATACGCGCTGCTTACGCTCTGCGAACGCGTGCGGTGTGAAACCGGCGTAAGACAGTGCGTTTACTTTTCGCGCGAAATAAGAGATGTGTGGACATACATATGAGGCTTGTTCGACTTGAACCGGCGCTGCACAGACCGGTCGATGAATAACATCAAAGTGCGAGAGCAACGGCTCCGTATGCTTTTCAATCTCTCTCGCAGTACTTCGATGTCCTAAAGTAAACTGATCGGTCTGTGCAGCGCTGCAGGTCTCGTCACGTATAGAAATGGCAAGTGGGAGAGATAAGAAAGGCTAACAGGAGTTGGAGGATGCACCAGCGTCGTATAACGGTATAAGTCGGTGTGTGGGAACATTTTGGATTTCATCTTACCTATGATATTTAAATATATACAGTAACACTAAGTTTAGATAAATACACCAGTCATATGTTTCCAAACTGCACTTTAATTTCACGTGAAAAAAATTTATCCTCACTCTCAGGGAATAGAAGCATTGTTGATATACTGTTTTTGAGTTGAGGTTGAACTTCTGTTTCACTTTATGATTATGGCCTTTGCTATATTGTTATAGCCTCATTATCTATAGGCAATTATTTGTAACGTGTTTTGACTTATTTAAAAGATAGTGCTTTAAGAGTTCCTCTCTTTTTCTTTTAAAAGATAAACATTTTGTAAGAGCTAACGTTACACTGAAGTTGACAGTTTGATAAATGCAAGTTAATTTTATTCTTTGTGTGTCAAATAAACAAAAGCATTTCATCAATGTCTTCTCTTTTGCTGTATAAAAATGTCACCGGCTTTCCTCAGAGATGGTCTCTCAATAATGTGCTTAAAGTCAAGTCAAATTCAGTTTGTGCATGATTACATGATATAAATTTTTTTTTAAATACTGTATCCTGAATTGTGGATAATTAAGCTATAGCCCATATCATATGCTGAAGTACATTTCTGGAGAGTTAAAGATTAAAAGAAAAAATAACAACAAGAACCGTACAGAACCGAAAACCGTGACCCTAAAACCGTGAAACGAACCGAACCGTGGGTTTTGTGAACCGTGCCACCCCTAATATATATATATATATTATATTATATTATATTATATTATAATAATCACTGCTACTGTGACAGTACATGAACAAATATAATTATAACTCTTTGATTATAATGCTTGTTCTGAACTGCTTGTACACAGCTACAGCAATACTGTGTCATCTTACTACTAAGAATCAGTTACAGCAATATGCAATTTGCAATGCACACTATATGTATCCCTGACCTCTCATCCATACTGTTTATAGGTTTTTAAAATAATTATTTATTGTTGTAGAGCATTTTAACTGACTCATAATTTACTCGCCCTCATGTTGTTCCAAACCCTTTGGTTCATCTTTAAAACACAAATTAAGATATTTTTTTAATGAAACCTGAGAGGTTTCTGTCCCTCCATTGAATGTCCAGGTAAACAAAACCTCAAAAATACGTAGTAAAACAAATCCATATGAATTAAACAGTTTAATGCCAGTCTCGATCGCTTTATATAATGAGGAGTTTTAAATGACATCTAAGCAATGATCGACAGATTCGACACACATAGATAGAGCACATCACATCTGGTACGCACGTGTTTTGTGTGTGTGTGTGAAGCTCGAGACACACATGATTCCGTGTTTACCATATGTGATGTATGTATGCAATCACAATGTATGCAAGTTAAACCTGTTCATATAAAGCAATCATATTTCTTCACAAGACTTGTAATAAACTTTCTGATTTATAAGGATTAATTTAACAATGCCTTTATGAACTTTTTGGATGTCTACATTTTAGTTACCAGGACTTTCAAGGGATGACCAGAAAACTCTCAGGTAGGCTTGCTGGGGTAGTCGATGTTACCGGTGTTACACGGTGTTCGGCAGGTTTAGAACAACATGAGCTTGAATAAATTACTACATTTTCATTTTTGGTTCCCTTTAATAGTTATATGAAATAACTACATGAATAGAAAGAGAGGTCTGGTAGAAAGAAAGAAACTCACGGCAGCAGGAGGGTTGGAGAGAGAGTGCTGAGGGGAGGACCGAGCCACTGGAGGAATGCCACGTGCTGGACTGGTACCAGTACCACTACCCCCTGCAAACTACACAGAAAAACATGACTTAGAGGCGAAATCAGAGGAAAAGAGCATGGAAATTGAAGTCAAACCAGAATGAGGGTCAAATGGTTATTAATGACAAAATGCATGACCTACATGCACCTACCTCAAAATAATCACTAATTTTGTGTCCTCTCCCTCCTCCTTTGCCTGGGTGGGGGAAATCAAAATAAAAGTCATTAAAAGAAGAGACCCTCTAAAAGACGTAACATTGCCAAATAATCTGATTCTCATAGCAGGTCTATCAATCACATCAACTTACCCTGGTTGTCAAAAGGGTCTCCTTTCCTTTTACGTGTTCTCTGGTCATTCGATTTCTTCTCTGGGGTCTGAGTAGGGAGACAGAGAAGAAGAGAGAGAGAGAGAGAGAGAGAGAGAGAGAGAGAGAGAGAGAGAGAGAGAGAGAGAGAGAGAGAGAGAGAGAGAGAGAGAGAGAGAGAGAGAGAGAGAGAGAGAGAGAGAGAGAGAGAGACATTGTAAGCTGCCAGGCAAACGCAAGAATCCATGACATCACCTCATTCCACAATCCCATTCATACCAGAAGTTTCCATTGAAATGTTAGAGGCTCATACAACCTGAAAGACTGGACAACAACATACAAAGACTACAGAGACACAACAATCTCTGTATATCAGCCCGGTTTCAAATAAATTGCCTCAGTTTTAGTTTACAACATCTAGTAACGCTGATGATTGAAGTGTAACTTTCTCCATTTTCAACCCACTTTCTATTGTTACAATGTCGGTAGTATATATAAATGAACAATGGTTACTAGTTGTCCATGTTACCTGGACTTCCGTGAAAGTTACAGATGATATTTTTTCATCTTTATCACTGAAAACTGTATCGTACTACGTCTACTCTTTAAACAGCATTATGGTAAAAATGAAACACTATGGTCAGAACGGTAGTTTCTTTCAGTTTTTCGCCTCTGTTTGGCCTAAAACAGTGTTCGTAGTCATCCAGTTTGAAATGTAGGTTTTTACAGATTTTCCATCACGGCATTCTCGCCGTATTTTTGATTCTCTGTAACCTTTAGCTGCTGCCTGAAATGCGTTGGATCCTTCACTGGAAACCGGAAGTAACTCACTTGCGCTAAAAGTTTACTCTCTGAATTCTTGCACCTGGGAACAATACAAGTCAACACCATTATAACAAAGTTCACTAAAAGGTATTTCCTTCTGGGCATTATGGATGTTGTTTTCTTACCTATTTGGCAAAAGGGAAGACAGCAGCCTTATTTCGGTTTTCTCTAGTCAGGTAGCACAGATTTCATTTTTCCTCACCTTTCTAATGTATAGGCATCCAAGTTTATATGAAAGGCCATTTTGCAAGCGGTAAAGTAGCCCTTTACTGTTCTTCATATTCATATTTCATTACTTCCCCCTGTTCACAACGAGGACGACAACCATAACATTTTAAAAGTTGTTTTAAGACCACAACTATAACAACACAGAGGAATGATATCATTGGAGTAATTTTCAGTAGGGCTGCCCCCTAACAGTCAACCAACATTTCTTTAGTCGGTTGGTCTCCGGAAAAAAAAAGCTCCACATGAAGTAGCGAAGTCTCACAGTCCGTGAGGAACAGATCGTTAACGGTGAGTCCTTGTGATGATTACAGTATGTCGGGTAGGAAATCCAGACGTTCGCCAATCATCAATCGACCTTCAAATATGGTTGATTTCAAATTGAAACGTTAACGGTTAACCTAGATAGCATTATCCGTTAGAACACCAGCATGATCACTAGCATTTTTCCTGATAACAGCAGAAACAACTTAAAATACTAATTTATCATCATACAGATAAGAGCAATACATCATTTGAAACTTATTTGTGTAAACTCCGTTAACAAAAAAAACGTTGGGCTTTTGTAAAATAAAGAAAACAAACAGGACGTGCTTGCTGTCGTCTGTCTCCATGACCTGGCATAGGTCAGCATAGACTACTTGCTTCAGACATGAGCAAAACAAATACTCTCTGTTTATGTAATCTGTATGAAAGGTGCATTTCTCTAAAGGCACGCGTCCACTATATTGAGAAGATGAGAGTCGACACGGACTCAGAAAACTCTAGTTTATTAATAAATAATTGAAATGTTTCCTAGCTATTTCTTCCTGACACAAACATTAGCCTACATTTGTCGGAACTTGAGCACGGAATAGCCTATCATTCTGCCCCCAGTATATATGCAATAATTAAGTTAATATAAACCTGCGATTAGCGACTAATACGAGAAAAATATTTTTCTGAAATATTTTTCCAGCTGATGAATAAATCGCACAAGCATTTAAAGCCACAGACAACATAACTGCAGTATGCTTATTATAAACAAAATGCTATTATAAACAGAATGCTATTATAATAAACAGAATGCTATCATCCATGTCATTGTTAAGATACTTTTACAGTTATTGTTCCTGGTGTGAATGGAACTTTTGTCTTGCTTTCTGTTGTTTGTACACTTTAGAGTTGTAACGTCAGTCAGTCCTTTGAGAGAACATACATTCTAAAATTCATTGTTAATTTTTTCTCTACATTAAAATGACGTACTATCGGTTTGCCTGCCCAATGGCAGACCGGGTCATTATTTCTGAAATTTCTTTAAGCTGAAAATATTTGCACACTTTTGTTGTGCATTTCACTGATTAACAAAATCCAGAAGCCAATTAGTAAAGAATATTAAATATCAAAAAACTAAATCCAGGTGTAGAAAAAAACAGAAGCAACAAACTCTTCCGAAACACAAGCACTGGGTTATTTTATTGGTGAAATAAAACATGGCACCAACTAGAACATTTGAACACCAAGCTGGACCTCCCTGACTGTCAACATGAAACATGTTGGCTGACAATTGCATCACCTACTATAGACCGAAGCAGAGATACTTTACAGACTCAATGACTTTTTCACATCATGATCACAAAATGTGTACTAACCTCCAGCTCTTTGTCACTGAGGGAGCCCACGCTACACAAGCTCTGGTTAGATGACTCGTTGTGTCCAGAACCCTGTAGAGGAAGACAACAGATAACTGGATTTGCATTTCCTAAAAGGAAAGATCGGTGCTCGTAAGGCAGGAAAAAAACAGTGATAAAAGTCTTTAGTTCAGTAAAAATGAAACTAAAACACATAAAAGCTCGCATAATTCGCAGTCGGCACCAATACCAGTAAAATTTGTTGGTCTTCGGTACCAATTTCTGTACCAAAGCAAAAACTGTTAAATCAAGAGCTATAAAAAATGTGTCCTATTTTGTCTTGTCCATTGGTTATATCCCTGTTAATCATCGCAGTTTCCGATTCAATCGCACACTTAACTCTTTCCCCGCCCTCGTGCATTAATTTCCGTGTTTTCACTGTTGTACGGTCGGTAGGTATGATGCAAGTGTTTCAAGTGTTGATAAAAAAGGATGCATGAAGCTAGAATAAAACAGGTCAAATAAAGAGTGCTCTTTCTTTTGATATATTGCATATTCAGATATTCATACAACAAAATATTCTGGAGGTCATGAATCTTTTGTGAAAATTATCAAAAATACTGGTGGTGGCTAGCAACTTAAAAAAAAAAAAAAAAACGCTGTTAAATACAGTTGTCAATCCAGAAACTTACTGCAGGGATCAACATTAAAAAAAAATCCCCACTGGCCCCCAGGGCCAATGGATCAGAGTTTTGCTGGCCCTTCTATATTTTTACTGGCCCTGAAAGAAATATAAGGAAAAACACTTTTCCATTAAACTGTATTTATTGTATACATTAGGATTAATCAATACAACAAAGGGAGTACAGGAATTAAGAGAGAGCCTCTGGAGACATGCAAAAATAACCAAATTGTCAGTGTAACTATGAATGGTTATTGCAGTATACATAATTTTTCCTGCAATGAACATAGGCTCGCCAACACGGAGAGAATGTGGTTTTCACAGGGATGATCCATTTTACTAAGACTTTTCCTCCTTTCAAGTCTCGCGCAGTCGGACAATAGGTAATAATAATAGCAATAATAATAATTATAACAGCTGTAAATAGAAACCTTTGACACTCAGAGCGCTCAAACAAACACGAAGCAGCGTCTATCAGAGGGTACCGAATATACCAACCCAGTCCTCTATAATACCGGTACAGCAGAAATTCTGGTACCGGAAAAACATTTTAATACTACCAATTTTTTTTTAGGTTTGACAACTCAAATCAAAAAGGCTTTTTTCTTGAGGTCAATATCAGCCATGTGGGGTACTGGAAAATGTTAAAAATGCCCAATAGCTTTAAAAATATAATTTCAGGCATTCACGTATACAACACCAACACTTTAATTATCCAATCACAAAATAAATTGGGTTACAAATGGCAATACATAATGACAGATTTTCACCCACAAACAACAAAATGTGGAAAAAAATTGAGATTGGGATTTTCCCTGGTTTCCCTCTCTATTTTCTTATTCAAAGACTGATCATTTCTAAATATGCCTCTAATTCTCTCTCCTCATTGTCTGTTGAGGTAAAAATCTAAAACTGAAAAGGAGTTTAATGTTTTGGGTGAAGAAATTAACAATTAACAAAAAAAAGTCCAAACAGTGTAGCTCTAGTACAGTGAGACAGTAGCATATGAGTTTTTAAATCATTACCTCAGTTTTTATACATGTTATTAATGAGCCCTTGTTAACTCAGATACATCCTTCTTGCTCTGAGCTAAACATGCAATGAGATACATAGAGAAAGAGTGACAGGTGCTGGTCATTCTGGTCAGGTCAGGCTAAAACCCTCCACAATCCAATAACAAAGTGATAAACAGCCCTGTGCAGCACACCTACTGACTATTCTTAATCTTTTACCGTGTGAAAATTCTCACACCAAACCAAACAGATGCAGAGAAAATGGCCATACTAACTCTCACACAACATCCAGCATTGGCACCCAGTCAGTGGGGAGGACTCTCGTGGCCATGGCAGTGACCAATGAACAACTAACACTGAAACACTGACAAACCTATTGTCCTACTCAGAACTGATCCAAATCTTTTCCTCAGTAAAAGACACGTATTGCAAATGCCGATTGATATCCAAAGTCTTTCTGTGGTTCCCCAATACTAAAATGACTGATTCAACAGGAAACCTGAAACAGATCAGTCCACAAGCTGGTCAAATACACATTCATAACTACTTCTCGATGCATTTAGAAAAGTATTAGAATGCATGTAAAACAGCTTTCCCCCAAAATGTTTTATCTGATGCTTGTACACTAAATGAATTGCTCTTTAACCAACATCTTGGAGATGTACATGTGCATTCAACTTTGACTGAAATACCTCGGAGAGAGAGAGATTTTAGCAAGTGTTGTTCTTAGTGGACTAATGATGCATGGAATTTTCAGCAAAAAAAAAAAGATTCAAAAATGAACTAATCAAGTAGTTTTGGAGGGCCGAAATAATGACTGTAACAGAGATGTTTAATTAGAGTTTCTCTAATATTTTGTAAGCTACAGGTAAACATGTCAGCAGTGTGGACACACTTCACTGTGATAAAAAAAATGATGCTAGTGTAGATGTAAAAAAAAAAAAAACAGTTATTGAGGGGTGGCTTGTTGCTCCCTATCATGGATTTTTGAAAATGACCTTTCATGTAGTGTGTAATATAGCTCTAAGTGTTTGAAAACATCCTGCAAAGTTTTAAATCTGAAAGTGCACCGTATATAAAGTTACTGTCTTTCAAAAGTAAGAGTCGACTCTGACAAATGAATTGTTTTTCAAACGAGTCATAAGCCGTTTCGTCGTGACGTCAAGACGAAACATTAGCCGGCCCACTTGTGTGCGCACCAGGGAAACTTAAACCTCAAACCAGCAGCTGATCCTGTGGATACTGGATAGATCATGTCGAGGAGACGCTGTGTGACACAATGTGACGGTAAAGACATTTTTTCCCACTGCCCAAGGACGAGCATGTGAAGAATCTGTGGTTAAAATGAATCTTTACCATGATACTACAACAGTATAATCCTAAACTTGTCCTGTCACCTTTATTTTACTGACGACTGCTTCTCAAATATCGGAGTCAGCTAATCAGCTGTGGGCCACTATTACATAAAACTGTCTATTAATGCAGATTGTCTGTCGTTCTCACTACTTTGAGGAAAGATTAAGCATGGAGCAAGATTTGGTTTACCAATGTTTATGTTACATCAGTCATTCACGCTCAGCTATTAGTTACCTCAAACTGAGTAGTGAATCACTGAAACGTCCTGCTCGAGTCGTCCTTGCGATGGAGGTTCGGGTTGAATGAATGGTTCTTCTAGTGTTTCATCATCGGACTCGCGCTCGGATTGATATGGTAAAATCAACGTCATTGTTCGTTACTGTGTTTAGTTTACGGTGTAGAAGCCTCAGGACACGCAGAGCTGTCGGTGTTATGGCAATGGGAATTACGCAGTAAACCAATCACAACAGACTGAGTTGTCTGGCCAATCAGAGCAGAGTAGCTCGTCGGAAAGGAGGGATTTAGAGAGATTTATTCATTTGGCGAGTCGTTTGAGAATCATTGAAAATCTGGTGATGTGCAAATGTATATTATGAGAAAATTAAACAGTTTTTTGACGTTTGATGCATGTAAACCTGTTGTAGGAGACTCCAAAACAACATTAGGAAACTTTTTAAAAAATCCATGATAGGGGCCCTTTAAGAACTTTACTTCAACTGGTTTAATTTATCATATGAGGAATTGACACCCAATTCAGTTACCCAGTAACACAAATTTTGAAGTCATGAAATAAAAATGGACAATTCTTGTTTCTTTATTGCAATATTTCCTATAAATTATTTTTGTAAACTTCGGGTTTTTTTATTCATGTGCCCTCATAATATTTTAGCAAAATAACTTCCCCTCTCTCTTGCAGTGACATCTCTTCTCTAATGACATGAGAACTAGACAACCTGTCACCCACGTGACATCACAACAATAGCAAACCACATCCATCCAATCAATTTCAAGTGGACAAAATCAAGTCCCTCCTTACATTTTTTCTTGTTCAAGGAGCAGTTTCACTCAGATATATGTCACAATAGGGAAGAATAGACTATCGCAACTTCCGTTTCAGGCCTACTTTAACAAAATTTTGTTTTCATTTTCGATTAAATGAAATCTTTAATAAAAAACAGTGTTTTGGTATAATTTTGGTGAATCATAAATGGGACACCACCTTCACTTGACAATCAAATATATGTTAGGTCCAAAACGCTGTCCTTCTTAGACAAATGGTAATGACATACATGGACATTTGCGGGAAATTAGTGAAACAGCTTGGCAAAAGCGAGAGGAAAAATTAACTTAAAGGCCATGTTGCAGGTTTTTTTAAAATTATAATTACTATATAACCATGTATGAAAATATCATATAAAAAGTTAATGCAGGATTTAAAATTGTTTTGCGAGACATAAGGGCCCAAATTTAGTAGAAAACGTAACAGTTTCCTTGACCGTGTTGAAAAACCGAAAAAACATTGGTGTGGTTCCTTCGGTGCACACAGCTCCTTCATCGGGTCCACCCCGTCCATCGTCAACATGTGGTCCGGCCACCGGAGGGAAACATGACGCTCACGGATCCTTCAGAGATCACTTATTGTACATTTGTTTTACAAAAACAGGTGTTCTCGCACGCAAGGTCTCAAGATTTTTTTCTTGATATAAAAATCACGATTTTTATAGGTTATTTTTTTTTAAAACAATTCACCACAACTCCAAAAAGGAGGACAAATGAGTGTCCGGCTTGATGCTGCGCCGGATGCCGCACGGGGGCTTAAAATCCGGACTGTCCGGCCAAAATCCGGACGTATGGCCACCCTATCGGCTAACGTGGATATATCGATAAGCTAACACTGGTCTCTCACCAAGACCCCTGCCCTGTTCTCATCACACCACACCTCAGTGTGTCTCTGACCGTTGTTCTGTCTAACCCTGGCCCGTCCACAGTCTTGGTCGCATCGCAGGCTCATAATTACATGGCTGAGGTCCGTCATACGAGTAAACATTTAAGCTACAATTTCCACAGCGTCCGAAATGTCATTGCAATCCATTGCTTTCCTATTGTTTACTTTGACCGCACTCCCTCACGTTACTTCAGGTTTGGCGGTTTTCAAATTAAACAAAAATGTTCACACAAAAATGACTCTAGAACACTAAATAGCGTTTTAGAAGTATATGTTTTATATTTAAATCTAGTTTAAATCATTATTTTCTATACATTGGCTCACTGGGTACTCTAACCTGCAACATGCCCTTTAACATGTAACTGAAACTGAATGTAGGAAAGCAGACAGACCCAGGGCCTATAGAAAAACACATGAATGAGTGAAGAAGATGAGGTCTAATGTGAGAGGGAAGGTATGTGATGGGATGATGGGGGCAGAAATATCAGTTTTATACCGGACAGACCTTGGCAACTCCGACTCCTGTGAAACGGGCCTCCAGCAACTCCTGCCTGCGAGGATCCAAGCTGTGCAATTCCTCCATCATGGCTGGAAAGAGAGGATGAGAGTGTGCATAGCATTATGTAGCCATAGTGATGGTGACAGATTGACGGGACAGTGATGTGTACGACATGTTGAGTCCTGTGTCCCCAATACATGTTTTCGAGAGCATTCTGAGATTCATGACTCAGCCTCGCCACCACCACTCATTCAGTCATAACTCACTCCAACCTAAAGCCGTTTATCCTATAGATAACCTACGGGAAAACACCATGATCATGCAAGATCTTAAGACATGTCAAACCACATGCAACACATAACCTGCAGTGCATTTAGCAAAGGAACATTGTTTCTTATTAATCAGTCTTTTTCGCGACTGGAAAACAAATGCAATCAGGGGGAAACATGCACAATGAACAACTCTATATCTACTTCCTAACTAACCAACCAAACTATTAGGCTACAACGTTAGAGCCACTCCACCACCGATTTATATTTTAGTTAAACCTCAACCGTTGCACGTCTAATATGTTTTAAAGAGTCAATTTGTCAGGATTCCCTTCAATTTGTAATCTTGTTTCAGAATATTACACATTATTTCAGAATGTTAACGTTACTTGATGAATTGGCATGGTTAAGTTCTCATTCTAGTCCAATCATTAGATGTGTGCGATTGATTGAAATAAAAATCAAAAGAAAAACGTTTTAAAGGACAAAGGGTTTCACAAAGGATCAAAACAAAAGTATCTAAATACCGTCTCAGTATCGCTTTACCCCTGGGTTTTGCTTCTATTGTTTCTACATTGCCCTGCGAATTCTTTCGCTAGCCTCATTAAACCGCAACATCTGTCTTTGTACCTGTTTTATCGGGGTATTTTCTCCCTCTTGCCGATTAATTAAATCTCCTTTCTTCGACCGTTCTCCTCCTCTGGTCTCCCGTCTCGCCCTTCCCGTCTCAGCCCGACATCTCAGGGCTAGGCCTCAGCCGAAACCCCGACCCTCGCCTGCGCTCGGTGCCTGCTGTGTCGCTAGGGGACGCCAGCTCCACGTCCTACTGTAGTCCGAGGACTGCGAGACCTCCGAGGCCTTGATCTCCCGAACCCGCCTTTCTCCGCTGGCCTTCTGCGATATCTATTTTCTGTCAGATCTGAGGATTGTGGTACCTCGCTGCAGATCAACACCTAATGATTTCCCATCCAAAATTACTCGATTAGCTTCGAAGTTAAATAATTGTGGTGTTGTTTTTTTAGATATTTTGTTTCTCTTGTTTGTCTTCGCTGCTCTGGGTCAGCACCGAACCGGGATCAAGTCCTGGAATGATAAATTGGCTCTTTAAATTCCGTTCCAGCCTAACGTCTCTTTTTAGAAAGATTAGTTGATGTAGACGAAAAGAATCCTTTTCCCAATCAGATTCGCGAAATCAGAATCGATTCGGTTCTCATTTTGTGCAATGTAAACAATAATCGGTAAATCTCATATTTTCTCGTGAGATTGTGTAGGACATTTCTACCTTTCAACCACGCCCATTTCCACTAGCAAACACTTATCAATGAAAAGAAAAATAAAGTTTTTTTTCTATATTTTTATTATAGGGTTTTTACGCTGTGCACATGCAGCATTATTAAAGAAAT
Organism: Semotilus atromaculatus; assembly: GCA_031834385.1. Classification (NCBI taxonomy): domain Eukaryota; kingdom Metazoa; phylum Chordata; class Actinopteri; order Cypriniformes; family Leuciscidae; genus Semotilus; species Semotilus atromaculatus. The sequence continues at coordinate 1,743,761 of JAULUF010000050.1, read as the reverse complement.
ATAATGTCAACTTTACTGTAGACATGTTTTTCCCCAGCTTTTGCATTCAAACAGTATTAAATAAAGGTTATACAACTTGAAAAGGAAAAGTAACAACTTCTTGGACAGTAACTCAAATTGTCCTGTATTATAGTTATTATTCAGGTGAAATGACAGAAATGGTGAATACTCCTATTAGTATTACACTTCTCAATGGATGTATACAGTGTAAAATGTAAATCAAAATTAGATTTTCACTATAATTTTTTCAATAAAATCATCAGCTAAATTAATAAATGTAAATTAATAATTTAACTGTGAACTTCCACTTTTTTCCATTTTGCAATTACTGGGAAACAATTTTTGCACTTACAAAGTGTAATCTTTAGCTAATCAAAAACATTAGACCAGAGCAAAATAAATAAAAACTTAAGATTTGATCAATTTCCGTGACATCAAAATTAAAAAAAATTCTCATATTTCCAGGTTTTCCATGAATGTTGGAATCCTGTTTTATCGACCTCAGAGCCCACAAAATCAACATTGGAGTTGTGTGGCTTTCAGTCCACATTAAGCTGTGTCCAGAAAAGGACTAAAGAAAAAAGTTGCTGACAATCAGAAATATGTTTTGGTTTAATACCATCATGTAGTTTATTCATTAAAAAAAAAGGCCTTAAAAACATCACTCAGTATGATGAACTCAGTTTATGGTCCTCAGGTGCATCATGGGAACTCAAGTCCTCCATCAGCATTCCATTCCACTCTGTTCGTTCAGGACACGCTTAATGGTATGTTTCAGCACCGCAATCTTCCAAGTTGTTACAACCTGTCCATCTTTAAAACAACCATGTCACCACATTCTCATGGTTCAGCCCCGATGATGTTCTCGATCTCTCCAAATAAGCAATCTTGATTCTAAGGCGGCGCCAGGACCTTGCGATACTTGCACTGTAACCAGACTCTGTACATGGTCAGCTGCTTTCCTCTGTTCACCTGTAAGCGCCGGTCCACCAAGTTCTGCACCTTCTCCAAGCCGGCACTGGAGAACAGATCATGCAGCTCATCTAGAAGAAAATTAAAAAATGACAAGTCAAATATATATCCCTGTAAAATGTGTGCCATTCTTTAATTAACTGTATTCATATTGCACTATTATTTTGTCATGATATATTGTGCAACCAAAGCTAATTCATCAAATATAGGTTCTTATAAGTGTACAATTCAAGTATAAAAATGCATTTACCTTGTGTGAAAAAGTAGACGCGTGTCCCATCCCCTCTAACATAGAAATTTTCAGACAAGCACCTCCCTGATTGAGTAAAGGACAAACAGTTAGGCCTGTTGTTGTATTGCTGTTGTTTACTGCAATATCAGCTTCACAGGCCATTTATAGGCATATGCAGTCAATAAACATTTAATACACTTATTTAATGACAAATACTACATTTTTGTACTCAAATTTTACAAAAAAAGTTCTTCACAGTTTGTCCTGATAAAAATCATGGTCTCATTACATTAAAAATAGTGCAGATAAAAATATATTTTACAGTAACGGAATGCTACAATATTGACATTTTGGTGGTTCTCCTACTTGCTGCATTTGTGCAGCAAAGTGTTTTGAACGCGACTCAAGACAACCTACTGCAATCCAAAAAAAATTTGACTTTTCACAAGGATGTAACATCTACCTTTTTTGAAACGAAGCTGTGCCATGTCATAGCGACCATAGTCTCTCAATAGTAACGCTCCTCCGGGTTTCAGCAATCGTGCTAATCTATTAATGGAGTCCTGCATCCTGAAACAGATGGAAGTTAAGAAGTTAATGCACTGCTAGTGTTCGACAGGTCACTCTGTTGTTTATTGTGTGATAATGACATTGACCCTGCTGTCAGACAACTTACAATAGCACACTTATTACAAGGTTACATTTCAAACCATGTAGGAAACCTGGACTAACAGTCACTATGCAAAAATAAATAATAATGCCGCAACTGACCAATCAAAATACATATCATCTACCAATAGCGTCGACAGCTTTTAAAGCAGTGGTTCTTCAAGACAATATTCAAAGTCCTTTGTATCTAAGCATTTTCACTTATGTTGCAGGGCCAGTGTGAACAACGCTTGGGACGCTTGGGAGTTGATATGTATCGTCAGAGACAATTTATATGAGACATGCCACTTCCTCAATCCTCAATACAACTATATAGAGAAAACCCGTAACGCCAAAGATGGCGGTTGTATTCAAATGTCCCGCCCCTCCCGCTGGAAAGCCAATCGTCTGCTTTTAACAATCAAGCCGGGAAACATTTAAGCCAATCGTCTGGTTCCACTGACGCATGCGCACAGTTGATGTTTGCGACAGCGGAGACGTGAACCCTTGCGCATGCGTAGTAAAGTATAACCTGTGGGGAAAAAGGCGTTTTAAACCTTATTTTGGGGCAAAGTCATCAAACTTTTTCAGCGATTTTGATCATATTTTACTGCTGTTTCTATACATGCAGTTTTTATGTCCCGGTAACCAGTGAAAGTGCAGTTCTGACTCTCTGCCCATTCATTTAGATAGGGCCTGGTCTTGTTAGTCCGAAATAGCTGCCCGGAGGCGTTGCCAAGATGGCGGCCGAGTGGCATGACTTGCCTAAAAGGACTTTGGTATCGTCTATGATCTCGTAATTTACACGAATTTACATGATTACAAATGAGAAATTGATTTTATACAACGGACAGTTTAATAAACAAGTTCTTATATTAAGTGATTTACATTTTAGACATAAAAATCACCTGTTTCACTTTATTCCGCCAACGAAAAAAGTCCACAGCAATGTTTTGCGTCTCTGAACAACACACAGCGGTGTATTTACTGATTGAATCAGCTGAAACAATGATTCAATGACTCACTCATAAGACTCGTAAATTGAATGAATCAGCCGTTTGAATGAAACGGTTGAATCTCAATGACTCACTCAATTAACTCACTCACTTGCTGCCACCTCCTGGTGGTTTAATTTCACATTTGAAGTATCTTTTCATTTTTTAAATAATTTCAAATAACAGTATTTAACGGTTTACATCAGGGGCGTTTCTAGGATTTTCATTTTAGGGGGGCTAAGCCCCCAATGAGGGTATGATTTAATAAATAAAATAATAAATACATTTTAAAAAAGGTAACACTTTAGTTTAGGGTCTAATGCTCACTTTCATTACCATGCAATGACAGGGTTTTATAATCACTGTGGTCCCGAATTTGAGGTAGGTTATAGGGGGGTTCGGGGTTTCCCCCAGAACATTTTGATTTCTCTGAACTACAAATGTGCATTTTAAGATGTTTTGAACAGCTTTAAAACCATGTCAGTGGGCAGCTGATTCTTTTTCTCTCCTCATCACATCACACTCTTTTTCTCTTTGTTTTTATCTTGCCCTGTCTCTTCCTCTCCTAAAGCTGAGCTTTGACTGATACAGGCTTTTCATTTTTGTCTGTCAGTGAAGAAAGTAAACATAGGGTCAACTGAATTTTGCCTATGAATCATTTTCTCAGACGTCCATTTACTGAAAGCTACTAGGAAAGCTAGGTAACTAAGTTTATTAAATTAATTCACAATATGTAGGCTACACATTCATTATTGATCTTATTCCTAATACAGGGCTTTATAATCAAAGATGTCCTAAATTTGAGGTTGGTAGGGGGTTACATTTTTTTGTTTCTCTGATATGTGCATTTCAAGACATTTGAAGACCAAAAAAAAGGATAAGAAATAGCTTTAAAACCATGTCAGCGGGCAGTAGACTATTTGTCAATACCTGCTCTCTCTTCATCTCCATCATCCTTTCTTTTTTCTCAGTCTCCTCATCCTATTTGTATTATATTCTCAATATGTACGCAATACACATTCATTATTAATCCTGTGCCTAACATGATGAAAACGGCTTTGTTAATGTTTCTTCTCCCCTCACAATGGCAGTAAACTATTACACTACGCTACATGAGTCACGTTACATATAGGCCTATTTTCAGTTAAAAATGGCAAAATTAGACAAAACTATATTAGTTTGCCTGATTATTTTTTGTCATTCGTTTAACATTTATGACCTAAAAAAACTGTCAAATATGAAACGTTAAGTTTAGCTACTTACATCTTATCTCGCACTTGCCCGTACACACTGAAGCGTCGAGTCGCTCTGCTAAAATTCGCGCTCAGCGTCTCTGAACATAAACCGCGCCGCCTACTTTGATTTGTCATCTCAAATATTCTGACATTGACGAGCAGTGACAGACCAATGAGGCTCAGATGAACACACACACACACACCCTGTTCTCTGTTTTTGACGTGCTCTCTGCTCTGTGCCGCTGCGGATTGAAAATGATCACCCGCTGAATCTGATTATAACAAGACTGAAACGAACACAAATTTGTGTAGCCTATTAATCACAAATTTTTAGGGGGGCTAGGAAGTAGTTTAGGGGGGCTTAAGCTCTCCTAAAAAGGGCCTAGTGACGCCCCTGGTTTACATTTTCAATGTTTCAGGGTGTAGTGAAAATTCTGGCAGGGCAAGTAAAAATTTTAACCACTTGCCCGACCGGTCCAGTAGAAAAAATACTTAGCGTTGAGCCCTGTGTTGTAATTAAAATAAATATTTAGCATTTTAGTGAATAAATTAATACATTTAATAAATTATGCTTATATAACTAAATTTAATTCATTTTAGATTTACTGGGCCCCGCCTGGAGGTTGGTTGAGAACCACTGTTTTAAATATTACGTGCTTGATGGAAACAGATCATTTACAGGGTTATCAGCTATTCGAATGAAGCATTTTTTAATAACATTTTCAAGACCTTTAAAAAAAATAATAATAATAATTCAGACCCGCACATCATTCCATCAGCTTCAATGCAAACAAACAAAAATCACCCTGCTCAACAGAGATAAACAAATGAACACTGGACACGTTTCAAATTTCTGTTAAATTCTGTACATTAAGTTTAAAAAAATAAATAAAAAAAAATCAATTTAGTACTGAAAATATAATAATAATAATACTGGTAATACCTTTTTAGAGGGAGGGGATACAAATAGTAATATAACAAGAGAAATAGATTTCTGTTCAAAACTCACCCACGGTGTCATTAACACTCACTTCTGTGGATGCAGGGCAGACAGCACAAATATGAGGACAATGACGTCCAGACTGCGGTCAGGCATTGGATACTCTGCAGACGCATCACTCATATCATGGACGAATGCGTGACAGCGTGACGAGTCATACTCAGGGTTTGACTGCCAAAAAAATGTATCAAACAAGTATAAATAAAGGCATGTTATGAATGCTAAATATAGATTTCTTAATTAAAAGGGATTAAAAGCTTCCAGTTATTTACTTTGACAAGGTCAACAGCCGTGCTGGAGAAATCACAACCATAAACAAAGAGACCTGGGTCACTGTAAAGCAAATAGAAAAGAAGTTATTTCATCTGCAGAGTAGCAAACACTCTGGACAGGTCTGGTTGGTTTATATCTGGACTCACTTGTTGGTTTTTAAGATGGGAAAGACTGTATTGCCTACTCCACAGCCCACCTACAGACCCCCAAACACACACACACACACACAGAAGGTGAAAAGTGAGCATATTCTACAGACAGGGCTTTCATTTGAATACTGAACAGTTCACCCAAAAATTTAATTGCTCACTCTTCCCAAAAAGAGGCCCCTTAAGGCCCCTTCACACCAAGGATAATAACTATAATGTTAAATTAAGATCTAAACATATTAACAAAAATAGAGTCAATACCACAGCTATAATGATAACAACACAGTGAAACAATATCGTTGGAATAATCAGAACCATTTTTCCACAGCCAATCAGGATTTATCCTGCTTTAAAAAGCTCAAGTATTTAAAGTGGCAGAAGGCCAGGGTAAACTGCAGCAATATTTCACACTGATACAGCTTTTATGTAGCCTGGGTTTCCCATGCTGCCTTGCATGCAGTGCGATTTTATTCATGCCGCTATGCAGCCTGGATTCCATGGACCAGATTAATGCCTCAGCGAGGGGACCAATCACAGAACGGGGAGGGAGCAGCAAGACGATGACGACGTCTATGCGACACACCGAAGCAGTTTGTTTATATCTATGGATCCAACATGGCAGCCGACGCGAAGTTACCTTTCGATGCAGCCTTAGATATTGTTCTAAGTAGTTTAGAACGCAAGTTTATTTTGAAAAAAGAGCAACTTTTCTGTCGCTCTACATAAGTAATCTGGTATAATTGAAACAATTTGCTGTGAGCTACATACAGGCGCATTTGATAGACATTCGTAGCACCCAATAAACGGCTCTGGGCATTCGTAAACCACTCCTCAAATACGAGAAAATGAACATGTGGTTCCCAGACCCACGTCTCAATGAGACGAGGTCTGACGTTAGCCAGGCTAGGTTTTATGTATAATCAAATTTTTTTTAATAATTATGATCGTTATTGGTGCGAACAGACCTTTATTTCGTATAGTGAAAGTCATATAGTGAATAGAGTGAGGTTAATAGTTATTTGGGTGAACGGTCCCTTTAAATGCAACTACTGCATTACAAAACTCACCTCCAGGATGCGATAGGATGCAGAGGCTCCAGGAAATTTAGTGTCTGTGTGTGACGAGTGAACATCTTCACCACTTAACAGATACTGAACTGCGGTTCCCATCTCCTCACTGTCCTGTGGAGCCTTTTGTCGAGGGGCCAGCTCAGGGAACTCCGTAAACAGCCAGTGGCGATCCTTGAAGAAGCGGTTCTCGTGAATGGTGTAGAAATCGTTCCAGTACTCATTAGCCCTGTTGTCAAACTCCTCTGAAAGAGAGATATGAACAAAGAAAAGAAAAATCCCTCTGAGCAAGTCTTTGTAAACAAGGCGGCAAAAACCTGCTGATATAGACAGTGTTTGTTATTGTAAATTAAAATGATTTAAAATTGTTTCATAGAAAATTATAATAAGACAGAAATGAAATATAACAGAATAAAACCTAAACTTAAAAACCTAAAAAGAGACCAAAAATAAATAAGTATGAGTTAATATATTAAAATTACTCAAACTGAAAATCTAAATAGAAATAAAACAAACAACAAAAATGACAAAAGCACATAAAATGAAAATGAAAACTGAAAATATAAAGAAAGACTAAAAGCTAATTCAAAATATGTAACTGTATTTTTGCATCTTTAAATTGTGTTTTTATTATAAACTAAAGCATTAAAAACATTAGGTGGGTGATAGGTTAAGTGTTTGATACCTTGTTTTTCTGCTGGGAGAGGTTGACAGTTTTCCTGCACTTTCTTCTGGGCAGCCTCCTCCTGTTCTGCGGACCACTCCACATTATCCCTACAAGAGGTGAAACACCATCACAGTGAGTGAGAGAACGAAAACAAATCAGGTGTATTAAAATGACGGACAAATATAATTGTACAATTATGTTGATTAACTACAATAGCATACTGTTTTGTAATATATACTATATACATATGCTACAGCTAATCAATGCTTTATTTGGTCATTCTACATACATCATATATTCATACATATTCATATTATACATTCATTATATTATATATTCAGTATTCTGATAATGGTAAAATAAAAGTCTTTTTAAATATGAATTTAATCACTCCGCAATATAAAATATTAAATGTTTTGAACTTTCTAAAGAATTAAGTTCCCACCCATTTTGACTAATCAATTTCCATGATTTCTCCATTCATTTGTGATTACTGTAATAATTGTGTTTGCAGTATGGAGTTTGTAAAAGAGTGAGAGAGTGTGAGATGGAGTGTGTGTGTGTGTCAGCCAGTCTTAACGTTACATACCACGCGTTGTGCTGAAACACCTGTCGCGGGTCTGTGAGGAAGCGAGTGCCGAACTGCGGTCGCTTCTGGGCCTCAATGAAGTCCTCCGTGGGTCCATTAGCAGTTTCTGGCATGTTTTCTACGGAGGAGGAATCATCAGGAACAGCACACGCCGCCATGATCATGCGAACCGGATGTACAAGGTTGTTCAGTGCGCGTGTCTCCCTCTATGGTGTCTCCGCCCAGTTCTGCTGTTCGCCAGGAGATATCGCCACCTACCGACTGTTATCAGATATTACGCATAGACTCCATCGTGAGAGAGTGGTTTCTTTTATCACAATTAATTTGACATCATGATTCAGTTGTTTGGATTTCAGTGGTGCTATGTAGCATCCAACAATTGTATAATAATAATATACAATAATAATAATAATAATAATTTTTGATTGGAAAATATCAGTACAAACATGATTAACATGCAGGTTTTTTTTTATTTTTATTTTTTTTTATTTAGCTGACGTTTTTATCCAAAGTGACTTACAATTGCTATACATGTCAGAGGTCGCACGCCTCTGGAGCAACTAGAGGTTAAGTGTCTTGCTCAGGGACACATTGGTGTTTCACAGTGGATTCGAACCCGGGTCTCTCACATCAAAGGCATGTGTCTTATCCACTGCGCCATCACCACCCCTTTTAGGTTATAAAACATATTTCAGGCTCAGTTCGTAGTTATAAGTAAAGTCTCACAGGAGGCAACCGTAACAATAAAAACACTTGTTTTATTGGTTACAATACAAAGCAGTTAATGCAAAATAAAATAAAACTTAAAATCAACTTAAGCTAAAAAGCTCTAATGTAGCGAAGCGAAGATGCTGTTAAGCGCCCCTCAGGTATCCTTCACACAGGCCGTATCTGAGGAGGCGTTTACTCATGTGACGCCCCTGTGTGGCTTGACTGTTTATGTTTGTCAGTACTGCAAGGGTGATGTGTTCTTCTGTTTTGAGGAGCTGATTGCAGAGGTCCTTCCCGATTGGGAACACCTGGTCCCAGTGCTCCACAGGAGATAAAAGCTCCACCTCCAAGATCGTCGCTCTCTCTCTGATCCCCGTTGCCAGCCGTTGCCTGTTGTTTTGGATTTGTTTGCTTGTTTTATTTTAACACTTCAACACGTTACACCACGATCACTCATCCACACTTACACCACTGAGGTTGCTGACTAACCCATCTCATCATTCAGGTATTGTTTTGATTCTTTTACGTTACAATAAACCTTGTTAAATCAATCGCTGAGTCCTTTCCCAGTTTTTGTCATGGCCTTTTGAGCTCGGTCATGACAAAATGGGGGCTCGTCCGGGATTCTGTTACAAAACCCGACTGCTTTCCTTTGCCAAGGATGGATGACTGTGTAGATCAGGTGGGGTCTGCCAGGTTTGTCAGCAAGTTTGACCTACTTAAAGGGTATTGGCAGGTGCCTTTGTCTCAGCGTGCTCAGGAAATCTCTGCATTTATTACGCCGTCGGGACTCTATTCCTATAGAGTGATGGCATTCGGTTTAAGAAACGCTCCAGCGACGTTCCAGCGCCTTATGAATCGTGTTGTGTCTGGTTTGAAGGGTTGTGCAGTTTATCTGGATGACCTAGTCGTTTACAGTGATACATGGCATTCTCACCTTCAGCGTATCCGGGCTTTGTTTGAGAGGCTGGCTGAGGCGCATCTTACCATTAATTTGGCTAAGTGTGACTTTGCTAGGGCTACTGTGACATATTTGGGCCGCGTAGTGGGACAGGGCCGGGTGGCTCCAGTTCAAGATAAGGTGAGGGCAGTGGAGAGGTATCCTCAGCCTACAACAAAAAAGGAATTGCAGCGTTTTCTGGGTCTGGAGTTTCTGCAAGAACTTTTCCACTGTGGCGTTTCCTTTAACGGAGCTGTTGAAGGCCAGGGTGAAGTTTGTTTGGTCCTTTGCATGTCAGCAAGCTTTTGATAGTATCAAGTCTCTGTTGTGCTCGTCTCCCGTGCTAGCAGCCCCATGTTTTGATAAAAACTTTATGCTCCAGGTAGATGCCAGCCAGGTCGGAGCAGGTGCTGTATTGCTTCAGGAGGATGATCAGGGGGTGGTAAGACCAGTTAGTTTTTTTTTCCAAGAAGTTTAACCGTTACCAGTTTAATTACTCGGTAATAGAGAAGGAAGCACTTGCACTTATTTGGGCATTACAGCATTTTCAGGTGTACATAGGAGGCGCACCACTCATTGTATACACAGACCATAACCCTTTAACATTTTTACAGTCATTCAAGTGTCCAAATCAAAGACTTATGAGGTGGTCGTTGTTTTTGCAGGCCTATGACCTTGACATTCGGCATATTAAAGGGGCAGACAACGTCATAGCAGATGCTCTATCACATGCCCTTATTATTTGAATGTACTATGACACTTGTACTGCTGGATGATTTGCTTTGCTCTGCCTGTTTTTCTTAAATTTGCTTCCTAGGTACCAGGTCGCTGAAGAATGGGTGGGAGTCATAGCAGACCATGCGCAGAGGGAAGTCAGGTGTATGTTCATATTTTTGTTATTATAAGTAATTGAGGAATTAAGTAAGGTATGGGGTAGTAGGTGATTTTGAGTAAGTTAGTGGGCCGGTGATTCCCTTTGGGACACCGACTTTAAGGGGGGGGGGGGGTGTGACGCCCCTGTGTGGCTTGACTGTTTATGTTTGTGAGTACTGCAAGGGTGATGTGTTCTTCTGTTTTGAGGAGCTGATTGCAGAGGTCCTTCCCGATTGGGAACACCTGGTCCCAGTGCTCCACAGGAGATAAAAGCTCCACCTCCAAGATCGTAGCTCTCTCTCTGATCCCCGTTGCCAGCCGTTGCCTGTTGTTTTGGATTTGTTTGCTTGTTTTATTTGAACACTTCAACACGTTACACCACGATCACTCATCCACACTTACACCACTGAGGTTGCTGACTAACCCATCTCATCATTCAGGTATTGTTTTGATTCTTTTACGTTACAATAAACCTTGTTAAATCAATCGCTGAGTCCTTTCCCAGTTTTTGTCATGGCCTTTTGAGCTTGGTCATGACACTCATCAGACTTTTTATACTTTTTTGGGGAAATTCCACCGCAATATTAGTCATTAATTCATCAATGTCCTGTAATATCCAATCTTCATCAGTCTCTGTATCTCTTTTAACTCGTCGGACTTCACTGAAGTGTTCATCTGGCTCACTTCTTGAGGTTGCAGCATGCTCTCTTCATTCTTCTCGTTAACCTTTTGTGGTTGCCGGTTGCAAACAGTAGATATGATACAACTTTCAAAATGTTCAGCTCATCTCATCTTGTTTCAATTACACACAAAATGTAACATCCTTCTGAGTTGCCATTTGCACAACATAGCATTTCATGCAAGCATGTGGCATTAATTCAAAGCAAGTAAATAACATAACAGGTAAATAATAATATCAATGGCAATAAATCAAAAGCAAGCAAAATAACTTTGAAACAGGTAAATATCAAAATTCAAAACAATATATATACAGTGAAGAAAATAAATATTTGAACACCCTGCTATTTTGCAAGTTCTCCCACTTAGAAATCATGGAGGGGTCTGAAATTGTCATCGTAGGTGCATGTCCACTGTGAGAGACATAATCTATAAAAAAAAATCCAGAAATCACAATGTATGATTTTTTAACTATTTATTTGTAAGATATAGCTGCAAATAAGTATTTGAACACATGTCTATCAGCTAGAATTCTGACCCTCAAAGACCTGTTTAGTCTGCCTTTAAAATGTCCACCTCCACTCCATTTATTATCCTAAATTAGATGCACCTGTTTGAGGTCGTTAGCTGCATAAAGACCCCTGTCCACCCCATACAATCAGTAAGAATCCAACTACTAACATGGCCAAGACCAAAGAGCTGTCCAAAGACACTAGAGACAAAATTGTACACCTCCACAAGGCTGGAAAGGGCTACGGGGAAATTGCCAAGCAGCTTGGTGAAAAAAGGTCCACTGTTGGAGCAATCATTAGAAAATGGAAGAAGCTAAACATGACTGTCAATCTCCCTCGGACTGGGGCTCCATGCAAGATCTCACCTCGTGGGGTCTCAATGATCCGAAGAAAGGTCAGAAATCAGCCCAGAACTACACGGGAGGAGCTGGTCAATGACCTGAAAAGAGCTGGGACCACCGTTTCCAAGGTTACTGTTGGTAATACACTAAGACGTCATGGTTTGAAATCATGCATGGCACGGAAGGTTCCCCTGCTTAAACCAGCACATGTCAAGGCCCGTCTTAAGTTTGCCAATGACCATTTGGATGATCCAGAGGAGTCATGGGAGAAAGTCATGTGGTCAGATGAGACCAAAATAGAACTTTTTGGTCATAATTCCACTAACCGTGTTTGGAGGAAGAAGAATGATGAGTACCATCCCAAGAACACCATCCCCACTGTGAAGCATGGGGGTGGTAGCATCATGCTTTTGGGGTGTTTTTCTGCACATGGGACAGGGTGACTGCACTGTATTAAGGAGAGGATGACCGGGGCCATGTATTGCGAGATTTTGGGGAACAACCTCCTTCCCTCAGTTAGAGCATTGAAGATGGGTCGAGGCTGGGTCTTCCAACATGACAATGACCTGAAGCACACAGCCAGGATAACCAAGGAGTGGCTCTGTAAGAAGCATATCAAGGTTCTGGCGTGGCCTAGCCAGTCTCCAGACCTAAACCCAATAGAGAATCTTTGGAGGGAGCTCAATCTCAGCGACAGCCCAGAAACCTGACTGATCTAGAGAAGATCTGTGTGGAGGAGTGGGCCAAAATCCCTCCTGCAGTGTGTGCAAACCTGGTGAAAAACTACAGGAAACGTTTGACTTCTGTAATTGCAAACAAAGGCTACTGTACCAAATATTAACATTGATTTTCTCAGGTGTTCAAATACTTATTTGCAGCTGTATCTTACAAATAAATAGTTAAAAAATCATACATTGTGATTTCTGGATTTTTTTTTTTAGATTATGTTTCTCACAGTGGACATGCACCTACGATGACAATTTCAGATCCCTCCATGATTTCTAAGTGGGAGAACTTGCAAAATAGCAGGGTGTTCAAATACTTATTTTCTTCACTGTATATATATATTCATAGAGAGGTAATAATGCAATTGAATACATCACCAGTGAACCTTTAGTGCAGCTGCTGCCATGGAAACAACAGTTCTAGAAGAGTTTGGTGAAACTCAAGTGCATGTCTTGTATCTATGGCAACAAAAGTTTCAGAGGCAGCTGCAAGAATGTGTCAAACTAAGCCTGGGAGAAATGTAAAAGTGTTTACATTATTTTACGTCATGCTTTGCACTTCATGCTGATACTTAGGACATCGGTATCATAAGACGGCTGTCATTGCTCATATTCATGTCAAACTGAAGAGCATTCATTTTAGAACAATGTTTTCTTTAAAATCTCTTCTGAGCTTTGACAGTTCATGCATTAATGAATCCACTTGTGATTGATCAAGACATGGATTGTTGTTGATATGAATGTTATCTGTGCCTGACTGGGATCTGACAGACCCACTTCTCTTCAAACAAAGGCATCTTCACTGCAGTCACGAAGAGCAACAGGATAATAGAGAGACCACCATGACATCTGGACCCTAAGGACAAAAAATAGACCAGAAATGACAGATTGGGATGCATATAACGACTCATATGGCAGTTTATAAGAATGAGAGATTACGTGCAGAGTGTCTCTGAATAATATTTGACAACTTCATGACACAGAACCGGCCTCCCTCTCACCCACTTCCCTTCCTCTCGCCTGGGTCTTTAACAGTGTAGGGATTTTCACTTAACTCTTTTAGTCTTAATTTTTTATAATGTGAATTTGTGTAGTAATTAGATAAGTGACTTTCATTTTTTATGTCCTAAAACTGTTCTGTTTTTCTTTTTAGAGAGCCTAAAATCTAAAGGCGGATTATTGGACCCCAAAAATGAAGCCTGTAATCCTTATGTTTTTACAAACCTAAATGAAAGTCTTAGCATGAAAGAGTTAAATAAATCAGAATCAGAAGGAGCTTTATTGCCAAGTATGTTTACACATATGAGGAATTTGTCTTGGTGACAAAAGCTTATTTATACTACAAGAAATATATTATAAAATACTTTTTTTCTTCTAGCCAACTTAAGTGCTATGGTCATTAAATTGATTTCCTGAGGTAAATCTAACGTTGTGACATTGTAGCCTATATACTCCAGCTATTTTATTGACCTCTTTCCGCGGTTGAAAAACACTGATTGGTCGATATTACAGTATGAGCTATGAGGCATATACATTTCGGTAAGTTGTACTGTATCTTTCAACACACGTTACACACCTATTGATCATTCGTGTTTTACTATTAACTAGGCTAGTAAAGAGATGATCGGTTCAGGTGCCATTTAAACTGAGGCGCTTTATAGCGATCTGTCACATTTAAAAGCGCCAAAACGGTAGCCTATTTATTGTTTGAATTTCGAAATAAATTTGACAGAATCTGAGCGCTGAGAATTTGTTCCATAACAAAAGTAACCTTCTCTATAGTCTGACTCGGTGTCGGTGTCTCTTTGTACTAAAGAGTATCTTTGCTTCGCGATTTTTCTCTGCGTGAGAAAATGGGTGTGGCGTGAGAGCGTGTGAAAAGGGTCAATGCGTGAGAGTTGTCAGCAAGGCAGGTGTGATTTCTCGCATAAACCTGCCTCACTGCAATTAGGAGCTGGTGTTTGAGTTGCACAATATGTAATTTGTGTTTCATTTTTTAGATGCTTTTTCTCATCACCTGTTGGTACAAGTCACAGAGCAATGTGCTTTTGTTGCCTCATGCACGGTTACTCCCATCTGGAGGTAGATCTTACTTCCTATAGTCTATGTTCACACAGAATATGCAGACTTTTCACATTTCCGTTTTTTGTAGTGAGATTTGCCAGTACAATCTGATAAACATTTCCTGCTTATAAAATGCATTGCATTTTATAGAAGATGGCACATGCATTCTGATACACTAAAAAAAATGAAGTAGGAAGGTTGTGCACTTTACATAATATATTTATATTTAGTTTACTTATAATAATTGTGTTTTTTTACTTTAAATGTTTTTTCTATTAAGGTCAACGTAATTATGTCTCAACTTAACAGTACAAAATCTTAATGTGTTGCCTAAACACAAACCATTTATGTTAAGTAAAAAATTCTTACATCCAGAGGCTGGCAGTATAGTGCGAGCCAACTGCCATTTTGCCCGAACTTAATTTGATTGTGTTCAGTCTGCTTAAATATGTAAAATGTAAGTTTACTTAATCCATTTGTGTTGGGTTTACATGATTGATTTGTGTTGCATTAACTGAAACTGGGTGGTGCTTGTTAGTTCCCAGCATGCTTTGCATATGGTTGAATTAACAGAGAATAAATGTTAAAATGAAGTGTTATTTTATGTTTTATTGGGGGAAAATGAGAAAAGGGGAAGACTTGATAGTGTGCAATTGTGTTTAATGTTCAATTACATTGCAATTATTGAACCATTTAAATTACAGTGGGTTACCATTGTGGAGAAGAGTGGAGCATTTGGTTAGGCTGAATACTGATTCAGAAATACTGACAACAAATGCTTTGGCTGATGAATCTTTATAAATAAAGATGCAATAAAGTGTTATTGGTAGTTAATAGTTGGCTATAGTCTAGAAATTGATTAGTGTGACTCTAAAATAAATTATATTGAATTGGATGAATGAATATATGAATTTGAATACCTGAATCATATCAGGGAGCCTTTTTAAATTCACTGACACTATTAAATTAGGCTGTGCCCAACCATAGTAAATAAGTTGAATCAACCTTGATGAATTAAGTTGACCCAACGTAAGTACATTAAATTGGAAAAACAGAATTGCATAATGCTGAAATAAAGCAAGTTAATCATGTGGAAATCCTTTCCATGATTTTTTTAATGTTTATTCAAAGAGTTATTTTTTTGAGTGTATTATTACATTTAGATTGTTTGAGGTATTGAATTTATTTTTGGTCTGTAAGATTTGAGATAATTAGGAATTATAAATGAGCATAATCACAAAAAAATGGGTAACACTTTATTTTACGGTGTCCTTGTTGCATATGTTACATGTAATAACAGTAAATTATGCATAATTACATGCAACTACTCAACCTAATCTGTACATGTAGTTACTTAATATTACTCTGTACTTAAATATATAATTACACTGTAACAAGGACACCTTAAAATAAAGTGTAACCAAAAAATTATAAATCATAATTTGAAAAGTAGTTTTAAATACAACAAAAAGGTACAGATAAAGTGAAGCTAATTGAAATGAGGAAGTGAATAGTAACATTGTGTCTAAAGCAATTTTGATGTCAAAACACAGCAGTGTCTAACACAAGTAGGCCTATATTTCAATGTGAGTCATTTGCAGGTTTATTTGTTTGTGTATACAGATGAAACTGACATTTCTGGCGTGGAGATCCATCCGATAATCATGCACACATCGGATGAATTGAAAGACAGTCTTGTAACAATCGAAATGGAACAGTAGAAATGTGCAAATTTGAGAGCCTAAACAGATAAACAAACTGGAAATAGAATCTGTTGCTATTTCGATGTCTGATGAGCCATATGCATTCCAGAATTTCACATACCTGTTTCATCATGACTCGAGGAAATTAGATTTATTTGAAAACTGTTAGTTGGACAGAGAAATAGCAAACCAGTTCAGTAGCCTTCTCTGAAATTATTTGTCCGATGAGATGTGTCTGTTACACTTGTGATTTTGCCAAGTTGGACATGCTCCTGGATCAGCATATTTCGTTGGTCCTGGAACAACTTTCCTGTCCATAGTCCTAACCTTATCCCTACACTAACTTATTCCTAAAACCAGAGGTAAATGATAGGTGAATAAATGTAGAAGCACCTAACCCTGGCTGGTTATAAGCATAAACTTATAAAGAAGTGTGAAGTCCGCACACTGAAAAATACTGCTCCAGTATTAGAAAGGCAACGTTTCGACCATCAGGTCTTCATCAGGCACAATATATAAGCATAAACTTGCCATAAACTAGTCCCTCAGTTCTGATTGGTTGGTGAAGATTGTGAGAGGCCTGTCATGATCCTGGTATCTTTCTCTTTTCTCTGTCTCCCCCTTTTGCTCACACAGCCACTCACCGCTCTTTATGCACACACTCATTCCACGCGCTCTTTCATCACTCTCAGCTGTTCTGTTCCAAAATCAACGTCACATAATCGCGCTAATCATCAATCACCTGCTCCCCCTTTCCCTCTAATTGTGTTTGCTTCTTCTAGTCCTCTTTTCTCCTGTCTTGTCGGCAGATTATTGAATGTTTTCTACATGAAGGATCTCAGCGATCTCACCTCTCGTTCCGTTCCGGTCCGGTCCGGTCCTGTCCTGTCCTGTCCTGTCCTGTTATCTAAGCGTGCCTGCTGGATGATATCAGCTGCAGCCTGCAGGTATTTCTCTGAGTATGTTATTGCTCGTACTCTGAACTCTACCTAGCTCAGACTGTTGCAGAGATCCAGACCAGCACCAGTATCCCGCCTTCCTCAATCCTCTGGTTTCCCGTGACAACCGAAGTCCGCAGTTCTCCTCCCGGGACCTCTGCCGTTCCCTGCGTAACGCTGTCAGAGGGAAGATTTACGTTCCATCTCTACGACTCCAGTCTGCTGGCTATTTATGTTCTACATTTATTACTGAAGAATATTGAAGCATTCTCTTCTTTTCTGATTTTGCCTGTGGACAGCTTCCATTAACAGTTCATTAAAGGCTGTTAATTGCTGCAAACGCATTTGGGTGCTTTCTCTCACATACCTGACAGCCCAGGCCTGGATTTTATATTGTGTTTTGTTATGTGTGATAGCAGTCATCCGTGAGGGGCTGCTGTCGCTTACATTTTGTATTTGGTTTATTTTAATGTAGTTGTTGTTAAATGTTCGCTGGTTCCCGCCTCCTTCTTCCCATAACAACGAACTGTGTTAAAATGTTGTAATTTGTAAAATCATGCTCACCCTATAATGCATTAAAACTAAAGCAGTGTACCTAAACCTGACAAACAGAAGAAAAAAAACCTAACTAACAGAAACACATACTAAGCATCTTAATTTGCAATATACTGGAAATAATATTCAGAAGATGACAATTAATCATTCATCAAGAAAATTCTTTCTCTGAAAATTAGGCAATATAAAATTGTAAACATTAGATTTGTGTCAACATCTCCAAAAAATGTCATTAGACCGGACCTGTGTTATTCCTCTACCAACAGCGTCACCAAATGGAATTGCAAAAATAATAACCATTTTCAGAAAGGTTTCCCCAAACACAATCCCGGTCTGCCCCTGGTCGGCCAAACAGACAGTAATGTCACTGACTTTGTTTTCTCAGACAAACAGAGGAATGATTTAATACAGCAAATTACATGATATTTTTGTCTCAGTATAATAAAGGAAGTACAAGAAAGTATTTTAACACCGGAAAAAGTTACACGCATTATCTTTAAAAAATAAAATGACAATTTGAGAATACATGATAAAATTACTTTAAAAGGATAGTTCACTTTGAAATAAATTTTTGGTATGTTTTAGCTTACCTCAAGGGCATCCAAGATGTAGGTGTCTTTGTTTCCGCAGTAGTTTCAATTTTGATATTTTTAGGTCAAACCGTTCTTGTCTGTCAGTCATATAATGCAGGTCTATGGTCACCACCTCAAAGAGCATGCACAGAGAAGTCCAAATTAAACATGATTTAATGACTCGTAAATGTAAGTACACATTGATGGCCTAAGACACGAAACGAGCGGTTTGTGTGAGAAAACGAACAGTATTTATATCGTTTTACCTCTTGTAACCACAGCCACGTCCAAGTGATCTGAGGGCGCGGGCGCTTCGGTCTGCGCAAGCCCCGGAAAGCGCTGGAAGTGATCTCTCGCGAGTGTACGTCACTCATTGATTACACAGATTTCAGAAGTTACCTTTCACTGTGAAGATCTAAACAGGAATATTAGATATACAGGAAATCACAATGGAAGACGATTTCGATATATCAACAGACAATGTTGAATTTCTTCATGACGTAAAATGTTTCATGTTTCGTGACGTACACGCGCGAGAGATCACTTCCGGCGCTTTCCGGCGGCTGTGGTTACAAGAGGTAAAAACAATATAAATACTGTTCGTTTTCTCACACAAACCGCTCGTTTCTTGTCTTAGGCCATCAATGTGTACTTACATTTACGAGTCATTAAATCATGTTTAATTTGGACTTCTCTGTGCATGCTCTTTGAGGTGGTGACCATAGACCTGCATTATATGACTGACAGACAAGAACGGTTTGACCTAAAAATATCAAAATTGAAACTACTGCGGAAACAAAGACACCTACATTTTGGATGCCCTTTAGGTAAGCTAAAACATACCAAAAATTAATTTCAAAGTGAACTATCCCTTTAACTCTTTCCCCCACCATTGATGGAAATTTCAGACTATCCGTGTTTTCACTGTTATACGCTAGGGGGCGTTATGACTCATCTTCTGAAAGAGTAGAGAATCTCCAGATCAAAACACATGTGTAGAAAAAGCAGAAACAAGCGATAACATATGTAATCATATCCATAAGTAAAATAACGCAATTATCAACATTAAATAAATCAAAACTGCCTAACGTTACCGAATGAAATGTTGACCCAGGACGAGCTATAGGACTTATTAAGCATTAAGGGTGTTGATGGACTCAATCTATGTTTTGATCAAAGTTCTGAATCAGATCCAACCGTAGTCTTTGACAAAATCATAAATGTGAAAATTATCAAAAATTCTGGTGTTGGCAGGCAACTTTTTTTCACAAACGCTGGTGGAGAAAGAGTTAAAATACAGTAAATGAATACCAGCAGCAACTCAAAGAATTTAGTGCAGGAATGTAGCCTAAGAACAGAACAGGTTTTAGGGGAAATTTACATAACACCATTTTCAACAAAAAAATGGAAAACGTTTTGTCTGTTCATTAATACAACAACAGCGTTTTTGGGGGCCTGAAAACACAAACTTTTGAAAACAGTTTTTTTTTTAAACAATACCCTTATCGTCTCCATGTAAACTACAAAAACGCTTAATCTTAATCCTGTTTTATACACATTCATATAAGATTAAAGCGTATTCTTGGCTGAGACGTGTTGTAGAGATGATCAGTAGGCTAGTAGTTTTGACAGAAGCAGATGTGGTTTCCTTCTTAACTGCCACGATACGCCACATTTTGGAAGGTGCTGGTGGCTCCTTTGTAGAGCGGATTATTAGCCTTAAAGACAACAAAGAGTTTCATAATGACCAGTGCTGCAGAGCTCATACGTATTAATAATGAAAGTCTGCAAGATTAACCACAAGCACATCTATACATCTCACTTTGAACACCGTTTTTGGTGTTGAATGATGTAATCTTTCCTGAATGTTATCAAAATGGTAAACACTTTACATTTGTTAACATGAACTAACAATTAAATAATTAATACATCTTAATGTTAAATTAAAAATCAAAAGTGGATCTATTAATATTTAATGGACCTGAGCTAACCTGAAATAACAGGGAATATTTTATTTTATTAATTATGTAAGCAAAGATAAACACTGTTAGAAATGTGTTGCTCATTGTTAGTTAATGCATTAATGGGACCTTATTGTAGAGTTACCATCAAAATCATATTACACCTCTATGATTCTACACAGGTTCAATGGGGTTCTATAAAATCCTAGGGTTCTTGACTCAGTTTTAAAGAACCCTTTAAAGGTGCCATATGTAAAAATTGAGGTAACAATATCCAAAAAATGAGCTACATGTATCAAAAGAATGAGAGGAAATAAATGCAATGATGTAATTAAAAAAATGACAAGTTATAGTCCTGCCGAGATATAAACCTGAATTAGCATGCTAAATTACTAGCCCCGGCCCGGCCGGTGACATAATACCAGTTTCGGCCATGGGAGGCGGTATGCGGGCAACATACATAACCACCAGCCAAACTGCAGTACACGAATAACTCGCACGGCTTGTGGGTGGACTTGAACCTGATGTCAATCGCGTCTATATGAGACCGGCCTTTATAATTTAGTGTTGAGATGTTGTTCATTGAGTCTCTAATCTCTAAAAATCTCCAAATGATCTGCGGTCTTACTATCGTGTCAGTTGATTTGATTAATATGCGCGAGGGAGAGAGAGAGAGCAGGAGGACTGCGCTCGTGTTGTTTGAAGACGTGAGAGTGCGCGCGCGCGGCCGGGACGCTCTCTCTCCCTCTCTGCTCGTTATAAGCCCTGTCAAGCGCAGCAGTCATTATATTCTACATCACTCACCGTTCAAAATAGGCTTTGGCGGGACAAAGCGGACGATTTGACGGTTTTAGAAGATTAACAACCCGAAACTAAAAAACAGACTAGAGTAGGCCAACTTTCTGTAGGTATACTGCCTCCATCTGGTATGGAATATGTGGAAAATTAAATTTATTTTTTGGCAGACATTCCACATGGCACCTTTAAACCAAAAAGGTTCTAAATAAGGAGAAATATCACTTCATATTTAAAGATTATTACATTTCTATTAATACAGTATGTTTATGTGCTGTTGAATTAAAATTTAATTGATTTGTTAAAGATAAAGCCATAAAATTATCCCATGATGGGAACCTCTAAAATGTTCTACATATGAAGCAACAGACAGAACACTTTAAGCTTCTATATAGAACCTTTTCTTAGGTGACAGTGTTATTTTCCCTGAGATTAAACATGGCAAGTCTGAGCATGCTGGAAGTTCTGAGAGGAAGATAATTAGACGTCCCCTTGGAATTATAAGTTTCTATCTGACAGTTATTCACATTATTCTGTGACAACTTATTTACATTATGTGATGTGTTTTGTACATTTAGGGTCCCTGTTATTTTTATGTTTGAAAGAAACTTGTTCCCCATACACATTTTCCTATATGTAATGCAAAAACTTTGAAGCTCAATATCTCAAAACTGCTCAGAACGCAGATAGAACCTTATAATTCCAAGGGGACGTAGTGTTAGAGAAATGCTGATAACACCTGATAACACAATACCAACAGAATATGGATGGTATTGCATAATAGTCTGAATGCTCGTCTCACCGCTTCCCACTTAGCCTTGGCTTTCTCTTCCTCAAACTTGGCAAATTCATGACGGTCGTGAATGGTGATCAGGAGCTTCCACACCAAAAGTGCAGCCAAACCCAGCAGCAGGACCCCACCAACAACCGATAGAGCAACCACCAACATGTCAGGACCCACCGGACACTCTGTGAAAAAGAAAAAAATCTTACTTTATATTCAGTTGCCATTTGAACTGATCTCTTCAAGATCTATTATTCTGTTCAATAACTAAGTGTCATCGTGTGGTCAAACATGGAGAGGGGATGAGGATCTAATTGATTTGGTTTAGATTTAATATAAGAAACAAAACCGTCAGAAGCACAGAATTCAATTTCAGATGCAGCGAGAGAATCTGTGACAGTAGTAGAGGTATAGCCAGTATTTATCAGTCTCTCACAGAAACACAGAGTTTATTAGCATGAGCAGTGTTTGACAGCTACATGTCACATATTGTCTCTCTCTGCCCCTTCTCTTCTCTCACCTGGTTCTTTGACAAGATAGAGAAAGGATTTTCCACTGGCATCTTCATAATACTGGAAGTTCTGAACACAGTCATCCTCATCCTTGTAGCTGCAGTTCACTGCGTTCTTCTCGTGAAAGACTGGAGAGAACACATGATTATTAACTCTGCGACTGCGAGAAAGACTGATACTACATGAAAAACTTAAGGTTAAGTCACATATAGCCAAATGAAGCTGAGGTAAATAATCAATCAATCAATCGATTGATTGAGGTAAATAATGGCATTATTAACAGAAATCAAAAAGTTATATACTTTAGATTAGGTGTATACACTTTGTCTGTGCAAAATAGAAAACAGTTGTTTTAAATTGTAACAATGTTTCACAAAATCACTATTTTTGATCAAATAAATGCAGCCTTGTTGAGCATATAAAGAGACTTCTTTCAGAAACATTTTTAAAAGTCCTAGTGTATTATGTAGGCTACTGCGGTTGGAAGGCATGTATTGTGGATTGGTTGGAGGTAGAGATTACCCAGCTCATCCACCGGCACAATCTCATCTCTGCAGACGTGATTGCAGTTCTTCTCAAATAGATCCCCTCTCTTATAGTGTTTACACTCCACACACTCTCTGCAGATGCACACATAAATCCACTTTAAACAGTTAAGTAAAGAAAGAAAAAAAAGCACCTAAACATACTCAGTGTCCACACACAAACATTAAGCGTGGTTTATTTATTTTTACATACATATTCTAAACTTTCACCTTACTCTTTAAGTCACAATATATATATATATATTTTTGTTGAGATATCACTGCAAAGTAGATTCATCATGTTCTGCAATTCTTCTAATATCTGAACCAAGGTTTATTTTCGTAAACGAAAACTGAACCTAAGACTAAAACTATTTGTCAAAAAACATTTTCGAAAACTGAAATAAAATAGAAATGTCAACATAAATGAAAAAAAAAAAACGAAATGAAACTAACAACAGTTACTGAAAATAAACTGAAATAAAATAAGTAGCAAAAATAAATAATCGTTTTCGTAATTAATAAGCTCTCATCCTGTCTTGTTTTTTCATTGGACTGCGCTACTTTATTTTTCAATTAAAACAAAGACAGAATTATGACCGTTGCAGCTCTTTTGCAGCCTTAAGAAGCTGAAATGGCCAAATAAGTAGGCCTATTTCCATCATGTCTAGACCATATGCAAAAACAGCTGTAGGCCTACCTTAATTCCAGATAAGATAACAATCTCATGTGAAACTTAAAACAAGACACCACACATATTAGACAGAAGACCTCACTGATGAGAATACGGAAGAAACAAATAGCACGTCTAGCCCACAAATAGACATACATTTGTCAGAGTAGAAGTAAACTAAATGTCGTGAATATGAGTATAACCGTGAGGGTAACACTTTATAATAACTGCACGCTATTAATCATTAGTTAAGCATTAGTAAACAGTTAATTCATCATTTATAAAGCATTAATAGACATTAATAAGCAGTTCATAAATACAGCTATAAATGCTTTATTCTTGATTTAAAAGCATATCTATAACGTGTTTAATAATTGTATTTTTTCATACTTTATTAATTATCAATTTATCATTTCTAAATGATGTATTGCATTATTTATAAACCAGTTATTTAAGAGGTGTCAGTGGTTCATAAGATTACTTAGAAAGTGTAAGTAAATGATTAATAAACTATTTAAATGTACATTCATACATCTTATTATTCAGACATATAGTAATAGTTACTGTGTTAATAAATGCTTTATTAACATGTATTTATACTGTAATTCAGGGTTAATTCGGGTAGTTATAAAGCATTTAGTAGTGGTCAGTTAACTATTTGTGTGAGCTCATCTAAAGTGAGGACTATTCATGCCTTGTAAAGCATTTACAAAGGAGATTTGTGTTGTTTCACTGTGTTGTGTTTGTTTCATTTTAAGTCAAGTCAAGTCAAGTATATTTATATAGCGCTTTTCACAATACAGATTGTATCAAAGCAGCTTCACAGTATCAATCAAAACAACATAACAATGTTTGTTTATACATAACAATGTTTGTTTTTACAGTATTTTACTGTTTAGAAGATAAATGAGCCTTTAAATCTCATTTATAAATGCTTTACAATGCTTTATAACTACCTGATTTTACTCCATTTACTTACACGTTCTAAGTGATCTTATAAATCACTGACAACTCTTAATTAACTGGTTGGTAAATAATGCTATACTTCATTTAGAAATTATTAATTGATCATTAACAAAGTATGAAAATACAATTATTAAACACATTATAGATATTCTTATAAATCAAGAATAAAGCATTTATAGCTGTATTTATAAACTGCTTATTAATGTCTATTAATGCTTTATAAATGATGAATTAACTGTTTACTCATGCTCAACTAATGATAATAGCGTGCAGTTATTATAAAGTGTTACCAAACTGACAAAACCATTAATGAAACTAATTAAAGCTAAAACTAAACTAAAAATGTATAGGAAATTTGAAAATGATATTAAAATACAAACTAATTTAAAAAATGCAAACCTATAATAACCTTGATCTGAACTTTATCCTCACCAAGATAGGAAAGCGTGCTGACACACACTCACTTTTTGATGGTGCAGGCATCTGGGCAGGTGGGGCACTTCTCACAGGTTGATCCATAAGCTCCTGGCTGAGTGCACTCACAGACACCACACACACAGTGTCCACGCCCACTACAGAGCATTCCTCCACTCCCCATACATGTGTCTGTGCGGGTCGAACAGTCACAGCTCTCGCCGGACCATCCCGGACTACAGTGACAGGACCCGCAGTTGCACTCACCATTACCTAATGGAGACAACAAACATTAATGGCTGTTAATGACTTTATAGGAAAGTAATCTCAGGGCATTGCTGAAGGTTATCATGAGGTTTTTCCGTAAAGGTTTTTTCACCCAAAATGAAAATTCTGTGAGTGTGAATGAATGTAAGCTATTATTTTTTCAATGGAACATAAAAGTAGTCATTTTGAAGAATCTACAAGCAGCTATTTATATACAATAACCATTCATAGTGACTACAAATGCAAAACTCCCAAAAAAAGTATAGACAAGTATCATTAACATGGCCCATATTATTCTATATGCCACTAATAACTTTGTGTGGCTATAATATAAGTGCACATAGCCATTGTTATTTTCCAAAAAACAACACTTAGTATGATTTGTAAGCTGTTTTCCTCACGTGGACCATGAAGATGCGTAAGCATAAACTACTCTTCAAAAGTAAGAAATATTTTTGGTAACACTTTAGTTTAGGGTCCAATTCTGAATATTAACTAGTTGCTTATTAGCATGCATATTACTGAGATATTGGCTGTTTATTAATACTTTAAAAATGCACATATTAATACCTTATTCTGCATGACCATATTCTACATCCCTTTATCCTACCCAATACCTAAACTTAACAACTACCTTCCTTACTATTAATAAGCAGTAATTAGGAGTTTATTGAGGCAAAAGTAGTAGTTAATATAGTTAATAGTGAGAATTGGAGCCTAATCTAAAGTGTGACTTATTGAGTGACTTATAAGTGTCACCATATGTTCACCAAAGATGCATTTATTTGCCCCAAAATAAAGTAAAAACAGTAATATTGAGAAATATTATTACAATTTAAAATAATTATTTTCTATTTTAGAAAATCATATTAAATATTTGAAAATATTTCTGTGATGGCAAAGCTGAATTTTCAGCATTATTACTCCAGTCTTCAGTGTCACATGATCCTTCAGAAATCATTATGCTGATTTGCTGCTCGAAAATTGTCTTATCAACGTTGGCAGCCGTTGTGCTGCTTAATCATTTTTATGGAAACTGTGACACATTTTTCAGGATCCTTTGATAAATAGAAAGTTCAAAAGAACAGCATTTACTTGAAATAAATGTTTTTTGTAAGATTATAAACATATTTACTGTCAATTCACATCACAATTTACGATCCATTCCATGCCGATTTTAATCAACTTCATGCCGTATTTAAAATAAAAATCTTGACCCCAAACCTTTGAACAGCAGGGCATGTAAACCCTACACACAATGTGTGTGTAAATCCTGAAATTCAACATGGTGTTACATAATATTGACATAGTGTTTGTTATTGAAGCAACAAAGCATTAAACTAACATCAACATTTCCCAATTCAAAATATTAATTTCAACACACAGAATTAATAAGAAAAGCAGTTGCATAAACACAGTCACTATGTTAAGATTGAGTCTTAAAGGAGCCGTATGCTAGATTGTGGCCAAAACTGGTACTGCAATCTCTTTCAAATTACTGACTCAAGGTTGCCAGATTGGCTGCAGGATCCGATTCCGACACGTTATTAGCTGCAGCTGTGGTAACTAGAGCAGAGCTGGCAACCCGGATGCCACAACACTACTGACTCCGTGATTGGTAGATCGGTGGAGGGTGGAGCATCAGACCAAAACACAACATGACAACATCAACATCAGTTGAGGGCTGCAACTTCACTTTTTAAATGACAATATCCTGGCCGGACTACTGTTGTCAGTGATATAATTATTTAAAATGAACATGATTTCTTAATGTCTAGTGACATATCAGGGAAAATTTATGATTAATTGAAATAACTTTCTTACATACAGCTCCTTTAAGAACTAGCCTTACCAACTAGCAGTTAGCCAAGGAGTAACCAGTCTTACTTTTCAGATTCAAATTAGACCAATCTACCCGTTTAAGTAACTTAAAAAAAAGTTATGACCTTTAAAAATGTCTTTAAAAAAAACAAAGATGACTAACTTGTAACTTGATGAGGTTCTGATAAACCTCACGTTGTGGAGACAAAATGTTGCAATACCAGAAATCTTTGTCCTTGTGGGGAAATGTTTTGGTCTGCATGAGGAAAATAGCTTATAAATCATACTAAGTGATGTTTTTTGAAAATGTAACAATGCAGAATGTTTTCTGTGAATGGTTGTGTTAAGGGATAGAATACAGCTTGTATAGTACAAAAATCATTGTGTCTATGGAAAGTTCATATAAAACATGAAACCCAAAGTGTGTGTGTGTGTGTGTGTGTGTGTGTGTGTGTGTGTGTGTGTGTGTGTGTGTGTGTGTACGTACATACGTACGTACGTGTCTCTACTGTGCCAATGTTTTCAGTTATTTATGCCCAGAGGGTATACTTGTCGACTCTAATTCTTCAACTCAGATATTGAGCTATTGCCTAATCAAACTATTTTCACAAGGCATTTAACTAGCAATCCCCGCCATCACACATGCTACTGAAAGTCTCACTTTTCCAACAAATACATAATTTCATGCATTTAACTCAATGTTTAGCTGAATAGAGAATATGATGTGAGCAACATACATTATGTGTCAGGCTGCAGGCATTCCAAACAGGATGCGCACAGACATGCAAAATTGAAGATCATCCTCCCATAACATTATAAATCTAGCATATCTGAGTCAGACTGAGTCACTGTTTGGTTCTTAACGTGGATCAAATGGCCTAATATGGTGAAATACTGTCTTCGCGATGAGGCAAGAACAAAAAGCTGTGGGTGATCCTTTACAAACATGCAATGCTTTATTTGTTCTTTTAAGGCCATTGTATCCAACCTTACCTGAGCACATTAGTCCTTTGGAACGGAGGCAGCTGAAGTCGTCACATTCACAGTATGGCCCCCAAACCTTCCCATATTCACTCAAGCGACAGGCACACTGGCCGCACACACAGTCTCCACGTCCGCTACAGGCCGGGGTTTCTGGGTTGGGGCTGCAGCTGCCTTGTTGGCTGGGATTATATTCGCCCTCAGAGCACTCGCATCGAGAGCCCAGTCGGCCCGGATCACACAGGCACACGCCGCACTCCAGGGTTCCATTGCCATGGTGACAGGACGGGCTGGCGGGCATGGAGGACTGCTGACAGCTACATTCACAAGCAAAGTCCACAGTGACCTGAAGACTGTCTTTAAAGCCCATTGGCTTCACGATGAAGGTCCGACTCTTTTCTTTGGGACAGCCATGAAGTTTCGCCTCAATGTTAAATGAAACCTATGGGAAAGTAAGATAAGGAACTGTAGAGCATGGCACTAGTAATGCTGAGGTGATGAGTTCGATTCCTGTAAAAATGTATGGCTTGCAATGTCAGTCGCTTCTGAAAAAAGCATCTGTCAAATGTAAATACACTCAAACCATCATTTATTCAGACACCCTCAACATTTCTCACATTATCCCAGTTTTTTCACTATAGTTTAGAAAAGGGTAATAAAATATGACAAGAACGTCTTGGTTACGGATGTAACCCTCATTCCCTGAGTAGGGAACGGAGACATTACGCCGAATGACAACGAAATGGGGTTTTGCTTAGAAGCCTATCACCTTTGAGTATTATAAAACGAGCCAATGGGAAGAAAATGCCATGGGTCTGTGGAATTTGCATAGCGTAACTCCGCCCACCTCGTGGGTATATAAGGAAGTGCGCTGGCAACATGCAGATATATTTCCTGCTGAGGAGCCGAGACTGAACTCAGGCGTTTCCAGCGGTACAGCGGAAGTGGCAGGATGACTTCGAGTCTTTCGTTGTCACTTCGAGTTACGTAGAATGACGATGAAATGGGGTTCCCAGTCTAATCACGCCACCTCGGCTGTCTTCCAGTGCCCCATGTCTGAGATCCCTATTGTGAGACTAGCACGGACAAATGACTCCTACTTAACACAGGAATACCAAGGTACACTGGGAAGCATATCTCAGTGGAAATATGCAATCAGTGCCAGCCCGAAGGGGGTGGACTTAAGAATACACATATGACCCGGAGGGATGCATATGAAAAACACTGAGGTGTCCAGCCCGCAGGGTGGAATGTTTCAACCCAAGGGGTGGCAAAGTGGCTTGCCAAGGGAAAGACACATGCTCAGAGAGGCTTACAGTGGAAATACACATGTGGGGGTCACCGGAGGGGAACCATGCACACAGAGGCACCTAGCCGACGCGAAACCTGCTGCAGGCATAGACTCTGGTGTTGATGTCAACAGTGCTGGAGGAATTCAGGGCTTGCGGGAAAGCTAACCTGAGGAAATGATTGCACGTATCCCGTCTGTGGAGTGGAATGTCGAGTAAGCGAAGACACCTCAGCGGGTCCTTGGAGAGAGCCTTTCCCTTCAGCTTTCCACCATAACAGACAAAGAGCTGGTCTGAGGTCCTGAAACACTGCGTTCTGTCTACGTAAGAACGGAGGGCACGTACTGGACAGAGAAGTGCCAAGGCTGGGTCTGCCTCCTCCAGGGGCAGCACTTGCAGGTTCACCACCTGATCTCGAAAGGGAGTGGTGGGAACCTTTGGCACATATCCAGGCCGGGGTCTCAGGATCACGTGAGAATAGGCTGGCCCGAATTCCAGGCACGCTTCGTCAATGGAAAATGCGTGCAGATCCCCTACCCTCTTAATGGAGGCTAATGCAACCAGGAGCGCTGTTTTAACTGACAGCAACTTAAGCCCTCTGCAGGGCAGTTAGAACCACTGAGAGGTCCCAATAGGGAACGAGAGGAGGGCGAGGAGGATTCAGTCTCCTCGTTCCTCTCAGGAACCTGACGCTCAGGTCTTGCTTTCCGACGGACTTACCCTCAACTGCGGAGCACAAGGTCCCTGTGTTCGCAAACCTGGTCTTGAGAGTGAGCTAGGATCAGCCAGTCGTCGAGATAGTTCAGGATGCAAACCCCGTGTTGCCGTAGCGAAATAAGGGCTGCCTCGGCGACCTTCGTAAAGACGCGAGGAGACAGGGCTAGCTTGAATGAGAGAACCGCATACTGTATGCCCACCCCCCGAAAGCAAACCGAAGGAACGGTGTAGAGGAAAAATGGAGAGAAAAATTGTACGCTTGCCACGTGCAAGCTCTTTTTGTGAGAGAAAAGCTATTTTGTGAGAGAAAAGCTTGCAGCAGTGCTGAAGCGCCCAGGGAGAACACACATGCTGTTGCAGACCACTGCACAGATCAGCAGGCAGGAATGTGAAACTCGCTGGAACACGCCATCACACCAACACCGACTGGAAGCTGCTCATCTAGAACAGTGGTTCTCAAAGTGTGGTAGTGGTACGCAGAGGAATCACTGAATTTCACACGTAAGATCAAACTGGTGTGATCAGTCTTGGCTGGTCCGTGGAGCGTACGATACGATTACACCCATAGACATTATATGATGTCTATGATTACACCGGTGTAAGTAGAACAGCCAGTGCATCACGTGATTTACTGCTAAATTCAAATGTGCTTTCGCGCAGTTGGCTGGCGCTGAGCCAGAGACGGACGTGCGCCACTCAGACGCTGTCAAAGATCACAATTATTCAGTGTTTTTAACCACATAATGTTTATTTTAGGTTTCAGACATTTAAATTCACATAAGTAATAAAAAACAATACATTTAGTATTTGTAAAATACACACTGATGTCTATGGATGCGGAAATAATAATAATTTCCATTATAATTAGACACGTTTTATTCATATCAGATACACATTGTGTAAGTAACTTTAAAGTTAACTCTATTCTTCTCCCAGTTCACCGGCCGCTTACTTTCATGTATTTCGGGAGAAAGAATGAATTCACGTCCTTTAAATCCAACAGATCCGATTCTCTGAACAGTGGCACAAACTATGTCGGCGCATATAGCTCAACTAACGCGATCACTTCCACTTGCATATATTTGACAATCGGAATATCAGATATTTCATGCCATAGCTAACAAATGTGTGAATATTTTTAATAAAATGGAAATAAAAGCAATTCATCAGTCATTCAGCGCTATTGTGGCTGCGGTGTGTCACGTGACAAGCAATGACGCGTCCGTCACCATGGAATCAATAAAGTGGTACGTTCTAAAAATAATGGTCGCCTTGAAAAACTCACATGGGTCAGTCAGAATATTTTAAATGTACGTTTAAAAAGGTTAAATATGAATACACAGCTTGTGTTTTTTTTATTGAGTAAAGTTGGCTACTTTCTTTTTTTACTTAATATTTTAAGTACAATAGGCTACCGTGTTTATTTTACTTTTAGGCGCAATACATATGAATTGAATCATTATTTAAGTTTTTTATTTACCTGTGTAAGCAGCACAGTGCAGTGTTAATGTTCAAACTGTGTTTTTACAATGTTTACAGTGGCTGACAATAATAAATATTTCTTATTAGAAATTAAACTGCCTAATTTTTGAGCTGTGGATAACATAGCTGAATAGTTAGGCCAACTACGCTACTGTATTTTCATATTGGTCATTATGGTGGTACGTGGAGAGCCAAATATTGTGTGGTACTTGGTGTAAAAAGTTTGAGAACCTCTGGTCTAGAAGATTCTCGAGGAAAGTCAGAGGATAGGCTGCAGGAATGAAGAGGACCTCTTGGGTCCGAAGCAAAAACATATTTGCATGTTGCCAGCGTACTTCCTTATATACCCACGAGGTGGGGCGGAGTTACGCTATGCAAATTCCGCAGAGCCATGGCATTTCCCTGCCATTGGCTCATTTTGTAATACTCGAAGGTGATAGGCTTCTAAGGTGATAGCGAAACCCCATTCCGTCGTCATTCCACGTAACTTGAAGTGACAACGAAAGGGGAACTCAGAGTTATCAAATCAGTTGATATTTCACTGGTTTTGGCCATCCTTCTGTTAGACAACTTAGACAATACCATTTTACGTCAACCAATTACCAAGCAATGCTTAATTTTGTTCAGTCTGTGGTGCATTAGCATTAGCAATTAAAGAAAAAACACTTAAGCAAAACATGGTCAGGTCCAAGTGAATAATTTTTGGTCCCAAATATTTATAAATTTCACTGGTAGTCCACTGTGTGAAGAATTTTTGGGGATAATATGTCACAGTTTACTTTGTTTTGCTATCCTCACTTACATAAATGAACTAAAGTGTCCTGCACCCGACACTAGTAAAAAAAAAAAAAAAAAAATACAACAGTTACAAAATAACCAGTGTTTAAATGAACCTCACAGTAATGTATACTGACGGGTACACAACCTATATAGTTGCTAAATTTCTAACATCAGTACATCAGATGCTGACCATATCTCCGATTTTGAGTCCGTCGCAGGAACGGACACCTGCAATGACCTCTCCCCCCAGGCATGTTGCGTTGATGAACAGAGATAAGTCATCCGGCACCCCCAACAGCTCCAGCTCAACCTTAGACCTAATCTTCTACAAAGACAAATGGCACATAGATCAAAGGTCAACCTCTCTCCCTTTATTTGAATTTAAGCCCTGCTGGCTTGGAATGGTAAACTATAAGACTGTTCAGAGTGGCATACCACCTACTACAATTTAAACGAAAGTATGTATACTTTATGCACATATAAATTGTATTTTTGTAATATAATTGGAGAACACTGACTCTGGATGCTGTCTATATTTGCAATGCTAATATTTGGTTAATTTTTAGGCAAACCTAGGTTAACATTAAAGATATCAGAGAACACATAATAATTCAAAGCAAAACAGAACACAAAGTTCTCACAAGCAACAAATTCCTGCCAAAGTAACTTACAGCATATGCATCCAGAATGAGTTGCACAACATTTCCAGAGTCTTTAGTGAGCGTTCCAACTGCAGAACCAGGAATCAGCTCACTGTAATTCTGTGAGATTCCAGGAAACATGAAAATCCCTTTAATGTGTGTAAATGTGTGTAAATGTTATGCACAAATGTGTTGTAAGTATGGGTTTGACAAAAATATAGAAAACTCACACGATATAGTGGCACCATAATGCTGGTTACAGCAAAGATGAGGTTGATGTTATTCTCAGATATCT
Source organism: Semotilus atromaculatus (assembly GCA_031834385.1). Classification (NCBI taxonomy): domain Eukaryota; kingdom Metazoa; phylum Chordata; class Actinopteri; order Cypriniformes; family Leuciscidae; genus Semotilus; species Semotilus atromaculatus. Next base: position 1,710,420 of record JAULUF010000050.1, on the reverse strand, counting down.
TGTCCGTGATCATGCCAAGTGAGGGATAGTCCTACAAATAAAAAATTATATATATATATGACACTTGGATATATTTGTATTGTAGTCAATGTGCTGCTTGTATATCAGTATATATTTACTGTCCTCTGAAAATAACTCAACCCACAGACATTATTGTCAAAATAGCTGGCAACAAATGTGAGTACTATATCTATGTATACAAAAGGCCTATTTCTCTCAAATATTGTTCACAAATCTATCTAAATCTGTGTTAGTGAGAACTTCTCCTTTGCCGAGATAATCTATATACCTCACAGGTGTGGCATATCAAGACGCTGATTAGACAGCATGATTATTGCACAGGTGTGCCTTAGGCTGGCCACAATAAAAGGCCACTCTAAAATGTATAATATAATGACTATTGGGACTGTCATATTACATAATATAATAAAGAGAACAATTTTGTAATAAAACATTATTTGAATTATAGAATTATTTTTATGCTTTATTTATAATTAATAAAATACATTATAGAATTATTTGGGTTTAGTTGTCGTGTCGCGTTGTTCCAGGAAGAGCGCGTCCACAACATGAGTCGTTCTGAATGGCACGTAACTTAGTTCAAGTTCACTTGTGCATTCACGTCATTTTGTGCAGATATAATTTGTAATATTATGCTTATTTTGTATATATCTGATTAATCTCATATAGGATGCGTTTCTTTGAGTTAAATAACGCGCTAGCAAAGTGCTCAACGGTTATTCATTCAGTGCGCGCCGCTCAAGCAGTAATGCACGACTAATAATAACGATGATTAATTTGGGACTGTCATTTTACATAACATGAGAACACTATTTTATTAAATCATTGTGAATTCATTGAGTTTAGTTGCCGTTTTCAGTGCGTTGTTCCAGGAAGAGCACGTCCACAACAGTCACACATTCTGACAAGCACGCGTCTGAGGCGGCGTTGGTGACACGTTGTATTAGTCGTTATATTTGATTATTAAATAATTAATTTAATTTAATTATCAATCACATCGAAACATTTTACAATCCTACTAGCCCTTTATTTAGATTAAAAACCATTCTCATTAATTTGGTGAGGAACATAGCGTTTTGAGCAGCATTTGCAGACCCTGTCTGCTGTTGGCCATATACCACTGCAGCAGACGCATTTGCAGTAATAAGGCTAACGATTAATCGATTAATTGATCGTTAATTTAAAAGACGATCGATCATGGGAATTTGTGAAAATTGACATTCCTAATATATATATATATATATATATATATATATATATACAGACACACATAGCGAGAGAAAAAGAGAGAAATTTGTCCAATAAATGTTGACTGACCAGTATAGTGGACTTGTCATATTCATTGTTGTCATTGATATAGCACTCTCCATCATGGGGCTGGACGATTCCAGCCAGCTTGGCATCCAAAGCCAAATGACTTCTGTCATCACTTGTGAAGATCAGCAAATGAGATGCATCAGGCCTCCATCCAATCTTTTCCTGGAAAAAAAAAGAAAGGAGGTCTTACAGAAAGGTAAAGAGAACAGATGAAATGGATGAGACACAAACTAAGAAAATATTAGAGAGTATGAGGTTATCACAGAGTTGTTTAATTTGTAGACCAAACCCAATCACAGGATATGCCCGTTCCCCCATTCCCTAGGGGTTATGTTGTACATCCTTTTTTCCTAATACATTTTTGAAAATGTAGCTAAAAATGCTAATTGTTTTTAAGATTAATTATTTGTATTGTGTAAAGGATGAATATTGTCAGTTTTTCTTTGTGTGTGCTTTTTGTTACCTTGCATACTACTGCTTGTATGATAGCATCAAATCCGCCCTCAGGGGCATCTCTGTTTCTGGACACTTTCTGTTTCTTCACTTCCTCTGTGAACCGCTCTACCTGCTCCGTCAGAGACAGCACATTACGATAGCCAAATTGCGGTGGGCAGGGTTCAATAGACCTACACCACAAACAGAAGCAACCACTCAGAAATTACTCAACTTAGTCACTCTCTCTAAATGTCATATGCTTTTCTACAGGACAATGTGAGATGAATTTGACCATACTTATGGCAAGGGTTCTTGATGACTTCTTCAGAGTACATGTACATATAAGGTGAGAGTGTTTTGTCTACAAAAGCTCCAAATCCCATGCGTAGATTACTGGTGACGCCACGTAAGGCACTGGCCAGATCATTGCCAAGGGCATAAAGCTTCTGCAGGTCGTCCTTCATGGTATTGGTCATGTCCATCAGGTAGTACAGGTCAACTGGGTAATCAGATACTTGCTTCACATTGACGGTGAATTGCTTTGAATCGTCTTAAAGAAATCGAAGGGAAGAAGGAGTTAGAACTATCCAAATTTGAAGACAAAACTCATCTTTTTGACTTATTTTTCTAATGGACATGGATTTTTTGAGAACATGATCTGTTTGGGGTCAGAGAGACAATACCCTTTTACTAGCTCATGAAACATACTTAATATTTAAATATCAGGTTTAAACATCATGATTTGTTCTTCTACTCGTAAATGATCTGTTCATAAACAGATCCTGAAATCTGAAACTGAAATATGATGATAAATATAATATTGGGCTAGTGGGTTTTGATTTGGTCACAGTAACATACCATTTGTATTATTATTATTAAAAACAATAAGAAAACAATGTAAAAATTCATGCTTTCTTCCTCTGGGACCCCAATAATCAAGATCATAAAATACATTAAAACACAAAATTTATTTATTTATTTTTCTCTGGGACACCAAAAATCAAGAACATAAAATTATTTTTTTACATTATTATAATAATCTCTATAGAAGAGAAGAGAAGAGAAGAGAAGAGAAGAGAAGAGAAGAGAAGAGAAGAGAAGAGAAGAGAAGAGAAGAGAAGCTATGGGAAATCTACCAAACATTTACCAAAAACTATGCAATGAGAAATATGTAATTGCTTGCAGTGGGAAATATGAGTTAAAATATTGAGGGAATATGTATCTGTAATAAACACAGATTAAGTTTGTTTTGTTGAAGTAGCATACCTGGCCTGAGGGTCAGGTGGATTTTTTGTGGTTGGATCTGAGTGATGTCGCTGGCTGAAACTCCTGCCTTGTTACTCAGCGGTACATCCTCTAGGATCCTCATGCTGCTGACTGGAAACTCAATAAACTTTACGCCACAACCAGACTGAATGAGACTGCCTTTGAGATCACACCGGGACAAACTTGACCCTCCCTTTCCGAAGATCTAACAGACACACATATACTGATAACCAGGGGGGGATTGGGGAGATGTAAACTTGTTGCATCACAACAAGTGCATTGTGATTGACAAAAGATTTGGTAACTAGACGGAATTTTATTAAGTTTAGTGACAACATGTTACAATGTTTACATGGTAGCTACAATGGCTACTGTTTTTTATTATTGCTTGGCAAAAATTTCAGGCTTTCAGTTAAATTCAGTTTTTGTGATTTGATTCCGATCTTCGGTAATATCGATTAATTTGGATAAATATTAGGTACAGTAGATAGCCTTAATTTTTCTTAAGAAAAAAAAATCTCACCTAATGCTGTAAACAAAGAGCCGTGTCAGCAGGTATTATAGCCTAAAGGTTTAAAAAAACATATCAAATAAAATATAATGCTGTTTTTATTAAAATAACAACGTTATACAATTTTAATGATATAAGTAAAAATATAATAAATATGTAACATAGTGCACATATTTAGCAAAATACTCCTCTCTATAGCTAATTTGTCTAGCCAACTAACCGGTCGTTAAATGGCTTTCCTGGGGTTTTCCAGCTGTTTTATTGAACGGTTGAAAAACACTGATTGATCGATATTATGTAAGAGGCATTTACATTTTGGTAAGTTAAACTGTATCTTTCAACATACCTATTGTTCATGCGTGTTAATTTACTATTAACTAGTAAGTAGTTAAGAGTATAAGTATGAGGCGCCACGTAGGATTTAAATCAAACTTCGCTTATCAATACATACATAACACACGTGCATATACACCTATACATTACTCGCATATACATGTATACTATTGGATGTTCAAAATACATATATGAAATACACGTGCACACTAATATGAAATCCATACCAATACATATTATGTTAGTAATGAATGCATACACTTGTGAATAACTTGCATAAACATATAAACTTGACGCACGCATACACCTATAAATACTCGCATATACATATAAACTTCCATGCATATACACCTATAAACACTCGCACATACATATACACTCGCTGCACGCAGACACACCTATAAACACTCGCACATACATATAAACTTCCATGCATGTACACCTATAAACACTCGCGCATACATACAAAATAAAACGCTTTAGTTGTGTATATATGTATATGCGAGTGATTTCATATGTGGATGTGCGTAAACTTTTCAGTGTAAAAGGAAGTCATTTCAGTATAAAAGGAAGTCATTTTTTCTTCTTCTTCTTTTGGAGTTTTATGGCGGTTGGCAAACCAGCTAAAAGGTGCATTTACCGCCACCAACTGGACAGGAGTGTGAAGCGTCAACACAGGGGGCGGAGAGATATCACGCGCGAAAGTAATGATTATGCATGAAACATTTGAATGGTTGATAAAGTTCATAAATCGATGCAGACTCGCCATCTTCGCTGTAGTGAACGCGCCTAGAGAGAGAAATGCACACTTCATTTGAAGTGTGAACGCGCCGGCGCCTCTGTGTCCTGATTATATTGTCCACTATTTGCTTCTTATTTATTCATCCAGGCAAATTTGTTGATGAAACATTGATTAAATTGAACATACAATTTATAAAAAAACGAAATAAACTTTAAAGAAAGGCTGTCTACAGAAAACTTTAAGTATTAAAGTGGTCAAAATCATATCTGACCCATTCCAAATGTTTTCCGATAGCCTATATCTTATGATCCTATCTTACTCATCTCATGCGGTTCCCTTTTCATATAGGCTAATCAACATAGATGAAATAAAAAAAAACATTATAGGCCTATTATTTAAACATAAATATGAAACGTATATTTAAGTTTTTTAACTTATAAGCGTCACACCGCTCCGCTTTGCTCACATGCTCTGGTGTGTAGCCTAGTTAGTAGCCTATATGTGTGTGTGGTCGAGGGCTGCGATTTTCAAATAATAATCAAATAATACCCATTGATCTTCGAATATTAGCTGTGCTTGAAAATTTCGTTTTGTATAAATTGTATCTTCATTTTAATCAATGTTTCATAAACCAATTTGTCTGGATAAATAAGTAAGAAGCAAATATAGTGGACAGTATAATCAGGACACGGAGGCGCCGGCGCGTGAACTGGAGCGCGTAAATGAACCGAAACTCAGCGTATAAACTACTTGCATCACAGACCTGTATATCTATAGAAAGCTTGAAATGTGTACTTTTAAACAAAACAATTAAAAGCTAGAAGAAATTGGCTACTCTCTGCTTATGCATGTGGCTAATTCATTTGAAGTGTGCATTTCTCTCTCTAGGCGCGTTCACTACAGCGAAGATGGCGAGTCTGCATCGATTTATGAACTTTATCAACCATTCAAATGTTTCATGCATAATCATTACTTTCGCCGGTTCTTTGCATAGACAGTACAATTATAAGGTTCTTTGTGGCAAGCTTTATTTCAGGTGTTGCGTGATATCTCTCCGCCCCCTGTCTTGACGCTTCACACTCCTGTCCAGTTGGTGGCGGTAAATGCACCTTTTAGCTGGTTTGCCAACCGCCATAAAACTCCAAAAGAAGAAGAAGAAAAAATGACTTCCTTTTATACTGAAATGACTTCCTTTTACATTGAAAAGTTTACGCACATCCACATATGAAATCACTCGCATATACATATATACACAACTAAAGCGTTTTATTTTGTATGTATGCGCGAGTGTTTTATGGATGTGTATGCGCGCATCGGGTTTATATGTATGTGCGAGTGTTTATAGGTGTACATGCATGGAAGTTTATATGTATGTGCGAGTGTTTATAGGTGTGTCTGCGTGCAGCGAGTGTATATGTAGTGCGAGTGTTTATAGGTGTATATGCATGGAAGTTTATATGTATATGCGAGTATTTATAGGTGTATGCGTGCGTCAAGTTTATATGTTTATGCAAGTTATTCACAAGTGTATATGCATTCATTACTAACATAATATGTATTGGTATGGATTTCATATTAGTGTGCACGTGTATTTCATATATGTATTTTGAACATCCAATAGTATACATGTATATGCGAGTAATGTAAAGGTGTATATGCACGTGTATTGATAAGCGAAGTTTGATTTAAATCCTACGTGGCGCCTCATATACAAGGATTGATCGGTTCAGATGCCGCTTGAACTGAGGCAATACAGCGATCTGTCACGTCACATTTACAAGATCCAAAACGGTGTTTATTGTTTGAATTTTGTGATAACATTAATAGAATACGAGAGCTGTGAATTTACAGCCATTTGTGTGTCTATGCGAGTGTGTTTTCTTTTTGTGCATGTGGATGAAATTGTGTTTATTACCTCCTGAGAGCACCAGGCACAGGTTGGATGGATCGACAGACATTCTTTACAGCTACTCACTCCTCTGGAAGTGCAAATGTTAGAGCCTAGAACCGGAAACAAGGCTACCATTAATATCATATCTACATGCTTTAAATGGTTTATAGCCTACTCTTTAGAAAGTTCATTTTTCAGGTTCCATTGTACAGCCTCTCACGTGTGTTGTAACAAGTGAAAGAGTAATTAAATATAGTAAATAATATTCATAAAAATGTTTGCAACACATAAACATTCCTCTCGTTCTTTGTGGGATTAACTAAACAACCAATAACAAAAGGCAAACTTACTTGTAGCTGAGGAAACTAGAAGTAAAACTGGTATCCAAACTTCCATCAAATTTAGTCCCATTTTAACAGAACCAAACTACAGCCTCCTGCTGTAGAAACAATGTTTCAACCCTGTTTATGTGATGCATAAACTGGGAGGTGAAACTACCGTTCCAGGACATGTAACGACAGATGACCAAATGCGTTTCAGCATTTCGCTGAAGTTATGTTTCATCATCACACACTAATGATGAAATGTATAACCACATGCAAGTAAAGACTCAGCAACACTATTCTGTGGATTTCTGTGCAATTTACTTAAAAAAGTCACCGCTTTACATAATATAATCATCTAAAACGAATCAAACTTTATAGGACATCCTATTAAATATTAGGCATTTTCTATTCTTTGGGCCATATTTTCTATTTTTCCATGTATTCTTTTTGTTTGTTTTAACTATTTATTAAGTTTATATTTAAGACGTTTGTATAAAGAAAAAAACATAAAGGTGTATAATAATCAGCTTACACCTTCTTAGCCACAAAGTTGAACCTGGTGTTTGCTACCATCTAGTGGCCATATTAATGTTGCAGAAAAGCATGCCAAACATTCACCTCAATTATGTTGATTGCATTTACAGCATATTTCAAGGCAATGTATGCACCTCACTCCTGTATGAGATAAACATGTATGGAATTTTACTGACAATTACGAAATGTTACTGGCACGAGTAAGATTGTAGTAAATGGAAGCATTAAAAAAAACGGACTGCAAAAACAAGATCAAAGAAAGAAAAAAGTATGGCATGGTCATATAATAGAATATACACAATAAAAAAGCTACAAAACAACAACAAAAATGTGGCTATATATATATTAAATGAATTCGCAGTAATGCAAAAATATAATTTACAAGCAAACAAAATATATGAGAGAAAATAGTAATAGTAAAAATAGTAAATAGTAAAAAATAAAAAAGAGAGAATCGTAGACAAAAACATTTTTCATTTGTGCACTTATTTGTGTGTACATGCTCCTGAATTTGTATTTGGGCAAATACTTAAACACCCAGCGCTGACACAGCAAAGCTCTTTCATTGCTTTAATATTTTTTGAAACAGGTTAACTCTGTGAATCTCTCTTTCCAGCTCCCAGCTTTCCCCCCACTTACCGTCATTTTTACAGTCCATTAAAGGAAGTGGGAATGGAGGAAAGGATGAAATGCATGTTAGAGAAAAAACACATCTCCATGCTGAAGCCTGAGTAGACCTCCTAGAAATATAAGACTATGTGCATTCCTTAAAATAACTGTTTCCTCAGGCTCACACTTCCCCTTTCCTGTTATCCATCCTACTCTTTTGCTTGTTAAACGGTAGATTATGCTTGATGCTTGCAATGTTTAATATTGTGTCTCTGTGTGAGAATTACTGCTATTTTTGATCCCAGCAAGCAGCCCTCATGACACTGTAGAGAAAATTATAATTTGATTAACATGCTAATTGCTTTTGAACTCAACTATGCATTCTGACTGTGCTATATATAGACTATAGTGTTGTGGAAAGTTACTTTTAAAAGTAGCCTAATCTGTTACAATAGAATAACTAATTGCGTTAATAAGTTACTTTCTATGGAAAGTAGTGTGTTTTTGCATTACTTTCTCTAACCTGGAATGGACATATTAACCTTAAAAAGCATATTAAAAACACCACATACATATAAACAACATTAAAAGCTTGATTTTTCACCACAGGGGGACTTTAATAAAGTGAGATTAAATACATAAATTATGTATTTAACATTTAATGATTTCAGGTTTGCTTAATAGTTTTCATTTCACTGTTTTTATTTAGCCTATATTGAGGAATACTGAATCTGTTTTTCTACCAGAAAGACTCGGGAGAATAATGCCTTTACCAGTATAGCCTATATTTATTAACAGCTCAGCAAGCACAATATATGATATATAAAGTTCTTAGGCTTAGGCCCCGTCCGAAGTTCACATTCCGAGGGTACGGAATATGCATATCCTGCCTGAAGACGAAGGCAGCGCATGTTTATGGGACGGGACCATCCTGGTGGTGGTGTTGGGGAGGATGGAGGAGAAGGGACGTCTTGGTGATAGAGGGGAGGATGGAGGTGAGTGGAAGTGTCAGCATCTGCGAACTCATTCATGACATTGTGTAAGTTTCGATCTTTTATACTACGAGTATTTAGAGCATGATTGGATAGAGAGAATGTAAACAGTGACGTATAGCCTATGGCAGAACTCACGCAAAAGCTACATGTCTGCAATTTCTCTCAACATGGAGTCAGGAAAAGTGTCCGTCAATAAATGGGAAAACAAAGCAAACTTGAGTTACTTATTTGAAAAAGTAACTCAGATATTTTCTTGTACTGGTAACTGGTAAACTAATGTGTTACTTTACCAGTAACTTTAAAAAAGTAATCTAATTACGTAACTCATGTAACTTAGTTGTACTGCATTAGGCCTACCCCTAAAACTGTTTTTAGGTGCTACTTCAGTTCAAGAATAGATAAAGGCTTGATAATTAATGGAATGTATATGGCCACGTAGACCAGGGACGAAATGAGGATGTGAAATCAAGTAAAATGTGTCATATAAGCTTGTGTGAGTAAGCAGAAAGGACTTTTTGGAACCAGACTCTGCAGAGGAGACTAATATATTACCAGAAAGACACCGGCATGACAACCTGCGTTTAATTCACAAATCAAGAATTTTCAATCACAACACTTGTAACTGTGTGTAGGCCTATGCGTATGTGTGCAGGTGATAGAATTATAGAGACAAATGACTCAAAGAACAATTAAGACTGATTAAGATGCACGTTTACAATGATCATGACAGAAATTTTGGTTATATTTATATTATCAGTTAAACAGGTGCTCAAAATAATTAATTGGTTTAAGAAATTAACATTTATGAGTAGCTACGTTTCTTTTTCTTTTCCGTTCACAAAACTTACATTTAATTAATCTGCAATGTTTCATTGTTTTGAGTTTTATCAACTTGTTTCTTTTAATTTAGACAAACTTAAATTCAACTGAAACTCCATGGGCAGGGATTTCTATTTCCCAGCATGCTTTGCCATGACGCTCGAAAATGAGAGTAAATGCTAAAATTAAGTGTTGTATAATGTTTTGTTTTGTTTTTTGTGCAAGATTAATGTTAATTGGGCGATTTAGTATTTAATGTTTTGCTATGCTAATTTAGAAGATTTTCTGTTATGTGGGGTTTTTAGGGGGGTTGCCATCTGGGTGACGAGTGGAGCATGAGCTTAGCAACAAGTATGATAATAATTTTTATATTCCATTCTCATTTAACAATTGCTATGCTTGTACTTTCAAAGTAATTATCAATTAAGTATTTTTTTAATTAGCTAAAGGTGGTTTCTACTGCTAAAAATAATTAAGTTGAGATTAGTTGATAATTTTAAGTGAAATGCATGAGTTGTCTTATTTTAAGTTGAGCAATTAAAATGTATGAGTACAAAATCTACCAATTCTGCTTACTTAAAATTAATTTTTTTTTAACTTAAATTGTTGACCTGAGTTTTTTGTAACTGAGTTTTGCCAATTTATTTGGGTTTGCAGTGTGCTTCTTTCACCAAATATAGCATACACTTGAAAAATCTACATTATTTTCTTTTCTCTGACCTGTAAAATGTAAAGTGTTTTTTCATACTACTCATTTTGAAGGCTATTCCTTTCCAAAATCAGCTTTATTAATCCACATTTGTTAAATTAAAAATTGATTCCCAGAGATTAAGGTGCATCACTGGATTATCTATGCCAATAACCTATCTAAGATTATGCATGAAGAATAACCTTTTTAATAGATTTCTTTTTTTAATGTGGCAAAATTGGCCCGTTATTTCACTTACACTGTTCTTCTGCATGGCTGACCACTGGAGATAAACAAACAAAATGCAGTGCAATGTTTTAAACAACTTTATTCAAAGCATGCTGCACTATTTCATGTTTGCAAGTCAATATTACAAAATACTCCATGCTTCATTGAGGTGTTACTTAGAAAGTGTCTTGACACACAGTGAGCACCGCGCATGCAGGGGGGAGAGACGTCAGCCGCTGCGATCAGGGAAGAAGTATTTTGAAAAACGTGCAAGTGCAACAGAAGCCCCCCACGTGCTCTCGGCCACAAGTTAAATTCCAAGAAAAATACATTTTGACATCTTCAAAATCAAAACACCTGCTCAAAGTACAAAAGTTAGCGTTAACAAAACATGCTTTTGGAAGTAATTGTCTAATACAAACCAGGGTGGTGGTGGGTTTGGGGAAGTCAGAATTTCTCCAATTATATAAGGCTTGAACCCCCACCCCCCAAAAGGGAGTCAAAACAAGATTTAGAGGGTCTTGGTAAATGTACACTTTTTCTTTCATAAGGTATAGGTTTCACGTATGGTTTTTCAGTAATATTAAAAGTTAGACCGATTATTTTTACATGGCAGGGAAGTAATCATGACAACACGTACGTTGCTCATGCGCTTTCCATTATAGTATACTTATTTCCATAAGTTATCGTGTGCCACTTTGTTATGACAATAACATTTGTGTTCTATTTCCTAAATAGGGACTTTCTTGCGCCCAAAGAAGCTACAATTTGCGTTTCGTAAGACGAGCCGTCGAGCGCCCTCACACTAAAGTCATTGTTCGCATTATTTTACAAATAATGCAGTATAGATAGCTATTCTGCTTTTCATGAGGTAAAAACGTGTAAACACTTCACTGTAAAAAATCACAAGCAAAATTACATCAAATGCAAAAAGCTACGTAAACATGAATAAATACATTCTTATTTTGTAAACGTGCAGCTGCATCTCTGTCATCTTTATTTTAGGAACAGTTCATCCACATGGCCTTTTCTTCCCAGAGCACGAAGGGAGTGAACATAAAAGTTGCATATCTTCCTGCCTCCCCATCTGAGGATAGGCTAATTGCAGGCCGGTTACAGGTGACACTGACACGGCCGTGGCTAACTGAGTCCGATCATCACTGCCTCGACGTCTTTGGATGGTCTCCGGTCCTTGACAAGGAAGTTAATCATACTTTCGGATTTGATCATGAGGTTGCACCCGAGAAAGAAGATCCCAAACATCACCGTGAGTGAAAGAACGCACAACACCGCGATCTGCACCACGCGCGTAACGAACATCTTGCGCTCGTCGTGAGCGAGAACTAAAGACCCGCCGCCGTCGTTTGCGGTCACCTCGCTCCCGTTACCTGTGCAGCAGTCAACGAGAGTCCCCGCGAGCTCTTGACTGCGGTTGAGCAGAACGCCGTGCGTAAACACCGTGTGGTTGAAAAACGTTCCGTTCATCCTGAGCGGAGACGCAGAAGACTGACGCTGAAGACGATCGAGCCTCTTATGGCATCAACTCACTTTCTGCAACTGCCTGTTGAGTCGGGCAAGTTTTATGAGGAGAAAAAGTAATAAAAGTATCTTCTAAAATAATGTGGGATGGTTCATGCTTCAGTTTTCACGTAAATTGGATAAAAGTGCCCCGTTTCTGTTGCGTTCTCTCACACTTGGCTGTCAATAAGTAGTCTTTACAAGCATGATCAACGCCCAAGGCACTAGCAAAGCCAATGGAACTCAGCTGAGATCTGCGCGCAGGTTTCGTCCGTGTGTGCGCGCGTGCATGCGTGTGGTCCATGTGGGAGGGGGTGGGGTGGGTGGGGGCCGGGAGGGGGAGAGAGAGAGCGCGATCAGACTGTATGTCGCCAGGGAGACCATTCTGTGTCAGAGCTAGAGAGGATGCTCTAATAATCAATGGGATTTGATCCAGTAGTCAAAAATGCCAAACCTTGATCACTCTGGAAAATCACAAGAAGCCCATGCACGCCTGGATGTACCTCTATGGTGATTTTTGAAGTCTTTCGGTCCCATGTTGTCCTATTCAGACCCCGCATTTATCCCAATGGACATCACTTTTTTGTAGTGTTTTTAGAGTGGAGCCAATGGCACTTTTTGAAATAAAAAACTTTGGAAATCAAGCATGGCAGCTTACGACCCAATACCTTAGTTAACCCTGTAAAACCAAATATATGAGCTAAAGCTAATAGTCAGTTTTTGTTTCTTTTATTGAACAGTTTATTGAACTTATAGACAAAATATTTGAAATAATTATGTAAAGGTGCCCTAGAATGGTTTTTATTTTTATTGTATAATGTTTTCTGGGTTGCCCTTATAATGTTAGTATGTTTTTTTAGATCAAAAATAGTCATAATTTAGAAATAAAAGGCATTTTTCCTAGCCTGATTTTAGCCTCTGGTGTGAATGCTCTGTTTCAAGGGGCGTGTCTGCTGTGTGTAACCGGCCTCTGCTGTGATTGGCTGACATGCTTGCATATGAAATAGCTACGTATTACATCGAATACAACGTATTACATTACTATCGAATACTTTTACTACAGATATTATACGTTTTTACTATTACAGCTATTGAGATTAATGAATCGTGAGATGTTTTTAAAGTATTTAGATCTATTCCCATCACATAAAATGTTGCCGCGATGAGCATTGAGCAAACAGATGACAGTGTGTTGATCACGAGAATAAAGATCTTATAATTGCAACGCAGTTTCTGCACTCTCTCTAATGCTTTCACCAATGCAAACACGATACCATAGGCGTAATCCTATGGGGGGACAGGGGGACACGTCCCCCCCAATATTCAAAGAAGGACAATTTGTCCCCCCCAATATTTGATCATACTGATTATGCGGGCGGTTGCAAATAGGCTACGTCTTTCTTTCCAGCTCCGAAAATATAAAATCCCGGCCGGTCCATTTCCCAAATCCATTCGACTTGCCTTACACTATAGGCTACATTAACAAAACCTATTTCTCCTGAAATCCATGTCATGTTTTCCCTATAGTAGCTCTAGTAGCTCGTGCACCGTCAGTGAGTTAGGAAAAACCAAACAGAAGAAGAGTTAAGGAGCGCGAAATCTGACAGACATTTGGCACATATGAATGGTAAATATCCTTGGCTGACATAGCCTATCCCTTAGCGACCAGGTGAATTTCACTAGAATTTATTTTAGGAAAACTAAATCAGAGAATTCATAGGTTCGGGTTGGGATGCTCATTTCGGTTAATTTTCCCGACCGACAACCGCCGCTCGTTAATCGATTATTAACGGTTAACTGATAAGTTTTAATTGAATTGGCATTAAATAAAATTAAATTGACGGGTATCTGTGACCCATTGAAAATACAAACATTTTATTTGATTTAATTTTTTTTATCAAAGGGTTTAATTTAACATGCAAAGTGCAAACAGCAGCATACAGAACAGATTCAGATAAAATTTTCACGGAGCATTTCTGACAGTGACAACAGAGAAAAACAGAATACAATAATATAAATAAAAAACATAAAATAAGACTACAGTAAATATATATATTTTATAGCTTAAATAATTAACAAATTACGATGACAAAAAGAAAACACTGAATCAGTTTGCGTTCAAAAAACGGCATTTTTTTCTCTCCATCAGACTAATTTTTCCGTCAAATAAAATAGCAGCCCTACCACAATCCACAGCTTGTCTAGTTTTTATTTTAAAAAGTAGCATTACAGTCTACATGCTTTTGGGTAGCCTAAGTCTGGAGCGCAGAGAGAAAACACCCTCTCCGATGGCACAGATGTTCGGGAATACAGAGATAACGTCTCGCTATGGCAGCTTCGGGAAGCTGCTTCGCAAGTGATACTGCATTGTATGCTACTTGGACGACTGCTTTATTTTAATACCACGTAGCATATTTTGCAAGTAACTTTGTCGCCCTTTCTGTCAGGCCCGTCGGAACAGGACAGGCAAACCAAGCAATTGCTTGGGGCCCCGAGCTGGACTGGGGCCCCAAGACAACGACTGTTTAAGAATAAAATGCAACGACAAACTGTGAGCGCCCCTTTGATTGTCAATGCAGTAAAGTGCAATGACACTGTTATCGGAATCCCCCTCAAGGGGGCCCTCTCAGTAGTCGCTGACAGCAGCCAGCCAACCACGCGATCTCTGCTGCCGGCAAAATACAAACCTCCTCGGCAGTCATCATGAAGCAGAATTATGCTTCAGGAAGCCAGAAAAGAAAGAAGAGAAAGGAAGAGGAGGATAAGAAAAATACCAGATAGTGGTAAAGTGATAAATTACACTGCATAAAAATAGCTCTACTTGTCTTGTACAAATGGTGTAATTTTGCAGCAGGTAACGTTAGGCTAGCAAAAATATGTTTATGTTAGCTACCTTCCTGACGGCAAATGCTGCACATTTTTTTTCGAACGGACGGAATATGGTTAACGTTACATAATGTAATATGTTTTTTAACGGTTTAAGGAAGACGCAGATCCGTTTATCTTATTTAATGACATGACATGATTGCTATAGCTTTGTAATAGGTTTTGATGAAAGTGGCATAGCATGCTATAGGGATCTTCGCCGTGACGTCACGACGCGGTTACACGCGCTCTGGTTGGCAAAAAGAAAAGTAATGGCTTGCTGCGCAGCGCAAACACAGAAGACAAATGGTTGTATCGTGCTTTGTGATCGGCTGTGTTAACAGGTTCGATAAGAGTAACCTTCTACCGCGTACCTATACAACTTGAATCAAGAAGATAGCTGTGGATTTCTGCAATTAGGCGTCTAGAATAGGGTACACATTTAAACCCATGATACTGAGTTGATTACATCAAGACAAACAAAAAATGTATTACAAGTTTTTTTTAAATTGTTTGTTATTAACATCATTAACATTTGTTGTTAACAGTTATTAACATTTGTTGTTAACATAGACAAACGGTGCATAATCTAATTACGTATGTACTAGTTTGCATAAATACCCCAAAAGATCTAAACATTGGGTATAGCCAGGTGAAAATGTCTTGTTGAATCTTGTTGACACCTTACAGTAAAATACCTAATGTTGAGGTCTGAACAGAGCCCATTCAGGCTACCCATGAACATTAATACATGGAGGCTGGAAGAAGTACTTTAGAAACCAAACCAGCCTTTATTAATTTGTATTGCTGAGATGGGGTTTGGGGCTGAAACAAGACAAAAGGGTAAAATAAAAAGTGGCTGGATCAAAAAATCTAATTACGTACACAATGCACGACTAGAGAAGTTCATCTTCATTCTCTTCACAGGCCATCTGCATTGAGTTTGGTTCTTTCTGCCAACCAGTTCGCGGCCACGCCCATATCGTGACGTCACATTTGACTCCGGCGAACATCCCTATACTAACTTTTCCACCGTGATAATCTATTTACCAATGGGGATTAGGAAAACCACACAATAAATTCCGTGCAATCAAACATTAGCTTGGGATGTTTTTATGCATTGGTAGTGAAAGCAGCATCCCTTCCCTTCTAATATCAAAATATCGAAATGCTAACATATCTTTAAGTTTTCGGTAACACTTTATAAGAACCATCATTAATAGATGGTAAATTGTTAGTTGGGGGGGGGGTCTCCATGTCTATTTTGCTTGGGGCCCCCAAATTCCTTCAAACGGCCCTGCTTTCTGTCGAAATGGTCCCACATTAGCCTAGCTAGGCTACTTCTTTTCTCTCGCTTCATTTTGCTTGCTCAGGGAGAATATCTGTTGGTGCGTGTGATTGCGCATGTCGACGCGCTCAGTGAGTTAACAAATGTTTTTTTTTTAACCATGAAGCAAAAAATAAAATAAAAAAATCTAAAATAAAAAAAACGTTAAACTGTTGTTAATCAGTCAATTGTTTTACTTTCGGTTAACGGTTAAACGGTCAGTATGAGCATTCCTTCTGCGATTGGCGGGGAGATTTTTCATTTTCAACAGTTGATTTGGATGACTCAAAGTGCACCAGATTAATTAATTTATCTTTAAAATGTACAAAATTTTCTTCCGGGGGTGCATGCCCCCGGACCCCCCTAGGGGTACTGAGCTACACTCACAGAAATACTGTGGGAATCACTGGATATGATCTGTGAAAAATACAATTGTAATGATCTTATAAAAGGCTACATGATCAGAATTTTACCACCTCCGCCTCGTTTTGAGCCAGGAAAAACCTGTGTGTTCTCATTGGGGGCTGAGCCTCCCTAAAATTAAAATCGCCCCTGGTGTCCCCCCCAATGTTAAACTCCTTCCTACGCCCCTGCACGATACAGTATTGAACGATTTTGAGAGAAAGATTACCTGTCTGAACTTGAACAATTACACATTCAGAAAGTGTTGCTTGGTAGCTCGATCGATCGAGGCCAGCTCTGTATTGGCCCAAGTTGAGGAAACAGTCTCGTTGGTGAAATGTTTGGAAATTTCCAGAGAAAATAGAATTAACCCATGGTTTCTTCAGAGGCTCGGATGAAGGAACTAAATACCTTTGTGTTCATTTGTACATCCAAACACTGATCAACTGCTTCGGCTGCGCAGTTCCACCTGTCATTGAACATGGGCTGGCATATGCAAATTTTTGGAGTTTTGTTGCGTCACAATCAGTATTATATGGAGATTCACCTGTTTTTCAGGGGTGTTTTTCAAAAACGAGATTTAAGTAAGAAGGAGAAAACAATGGTGTTTGAGACTCACTGTATGTCATGTCCATCCATGTACTGAAATCTTGTTATTTAACTATACCTAAATAAATTCAATTTCACATTCTAGGGCACCTTTAAAAGTATTTTTTGTTATTGTTGAGTATCTTATTTGATACATCAGGCTTTTACTCTCTAATAAATTGTTCAAACTTAAAGGATTAGTTCACTTAAAAAAAAAACTTTTGCTGATAATTTACTCACCCCCATGTCATCCAAGATGTCCATGTCTTTCTTTCTTCAGTTGAAAAGAAATGAAGGTTTTTGGTGAAAAGATTCCAGGATTTTCTCCATATAATCGACTTTAATGGACCCCACACGGATCAAGGTCCAAATGACAGTTTCAGTGCAGCTTCAAAGGGCTTTAAATGATACCAGACGCTGAATAAGGGTCTTATCTAGCGAAACGATCGGTCATTTCAAAAATAAATAAAAAAGTTTAAGTTTTATAAGCACAAATGCTCGCCTTGCTCTGTTCTGTGATGCGCGTTCGTGACGGCACGTAATACACAGTTACGTTGAAAAGGTCACGCTTCTGTCCTGACGAAAATTTTCTTTTAGCCTTTTTAATATTAAAACACCCAGGATACGCACACGAAATGGGCATTTTAAACGATAAACTGACTCAAAGACTTTTGAATATGTGTATATTTATTTCTGTTGATTGTTTTAATTTCTTTATTCTAAACTGTTTTAATTATTCATATTTCTTTTGATTATTTTAAATTTCTTCTATGTAAAGCACTTTGAATTACCACTGTGTATGAAATGTGTTATATAAATAAACTTGCCTTGCCTTGCCTTGCCTATATGGTCCTCCTTCCTCACATTTGTAAACACTGACTCGGTACGTCAAGCGTGACCTTTTCATCGTAACTGCGTATTACGTGAGTCACGAACGCGCATCACAGAACAGAGCAAAGCGAGCATTTGTGCTTATAAAACTTAAACTTTTTTATTTATTTTTGAAATGACCGATTGTTTCGCTATATAAGACCCTTATTCATCGTCTGGTATCATTTAAAGCCCTTTGAAGCTGCACTGAAACTGTCATTTGGACCTTAAACCGTTTGGGGTCCATTGAAGTCCATTATATGGAGAAAAATCCTGGAATCTTTTCATTAAAAACCTTAATTTCTTTTCGACTGAAGAAAGAAAGACATGGACATCTTGGATGACATGGGGGTGAGTAAATTATCAGCAAAAGTTTTTTTTAAAAGTGAACTAATCCTTTAAAGGGATAGTTCACCCAAAAATAAAAATTAGCCCATGATTTACTCACCCTTTTTTTTAAGTCATCCTAGGTGTATATGACATTCTTCTTTCAGACTAATAATCGGAGTTCTATAAAAAAAAAGCCCTGTCTCTTTCAAGCTTTATAATGGGAGTGAATGGCTGTTTCTGTTTTGAAGTCCATAAAAGTGCATCTATCCATCAAGCAATGAGTTTTTGTAAGAAAATATTCATATTTAACACGTTATAAAGTAAAATTCTAGCTTACGGCCAAATGGCGATACACAGTCTACTTACGCCTAAAGCGCAACTTACATAACTTATGACGTCAGAAGTAGAAGTAGCGTATGCGTCATGGCGTAGCGCAAATATCAGGAGTATGTCGCATTACTCGCATAAGTTGCGCTTTACAGTTGAGTTGAATCCGTATGTTCGTTTGGCCGAAAGCTTATTTTACTTTTTAAAGTTTTTAATATGGATATTTTTCTTACACAAACGCATCACTTTGCTTCAGAAGGCCTTTATTAACCCCTCTGAGCCATGTGGAGCACTTTTATCATGGATGGATGCATTTTTATGGACTTCAAAACATACAAAAAAACGGCGATTCACTGCCATTATCAAGCTTGGAAGAGCCAGGACATTTTTTTTATATAACTCCGATTGTATTCGTCTGAAAGAATAATGTCATATACACCTATGATGACTTGAGGGTGAGTAAATCATGGGGTAATTTTCATTTTCACAACAGCAAAGAGACAGCAAAGAGATATGTCCCACGCCATAAAGGTGGACATTTTTACAATTATGCTAAAAGACCTTTTACTTGATAATAAAAGTAGTATAAACTATCAATCAGATGACAGAAGGCAGAAGATTGTATACAACAGGTTTTTCAGCAAAGTTTTGACCATGTTGATAAATTAAATCATATTTTGACTTGGTTTAATCAGGTCAAATATGATTTAATGTTGCAGAATATATTTACTTAATATATTTACTACACTAGTTAGTAGAGATAGTTCACCCAAAAATAAATTATACTCATCATGTCATTCAAAACCTATGACTTTTTTTCTGTTGAAAACAAAGATATTTTGTGTCTTGGTGTTTTGTGTGTGTGTGTGTGTGTGTGTGTTGTCAAGCAATTTTCCAAAAAATACATTTTATGGCTGCATTTAGAGTATAAATAAAGCATAGTAAATTAACATCTAAAACATATAAATGGCCACTTGAATAACAGGTTAAAATGGCATCTGGTTTCCCAAGAGACCAAGCCAAAGCAGTTCCAAATATTACAAGATTTATGAAACAAACAAAGTCTATTTGATTGATTTACACAGAGTACAGTATTCTCCAGTGAAGCTGTGACAATAATTTGAAAAAGCGAGGACAGTGCGAGTGTGTCGAGAGCGCGCGGGCGGACGGGCGGTGGCTGGCAAATGTCATACTGACAGAGAAAACCGTGGGAGAGAAGAGACGGGGATAAATTAAGAAATGAAAAACGAAGTGTCGATAAAACCAGAGCAAACTTTTCTGTGAAAGTCAAGCTGTTCTGCGCTCACCATTGATTCTTCACTTTCTTTGCCAAAAAAAGAGAAAAAAGCGTATTTTAATTAATTGAGGTACTGAAATATAATAACAGGATTATAGGATTATTACTTCCAAGTAAATATCTATTTTCTATTTGTCAGACAACCTGCCTGTAAGAATGATTTGCTGGTTTAACAAAAGTGCCTAATTAATTTGTGCAAAGGTCACTTACAGATAGACTATAATCACCAAACCCTTCAGCATTATGATGTGGTCAAATTCCATCATTGTTTAGGATGCAATTAGCCCAGATGTTGCTATAAATAAGACTGCACTGCCATGTTTTTCAACCCTTCTTTGTGTACTCGCCTTGTACTTTTCATAATTTATTGCGTGGATTAATATGAAAGAAGCTTAAGAGCATAAACACATATGCTGCATATCTCTCACAGTTTCAGTAGACTTCACAAATTACTAACTTCCTTAGTGCTCTCTCTTGCAGTTCCTGGCGATGAGACACATATATTACTATTCCTATGAGTCCAGCATGTTGCTGAAATACTGCGTTTTTCACAAATTTAGATACTGACGGATCTCTACACTTCTTAGCAACAGGCAACCTTTATGCATAGTGACAGATGGCTGGTTATTTTGGTTGGAAAAAAATAGATGGAGGAATAGAAAGGAATGAGATGCATGGATAGAGACAGAGGAGGTTGCAGGGTGAACGGTCAGAAAAGTGGGGAGATGTTTTCACTTAACTGAGGGAATTGGCAGCCTAGCAACAAAATTTAAGCAAAGATGTCCCCTAGCAACCAAGTAGGCTTCACTCTCTTATCCTACTGCACAGACACTTGCACACAGAAACTAAAGCGGTAAAGTTCAACAATTCAAATGTACATACAAGCTGCAAATGTATTATTACTGCAGTTGATTCTGAATAAAACAGGAAGATCACAAATTTCTAACCTTCCTTTGCCACATAGTTACAACTGTTTGTTGTCTGTGGGGGGTTCAAACCTCCTCTCTTTATCTAAATGGCACTTTGCCGAGATCACCCAGCGAGTGCATTAGCAGTCTAGCGCTAACCAGAAGACCCAGAGAGGTCTCACAGCATGGTGCTGTGTGCGCTCACATCTGTTTCTGACTTATTTGAGTTTGTGTTAGAGACTTGGCGTCACTGACATCATTTTATTCTGAAAAAAAGCATAAAATTCTCAAAGCAAGCACAATTAGTTTCTCCATCCATTCAGCTGTGCATGTTTTTATATTTATTTGCAGGGAAAATAAATGTATCTTCCCAAAATATGTTTCAGAATATATTTCACTTTTTTATATTTTTTACTAGAAATAAATTTAATTTAAACCTTCAAAAGCCCAAATAAGGTTGCTTTATTATAACCCTCTGGTGCTGATCGTGTGGCAGTCAAAAGTGATTTTAATTCGATAATGTTTTTTATTTCGAAATTTTAAGGGATTTTATGGTTCCAAATGATATTTATGAAATATTTATGATCCATTTATTACATTTTAATAACTTTTTGAGCCTGCAAATTAAATTTCCTTAAACTTCCTTTAATGACTGAAACTGTCATAGGCCTAAATATTAAGTTTGGTCTCTTTTTATAGAAGACACTTAGCAGATTATTGCACAAGTAATGAAGTGCTGAAGTGAAAAAAGTGAAAATGAAAAGAATGTATAGAAGTTTAAGTTTATTATGAAAAATGTATACAATTTGAAAATTATTTTAATATATATTTTCCAAAACATGTTTTACTCTAAACAAGTTGTGCTCCAAATATGAGTTTGATATCTGAAAAAATTAGCTTTCAGTAAGATTTTGTTTGGGCACAGTACCAAATGTTTCCACTAGAATTTGCTTCCCATTTGTTTCCACTGTGGTCATTTTTGACTCTGAACCGTAAAAGTGTGACCATTTTTTTCAGGACCATTTAACCTTTTCAAACCATGTCCATGATTTTTTTGTTTCTGTTAACATAGCAAGTGCCAAAAACTTTACCAAGTTTCGTACCATTCAGATTAAGTAAAAAGAGCACCAGATGGTTAAACAATTATTTCGTTTTTTGTATATAAAACGTACATATAAAATGTTCTTCAAGGGTCAAGAAAATACATTTCCAATCATAAAATGTCTTAATGTCAATGCAAAATACTTTGTTCACAAGATGTTAACAAGATTTCTGTCAGGACCACTATTGTCAAATTGGCAATTGCATACAGTTAGGATTGATGGTATAGTTCTGTTCTGGGCAAGAACTCCCTGGGCATCCGTGCAGCCTAGTATGGATAGCAGCAATAACCTCTCTTAGGGTAAACAGAACAGAACCAACATGAATGTATTGCATATATTATTAATTAAAGATTTTAAAGTACAACATAATTCAAGAATTTATTCTGATTTAGAGGGAATCAGAATGCCAAACTGACTGTGACGAGAGGAGGAGCTGGGGATGGAGGAGGGTAATTAGCTCCTGAGAAACGCGATAGCTGCTAATAATACTGAAGGAGCTTACATATGTATACAGTGATAGGCGATATTACTATAGGTATACGTGGATCAGCTGAGAGTCAGCTGATGTGAGCTTGACAAATGTGACCTGCCAGAACTGACGCTACACTTAATGTAGGGCTAGCGAAAGACAGGCAGGCTGATAGCCAAAACCAGGAAGAAGATGATAGTAGGAATGGCCAGGGAGGAACAGGAGGTGGTAGTAGCCATGGAGGTGTTTTATGTGGGCGGAGACCAGATGAACCCCAGATGGCCAGCCAGGTAGTGCCCCATGGTGATGTTGCTGGAGGGAGGAGCCATGGTGGTACAGTATCCAACGCCTCCATGGGGACGGACGATAGGGACGTTGCCGATGGGGAAAGAGTCCTGGGTTAAGAAGGAGGATTGATGGGTCTGTGCGACACCGTGGGCATCCGAGGCTGTGACGGAGCTGTCACAACGATTCTCCGAAGTGGAAATGGAGATCCGGAGGGTTGCGGCGGAGCTGGTGCAACTGAGGACTGACGTGGAGCCTGAGGAAGGGCGGAACCAGACAGAGCATAGCAACAGGCACGCAAATCCATGGCGAAGGGCCGGCGATGTCCACCTCAGGTGAAGCTGGTAGGTCAAGGGAGCCCAGAGACGTCGCGGACCCGATGGTCGATGGTGGAGTCAAAGGAGAGAGCAGTGGCAACGGAGGAGTTAGGGTGACGGGCAGAGGTGGAGTGGTAGGAACATCAACAGGAGGCGGAGCCAGAGAATCCCCCAGCCTGGTCGAGGATGGCTCATTGGAAGCCCTAGGTGAATCCCCAACCCAGTGAGGAGGTGAAGGGTGAACAAGAGGGCAGACAGGAGACGATGAAGGCAGGGCTGGAACTAGAAGTGGTGATGAAAGAGGGAGGGAGTCCAGAATGCACTCACAGGCTATGGGGTTGTAGATGCGGGTGATGTTGAAAATTGGGGGTACTCACTTTCCAGACAGCGGAGAATGGGCTCCCTCCATGTCCCCACCGTCATGTCTGGTAAATCATGCGGCTGGTGGTAATTAGCCCCTATCCAGAATAAAGATTTCAATGTCCCATCATCGTCCCATCATTGCTGGGCCAGTGTGCAGAAATTAACAGAATAGTCCAGCAGAGAAAGTCCTTGCCAGGCTAAGGTAGAGAACATAACTGCATAATCCATTTTATTTGGTCGGTTCTTCTGTCAGGGTGTGGCTCAGCGTGGCTTCAACAGGAACAGAATGAAGACGAAATAAGAATAAACAGGCTTTAATAGCAGAATGCAAACATAACCATGCTTAGCTTGTACGTTAACGAGAACCGACAGGAAACAGAGAACAATGAGGAACTAAATACACAGAGCTAATGAACATGATGACTGACAGCTGGTGAGATGGGTGTCCATGGTAACTGATAATGGCGGGAAACTCGGACATGGGAAAACAGGAACTAAAGAATACAAACTAAAAGTCCATGAGAGCAAAACTAAAAGAACATGACCGTGACAGTATCTGTATGCTGTACATTATAAGTAAAAGAGGGTTAAAATACAATACATCAAAACATATTTTCTGTAAAGCGTCATGACTGGCTGATGTTTCTGAGCACAGCGCGCAGATGCGACTAAGTTGTTACAGCCCTATACTTCTTGTTACAGTCAAACATGCAGTTGAAAATACATCTTTTGGATTTCATTTAAAACAATGCAGTTTTTTTTTTTTTTTTTTTTTTGCATAAAATTGTTCCAGCTGGAGGATAATAGGAAATAGAGTTTGGTAATTAGATTAAACGCCACTTGCTGGTAACATGATTTGTGACATCCTCCATCCTATCCTAAACCATTTAGTTAATAGTTAAACTAAACCATTGTGAGATAACAATAATTGATCTAAATCTAAATTAGATGCATCTGTTTGAGGTTTTTCGCTGCATTAGGACCCCTGTCCACCCCATACAATCAGTAAGAATCCAACTACTAACATGGCCAAGACCAAAGAGATGTCCAAAGACACTAGAGACAAAATTGTACACCTCCACAAGGCTGGAAAGTGCTACGGGGAAATTGCCAAGCAGCTTGGTGAAAAAAGGTCCACTGTTGGAGCAATCATTAGAAAATGGAAGAAGCTAAACATGACTGTCAATCTCCCTCGGACTGGGGCTCCATGCAAGAACTCACCTCGTGGGGTCTCAATGATCCTAAGAAAGGTGAGAAATCAGCCCAGAACTACACGGGAGGAGCTGGTCAATGACCTGAAAAGAGCTGGGACCACCGTTTCCAAAGTTACTGTTGGTAATACACTAAGACGTCATGGTTTGAAATCATGCATGGCACGGAAGGTTCCTCTGCTTAAACCAGCACATGTCAAGTCCCATCTTAAGTTTGCCAATGACCATTTGGATGATCCAGAGGAGTCATGGGAGAAAGTCATGTGGTCAGATGAGACAAAATAGAACTTTTTGGTCATAATTCCACTAACCGTGTTTGGAGGAAGAAGAACGATGAGTACCATCCCAAGAACACCATCCCAACTGTTAAGCATGGGGGTGGTAGCATCATGCTTTGGGGGTGTTTTTCTGCACATGGGACAGGGCGACTGCACTGTATTAAGGAGAGGATGACCGGGGCCATGTATTGCGAGATTTTGTGGAACAACCTCCTTCCCTCAGTTAGAGCATTGAAGATGGGTCGAGGCTGGGTCTTCCAACATGACAATGACCCGAAGCACACAGCCAGGAGAACCAAGGAGTGGCTCTGTAAGAAGCATATCAAGGTTCTGGCGTGGCCTAGCCAGTCTCCAGACCTAAACCCAATAGAGAATCTTTGGAGGGAGCTCAAACTCTGTGTTTCTCAGCGACAGCCCAGAAACCTGACTGATCTAGAGAAGATCTGAGTGGGCCAAAATCCCTCCTGCAGTGTGTGCAAACCTGGTGAAAAACTACAGGAAACGTTTGACCTCTGTAATTGCAAACAAAGGCTACTGTACCAAATATTAACATTGATTTTCTCAGGTGTTCAAATACTCATTTGCAGCTGTATCTTACAAATAAATCGTTAAAATATCATACATTGTGATTTCTGGATTTTTTTTTTAGATTATGTCTCTCACAGTGGACATGCACCTACGATGACAATTTCAGAGCCCTCCATGATTTCTGAGTGGGAGAACTTGCAAAATAGCAGGGTGTTCAAATACTTATTTTCTTCACTGTACCACTGGACCCAACGTCACCCCATCCCTTCTGTGTGTCTCCGTTTTTTCCTCTTCCCCTCTCTGGTCTGTTGCTTAGTTACTGCTTAGTGTGCTGGAATTGTCTTTGAGATAGAGAGGTAGAGGGATAAGCCACAGTACACAGGCTTGATCTGCACCATTGTGTGCTGGCAGGTGTTTGCGCCTCTGTTCTCCTGACAATACTTCCTCAATAATCTCCATTACTCACCTGTGACTCCACTTTCATTCATGCACTTTTGTATTTAGAAAGAAATGCCTAATAGATCTGCGGAGCTCCAGACCCGATCTGGGGGTCAGCATCAGCTCTGATGGAGAAACTGATCTTTGACCACATAAAGCGAGTGTGTGATGTGTACTCCCAGAAGAGAGCTGAAAGGTGACAAAAAAAGAAACAGGAACAATTAATGCAGAAGGTAGAAATCTTGTGTTTGACGTTTGTGCAGAGCAAGTTTGAACTCTGCAGTAAGAGGATCTCCTCACAGAGGGATTCTGCCTTAAAGCATCATGATCTGACTGATACGCACTACAGTAGTGGTGTCAGCATGTGTCGCACAGACAGACGATGAAGAAGGATAAAGTTCAAAACATGAGTCTTTAATTGTAATCCACAGAATGAAAAAGAACAAAAGGGAGTTGCATACACAAATTAACACAAACGAGACCAGACACTAAACACAGGAAAATGCTGAACATGAGTATGCTGACAAATGAGGTAATTAATGTAACACAGCGAACTAATGACATTAGTAACCATGACAACACAAGCGAAGCAGGAAAAGATCAAAGCAACACAGGAAATTCATGAATACAAACTAAAAGTCCATGAAAACGAAACTAAGGACAAACACAACTGAATATTTGTAACATAACGCCCCCCTCCCGGAAGGCACGACCTTGCGGTGTGAAGTGTAGAAGGAGGCGGCTTAGGAGGAGGATGAGGAGATGGCAATGGGATGGTGACAGGGAACGGCAGAGGGATGGTGACAGGAGGATGTCAAAACCCTGGCGGTGACGATGGAAGATGCCCATGCAACTAGGGCTGGGCGATATATCGATATAAAAGATATATCGATATATTTTTTAATGCGATATTGAATTAGTCCATATCGCATATATCGATATAGTTCAAATTTGCGCCGTGATCCTTGCTCCAGCTGCTGACTGCTTTTGAAGAAATAGTATCGTGCATTCTATCAGTTGCAGTTCTGGCGCTTCCGTCTCAACAGCCTAGTGTACAATGCGACAAATACTCGCTTATATAAATACTTAATCAAATGTTAACGCTGAGGAATGGGAGACTGCAGGTCACAAAAGTTCATTATTTGCATGTGCTTTAAAAGCCTTGCCGGTTAAACATGTCATTCGATGATGCGCACATGCACTAAAAGCCTGTCTAACAGCGCCTGGTTACTGGACTAAGTTATCTTTCGAGTCTTATTGCGCAAATACTGTCAAATACACACAATGTTTACATAAATAAAGTTAGTTATGTCTAAACTGAAAGCAAACCGAGAAAATTTAGAGAAATCTGCATGTGTATTAGACACGGCGTGTGCAGGTCTTAAAGAGACAGTAACTGTAGCCCTAATAGTAAACATGCTACCGCTTCTCCTTAAAGGGATAGTTCACTCCCAAAAAATAATTCTGTCATTATTTACTCACTGTAATGTTGTTCCAAACATGTATTAATTTATTTCTTGTGCTGAACACAAAATAAGATATTTTGAAGAATGTGGGTAACCAGACAGTGGCTGGTCCCCATTGACTTCCATAGGAAAAAAATATACTGTGAAAGTCACTGGGGTACATCAACTGTTTGGTTACCTACATTCTTCCAAATAACTTCAACAGAGGAAAGAAACTTATTCAGGTTTAAAACAACTTGAGAGAGTAAATGATGACAATTTATATTTTTGGGAGAACTATCCATTTAATGTTAATAAAACAACAAAACAGAGGAAATCACTCACTGCTCTTGATGGAGAACTTTAACAGTAGTTTTAATAAGAATCAATGTATAATTTATACAGTGAAGCCCATATTTGGCTTTGAACATTTGTTCTCACTTTGCGAGAAAAATATCGGAATATATATCGTATATCGATATTCAGCCTAAATATATCGGGATATGACTTTTGGTCCATATCGCCCAGCCCTACATGCAACCAGACCCATAGCATAGCAGTAACAGCCCACAGTGGAGTCGAGGGAGGGAGGAGCCAAGCTGTAGACAGGCCCGACGACATCTGTGCGACGACAGACGGAGAAGGAGTCGTAGTTACAATTTTTTGGAGGTGCACGTCGAGCTATGGCTTAGGGGTCGGAGAGGGGTTCGCGGCGACGCAGAGGGCTCTGCGGGGGTGCGCCGTCGATTCGACGCAGAAGCATAAAACAGGCTTTACGTCCCTTTTGGTCTGTGTTTTATGCTGTTGCGGGAGGTGTTGTTGTTTTCAAGGAAGAAGACTGGATTGGTTCCTGCAGACTGATTGGTGCCACGCCCTGATTGATCAGCTGACACCTGGACGTGTATAAAAGCCCCCTTCGCTACTCCTTCCATTAGCCTTGTGCTCACTCGCTACACTTTTGTTGTCTTAAGCCCTATTCGCACGGGATTAGTACTATCTGTGGACCTTGTGTGATTTAGAAATTACCCCCCCACATCTGAATTTCGTGTGGCGCATTCGCACGGGATAACCGAAGCCTGTGATTATCCTCAAATTTACTGACTTATCTCCCGGATATGACGGCGAGGCTATTGCTTGGAAATGTCTTGCCGTTATTATTGGTCTATCTGTATGATATCATGAACAGAAGAATGTTCTTTACCGCATGCTGCTATATGTCATTCATTCATCTCCATATAATCATTATTTTTGTTTTTGCTCTTCTGATGATTTTCAGCTTTCTCTTTCAGCAAATTGTATAGCTGTATGGTGTATAGCAATATGACCCAGCACCCAAAATACTATCAAAACACTCCAGCGCAGCCTCATTCTTCGCGAAAAATGGATAAAAAGGCGCGCATGAAACAAAAACCTTAAAAAAATTATATTCGATCCGCCAAATCACAGAGATGCCGATTCGCACGGGACTAATATTATCACTGGACATCGGTGTTCAGCGAAATATGGTAGGTCATTTGCGGGGGAATTTTTACTTTACAAATTACAGACATGACCGATTCGCACGGGATTAAGATCACAGACAACCTCCGCAATTATTACAAATGACTAGAGGTCCCCATATAGTACTAATCCCGTGCGAATAGGGCTTTAGTCTGTTACTTAGTAAGACTGTTTATTCTGGGGTGTGCTTTTGGAGAAATTGTTTAAGAGAGAGGGGAGTTAGTTTGTTTCCTGTGAATTGCCATTTATGATAACTACCGTAAAGACTACCGCCTGTTTAACGACTAAGATTCTAGATTATCCCTGCACTGTTTTGTTTGCTCTGTTATATATACTTGTGTTTTGGAATTGGGAGGTAGGGAGACCGACGCCATCTTTTTTGTTTGATCTTTACTGCCTGTTTTGGATTAGGGAGTCGGGGAAGTAATTGTATTTTTATTTTATTTTATTTTGTGTATTAGGGCAGTAAGAGGTACCTACATATTATTCTTTTTGTTTGTTATTTTGGCCTGTCGGCTCCTGAGGTAAAGTCCCCAATTGTATTATAATCCTGGTCAAATCCAATAAATATTGTTTCTTTGGCTTTTCCCTGCAAAGAAACCGTATTGTTTCCTTTTTTTATGTTGCGTCCTTTACCCTAGACGGGGCGTAACAGATGACGGCAAGAAGGCAGAACTGCTCTGTGAAATTAAGAAAGTCTAAGACCATTTGTGCAATTGCTAAAATTTAAGCAGCATAATCAATTGCTTAGGTCTTTGATCTCCTGTCAGCATGCGTCGCACAGTCAGACGATGAAGAAGGATAAAGTTCATAACATGAGTCTTTAATAGTAATCCACAGAATGTAACAGAACAAAAGGAAGTTGCATACACAAACGCAAACGAGATAGGACACTAAACACAGGAAAAGGCTGAACTTAAGTATGCTGACAAATGAGGAAATGAATGTAACAGCTGAATTAAACAAACTAATGAAATTAGTAACCATGCCAACACAAGAGAAATGGAACTCAAAACTAAGGACATACACAACAGAATATTTGTAACATTTTTTAAATCGCGATTAATCACATGATTTGCTGCGATTAATCGCAAAATTCAATAATGAATTCAAAAGTATAGTGTATTGTGCACTTTTATTTTACAAGTACTGCTATATAAGTGCTATAAAATTTGGTTTGCAAACACTTTAATCAAATAAGGTAACCTTTATAAATCGGTTTTCTTTTCTTTCTTTCTTCTGAACAGCAGAAACATTTTTCTTTTATCATGGAGCAGCATAAACTGTCTATGTTCAATAGCAAGTGTCCCTGTTAGAGTGAGGTGAAGTGGTCAAGCACAAAAAAAAGTACACAGGGATTCACTGTGCAGGTGAATTTTAGGTACTTTTTTAGTCTGTGAAGTCAACTTTGTAGTGGTTAAAAATAACTTTGGTTTCGAGAATTTTTTTTATAAAACATGGGCCATAATTAAAAGGGCTTATGTCTGCTATTTTAGGCTCATTTTATAAATGCCAGATTTGGCTCGAAGTCGCGCATCTTCAGATGCGGAGCCGCGCACGCAGTTACAAAATCTGCTGTGCACACCGCCAAGCGAAATGGGCCCTTGCGCACCTTCGCGCTTGTGCGGACACGGCGAGTATAAACCAAGCTTGATGCGCCTGAACTGCAGCTGATAGAATGTGCGCTTTAGGATGATACTACCATATTTCTTCAAAAGCATATTGTGGAGAAAATCGTGATATCGCATAGGCACAAGTATAAAACAACTGTTATCATGTCTGGAAACAAACACAAGTAACGGAGTTTACAAAACGCTATCGTACGCGTGCTACAGTGGTACATTTATTTATCACACAGACCAATTATTTCGTAGATATATGTCGCACTGTACAGCCCTGTACAGGACCCTTTTTAATGAACGTTTGGTGTAGGTCTACTAAGCAAAGAGATATCTCAAAATCTTTGTCAAGCGCAAACCAGCACAGAAGTAATTGATAAATTATCGGGGAGGGTCATGCCTTTTTTCACAATCATTTTGGAGGGTCATATAAAAATTGCACGTTCAGATAATTAACACAGGTGGAGAGCACTCAACAATCAATGATACGAGGTGTATATAGACTCAGCAGTCTCACCTCAATCCATTGACAGTTTAGCAGCAGTTTAGCAGCTTCTTAGTTCGCTGTTCTGCTACCAACGTTTAAACTCTTCATCTGACGAAGAAGCAAACATCCCCAGGGATCCGAACAGCCCTGAGCTCACCAAGACATCAAGGCCAATCTTCGCCACCCCCAGCAAGACTACCATCCTCCTTCCCGGACTCCTTTTACCGCTCGGCCGTCCCGGCGATCCCACCTATCGGGAAATGGACCGTAGCTGGATTGAGGCGAGCACTGGGTAAATCAGACATATAGGCTTCACGGAAAATGAACAAAGCGGAGCTGTATGATCTGTACAGGTCAACTCCCACCTCTTGATGAGGCCCAGCCCTCCACCATGGCGGCCTCCGAGCCATTTGAAGCCGGGCCCAGCAGCCTCTCCACAGCCCCTCAGTTTTATACTCATGCTGTTCATAACCCTTTTCCTTTTCAGTGGCCTCCAGCTCAAGTCGCAGACAATAGTGCGAGCCGCTAGCATCACAGGCCCAACCCTTTCAACAGTTTCACCCAACAGGTTACAATCCCACCCACATCCAGAACTAAATGATTATCTAGCAATCATAGTCGAGCTCGCAATATAATAAACTTAATAAAACCATAACATTTTCTCAGCCAAAAGTGCCGTGCGAGTCGCACAGTGGAACCAGTGCACGTACTAGGGCGCGCTCGACCCAGATCTCCACACCAGGGTGTTTTTAGTCTGTAAAAACATTTCTTGCGCAGTCTGCAGGTCAGTGGCGCACTCAACAGCATCATGCCCTCAGGTTAACCCTTCCTCTCTTCCCTGCCCGGGAACAAGCGCTGCAAAATCCACCAGCTACCGCCTCATGCAGCAACCAGTGCAAACCATGACTTTAAAAGGAGAGTCTCCAACTCGGGTAAATGTAGCAAACCACGCTGCTGGTTCATGCATGTTTGTAGCTTCTGTGGCGGCGCCCATGCCTGCATTGTATGTCCAGTGTATAAATCTGTGAATAAAAAACCAAAAGATTACTTGTCGACTCCAGTAAATATCTCGCGCATGCACTTCAAACTAGCTCATCACCCGAACGCTGAATTTACTCATTACCTGCTGTCAGGTCTAAAAAACGGCTTCAAACCCGGCCTAGAATGCCCTCTCTCCCAAAACGTGTGCAAAATGTGTAAAAATCTTCAATCCGCCCTCATAGAACCTGAAGTCGTAGACAAGCTCATCAAAAAAGAAGTCAAGTCAGGCTTCATGATCGGCCCGTTCGATGATCCTCCATTTAATCTGTTTCGTATTAGCCCCATCGAAGTGGCTACAAGAAAATTCTCTGGCAAAAAACGCCTAATAATCGACCTGTCAGGCCCGCACAATTCCCCGTTCCCAAGCATAAACAGCTTGATCCCTCTCGACAAATTTTCGCTTAAATACCACAACATAAATCAGGCAATCGACATGATCAAAATCGCAGGTCGGGGTGCTTGGCTTGCTAAAATTGACATTACATCTGCTTTCAAAGTAATGCCTATCCATCCAGATTCATGGCACTTATTCAGAGTTCGCTGGCACGGCAAATATTATTTCGCATTACGTTTAACTTTTGGATGCAAAAGCAGTCCTAAAATATTCGACATGTTATCAGAAGCCGTTTGCTGGATTTTGTCGAACAACCTCATTCAACTGCTAGACGATTTCTTAATAATCTCGCTTCCCAATGCCATCCCAGCCGCACACATCCTCACGGTCCAAAATGTTTTTTCTGACCTTGGAATTCCCATCGCACAGGAAAAATCCATGGGCCCCGCAACATCTATCGAGTTCCTAGGAATTCATTTGGATTCAGTCAAATTCCAAGCATCCCTGCCCAAAGATGGGCAGAATAATCGACAGAATAATTCTCGTCTCATCTACTCTCCTTAAAAAATCTGAATGTTCAAAACGCGAACTCCAATCCCTGCTCTGCCATTTAAACTTCACCATGCGCACCATTCTGCAGGGCTGCCCCTTCATATCGCATCTCCTCTCACTCGCGTCCTCAGTCCACTCACTAGAGGACCTCATTTCTATTTCCGCATGTCGCGACGAACTCAGGTTATGGTTAATATTTCTAAACCAATGGAACGGCCTTTCTTTTTCTTTAACAATCTCGTTTCGTCCCCTACCGACATCTAGCTGTTCACAGACGCCGCCCCCTCAATCGGTTTCGGGGGATTTTATCAAGGTCGTTGGTTCACGTCTCCGTGACAACCGCAGCTCTAGGACATATCTCAATCCTCAGCTCTATTCGAGCTCTACCCTCTCCACCAAAAATCCACCCCACCATCTCAGACTTGTCAGTACTAGATGGTGAAACAATCTCATATTTGATTAAGCAAAGTAAGACCGACCAAACCAAAAAAGGTACTTTCATCTACATTTTAACCTCTCATCGCCAATCCAACCACACCAGTCAATTCTGGCATATCTGCAATGGAGAAGCTCCCAAGCTACATCTCCTCTGAACCCCTGTTCATAGACGAATGCAATAAACCCGTGACACGCTTTTGGTTACAGAAACACCTCAAATCCATTCTCCAACAGTCAGGCATTCCATCAAAGAAATTTTCAAGTTACTCCTTCCGTATCGGGGCAGCAACTTCAGCAGCCCAAAAAGGCCTCTCCCAACAGCAGATCCAAGCTCTCGGGAGATGGGCCTCAGATGCTTTCCAAAGCTATATCAGGACCAACCGATTCCACATTAAAAAAGCCCACCAAACCCTCATTGATTTAAAAAAAAATAATAATAATTTCCCTCTTTTCCTGTTTCCTCTTTCTGTCCAGCAAGCATTTGGTTCCACAGCGGACGCAGTGAGAACTTTCCTGGTAGAGCACTTTCATTTTCTCTTTTGTCCAGCGAGCATTTGATCTCACAGTGGATGCAGTGTGAAAAAATCTCCCGGTTGAGTACTCATTTTCCTCTTTTCCTCTTTCTGTCCAGCAAGCTTTTTGTCCCACAGCGGACGCAGTGAGAACTTTCCCGGTAGAGCACTTACGTTTTCTCTTTCGTCCAGCGAGCATTTGGTCTCACAGCGGACGCAGTGTGAGAAAATCTCCCGTTAGAGTGCTCATTTTTCTCTTTCCCTAATTCCTCTTTTTCCAGCAAGCATTTGGTCTCAAAGCGCACGCAGCGAAAACTTTCCTGTAAGCCTAGATCGGAATGGTCACTCCACCGTCGGTGGATAGGCCCCGATGACCGCAAGCCGCCCCCGTCAAAGGTACATGGGCTGCTTGGTCTGTCGTCTGTGAGTTGCGCGAAAAGCTCCCATCAAGAAAGGCACAACTCTCCCAAATTTGTCATTCCAAATTACAACTGCTCCCCGTTCGCGGGCCAGCATGGCACGTCAGTCCAGCGCAGTGAGCCGCCACCACGCCACCACCAGTCTCCCCAGGTGTTTCTGATTAGCCACGCCCCCTCGTTACCTTGTTTAGCTTGTTTGTCTGTGTATTTATACCTCTGTTCTCCAGTTGTTTTTGTCGGTCGTGGTTTCCTGTAGCTGTTCTGTGTTCCTGTCCCAAGTTCTTTGTTCTGTCTGTTACAGTGGATTACCTGTTTGTTTAAATAATAAATTTATTAAGCTTGCATTTGGATTCACTCTCCGCATTCCTGCCTCAGCGTTACATATATATATATAGACTCAGCAGTCTCACCTCAATCCATTGACAGTTTATCAGCACCCCTCCACCGCCCCTTCTCCACACTTCTAATATGCATTAAACTTTACCCCTTCTAATTGTATGTGTGAACTCGTGAATTTACATAAATCAGCTGCGTGGATGCAAATTACTGATGTTATCGGATGTTCAGGTGAGATTCTCAATTCATTCAGTTAAAGGACGCTCTGAGGTAGGCTAAATTGTTCACACTTCAGCCTCGGAAACGATTGTATTTAATTGTACAGTACAATCATAACATTGTGCAGACATTATCTTAATTTCATAAGGTCTTTAAACATAACAATATTGCTAGCCATAAAATGAGAATGTGCACATCCGGTGTGCGATACCTTGAGTTGTCCAAGACGCGGCGCTGCGCTTCTCATTCGGTGTGCCACCCCCTTTAGGCCCATCCCAAATGCTCAAATTTTTTGAGACGCGTGAGGGCAACCATCCCAAGCCTGTAGTGATCAACATCCCACCCCTCCTGTGACCCATGGTTTATCTGTATGTGTATTCAGAGCCAGTGAGCAACGGACTTTCAATATAATAATAATAATAAAAACTGCGTTAATGCGAGATAAAATAATTGTCAGCGTTAATTAACTAATACTTTAACGTAATAATAACGTGTTAACTTGCCCATCCCTAATATATATTTAAATATGATGGAAGAACAAAACAAAATTTTTCTGACAAAATTATTTGTGAAAATAGGCAAACCATAGCTACAGGTTTTGTTTTGCAAAAAACATAGAAAAACAAACTTTACTACAACGTAATCAGCAATTAATATTTTGTTGTTTCTCTCTTGTTTTTGCGTGTGTTCATAAAATGTGAAGGAGAATAAAAAGGCTGGCAGATTAATCTTGTGTGATGTGTATCAAGAGCTCTTCATGCTATTGAACAGTCAAAGGCATTTATCATGGCTAACAGGGTACAAAATAGTATTTTACTTCTCTAGTTTGAGTGCTCAAAGAATCAGGACTAATGGGTTCCTTAGATAGTGGGGCAATTTAGACAGGCAGAGGGCTCTTCATCGGTTCATTACTGCTACTAAGTGAAGTGATCCTGGATATGCTAAACCTCAAGAATTTTAGGTACTTATGCCATTTTAAGTACTTAAGCCATATTGTGTCAACTATCCAGTGCTTATGGCAAACAGCAGAACATTAAAAAGCTTCCAGCTTGTGCTGTAAGGGCGCTAGACATATCCGAGACCATAAAGCTCACTTTTTGTCCATCCAAAACTGATGCGATTTATTGTCTAAACCTTTAACTACTGAAAACCAGTCACTGGCACAGTAAATCAGGCACAGTAAAGTAAGCAGACAACGGAAGACAGTGTGCCATAAAAAGGTTATTTACTGGGACCTGATGTCTTAAGCCGGGTTCACACTGTACAATTTTGGCCACGATTTGGTCGTCTGATGCAAATTTTGTGAATCCTAAAAGATTCCTCAGATCTTTGATCAGGTCTCTTGTCGCTATATTTTGACTTGTTTGCTGACAGCCAATTAATGACCATTACAATCAAATTTTATCTACGATGAAATTCTGGCAGTGTCAGATGATTTGACACACACAGTCCTGCAGTGTGGCTTCTGTTACGACAACCATTAAATCAAAAACCAATAGGAGCACCGAACCTAATGGAGCAATTAGTGTGTCAACTACAAAAAAACACTCCACACACATAGTCTTCGTTTTCTTTTCTAGACAGGCCATGATCAAAATTATTGCTATTGTTTTTGTTAGCTATCCACCATTTCTATCCCGCATGTAAATGCAGCTCAGTCACTGAACATGTCATGGATAGATGATGTAAAACTCGGACGAGTCTTCTTGCATGTGTCCGTTTTTAACGCGTCTTGACTGCCATACAGTCTGACATTAATGACAACTGAGATCCAGCAGCGTGACATGGCTTATAGCGGGGAACATGTTTTTACAGTCTGACCAGCAACAGTCGTAAAAGACTATTATAAATCATACAGTGTGTGCATCAGACCAACATCAGTTTGGCAGAACAAAATGTGAAGCAACCAGCCAAAAAACATGCTTAGAGGATTTACAGTAGCTTGCCAACTTGGACCACAAAACTCAGATGGAGGTGATGGAGTATGAAAAGAGGTCAAATAGAGTCATGGATGAATTCAATCCTTGTTATTTCTAATAAATCAATCAACACTGACCATATCTGCAAAAAAAATAAAAAAAAATAAATGCTTTTTCAGTTTTGGACTTTACAAAGACTCAATGAACATAGAATCAATGTCAGCCACAACTGACTGCTTTAGAAAGTGTGTGTTCAAGTGAAAGCGGCACATTCACTAACACCATTCTGTACTGGATGAAACTGATATGATGATTGTGGATTATGTGTGTGCATTTGTGTTTATAGCAGGCAAAGTTTGTGGGTTGTCACAGTTTGAAGGCACATGAGTGACATCATTACTTTTAAAAATAGTAACTGCAAATGAACTCAATATTCCAATACCAACATGCCTTATAAGTGCACACACACACACACACACACACACACACACACACACACACACACACACACACACACACACAGTCATCACCACCTAAAGCCTGCGATCGTAGGTTAGGGTTACCATAGCAACCAAAAGAGATAATGGCTGTATAGTTGGGTACATGCCGCAGGGTGTGTGTGTGTAAGAGAGAGAGATGTCGGTGTCAAAAAGTCACTGACACTAAGTGAATGACGGCTAGTCATCTTCTGTTATCAATCAGTTTAGACCTCGGCACTGATCTGAATGGTCTGGATTTTTAAATCACTCTAATCACTTTAAATTGTAGGTTATTAAATTAGACCATTTGGTATTTATTTTACAGATTATGATAAAGAAAGGTATGATCACACTTATATAATAATTAGTTGACATTTGGACATGAAACTATAGCTTACTAAACAATACCAACCCCATTAATAAACCACTGTCATTAACTTGCATGTCTAGCGATATAGAGGCTTAAAAAGACTGACACTAAATGATAACACAGTGTTACAGTGAATAAAGTTGTCATGAGTCTCTAACACAAGATCCTGCTGGAACACCTGGCAC
Source organism: Semotilus atromaculatus (assembly GCA_031834385.1). NCBI lineage: Eukaryota > Metazoa > Chordata > Actinopteri > Cypriniformes > Leuciscidae > Semotilus > Semotilus atromaculatus. The sequence goes on along the minus strand of JAULUF010000050.1, from coordinate 1,672,426 downwards.
TTGCTAATTAAAACTATTAGATGAAAAACCAATCTTAAAACTGAAACAAAAATTGGAAATGTTGCCCTGGCAACTAACTGAAATAAAACGAAAACTGAAAATGTAAAAAGAAAAGAAAATTCTAAATATTTAGAAATACTATAATAGCAATACTAAAATAGCACTGGTTTAAATATAAAAGGGGCCATAAAACACTTCCTGTATCATTTGCTATGGATGTCAAAGGTTGTGTTTGTATTTAAACACGACAGTATTATGGCACAAATCTGTTCATATGGACAGGTTGCATGTCATGCTCTCATCCTTGAAAACCAAGAACAAAACTACGCAAGGTGAAAAAAATTACAGCCCAGAGATAACATTTAACATGAATACAGAAACAACCATGACCCAAATGTGTTTATTGTGATGAATTAAGGGCTGCAGAATGCATGAAATTCTTAAAATGCAAGTGAAAACAATTACCTAAACTACAAAAACTGTTCAGGGGTTGGACAATGAAACTGAAACACTAGCCAATATGGTGTTGGAGGTTTCAGCCTATATATGCGCGGCCTGGTGGCCAACCTTCAGTGACTTTACATTCCATCAAATATTGCAATCCACATAACATAATGGGAGACTTATCAGAGTTGAAAAGAGGACAAATTGTTGGTGATTTTCTCGCAGGCTCATCTGTGACCAGGACAGCAAGTCTTTGTGGTGTTTAGAGAGCTCTGGTATCCGGATCAGCATACCACCATGTTGGACAAACCATCAACAGGAGGAACTGTCGACGCAAGAGGAAGCTGTCTGAAAGGGATGTCTAGGTATTAACCCGGATTGAATCCAAAAAACATAAAACCACAGCTGCCCAACTCACTGAAGAATTAAATGTGCACCTCGACTCTCCTCTTTCCAGCAAAACTGTTTGTCAGGAGCTCAATATTAATGGTTGGGCTGCTATAGCCAAACCTTTGGTCGCCATGTGCCAATGCCAAATGTTGGTTTCATTGGTGCCAACAGTGCAAATCTTGGGCTGTTGACAATGTGAAACATGTATTGTTCTCTGATGAGTCCACCTTCACTGTCTTTTCCGCATCCTTCACACTCTGCGGTGTAATGAACCCCCAAAGAGTGTTGCGAGGCCAGAGTGAAACACAGGGGGTGAATCAGTGATGGTTTGGGCTGCAATATCATGGCATTCCCTACTGCGCTTGATGGGGGCATCACTGCTAAGTACTTCAGAACCATTCTGGGGGACTAAGTGCATCTAATGGTTCAAACATACCCTGAAGGGGGTGCCGTGTATCGGCATGATAATGCAACAATGCACACAGCAAGACTTAACCGAATGGTTTGAGGAACATGAAAGTGAAGTTGAACATCTCCCATGGCCTGCACTGTCACCAGATATGAAAGCTTTAGCGTAAGTTCTGTCAGGAAGACTCAATCAGCGTGTCACGTATTACCTCATTTCTAGCCAATCAGGTGCTAACACTCACACTATAAAAAATTGGTACTTACATTTGCCTGAGTTCGCAGATTCTGACGCTGCCAATTTCCTCCATCCCCCAACCACCACCAAGATGGTACCTTCCCCTTCATCCTCCCCACCACCACCAGGTGGTGCCTTTCTTTACCTCCAGGGGGGTCGGCTGCGCCCCTGCCTTCATCTTCAGACAGGACATGCAGATTCAGCTACCCTCGCATTGCTCGCTAAAGATGGGGCCTACGCCAAAGAACTTTATACATTTATGTTTGCCAGGCTGTTAATAAACAGTCGCTTGTTATTCCATTTATCTCCCGAGTCTTTCTGGTATAACTGAATATTTTTGAGCCACTTTGGGGTATTTTGGAGGTGCAAGTCAGAAAACTTTTTCCTCATCACATGGCCACTGACCTGGCCACTGTTCTGAAAGAGGAATGGCTCAAAATCCCTCTAGCCAATGTGAAGGACTTCTATCTGTCATTCCCAAGATCAACTGATGCTGTTTTGGCTGTAAAATAGTTATTAACACCATACTAATTATTGTGGTCTAAAACCAGGTGTTTCAGTTTCATTGTCATTACATTGTTATTTTTGCATTTGATTTTAAGGACATTTTTTTGTGCAATAAAAGGGTAAAGGTATTGAGTTGGGTAAAGAATACAAAAAATATTAACCTAAAAAATGTGCTTAAATCGAAAGATTTTTATTCAAGTCTACTCAAACTCAATCATCCTAAACACATTAGGTTACAAAAGGGTTAGATCAAGTATAGCTCTTTAAGGGAACTACTGCAGGATACCACTTGAAAACCACTGCTTAACTAAAAACACTGCTTTATTTGAGGCAATTGTGTTTGTGAAAGAGTGAAGACTGTCTATATAGAATATCATGAAATGAGATAAAGAGAGAGACAAAGCGGAAGAAAAAGCTCATGTATCTAAATTCCTCTTATCACCACCTTTCATTTATTGATTTTTCTCATCCAGACTTGAACAGATTTAATAGAGTTGATGTGAAGATATAAGCAGCTCAGATGGAAGACATCAAGCTAAATGTTTTACTTGATATCTCAGAGCCAAATGCACTCATTATAAATGAATCTGTCTTGTTTTCTCTCTCTCTTTCTCTCGTCTTGTTTCTCGATGCGCCCGCAGTGACAGGGCTTTTAAAAATAGCCGCTCTTCCTCCTGATTACGGCACGCGTCTTGATTAATTACAGTGTTTGAGGTGTTTCTGTGGGGTGGGTGTGATCGTCGTGGGAGAGAAGCATTGAAATGAGTGAGAGAACAGGAGAGTGGGAGCACACTGAAGGGAATATGCAGCGCTTTCATTAAAACTCTCGTGCCTCTAAAAGTTTGCAGCAATAAAAGCACTCACTGGTTCAACAACGTACCCCTACACTCTTAAAATATGTATTTTTTTATTGACATCAATGGTTCCATGAAGAACCTTTAACATCTATAGAACCTTTCCTTTCCCCAAAAGGTTCTTCATAGTGAAAAAAGTTCTTTAGATTAGGGATGTCCAAACTTGCTCCTCGAGGGCCAACGTCCTGGAGGGTTTGGCTCCAACTTGCCCCGATACGCTTGCCTGGAGGTTTTTTAGTGTGCCTGAAGACCTTGATTATCTGGTTCAGGTGTGTTTAATTGGGTTTGGAGTTGAACTCTGAAGGTCAGTGGCCCTCCAGGAGCAGAACTGGACACATCAATTTATGAACAACTTTTTTTGAACAATTTATGAACAACAAGATTTTTTGGGGAACCAAAAATGGTTAGCTATTTTCTGTGAATGTGTGAGACTTCCGATTCATTAGCTGCTAAAGGTAAATAAGAATAATACAGTTCAGTAAACGGTAAAACTATTTGCGCCACAAACCAGTGTGTTTAGAATTAAAATTCTATGGTAAAGAAATACCAGTTTGCAATATCAAACAGCATAAGAAGCTTTTTTTGTACAGGTAAAAATAACTGGAAATAGACGAGACCAGAAGCCAGACACATTCAATTTAGAAATGGCTCCGGCCGTTCTTACGTGAAAAAATAAGGTGGATACGGTGGGTCCAAAAGTCTGTTAATTGGGGATTCAAAATCTAATTTAAACCTGGAAATGAAAAGTCAATGAAATTCAAAATGAAACATTATGATGGAAAATGATGAAAAACAATTTCAATTCACATTTCACATGGCACAGATCATTACACTCAAGATGCTCTTTGGATCATCTTAAATCATGCTGGAGAACAAGACCATCAGGATTTACACAAACCTGTTGAGTTCGTGCAGCTTTAGTATTGCCCTCAGTAAAGCAAAAGAGACATGTTCATATTTGAATCCCTTTTTGTAATAAATATAAATTGTATTAATTGATAAAATGCATAATAAAAGCATTTTCGCCATTAAACCAAATGGTAGGAAATATATCACTAAAACAATAATAATATTAATGTGTGAATAATTCAAACAAAAATTACTGTGACTGATTCTACTGTATCAGAAATTATTTTAGTGGTTTTCTTCTTCCATGCATGAAATTTAATCATGGACACCAGAAAGCAAGCGCTGCCACATATCCACTGTCTTACTCCTCTTGGCTTTGACCACTGCTTTCTTTCTTTTTTTTTGCCAAAAAATTTGAAATGTCAATTGAAATCCCCCTCTGTCGCCAGACCCCTGGCAGAGCAGACCCCCGTGGAACGCTGGTCCTTCCCTGGTCTCCTCTGTCAGGACGCGGTCAATGACTGTACCCCCACGCCGGGATGCTGTGCCTCCCCTGTCCGGGTCAGTCATTCCGCTTCGCTGCCCCTCCGGCGGTACGTCATTAGTTCGTATGACCCTGCAGGTACAGTCTTTGGAAGCCTGGTTAGAGTTCCCAATCTGTCCCACTGGGTCGCGAGAACCATCAGGCTCGGCCACGCGATTCAGTTCGTGCGATCTCCTCCCCGCTTTCTCGGAGTCCATTACACCATGGTTGGTGGCAATGTCCCTGTCATGCGTGCGGAGGTTGTTACCTGACTGGCGAAAGGTGCGATCGAGATTGTCCCTCCAGCCGAAATAATCGGCTTCTACAACCCTTATTTCATTGTACTGAAGAAAACCAGTGGGTTACGGCCAATCCTGGACCTGCGCGTCTTGAACCGTTCCCTTCACAGGCTTCCGTTCAAGATGCTCGCGGCCAAACGTATTTTCCAGTGTGTGCAGCCGCAGGATTGGTTTGCAGCGATTGACCTGAAGGACGCCTACTTCGAGACAATTCGAGGGCCAGAGTGTGATTCCACTGAAATACTTTCAGAGGCTCCTTGGGGCATATGGCATACGCAGCCGCAGAAACGCCGCTCGGTTTGCTTCATATGAGACCACTTCAGCTCTGGCTTCGCGATCGAGTCCCGAGGTGGGCATGGCAACAAGGCACGTTCCGAGTACCAGTTATTACGACCTGCCGTCAGACCTTCACCCCGTGGTCAAACCTCACATTTCTACGGGCCGGAGTGTCCTTAGACCGAGTTTCCAGGCATGTTGTTGTCTCAACAGATGCCTCCACCATGGGCTGGGGCACCATGTGCAACTGCCGAGTTGCTGGCAGTATGTCTCGCTCTGCACAGCTTCCATGCGCTGCTCAAGAACCAGCATGTACTAGTTCGATCAGAAAATTCCACAACAGTAGCATACATCAACCGACAAGGTGGTCTACGCTCCCGCCGTATGTCGCAACTTGCCCGCCACCTTCTCTTGTGGAGTCAGAAGCATCTGAGGTCGCTTCGAGCCATTTACATTCCGGGGGTCCTGGATTGTGCAGCCAACAAGCTCTCACGGTTTCAGCCTCTTCCTGGAGAATGGCGACTCCATCCACAGTTGGTTTAGCTGATTTGGGATCAGTTTGGGGACGCATAGATAGATCTGTTTGCCTCCCACGACTCGTCCCATTGCGACCTGTTTTACTCCCTGACTGAGGGCACGCTCGGCACGGACGCACTGGCGCACAGCTCTGTAAGTATGCGGCCTCTGCAAGTATGCGTATGTATGCGCAAGTATGAGTTTCCCCCAGTGAGTCTTCTTGCACAGACCCTGTGCAAGATCAGGGAGGACAAGGAGCAGGTCATTTTGGTTGCGCCTCATTGGCCCACCTGGACCTGGTTCTCCGAACTTGTACTCCTCGCGACAGCACCTCCCTGGCCAATCCCTCAAAAGGTAGGACCTTCTTTCTCAGATACGGGGCACCATATGGCACCCTCGTCCCGATCTTTGGAACCGAGGTAGGTTTGAGTACCCTACCACCTACAGTGGTGGCTACCATCACTTCCGCTAGAGCATCGTCCATGAGACATGCCTATGCGTTGAAGTGGAACCTCTTCGTCAACTGGTGCTCTTCTCACCGAGAAGACCCCAGAAAATGCTAAATCAGTGTCGTGCTTTCTTTCCTGCAAGATGGGTTGGAGCGAAGGCTGTCTCCCTCCACCCTGAAAGTGTATGTTGTCGCTATCGCCACACATCATGACGCAGTTGAGGATAAGTCTGTGGGAAAGCACGACCTGATCGTCAGGTTCCTGAGAGGAGCGAGGAGAACTTGTGGAGAACTACTCGCCCTCCTCTCGTCCCCTCTTGGGACCTCTCAGTGTTGCAGAGTGCTCCATTTGAGCCTCTGCAATCAGTGGAGTTTAAGTTCCTGTCAGTTAAGACAGCGCTCCTGGTTGCATTGGCCTCCATTAAGAGGGTAGGGGATCTGCACGCATTTTCCGTTGACGAAGCGTGCCTGGAATTCGGGCCGGCCTACTCTCACGTGATGCTGAGACCCCGGCCTGGACATGTTCCCAAGGTTCCCACCACTCCCTTTCGAGATCAGGTGGTGAACCTGCAAGTGTTGCCCCTGGAGGAGGCAGACCCAGCCTTGGCACTGCTCTGTCCAGTACGCCCCCTCCGTGCTTACGTAGACAGAACGCAGGGTTTCAGCTAGGTGCCTCCGTGTGCATGGTTCCCCTCCGGTGACCCCCACATGTGTATTTTCACTGTAAGTCTCTCTGAGCATGTGTCTTTCCCTTGGCAAGCTACCTTGCCACCCTTGGGGTTGAAATATTCCAACCTGCGGGCTGGACACCCCAGTGTTTTTCCATATGCATCCCTCCGGTCATATGTGTATTCTTAAGTCCACCTCCTTCGGGCTGGCACTGATTGCATATTTCCACTGAGATATGCTTCCCAGTGCACCTTGGTATTCCTGTGTTAAGTAGGAGTCCTTCGTCCGTGCTAGTCTCACGACAGGGATCTCAGACTTAAGCCCTATTCGCACGGGATTAGTACTATCTGGGGACCATGTGTGATTTAGAAATTACCCCCCACATCTGAATTTCATGTGGCGCATTCGAACAGGATAACCGAAGCCTGTGATTTTACTTAAATTTACTGACTTATCTCCCGGATATGACGTCAATAGGCTATTGCTTGGAAATGTCTTGCCGTTATTATAGGTCTAGCTGTATGATATATCTTAACAGAAGAATGTTCCTTACCGGATGCTGCTATACATGTCATTCGTCTCCATCTAACCATTCTTTTTTGTTTTTGCTATTCTGATGATTTTCAGCTTTCTCTTTCTGCAAATTGTGTAGTTGGTGTATAGCGACATGACCCCTCACCCAAAATACTATCAAAACACTCCAACGCAACCTCCATTCTTCGCGAAAGATGGATAAAAAGGCGCGCATGAAACAAAAACCTTGAAAAAATTATATATACGATCCCGCCAAATCACAGAGATGCCGATTCGCACGGGATTAATATTACCACAGGACCTCGGTGTTCGGCCAAATATGGTAGGTCATTTGCGGGGGAATTTTTACTTTACAAATTACAGACATGGCCGATTCGCACGGGATTAAGATCATAGACAACCTCCACAATTATTACAAATGACTAGAGGTCACCAGGTAATACTTATCCCATTCGAATAGGGCTTTACACAGGGCACTGGAAGACAGCCGAGTGGCGTGACTAGACTGGGAACCCCATTTCATCGTCATTCTACGTAACTCGAAGTGACTACAAAAGGGAACGTCTCCGTTCCCTACTCAGGGACAACGAGGGTTTCATTCGTAACCGAGACATTCCCTTTTGACGTCTCCCTGCCACATCCGCTGTACCGCGGGAATTGCCTGAGTTCAGTCTTGGCTCCTTAGCAAAGAAACATATCTGCATGTTGCCAGCGTCCTCCTTTTTATACCCTAGAGGTGGGGCGGAGTTACGCTATGCAAATTCCGCAGACCCATGGCATTTCTTTGCCATTGGCTCGTTTTGTAATACTCGAAGTTGATAGGCTTTCTAAGCGAAACCCCATTTCGTCGTCATTCGACGTAACGTCTCCGTTCCCTACTCGGGGAACGAGGGTTACATTCATAACTGAGACGTTCAGTTCATTTCTCCATTTTCCTTCCACAGAAGAAAGTCATACGTGTTTGGCATGACATAAGGGTGAGTAAATAATGACAGATTTTCATTGAAATCTCTCATAAAAATGTACTGTTCCTTTATCTACAATATTTCTACAACACTAAATATGCCTACCTTTGTTGAGACCTCCATAGGCCTCCACCGGTCCTTTATTTGGTCAAAAACAATTATACAGTGCCACCCAGTGGATATTTTGGGTACTTCAAAGCACTAATATTAATTGTCAGAGTTCTGTAAATATATTTACTAGTCCTAAATCATACCATAATCATACAGTGGCATTTTAAAACTAAAGGGGGAAATAAAAACATTTGTTGTTAGTTATGTACTTACAGTTTAAGTTTATAGGTCATTCTGCACATGCACCTTTAGGAGCCAAGAGGGCTAACCGCTTAAGAGTTCGAGCCGAAAAAAACATTGAAAGAACATTTTTATCTCATCGCAAGACAAAAAAGAAAGAACCAGCAACAATTTGCTTTAACGGCTCAGTCTATCAAAGTGACGTTTATCATTATTCACAGTGTAGTGTTAGCTGAATCCGAATAATGAAAACGCATTGCATCTACACCTGCAATTTAATGTGGTCAAGTGAGACTCGATCGTGATCACATCACAGAATCTTAAAAGGGGCCTATAAATGGTATCTGGGGAAACTGTGAGATGAATATGGAAGATCCATACGACTGAATTCTGGGATTATTTTCACCACATTATTCATAGCTTCAGTTATATCAAACAATACAGAGACAAAAATTTCACATTTAGATATTTGAGTAACACACAAGAATGAAGGCAAGAGAATGAACCTTATTGGTTCTCGCACGTCAAGCAAACATTCTTGAGCATCCGCTTACCACAACTGATGTGTGAGTTGATTTGAAAACCTTAATTTAAATCTATACAGCGTATAAAGCGATTGTGTCTCTTCAGAAAATTTTGGACTAAACTGCTCAATTCATATGGATCAGTTTTACGATCTCTTTATGAACTTTTTAGAGTGTCAATGTGTGTCAATGTTGTATAGATGGAGGGACAGAGAGCGCTCATATTTCATCAAAAATATATTCATTTGTGTCCCAAAAATGAACGAAAGTCTTGCAAGCTTGGAACGATGAGGGTGAGACATTAATTAAAGAATTTTCATTTTTGGGTGAACTAACCATTTAAATATCTTGGGATCTCAAAGTAAAACTGATTTTTTATTTTAATTATTTTAATAAATTAATGAATAAATGTATTTATTTACAATTACAAGGAAATGAGCCAAAACATCATTCCGTTAAGTAAATGAATACTGTGTGTGCAAATCCCATAGCATTAATTAACTTCCTGCATGTCACTTGGCAAAGATATAACCACCCATGTGCCATACGGAAACAAAGGAAGAAGTAGTGAGTATGAGAGAGAGAAAGAGAAAAACCATTACGTAAACTGTCCCATGTAATTGATTACAACAATTTATACAATTTACATCGAAATTTGTTCTGCTTGTAGGCCTTCTTGAATAGCCTAGCCCTAGTCATGTGTTCAAATAGCAGAAGCTAAATGTAAACTTTAAAGCGCCGCAAAATGACTGGACGAGAGTACATAAAAGCAACGGGACAAAATATTTTCAACAACGTTTTGAGGAATTCAGATTTCTCTTGCCACAGCTAGAAGACGTACCACTGTCAGACATGTTGATTACGTCACATCTACGTCGTCAAGCTCAGTTTGAGCCTGCGCAGTATGCTTGGCAATCAGGAAGTGAGTGCTTCTAATTGACTTCACTTTTCTCTGTTGAAGTCTATGGGGTTGCTGTGTCCATTTCTTTTACGGTCTATGCTTATTGCGCGCGCAACAGGGAGTTTCTCAAAACCAAGAATGCAAAGAACGGACAGGTGTTCTTGGGGAGAGCGCTATTGCTAGTTGTTCTTGGAAGAATTAACTTACAAGGTGACGAGCACACAGAACGCTGCTGACAGTTTGAGACTCTTGCTGCGTCCCAATTCGCATACTATCCGTCCTAAATAGTATTCGAAAGTAGAATTAGTACGTCCCAAATCGTAGTATGTTGAAATGAGTGCTCCAAAGATACCCGGATGGTCTACTATATCCGGTCAGAATCCGAAGTGTAGATCGATGCGCACTCTAACGGCTGATATTGCCCACAACCCATCGCGCGTTGGACGAGGATTCGATTAGAACTACAAACACGAGTGAAAAGTGTTGAAAAACTACAGACATGGAGGACGCGCGAGTCCGGCGGTTATGTAGAGAGGTTTAGATAAAGTGGTTTGAGTGATTAATTACCAGTATCTAACCTGACGAAAATGTATTTATTCAATGTTGTCTACATTATATTGCATCTGCATCAGCATTGTGAACTTTTGTAAAGATACGTTTAACCATTAACTTTTAAATGCATCATTACATTCAAATTGCAAACACATGAGGAGAGTCTCCGCATGAAAGACCCGCGACGGGCAGATGAAAGAGCTATTACACTTCTCTCAGAAACGGAAATTAAATTAGATTGAATGGAGGATTTTAACTGTGACAAGATGATTGACAGGGCAGTTTACGGTGACGGCGCACGCGACAGAGCTGTCCGTTAAAGGTCCCGTTCTATACCCCTTTTCACAAGATGTAAAATGAGTCTCTGATGTCCCCAGAGTGTGTCTGTGAAGTTTCAGCTCAAAATACCCAACAGATCATTTTTTACAGCATGTTTAAATTGTCTTTTTTGAGGACTCAGAAAAACGCGCTGTTTTAGTGTGTGCCCTTTAAATGCAAATAAGCTCCTGCTGCACGACACAGGGGGCGGAGCTTCAAGAGCTCGCACTCAGACTCTTAGGACAATTTCATCTCATGGAATAATGATAACATCAGCAACTCTCAGTAACGGTGTTCATTTCGAGTCGGACAATAATGCCTACAGAGTCAGAGGGCTGTATAGAGATGGAACAGGTATAGTTTAGTAGTTTAATTACGGTTATTATAACGTATTTGTCATCTGCTTGTATGTATCCATTATTTATTAATAGCCTACAAGTCTGCTGTGTCAGACCAGGTCCGAATGATGATCAAACATATACTGATGAGTTTAATAAAGTTTATTGTACATCACACAAAAGATGAAGCGTCAGTTTTACTTCAGAAAATCACCGTAAGACCTGAGTAAACACAGTAAGTTATAAGAAGTGCGCGAGTTGAGGGAGTTGAGGGAGCATTCCTGTGGGCGGAGGTTAGTCAGAGAGCTGTTCTACTGACGTCATTAAAAACGGAAGTAGAGCGATGTAGTCCAAACGAGCCGTTCACTGTAGGCGACTTCTGTTAAATAAAATATCTCGCTTGGCATTGAACTTTGAGCTTTATAATTTTACAGATATTATTTATACTCTAACAACAACATTACACACTAACTTAAGTTTGAAACATGGGATCACGAAGAACGGGACCTTTAAAGATGACGGAGTAGTATATCCCAAAGCTTGCCTACTCTTTTGCTACACACTCAAAAGTATGTACTTTTTCTTCACAAAAAGAGGGCGTAGTATAAGTAGGCGAATCGGGACGCAGCACACAGACGCCGTCTGCAGAACCCAAACATTTACGACTCGCCATACATTTTCGTAAAAATGCCAATACTTGAAATCTACACAGTTGATTTATCGCATCAAATGTTCTCAGAAGTGAATTTAGTGATGAAATTGTAGAAAAACGACTTACTGTTGTCCTGCCTTTCTCTGCTTCCCGCTCCTTCCTCGAATGCCGAAATGAATGCTGTGATATTTCTGCCATCAAGTTCACACAAGTTACCAAAATAACCAATGCATCCTCGGTAAAATGGGCGCTTCCGCAATTTTTTACCGTTCTAGCCAAAATGCAAACTTGTGTATTGGGACAGTACTTGGGCCACAAAAGATGACGTTTCACAGTCCACAAGAACAGACATGAACGCATATTGAGAAACGGCCTTAAACCTCAAACCAGCAGCTGAGTCCTGTGGAGACTGAGAGCATCATGTCGAGGAGATCCTGTGCTCTACAATGTGACGGTCAAGACATTTTTTATCCTCTACCAATGTTTATGTTACATCAGTCATTCACGCTCAGCTATTAGTTACCTCAAACTGAGTAGTGAATCACTGAAACGTCCTGCTTGAGTTATCTTTGCGATGGAGGTTCGGGTTGAATGAATGGTTCTTCTAGTGTTTCTTCATCGGACTCGCGCTCGGATTAATATGGTAAAATCAACGTCATTGTTCGTTACTGTGTTTAGTTTACGGTGTAGGAAGCCACAGGACACGCAGAGCTGTCGGTGTTATGGCAATGGGAATTACGCGGTAAACCAATCAGAACAGACTGAGTTGTCTGGCCAATCAGAGCAGAGTAGCTCGCGGAAAGGAGGGATTTAGAGAGATTGATTCATTTGGCGAGTCGTTTGAGAATCATTGAAAATCTGGTGATGTGCAAATGTATGAGAAAATGAAACAAGTGTTCTTGAGTGAACTCTGCCTAAAATTATTCAACAACAATAAGATGTATATATCAAGACACTAGTCGTAAGTTCTACTTTTCATCCAAATCAATTCACACTCACAGTAACCTGGAGAAACTTTTTCACTAGTGACACTTCTATAGACAGACCTTAATAGTGAGCGCAATCCTGTTTTATCTTCTGTTACAGTTGTTGACAGTGTTATTGTAAATGTAAAACTGTTTGCCTCTGCAGAATGACTTTGGAATCCATTGGTCAGTTAGCAGGGCTGCCAGTGGATTTAGTCCGGCATTTCGATTGGTGATGCAAGCTGTTCTCTTTAAAACCATGTAATCACTGACTCAATATAATCAAAATAAAGAAGGCAAGAATTCATTGTGGGAATTTTCTTTTTTTCTGTCCACATTGTGAAATTGACGCTTTTAAGTCAAAGCACATTTAAAAAAAAAAAATGTTTTGTTACCATGTCCACAAAAAAAGACATTGGAGATGGAATGGATAATGTAAAACAAATTCAATATACAATATTTTATTTTCAAAGCTGCATGAACCTCATTCTACACATTTGGAACACTTAAATATACTTCAAAGTACAAACTAGCAATTATAAAATGGATGAAAGGATAGAACACACATATCGAAAAGAAAATCCAAACACATCCTACAATCATTAAGGATGTACACATAAAATTCCTTTGCCAACGAACAGACTGGTTCGTTAGAGCAGGTTTAACCGCTTTTAAACAGTTTGTTGTAAAACAGAGAGCAGATGCAATGCTGGAACCGATTGTATGTACAAGGCACTTGCCATCTAATCACTCTCCCCATCATCACTGATGATTCCCTGCAGGTTGCCCCAGGCTGCTCCCCTCTTGCGGCCCGTGTTTGTGTGGTCTTCCCCACTATCTGAGTCCGAGTCCACAACACGTTTATAGGCAGAGGGGGGAGGAGAGGCATTTTGTGTGGGAGGCCATGCTGCTGCTGCTGCTCTCCTTTTGGGACGTCCTGATGAACAAAGTGTAATTTCATTAGGTTTAGGGCTGAACAGGGTAAAAACCCTAACCCTAATTTAAAATTCCCTGATTTCAAGGTATTCATACACATGGGAATCCTTGAGATACAGAATGAAACAAGTGCCAGTACCCTGAGTGGTGATGATGTTGCTGAGGTCTAGCTCAGCCAGTTCCTGTGCTTCCTCTCTCTTTAGTCGAGCTTTCTTACACTTCTCTATGGAGGGCTGACCTGGGACAGACACATTTCATGGACAATAATGTTAGTACAAAAATTATTTATAACATTTATAGGGCCCTATAAAATCGGTTTTATTTTCCCCAAATTCTATTTTCCATTTAATTTTATTTTTTATTAAAAATGGTTTATTTACATTTTAATACTCAAATCATGGCTAATCATTTGAATTCACAAAACTTATAAAACAGTAATAGGGCATTATGAAATGTGTTTCTTTTGTTATAATTTTCCTGGATTCTGTGCATTATGATCGAATACAAATTTATTATCAAAAACCGTTTTAATGAAATGAATGCATTAAAACTTTACCAGTTTAATTGATCTTTTAAAATGTAATCAAATGAAAATGTAACAATTCCTTTTATTTTTTTAGCAAAGTGGTGCACAATGTTTACTGTTATGTTAAACCTAAAAAAAGCACAAAAATGTATATTGTTTGATATTTCTTTAAAAAAAATATTTGTATAAACTATTGTATAAACTTCTAAGTTAAGTAAAACTTAGAAGTTTTTTTTTCTTCAATGAATGATTATGCATTCTTTATTCTTTCAAGCAGACATATTTATTTGTAGAAATTAAACAGATTTAATCCTTATTAAAGCTATTAAAGAGCAATGAATGCTTTTCTCTTTTTATTTTGTTGTTTGATTAATATTAAGTGTACAGACAGCATTAGGTTTATTACGCACTGTCACTTTAAGACCGACTGTGCAGATCCAATTGCACTGATGCACGTCCGATATTCTCACAACTGTATGTTCTGTAAAAACAAACGACTGTGTTTACGCAAATACTCTCCAAAACGGACATTTAGACATAATTTTGTGTGTATTTGTCCAATGACGCGAAAGAGAGCTCAATTCAGTCCTCGCGGGCTGTATAGCTGTCTATGTGCAGGGCTACACGCTTCGCGTCGGTTGTGTGTGTGTGTGCACAGAAAAACATACCGAATAAAGCTCTCTTTCGCGTCGTCACTCTTATTCAGATCGATATGTCTGCTCTTCTCTTTCTCCCAGACATTTTTATTTTATTTTATTTTTTAGATCTGCATGATTCACGTAGGTCACATTTTCAGGTCGGAAAATCCGGAATTCCGGATTAATCCGGAAAAATCACATCCCTGGTATGTGTAGTAAATAAAACGACCACTCATTCACAAGACAACACGCATATGTAAAAAGCAGTCTTATTGAGGGTTAATTGTGTGCATCTCCCCCCGTGTGTCCACACATGCACACTAACCTTCCACACCCAGCTCCTCTAGCTCTTTTTTCAGCACAGCCACCTTCGCCTTTACTGATCGGCAGCCGTCTAACAGCTTCTTGTAGTTCCGTCTCACACCACAGAGGGCGATGTAGCGCTTCAGCCTGGACACAGCCTTATTCTCTTCATCCTGATGGTGAAAAATTATTAAAATCCGTTATTATGTTCACTATCTTAGTCATTTAATCATTTCTTGGTAAATTTCTAAAATTATGTTTAATGAGGGGAATCATTTTCTATACCATTCATAAACACACATTTGGTGTAAAATACAATCAAATGTAAATACAATTCTCAATCTGAGCAATTCTGGCTGTTACAAAAAAAAACAAATACAGAAGTATCTTTAAATAATCCACAAAATATCACACACAATAAACATCTCTATGTGTGTGTTGTTAGATTACATAGCTTTCCATTCCTGTCCGCCATTGCAGTTGTTGGGAGTAATTTCTTTATGTTTGGTATTTACAGGTATTTTTTCATCAAAATCCATTACGAACTAGAATGAATGCAGACATATGAGAGCTACAGGTCACTACTGTGTCTGTAAAGGCCTTTAGATTTTGCTTTATTACCTAGCTCCACTTAGCTATGGAAGCTTGTTTCCATCACAGAAAAAAAAAGCTGATTGCTCATAATTTTGACTTCTTAATTCTTTCAATTGTGAGATATAAACTTGCAATTGCGAGCAATAAAACTCAAACTGTGACTTCTTTTTTCAGAATTGTGAGATATCAAGTCTGTTTCTGATGGGGAAAAAGTCAGTTCACATCTGACTTTTTTTGCAATTCTGACTTTATTACAAAAGGATTCCTGAAATGTGCTTGAAGTACTTGAATTTGACTTATGAAATTTAAGCCCTGGAAACCCATTGAAAACAGACAAGTTTCTATTTATGAAAAGGTACTTAAAGTGCTTGAATTATTGAAAGACTAATATATACCGTAATGAAATTAGTGTTTAATTTTTTCTAACCCATATACAATATTTTCACTCAAAATGAACGTTGCATCCGTATGATATATGGAGTAATTTCATATGGCTATAAGCAGGATATTGCTCATACATTTCCAAGTATATGATACAGCTTTCATTCTTCAGGTCAGCCATATAGTCATGGGGAGAAAAAAAATCTGTTTGAATTAAGAAAGAAATACATTTGTCATAGTATCTTTTCAATGACTGACAGCTCTGGTCAGTGGTTTGACCTGTTTGAAGTAAAGTGTCAGATTCAGCTTCACCCCAGAGCAGCTTTGCTTGTCGGTTGCACCTTATAAGGTGTTGTTCAAAGTTTAAATAATTTCCTTGTTTACAGCTTTGCTTCGTTCCAGAATGAATCAGCATTTTTTTTATGAACTGTCTACTAGCACACTTGCTGCCACCTACTTGCGGAACTTTGCAACCTCAGAATCACTCGCAGACTCACTTTTTGCTGGTTTATCACTGGTTTCCTCCTCACTGTCTGAATTCCTTTGTTTTCCTCTGTTATTACATCTTTAAATAAGAATCATATAAGAAGTTTATGCCCTCTTTCTATTTGCTCTTCTATGCACTGAAAACTCAAGGGCTTTGTTCCCACACTTAAAGTTGCAACAGTCACTGCATACTGTTTGCATGTCCTGCACTTTATTTGTACCATTTTGTTTTATTAGTATATTTTTATTTATCTATTTACTTTTTTAGAATTTAAAAGATAATAAAGATATTGTTTCATAAGCGAGATTTCAGATTGTGGTCCTTGAAAACCAAAAAAGTGGTGCTTTAAAAGTTGAAAAGATTTTATTTTACAGTATCTGTATGATCCCAATACAAACAGCTGCGAGTTCATATAATCGCAATTCTCAGAATTGCACATTTAGAATATGCAATTGAGTTTATATCTCGCAATTCTGAGAAAAAATTCTGAATTGTGAGATAAAGTCGTAATTACCTTTCTATTTTTTTTTCTTTTTTTTTTTCGTGGTGGAAACAAGCTTCCATACTTAGCCAAGAATAGAATATTGTGAAATATGTCAAATGTTAGATGACAAAATTCACTACAGGGTATTTTATCCAACATTTTAAATATCTGGAGCATTTTTGACCCAAACCCTGTATTGTTCAAAAGTTTGAGGTTGGTAGGACTTTTTAATGTTTCTGAAAAAAAGTCTCTTATGCTCAACAAGGCTGCATTTATTTGATCAAAAAATACAATCAAAAACAGTAATATTGTGAAATATTATTCCAGTTATTCCAATTTATATTAATATATTTTTAAAATGTAATGTATTACTGTAATGGCAAAGCTGAATTTTCAAGAAAAACTTATCATTAATGCAGAAAACAGTTGTGCTGCTTAATATTTTGTAGAAAACGTTATACATTTTTTAGAATTCTTTGATGAATAGAAAGTTCTAAAGAACAGCACTCATTTGAAACAGTAAGAACATTTATAATCTTACAAAAGATTTCTTTCACTGCTGCTTGTTTGATATTCCTTAAATAAAACAAAGTAGTGGGAAAAAAAAGGTTGTGTGTGTGTTATTATATTTTTGGAGTTCTCAAATTCATCTTGCCTTTCCTCTGGTTGTGTTTTCCCTATCCTCACTGCGTTTTTTCTTCTTCACGCTTTTTTCCTCCGCCTTCTTGCCCTTCTCTCGCTCCTCCTCGTCCTCCAGTGAGGGAAGAGACGAGGAGTCCGAGTCCTCTGCTGATTCCCTCTGACTGTCCTTTAATTTCTCCTCTATAAAGAAAAGAAGAGATGAACAATGCAAGTAGAAAGATTTAAACGTGCACCCACTTTGACCTCTGAGGGATTCTTACCATTTTTCTCGGTCTCTTTAGATGATAAATCAGCAGCATCGTTTCTTTTATCTGTCTCCTGTTCACTGTCTCCAGTGCTTTCATTTTCAGAGTTGCTCTTGTTTTTTGTTTCAGTGTTCTCTTTTTTCTCCTCCTCACTTTCAGAGCTGCTCCCAAACACTTCCCTCTCCACTTCTTTCACAATATCCCTCTCGACCGGCTTCTTTTTTCTGCTATCTTTTCTTTTGCTCTGTGTCTTCGCTTTGCTCTTCACTTTTTCATCCTCAGAATCACTCGCAGACTCACTTTTTGCTGGTTTATCACTGGTTTCCTCCTCACTGTCTGAATCCTTTTTCTTTTCTTTCAGTGGTGGTTTTTGCCTGGCCTCCTCCTCATCAGAATCCATCAACTCCTCATCTTCATCCCTATCCATCACCTTCCCTTTCTTCGTTTTCTTTTTCTTGTCATTATCCTCTTCTTGTTTGCCCCGTCTCTTGTTCTGTGGTTTTCTTTTAATGTTCTTTTTCTCTTGCTCCTCCTCACTGTCTTCACCTGTGTCTTTTTCACTTCCAGCTTCTTCCCCTTTTTGCCCTCCCTCGTTCATAGCCTTCTCTATTCCAGAGTCAGGGGAATCTGGAAAAGAGATTTAAAAAATTATTCACGCAACATCCAATGAGGAAATAAAACACAGACAAACTCCACAAGTACTAAACAGATACCTGGAGAAGACTCCTCCAGCCGTGATCTCTTTGTCTTTCCCACCATTTTATTCTCTTCATCCCCACCATCATCGTTGTCATCATCCCCCCTTTTCCTTTTGTTCTGGCTCTTTGACGGATTCACACTTTTAATAAGAGGCTCATCATCACTGCTGCCCTGAAAAGATAGATACCTTTACTAAGCCTCAACTTCAAAATGTTACTGACAAATCACATTGTTGAAGTACACCATATTATCAGCCAAGCTTATGTTATTTTCTCTTTTTGGGTGTTTGGAAAAGCTCAAAACATGTGGCCAAACTTACAAATAAATATTGAGAAGTGCATACTGTGGTTTAAACTGTGTCCATCTTCATTCCCAAATAAACACAAAAGCATCTTTAACTGACTTAAAGAACGTAAATGTCATTTACTTATGTTTATTCATTCAGATTTTAGAAGAGATTATCAAAGTAACGTTTGATTTAAAAAGTTTGCAGATCAGTTTTTAATAATGTTACTGTATAACTAGGAGTGGATAATATACCAGTAGACACAATAAGCCGATAGAGATTTTGGACTGACATGTCGATTACGATTATGCACATGTGCCGTTGCCAAGCATATCATTTGCAGGTGTTTTTAAGCATTGTGGATTAAGCTTTATTAAGCATTAATAAGTGATTTGAAACCCCTGAAGGTCAATGGCAGTGAAAGAAAACTAATTTAGGTATATACGCACACTGTCTGAGAAACTGATTCTGAGCAAACACACACACACACACACACGCACACAAAGCCGCTGCACATAGGCTATGTTCTCACTGTCAGTCCAAACCCGATAATTGGTGTATCTGATTGGAATCTGATCTAAAATGACTGACTGTCCATGCTGTGTATCGCAACTGTTCAGATCCGATTAGTGTGTCTATGCCGCTCTTTATCTGGGTTGGTTTCTATTGCAAAGGCCTAATAATTATTGGTAGGCATACCTCAAAAACAACAACAAATCCAACATGGAGGGGTGACATCTTATTTACAACATGACAATGTGTAGCCGTCGTGGTGGACTACTGCGCCTTATGAGGAAGCGACAGAAACGTAGGAGGCTGGTATGAGCGGCTTTATTCTGTGTTGTTGTCTCCGCCAGTTTCAAAATGTGTGTCTGTTATATTGTCATTTTCTGCTCGTCTGGCACTTTGCAACAACACAACCTCGTTTCTGCAGCGACTTTGTTTCCTATAATGCATGTATAATATGTATAATTATATGTAATGTTAATTAAAAATAATGAATATATAATATGCAATGTATAATGCTATAACAACGTCTGATGTTTACGTTTTACGTGGCATGAGAAAATTACATAAACCACACGAAATCCGATTTGAATAGGACTTTAAAGTAACCAAGCTCGAAACGGATGTGTAAAAATTACATTTCATGTGATTTTTTTGCCATTCACACTTGCTAAACCTGATTGGATTTCAATCGGATATGCACAAAAATCGGATTTGACTAACAGTCTAAACGTAGCCATAGAGTGCTCGCGAGTATTGAACCGAGTTCTTTTTGGCGCCTTATTGGGCTTAAATGGTTAAATACACATACTTAAGTGTCAAAATGCCTGTCTTTGCGAGTATCCTCATAAACATATTTGTTTACGTCTTAAGTGAACAAGAACAGCAGATGAAGAAACCGTACGTGTAGGAGTATCATTAAGGCATCAGTGCATTTGATCTTAAAGTGACGGCAACCTAATAAACCTGCTGTCATCCGTTTCATAAATGTTAACTATCAAACAACAAAAGACAAAAATAATTTGTTTGTAATTATAATAAGAATATATGTAAATTATATATTTAATTCATACTGAAGACTATGCAGGGTTTTTTTAAAAAAAAATTTATGTACAATTTATGTAGTTATTTCTAGTGCTTGAAGTTTTTCAGGTAGGTCCATTTCATTTACGTCTTTGTTCTATTGAAGTTTGATGTCTTTTTGCTTGTATTGTAATTCGTTTTCTTTGTTGTTATTTCATCACTGATTATTTGTCTTCAGTAAGCTTGAGGTTCTTGTTTTATTTTTTTTTAACTTAGGCTTGAGTTAGTTGTTTTGTGATGTTGAAATTGGTGACAAGAATTATGAAATTTTGATATCATAAAAACCTTATTTTATAATAATCACGGCTATGGATTGCTAATCTCTTACAATAACAAAGACGTAGGTTGATGACGCAGTGATAAGCGGAATGATGGGACTTGCTGTCATGCTGATGGATCCAATCATGTTTACAGATGAGTGAAAACATTCATGTTTTTTAACATGACTGCGGTATGAAGCAGGGTGCGATTGCCAATGAGAGACATATCAGCGCCACACGCGAGTCCCGCAGATATAAAGGAACAAGGACATTTCATTCTACTGAACTACCCTGAAGTGCTGAATTACTACTCACACTGGTCAGCTTATTTAACAAATTAAACTTGTGATGTAATGCAGCATTGTTTCATTTGGTCTAACATTACAATATCATACTAAACTGCATTTGAGTGTGTTGAAAGCTATAATGTTATTCTATGGGTTAGTTTGTTTGCTATTTGAGACTAGCAGTAAGCTAGATCAACATTAGAATAACATACTAAACATATTCTAACATTCCATCATGTTGAGCTATATAATATTGGTTTGTTTTATGTACATTTGCTCACCTGTCTAATAAAGTACATGCAAGAGCGTGACTCTGTCACGCTGATATTGATCCTCGTTTTAGTTCTCCTTTTGTTCCAAAGTCGGCCTGCCATGGTCCATAATGTTTGAAGTAAACAACAGCGTGTCGCTAGACGTTACGCACTACACCGTTGTTCACATCTGTCGCCATACTTACTATGGCAGTACA
The DNA here is from genome assembly GCA_031834385.1 of Semotilus atromaculatus. Taxonomy (NCBI): domain Eukaryota; kingdom Metazoa; phylum Chordata; class Actinopteri; order Cypriniformes; family Leuciscidae; genus Semotilus; species Semotilus atromaculatus. Next base: position 1,651,141 of record JAULUF010000050.1, on the reverse strand, counting down.
AGCGGAAACCAGGGATAACGCGGATATTACGTCATTTACAGGCGACAAGTGAACAGGGATGGGCAATTTTTCAAATTGTGAATTTCTCTGAATTTACAAATCCTTGGAAACATTTAGGATAATGGAAGTTATCAATTGAAAGAAATATATATATAACACTGTGCAAGTGTTTTTTGGATATTTTGATACAAAATTCTTACATATTGTACCTTTAAGGCAAAAATAACTATATTGTGATATATATTGTTATTATGAAATAAAATTACTCATATTGCAATATAAGATTTGTCATATTGCACACCCCTGTCTTTAACTTAATATATTTGAAGGAAAACATATTACTGATAAAAAGATAAAAATGTTTAGCAATGTTACAATTCATTCATGTCCATGAAAAATTATTCTCCACAATCTTAACCACTTTATGAGCATTTTTCACCAATAATTGCACTGCTCAAAGACCTCATCAACTCTAGAAAAAAAGTGCAACACTCACTCATGTTAAACATGCATATAACATTATTTCTGTAGAAACAATGTTTATTTCACACATCCAGTCAATAATTATTAGGGTGGACTTTAGCAAATGGTCGTTTTCGGACAGATGCATGATGGTAATATCACACGACTTTATTGTCTCTCACCTGCATCTTCAAAAGTTCCTCCTCGACTATTTTCTTCATCAACTGTCTGTCCTTGGGGCTAAGCGACTCTCTGCCCACCTTCTCCAGGTATCTCCTCCGCAAAATGCCTAAAGTCAGTGTACTTGAAAGGTGGAAGAGTAACAGTAAATTAGACATGCAAATGTATTTCTGATTGACCAATACAAAATCCGTGCAAAATGTCACATGACTTAACCCCACGTTTTGTACACAACAAAACACAAGCACACGTTCACTTAATAGTGGCTTGTCCATGGACATGATGCGATGGCATAGATAATTTTTTTGTGCTATGTGTCAAACCGCTCCAGTTACTGTTGAACAACAGGATTCCCTTCAGGCTTTTACGTAAGCTGCGTCACACATCATTGTAGTGTCCCTTGATCGTGTTTTATTCGACACATGCTAATTAAAGAGCTTCTTGTGTGATGTGACCGTCTTCATACAAGAATCCAACACTAACCTCCCCTTTATATCTTCCTATTCCGGTCCTTTTTCCCTTAATATCACTAACTAACTTAGCTAGAAGCCGATGTGAGACCTGAGATGCGTGCAGTATTTCTCATTTAACGAGTTCAGCCCTAACTAACACATAACATAACGTTCTTTGATATGTAATGATAACCTCCGTTTTTGACAGCATTTCGATATTTCTTTCAACCCGCAGTTTACCTGAGATCCAAACACTTGTGCAGTTCTCTCACAACGAACTCTCGTATCACGTCCTCTTCTTTGGCCATGTTTTTTTTTTATTACACATTTGCGCCACTTTTTACACCACTGCGTACTGTGTGCGTACTTAGCGCGACACCCTACCTTGGCGCGCTTTGCTGTGCTCGGCTACGTTGCTTTACGTCATCACGCACAGTTTCCGACAGACGCGCTTACGTAATATTTATAACATCATGCAGTTGCTCAAACTGGGTTTGCGTTAGTATTTTTTCTTTCATGAATTATCTTATAAATAGGATAATTAAATTATTTTAGGTTAGAGAATTTATACGTCTTTAAAACTTAAAAAGATACTTTTTTATGATTGTTTTAGGGTTTTCTTTTAAATGTTTACTTATTTAATAAGTAATTAAATATTCGCATATTTATTATTTTCATCCTTTAACTGATATGAATAGGTCATTTTGACACTCTATTATGATCGACTGTGTTTTTAAGGTGTAATTCTTTGGAATATTTTTTTTTAAGACAAAACCAAAATAACTTCAAAACCACAAGGATTTTACCAAAAAGCATTTTTATTGAAAATGTTAATGGAATATTAATTCAATTTGATTAAAATTCCAATGACAATATTTGGACGGCATTCCACATGATCATATAATTGGCAGAATTAAAGAGTTGTTTTTTGGTCTAGGACAGTGAGTGCATACATTTATGGCTTACATTGGTCAATAAAACATCGTTTTGTGAAGTGGTTTGTAACTTAGTGGTAACTACTGTCATCATGCCAGGCGCCATCTTTGTCTAGAAATGATTTTGAATAAAATTATAACAATCGCTTAGTGCTAGAAGTATTTCAATCCTACTGATGCATCTAACCCATTGCTGTTTTAGAGTGTATTCAGTGATATCATGTTAGGAACTACAGTGATCATTTTCTTTTTAAACAATAACAATATTAGTTTTAGAAATATCGTTTCACATGGCCATCCAAATTTTACGTACCAATCGCGAGGCACAGTTGTGTAAAATTATTTACTTGTTAAGCTTTCTATTTGTGTTACAAAAAGGATGTTTAAAACTGGACCCCCTGCTATCAATGGCTGCAACAACAAGCTGCGCAAATTTGGTCAGTTCCCCAGAAGATCTGACAGTCCTATGCAACATGACACTTCCATGTACCTCTCATCATTCTCAACACCTCAAGTCAGCATACGTCACAGTTTACTATTTAACACTGAAAGATAAACTTTCACATGGCCCATACAAACAAATCAGAACATAAAAAAAAACAACAACTTGTTTCACATTGAAACTTGAAAGAGTGAAAATTCTGGACAATAAATTAACCGAATAATAAATTACATTTAACAAAAAATGAAAAAAGATAAAATGTAAATTTATCTCACATAAAAATAAACAAAACTGTGCCACACTGTGGCAACTTCAGTATTATTTCTAAACTAGCCCCCACCCCTCCCATTTCAGTGCAGTATTAAACATACCAAAGTTGTCTTTCTTTTCTCAACCAATCTTTCCATTTTTCACATGCATGAGTCAGAGCATCTTTGTACCATTCTTATTCAGTCTTTGTAGACAGTCTGCTGTCCGTGACCCCTTTCATCATGCATAATATGCCTCCGAACATGGATTCGCCTCACCCGCCTATCCCCACCCCCTACACCCGCCCCTTCCTCCTCTGATTGGCCCACACCTGGTGACGAGACGCCCCCTGACTCCAGCAGGGCCATGCCTCCCGAACCTCGCCCGTTTTCATAGATCAAAATGTTGAGTGTCTCCTCAAAGATACGAGCTTCTGGAAACTCAACCTATGTGAACGGATGAAAAAATTAAATAAAATGACGTTAGAAAACAGACATATGCACACAGACAAGAGAGTTTAATTCCCATTGCTCACTTTGGTCTGCTTCTTCTCAGTGGCATAAACAATGGAGGTGCAGCAGACTTCAGCAATCTTGCGTCCCTCGCCATAGAAAGACCAGCAGCATATCTCATCTCCCAACACATCTTTAATAAACAGCACTCTGCCATTAAAGCGCAGCCCCAGCTTATCGAACAGCTCGATGTTCTTCAGAAGGTTATCATCAGAGTTGCTGAGGGAACAAAGGGTCATTTTATATAGAAAAAGGCACCTCTCACTCAGTTACATTTATGAAATTGGCAGATGCTTTGATCCAAAGCGACTTACATTGTATTCAAGCTATACAATTTTATAATTCATGCATTCCCTGGAAATCAAACCCACGACCTTGGTTTTGCTTAGTACCATGCTCTACTGTTTGACATATAGGAACAGTTATGCGTTTTAAAATCATTTTGGAATTTTCTTACTGCTTCCTACAATCACCAGGCATAATTACAAGGTGTCATTGATTGAGCTATATAATTTTGCCAAAAAGTGAGGTGTGTGTATGACAACATTTATTCATTTAGAATAGGTGACTAAGTCACAATCACATTATGGTTCATGTGCTTTCTGAAGCGAGAAGGTGGTATGCTCAGGGTAAACATTGTTCTTTTTGAAAAAGTACAAGGAGTTAGAATGAGGGCTGAATGTACCTGGTATAGGAGTATTTATTGTTCCCTCTGTTATTCTGCAGTTTCACCACTGGCTGCAATGAGGAAAAGATTATTCATGAAACAAAGATCACTTTTTTCCTCCATACTGTACGCCCATACACCATATTGTACGCAGCAGAAGGGTTTTATTTGGATCCTTAAAGGCCAGAATACACAACACCATGATTAAGAAAACATTTTTTGTATTACAAGTTTTCTGAAATGTTATGCTTAAATATAAATATAGAAATTATGCATTTTCCAATTCAATATGCTCTTATTTGCATACATTTCCGGAACAGAAATCTGAACATTGGATAAAGCCAGGTTCAAAAGAGCTAGCTCTCTTTTTTATCACTCCATAAATCAGAAAGTACTGTCAACAGGCAGAATAAAAATCACCATGTTTTTAGGAATAAAATGATATATAAATCAGGCAAATTATATATGAACAAAGTCAAACCCCTCTGTAAAATCCTTCAGAATATAGATAGGAATAAATCAAGAGAGTTTGGTGTACCGGTATGTAAGTCCTACTTGAAGTGGAGATATTTGGCTCAGTGCATGAGGGAAAATAAAACTCATTTTGAGAAAATGGCCTTTAAATATATTTCAGTCAGGACCACTTTGCCAAGTATATAAATGTATTACAATTATAGCATTCAGTTAGTGTTGGCGGTATGGTTCTGTTCTGGGCAAAACTCCTATGCCTGGACAGAGTGGGGAGGTGAGCAAGTCAAACCAGCGCTGCTATGGAGGAAATGCTGAAGGAATGGGAGTTTATATGTGCCGCTGTGATAGATGTCGACACTGGATTGGAACACGTCATGTCTGGCTATCAGCTGATGCGAACTTGGCTGACGTGGCCTGCCTGAACCAACGCGAGGCGCGTCACCAGGTTTTTGCGTAGTTTAGAGTGACAAATCGTACCAGCGTACTTAGAGGTCAAAATGCGTGCCCGCTACGCAAAATGCGTGCCCACTACGCAAAATGCGTACGGGTTGGCAGGTCTGAAAATGGCCCAAAATATCAAAATTAATCAGTGCATGAAAAAACAATGGTTTTAAATCAGAATTTAAAACACTAGGCATCATGCATTTGGCAACGGTTACTGAACACAACAAACTCACACAGAAACATGCGCCTCATTGCTAGGAGACGCATGACAAATGATAAAAATATGTTTAAAAAAACAACAAATATTTCTGATATCCTCTGACTGGAGGACAGTCTGTGCGTGTGTGTCCATGGTACACTACATGATTTCCTTTAAAATCAGTATGACTGCACTGCCCATAATCTGCAGACTGGCTCAGACTTTTTGCAACAAGCATTGACATTAGCATTAGCTCCTCTAAACAGCAAATCTGGCCAAAAACAGTATAGTGTATTCCAGCCCTAAGAGATCACATTTTTCATGTGTTATTTTTGTCAGAGTAGAAGTAAATATTAAGCCTCTGTTATCTCACCTTCCTACAGGTGGCTATCATTCTCTGTTCCTCTTTGGCTGAAGTGATCATAGGAATGTGACAACCCCCGCAGACATCCCTGCGTTTCTGCATCAACATCAAAAAAGCCATAGTAAGTATCAACAGCTGTCAAACACCTTCCTTGGCTCAAAGAAGCATTTCAATTCTATGCAGACATGCTTCTATGAACCAACACTAAAGGGACAGAAACACAAGCCCAGTGGATCCTCTAACCTGTAATGTGGTGAGGCAGTGCTGTACAAGACCCTGGAGCCTGTAGTATTGCGCCTCTTTCAACACTTCCTCCAGCTCCCGTGTGCTCTCCGGCAAAGGAACTGTCCCGTCCCGCAAGAAGTTCAGTACCAGGGAAAAGTGTCTCCCACATCTGTCTAGCACCACCCAGCCTTAAAAGATGAGTGAACACACATTATATATACACATCTGTTCTAGTTTCTGCATCTATGAGATTTGTTTTTGAAGAAATAAAGTGACAGTAAAGACATATAATGTAACAAAATATATTTATTGTGAGCATAAAGGCCCGTTCACACCAAGGGCGATAACTATAATGACAACCAAAAACAAAACAAAAAATTTAAATAGTAGAGCCCCCACCACAACTATAACAATCGTTGCAACAAACATGTGAGGGATTTTGCACAGAGAAACAATATCATTGGAATCACTTTCAGAATGATTTTGTCCAGCTGATAAATGATAAAAACATTGACAGCCGATCAGAATCAATTCTGCTTTAAGAGCTGGAGTCAACTAAACTGCAGCACATGCTTAAAATAAACAGAACAATATCGTCCACTGGTGTGGACGCTAATATAGTTAGAATTTTCATTATAGTTATCGTTCTTGGTTAAGAGACTTCGTTCAAAAACGCACACACACACAAAAAAAAACTCACCCTCAGAGTCTATGGAGACCTCAGTGCTCCCATCACAAATACTCCTGAGCAGACTGTCCTCCTTGCTGAGTGTCTGGACAGTGGTGTAGTGGAGAGTTCCCCCCACATTGAGCTTCACATACTTACTCCCCGCCAGGCTCCTGTCAGCCTTTCCTTCCTCAACATGGCTGGAGAACGATGGGGCAGAACCGGAAACAGTCACCACATTCCCACCAGACGAACCAGATGCCTCAGCAGACATCAGGGGAGTAGAAATAAAATACTGCTTATTTATTGCCTAAAAATATAAAGAACACAAATACAGAGCAGAGAGATTTTCAAACTTGAATACTTCATAATTGTTTATTCACCCTCATGTCAATCTACACCTGTATGATTTTCTTACATCTATGGAACAAACAAGGAGAGTTTCTAAATAATATTCTCGTTTCCATTCATTTAAAGGTGCCCTAGAATGGTTTTTATTTTTATTGTATGTTTTCTGGGTTGCCCTTACAATATTAGTATGTTTTTTAGATAAAAATAGTCATAATTTAAAAAATTTTCCTAGCCTGATTTTAGCCCTGAGCCCAAACGCTCTGTTTCGAGGGGCGTGTCTGCTGTGTGTAACCGGCCTCTGCTGTGATTGGCTGACATGCTTGCATATGAAATAGCTACGTATTACATGTGTAACTCTCTCGAATACTTTTACTACAGATATTATACGTTTTTACTATTACAGCTATCGAGATTAACGAATCGTGAGATGTTTTTAAAGTATTTAGATCTATTCCCATCACGTAAAATGTTGCCGTGATGAGCATTGAGCAAACAGATGAGAGTGTGTTGATCACGAGAATAAAGATCTTATCATTGCAACGCAGTTTCTGCACTCTCTCTAATGCTTTCACCAATGCAAACACGATGATGTAAATACAGTATTGAACGATTTTGAGAGAAAGATTACCTGTCTGAACTTGAACAATTACACATTCAGAAAGTGTTGCTTGGTAGCTCGATTGATCGAGGCCAGCTCTGTATTGGCCCAAGTTGAGGAAACAGTCTCGTCGGTGAAATGTTTGGAAGTTTCCAGAGAAAATAAGATTAACCCATTGTTTCTTCAGAGGCTCGGATGAAGGAACTAAATACCTTTGTGTTCATTTGTACATCCAAACACTGATCAACTCCCATGCCTCGGCTGCGCAGTTCCGCCTGTCACTGAACATGGGCTGGCATATGCACATTTTTGGAGTTGTACATATTAATGATCCCGACTGTTGCGTCACAGTCGGTGTTATGTGGAGATTTGCCTATTTTTCAGGGGTGTTTTTCAAAAACAAGATTTAAGTAAGAAGATGAAAACAATGGTGTTTGAGACTCACTGTATGTCATGTCCATCCATGTACTGAAATCTTGTTATTTAACTATACCAAAATAAATTCAATTTCACATTCTAGGGCACCTTTAATGAAATTGAATGAGGACTGGGGCTTTCAACCACCCAAATTTTCAAAGCAGCACAAATGCGATCCGCAAGAATCATGTAGCCTACTATATTCCAAGAACTCTAAAGCCATACAGTAGCTTTGTGTGAGGAACAGACCAAAATTTAGGACAATTTTGCTTAAAAATCTCCCCTAGCTCTCTTTGGCATCACGAGTGTTCATGAAAGAATGTCCAATTTGGTCACAAATTGTCCTTTATTAGTTGACAAATCTGGTCTGAACACTTTGTTCACAAATGGGACTGATCGAGTTGTTCAACTAGAGCAGTTAACAGCCCACTGGAGGGCACATTTTTCAGTGAATATTGTCTGTTCATATGATTTCATAATGACCATATGCTTTTTTAACATTTAGAAGCTTGACAGCTCCAGCCCTTCTAAATATAGAATGAATAAATGTTATTTACTAAAAGAGTAACGTTAAATGAGTTAGAATATTTTTTTTTACTATTTGTTTAAAAAGCCAAAGTATGACATCAAAACAATCTCACATATAAGATTTCACATATACAAAAGACATAAAACTTTTTGAGGGCAAAATAAACCAATAAACGTTGTGACACATCTTCAAAGATATGCAAGGTGACAAAAACATTAAGTGTGCACACCTCCTGATATGACAACAACCACTGAAACTATTTCAGAGCACATGTAACAAAGAAAACATACAGAAAGCAGCAAAAACATAATATCTGATACATAAAGCAATGCATTTAGCATCTGTCAAAGAGCACCCGATGATCGATCTCACTGGGTCTAAAAACAACATATCCCTAAAAACATACGTGAATAACAGCCGTTCAGCAATAGTCTGGAGGGTTGTGATTGTGAATATCTGTCCACTCCACTGGGGAGGCCACAGATGTGTTTGTGTACTGATATCAGAGGAAATGGACAGAATTAGGTCAACAAATTCAGTAAGATCTTAACTCCAGCTGAGAGATCTCGCTAATCCTCGTATAGACCACGCCAAATTTATTTCCCACCATTCAGTAGTCATTTACAACTTCACAACCGACAGTTAAAGGTAAACACATGCACAGAATCTGACTAGTGAGCATGATGTATATGTCTTATATTGATAAGCTTATTAGCTCTCGAGCTAGCTCTTGAACGAGCTGTCAACGAGCAAAACACTTACCGAGCTGGGTCCCAATATATAAGGTGCACTAAATATAAAGTAATCGCTACGGACTGTTACATCTATACCACTAAACCTGAAATTATTTTTTAACAAATCATAATTTCCTCTGTTGTCTCGCAGCACGACTGTCCTCTTCCTCTTTCTTGCTTGTTGTGGGTCGACAATGGCTGGCTGCTCACCCTCGCGAGGAGTTTCTTTCGTTGACTGATTGGTCCAGATCAACGTCTGTCAAGCGAGTTATCCCCGCCCCCTGTAACGGCCTACAGCGAAGCTGTTTGAATTGGGGCTATTTTATTAGGTCAATGTTTTCTTCTGTAACATAACATTTCTTAAGTTTTAAACCTTTAATTCTTAAAAACGTGGAATATGTAAATTTGTGTAATTAGTATACTATAAAATATATACTAGTACTTTACTATATCTTACTATATTATGTCTGAATAAAAACCCAGCAACCAGGGAATACATAGCATTGATATGTTTTTATATAGGGTTAGCCATCTAGTGGTTATAGGGTGGATTTGCAGGTGATAAATTGTGCGTAATTTAGAGATGCCCTTAAAATACATGTTAAAGGGAAAAATATATTATTATAACTAATTTTAGTAAAATTATAATAATAATTCTGGAATCGCCCATGATTAATTGACAGGTGAAATGCATGCAGTTGTGCAGATACTAGGGCTAGGCCTACATTCAGCAGCATCAGATTACAAATAATCTGGTCTGCTGAGGAGGATGATGATGAGCAGGATACATGCACTGATACAGACATTTTCTTTCACCAGCTCGAAATACAGTAGTATTAACTAATATAGTCAGCCTAATGGTGCACAGCATATTAAGCAATCATGATTTATTTATTTAACATGTGTGCAATGCATTAAATGTTCAATTTCGACAACGAGAACGATGCTGAGCCAAAAGAAGATAAAGATGTGTTCTGGACTGGCGTGTTTATTGAACTAATCAGATAAGAGTAAATCGAGTGTCAGCGAGAAGCTCATTGATTGGCTACATGTAGAAGGTGGACCCGCCCTCCTCTTCGCGCTTGCAAAACTCGATGATAAAATCGTGCTAAAAGGCTAAAACGAATCGGTTACCTAACGTAACCTCGGTTCTCTCTAGATGAGGGAACTAGTATTGCGTAAGCTTGCTTACGCTACGGGAAAGATTAATCTTTTCTGAGAAATTGAAGCCAAAAAATTATCCTATAATTTTGTATCCATTGTCAACGCAGTTCAGCTGCAGCAGACCATGAGCGGGCTAGCTAGCAGCTCATTGGTTCGCTCACAGGGAACTGCTTAAGCCTATGAGGAGACGCGAATGAACTCTCGGCCAATGAGAGTCAGACATGCTCTCATTGCGTCAGAACCCGCCGAGTAGGGCGCGGTCAGAGAGTATAAATATCGGCGTCATAGGCTGTAACTCTGGTTTTCATAGAATGAAGCGAGAAACGCTAGTAGCACAAGCACGGCCAGGAACGCAATACTCGTTCCCTCATCTAGAGAGAACCGAGGTTACGTTAGGTAACCGATTCGTTCTCTTACGAGAGGTTCTCTTACGGGAACACCTGGTCAACGCCGTGCGTGCTAAGCATCCACTTATGAGTCCCAGGGGAGACCCGGGGGAACCCTTGATAGTGGGAATGAATATATGTACATGTGACAGGGTCAGCGGAGCGGGCCGGTGACTGTGTAGTACTAAGCACCTGATAAGAGGGACAGAGCGGGAACCGGTCTGTGTGAATAACTCTTTTTTAGTGCAGCTCACCAGAGAAGCTGTAACATACTAAATAGCTAGTAGTTTAGCCTGCAAGGCGGGAACTTCGATATTATAAAATCTGACAAAGGTGGAAGGGGAAGACCATCCTGCTGCCACACAAATGTCATGAATGGAAATTCCGCTGGACCATGCGATGAGGCACCCACGATGAGGCCATGCCTCTAGTGGAATGAGCCCTGATGCCCAGAGGGCATGGCAGGTCTTTTGACGCGTATGCGGCTGCAATGGCATCAACTATCCATCTGGATAGGGTCTGTTTCGAGGCGGCCAACCCCTTGGTGCGCCCACCGAACGAAATAAACAGCTGCTCAGATCGTCTGACCGGAGCAGTACGGGAAATGTATAATCTCAGGGCCCTGACCGGACACAGGAGATTAGAGTCAGATTCGTTATCGGATGCAGGCAGTGCTGATAGAGAAATAACTTGTCCCCTGATTGGGGTACCAATCGCTTTTGGGACATAACCATGTCTAGGTTTGAGAACGACTAAGCAGTCATTGGGCCCAAACTCAAGACAGGAAGCGCTAGTGGACAGCGCGTGAAGGTCTCCCACACGTTTTACTGATGCGAGCGCAAGCAGAAAAACGGCTTTGAGCGAAAGGTATTTGAGGTCCACGGTGTTTAGTGGTTCGAATGGGGGGGCTTTCATAGCTTCGAGAACTATGGAAAGATCCCAAATCGGCACCGAAAGGGGGCGTGGGGGGTTCATCCTTCTAGCTCCCCTGAGGAAGCGGATGACCAAGCTGTGTTTGCCCAGTGACTGGCCGCGCCGGGGTTCAACGAACGCTGCGACGGCTGCCACATACACCTTGAGAGTGGACGGGGACCTGCCCTTGTCCAGCATCTCTTGGAGAAAGTTTAGCAAGGAAGGAACCTCGCATGACCGTGGGTCCAAATTTCTGTTGGTGCACCATTTTGAGAACACAGACCATTTAGACGCATAGAGCCTTCTCGTAGAGGCCGCTCTAGCCTGCATGATCGTGTTTAACACTCCCTCTGGCAAAGCAACAGGTAGTTGTTGATCACCCACGCGTGTAGCACCCAGGGCTCTGGGTGGGGGTGCCAGATCGTGCCGCGAGCTTGGGAGAGGAGATCTGCTCTGACTGGAATGGGCCACGGGGCTGTCTGTGACAGCTGAGTGAGCTCCGGAAACCAAGTCTGACCCTCCCAACGCGGGGCTATGAGGAGCACCGAGTGGCGTGTTTCCCTGATTCTCTGAAGCACCTGTGGTAGCAGAGAAACCGGAGGGAATGCATAAAGCGGGCGGCTGGGCCAGGTCTGGGCCAGCGCGTCGTCGCTCTTAGAGAAAAATATTGGGCAATGGGTGTTCTCTTCTGAGGCGAAGAGGTCCACCTCTGCTCTGCCGAATATTCGCCACAGCTTTTGGACTGTAAGAGTGTGCAGGGACCATTCCCAGGGGGAATGGGGTTCCTGGACAGACTGTCTGGACCGTCGTTCAGATGGCCCGGCACGTGCGTCGCTCTGAGCGAGAGCAGGTGACACTGCGACCAAACTAATATGCGTTCTGTCAGTCTGAAAAGATTTCTGGATCTGACTCCGCCCTGACGGTTTAGATAGGAGACCATGGCTATATTGTCCGAACGGATCAGCACGTGGTGACCGTGAATGCGCAGGAGAAAGTGCGTGAGCGCGTGAGCGACCGCCAACATCTCCAAACAGTTTATGTGGAGGAGGCTCTCTTGAGCTGACCAGGGGCCGAAGGCCGGTGAGCCCTCGCAGAGCGCACCCCAACCCGTGTTGGATGCGTCTGTCGGAATAACTTTTCGGCGAGAAAAGGTCCCCATGGAAACGCCCCGCTGAAACCATTCTGCCACAGTCCATGGCTGCAGAGCTGTGATACAGGTCTGCGTTACTTTTTATCAGCTGCCGGCCCGTGGTCCACGCGCGGTGAGACACACGGCTCTTCAACCAGAACTGAAGCGGGCGCATGCGCAGTAACCCCAGCTGGAGCACCCCGGAGGCTGAGGCCATGTAACCCAACGCCTTCTGAAACGTTTTCAAAGGTGTGAGTCTGTTCATCTGAAAAGATGCGGCGAGACGCTGAACACGGCGCGCGCGCTGTGTTGACAGACGAGCCGTCATCGTGACCGAGTCTAACTCTATACCCACGAAGGAGATAGTCTGACTGGGTTGTAGCGCGCTCTTTGTCCAGTTGACAGAGAGGCCCAGGGCTTTCAGATGGTCGAGGAGAACTGTACGATGAGACAGTAGCTCTCTCTGTGATTGTGCCAAAATCAGCCAGTCGTCCAAATAGTTCAGTATTCGCAGCTCCTGGGGGGCGAGCGCCGCATCCATGCACTTCGTGAACATACGGGGCGCTAATGATAGGCCGAACGGAAGGACGGTGTATTGATAAACCTGGCCTTCGAAGGCGAAACGTAAGAATGGCCTGTGAAGGGGATTTATCTGAATCTGAAAGTACGCATCTTTCAGATCTAGTGAAATAAACCAGTCCCCCTGGCGCCCATGCGCGAGGAGTTTTCTGATAGTGAGCATTTTGAACGGTCTCTTCATGAGAACTTTGTTCAGAAATCTGAGGTCTAAGATTGGTCTGAGGCCGCCGTCTTTCTTGGGAACAAGAAAATAACGGCCGTAAAACCCCGACTCGCTCATAGACAGAGGAACTCTCTCTATAGCCCTTTTGCACAAAAACTTTGCTATCTCTGAACGGAGCAGCGTCACTGCTTCTGGGTTCACAGTAGTTTCTAGCCGTGCTCGAAAACGTGGAGGGCGGCGGTGAAACTGTAAGCGATAGCCTAGCCTTATTGTGTTTAGTACCCACTGGGAAATTCCCGGAATAGCTTCCCACGCTTTGAAGCGTAGCGCTAGGGGGTGAATGGCTACATGGTCCCCGTCGCTGCACATAGCGGGCTGCGTGAGCGCGCTCATAGTATTTAAGACAGCGGGACTTATGCTCAGAAAGGAGTTTTTTGGGCCGTGTAACAGAGTGAACAGAGGGGGGAAACCCTTATGCACCCTGAAACTCGAGCGATTTGGAACCGCTTTATGAGAGTGGACTCTGTGTGAGACACGGGAACTGAAGTGCTTTTGTGTATGAGTGAACACTGTGTTGTGGGCACATTTTCTACACAAGAGGCTTTTATGCTCTTTTTGCGATTTTTCTGGGTCACCGTGAAAACGGTGTTTGTGCTCATGCAAGCGGGAAAAGAGACCGGCTTGGTAATGGCGGAATACACTGCTGTAGTAGCCGCGTGCGCGGGGACTAACAGAGGGCGAAACTTTGACGGCGGTCCGGCCGCGGCGTGAGAGCGCCGTCTTTTTCTCAGCTGTGTTAGGCAGACTTCGAGTGATCAGGTTTCAGCGCGCTCCTAGGCCGAGGTCCCCGAGGCGGCGGCGGTCTGTGGCGGCTGTCAGAGCGAGAGCGAGGGCGGCCGCCCTGGCGCCGCTGAGAAGTCTGACTGTGCTGAGCTGGGCGCTGGGGTGGGGCTCGTGCAGGAGGCTGGTCACGTGAGCGGCCCGCAGAGGAGCTAGCGCGACGAGGCAGAAAGAGTTTCATGGCCTGGGAGGCTTTCTGTACTTCGGAAAAACGGTCGACGATACCCGTGACGGCAGATCCGAAGAGGCCGGATGGAGAGAGCGGGGCGTTGAGAAAAGCGGCGCGCTCAGAATCTCCCATGTCGGCGAGTGTGAGCCACAAATGTCTCTCAAACACACAAATGGCGCCCATGCATTTCCCCAGGGCTTGAGCGGCAGATTTTGTAGCGCGAAGGGCAAGGTCCGTGGCGCTGCTCAAATCCGCGACTGGAGGGGAATTTCTTCCACTCTCATCCCATTCGCGAAGTTTGTCACCCTGTAGAATCTGCAGGACGGACATGGAGTGAAGTGCAGAGGCTGCTTGGCCGGCGGCTGAATAAGCGCGGGCATGAAAGCTAGAAGTCGCTCTGCAGGCTTTTAGAGGGAAGCACAGGTGATGAGCGCCATCTCGCGGAGGGCGGGCACAGATGTGCGGCGACCAGGTCCTCTACAGGGGGAATGGAGAGATAGCCCTTCTCTGCGGCTCCATCCACAACGCGAAGCGGGGTGGAAGAGTCAGAGCGAGTTCTAGCAGAGAGCGGGGCATTCCAGGACTTCGCGAGTTCCGTGTGCAGTTCAGGCAGGAAGAGCGCGGCCCGCTTAGTGGCGGGAGTCGAACGCTGGCGGAAGTAGCTGCCGTCCATACGGTTGGTGGTCTGCTCCGGGGGAGGGGACCACTCGAGCCCGAGGCGTTCGACAGCCTGAGAGAGGAGGCGTCATAAATTCCTCCTCGATACCAGCGCGGGTCCCGGTGGATTCTCGGGCCGAGGAGGCGTGAGAACCGGACCATTCCTCACTGTCTGAAGCGAGAAGCGAACATGTCTCCTTGATGTCCGCGGCGTCATCTGAGGCAACAGAGCGGCCACTCGGCGGCAGCTGTATGTCCGGTAGCGGCGGAGACGGAGAGCGGGAGGCGACAGGCTCCGGCGGAATGAACGCTTCAGGCTGGGGTTCCGGCGGCCTCTGAGAGCGGCGTTTCTTCTTCCGCGGCGAAGTCAGAGGCGGCGCGGAAGCATGTTTAGTGACCTGAAGTCGAGCCCGCAGGGTCGACAACGGCATGTTTTCGCAGAGCTCGCAGCCGCCGTCGGCGAGGGCGAGCTCGGCGTGCTCCAATCCGAGGCAGAGAGCGCAGATGACGTGGCGGTCTCCGCCCTCGAGGGGAGCGCGGCAAGAACCGCAGGAAATTTTTAGAGACATCTTGAAAAAGACGCTCAGCTCGGATGGCGTTAGCTCGCAGGACGGCTGAAGGTGGCGAAGACGGCCGGCTTCCTCAGTCTCCCAGATGCTCGCTAAGTGTCCTTTTCAACGACGGCGGCTTCTCTCAAGATCAGCAGATGCGTGTAGCCTCGCTGAAGAGATGAAAAATCAGAGTTACAGCCTATGACGCCGATATTTATACTCTCTGACCACGCCCTACTCGGCGGGTTCTGACGCAATGAGAGCATGTCTGACTCTCATTGGCCGAGAGTTCATTCGCGTCTCCTCATAGGCTTAAGCAGTTCCCTGTGAGCGAACCAATGAGCTGCTAGCTAGCCCGCTCATGGTCTGCTGCAGCTGAACTGCGTTGACAATGGATACAAAATGATAGGATAATTTTTTGGCTTCAATTTCTCAGAAAAGATGAATCTTTCCCGTAGCGTAAGCTAGCTTACACTGTAAAAAAAAAAAAAACGTAAAAAAACTGTAATTTTCTGGCAGCAGGGGCGCCAGAAAATGTCTGTTAAAAACCGGAAAAATACTGTCAGGAAAAAAACTGTAAAAAAATGGTAATT
This sequence comes from Semotilus atromaculatus, assembly GCA_031834385.1. Taxonomy (NCBI): domain Eukaryota; kingdom Metazoa; phylum Chordata; class Actinopteri; order Cypriniformes; family Leuciscidae; genus Semotilus; species Semotilus atromaculatus. Next base: position 1,635,100 of record JAULUF010000050.1, on the reverse strand, counting down.
TCTTATCCTATAATTATGGTTTATTACTGTTATTCTACACAAAATTATCTTTCATTATCTGATATAATGTTAATTTACTGACCTATTGAAGTATTAATATCTGTTTTGTACCACTGTAATACACTGACAACCAACAACCACAGTGGTGATTAGAGTCACATGATCATTCAAAGCTCATTACAAGCAGCTCTTCCACAAGAGAGTTAATACTAATATATAGAAACTGCACAGTGTCATTCGCACAAACATTAAACACCATCATGGTAACACATGAAATTTTAAAAATGCCATAAACATTAGTTTAACAACATTAAATGTAACATAAAACCCTAATATACATAACTGATTCGAAAAAAACTAAGAAAACTATGAAGAAACATAGTTATTTCAACAAAAACACATCAAATGTGAAGTGTCACGCAGGGAATTGTGGGAATGTCAATTTACGGTTTTTCACTGTAAATTATACAATGAGTTGTTCTTTTTCACTTTCAAAAACTGTAAATTTAAATGTATTTTACAGTAAAATTACAGTAAATGTACCATTAGATCTATCACAGTTATTTACCGTATATAGTACGGAAATACTATTATTTAACCTTAAAACTCACTTTAACACCCACATGCTTAATGATCTTCAAGGAAAACATGTTAAATGACTGCTGATTTGTGCAGTTATACCTTCTTTTCTGTATTTTCTAATTTAACAGAAAAAATCTGTAAAATATTACGAATATTTTATGTAAAATTACACATAACCCTGTAAAAATAGACAATTTTCTTTAAAAAAAATGTAAAATTGGTGTAAAACCAAAATACAAGCAATTACCTGTAAATTTAATAGTGGACCTTTAAATTACAGCAAATATCTGTAAAATAACAGGAATTCGCTGTATAATGACAAAACGGCAAATTTCTGTAAAAAATACAGGCCGTTACCTGTAAATTTACGGGGGTTTTTTACAGTGTACGCAATACGAGAGAACCTCTCGTAAGAGAACTGTAAGCGCAGCTAAAAGAAAGACGCAACTGTCAGGTTTGTGTGCAGGTAGCTGAAGACGAGGACGAATGGAGCTTCAATATAGTTGATTTATTTACAAAGTAGATTTCTTTAAACATACAGGAACCAAAATAACAAATGCCAGGACTTCAGGGAACTCAAATTACACAACCATACAGACGACGACCAACAAACACTGAGGGAAAACATAGGGCTTAAAAGAACTGAGGCTAACAAGATAATTAACTAAACACAGGTGATGAAACTGAACCCAAACGAGAAGCGGGAAAACTAACAGGACTAAACCAAAAACACAATAGACAGGGGGAAACGAGATCACAAAACTAAACAGAACACATCAAAACGTGACAGTACCTCCCCCCTCCCCGAAGGCGCGTCCTCGCGCCGTATAACATCCAAAGGGGTGGGAGGGTGGGCATCCTGGACTCCAGGACGGTCCAGGCGGAGCAGGCTGGTCAGGGAACCAGGGCGGAGCAGGACGTGGGCGTGACCAGGGCGGAGCAGGACGTGGGCGTGACCAGGGCGGAGCAGGACGTGGGCGTGACCAGGGCGGAGCAGGACGAGGGCGTGACCAGGGCGGAGCAGGACGTGGGCGTGACCAGGGCGGAGCAGGACGAGGGCGTGACCAGGACGGAACAGGACGTGGGTGTGACCAGGGCGGAACAGGACGTGGGCGTGGCCACGGCGGAGCTGTCGGACCCTCGGGCGTCCAGGGCGGTGGTGACCCTTCGGGCGGCCATGGCGGTGAGGACCCTTCGGGTGGCCATGGCGGTGAGGACCCTTCGGGTGGCCATGGCGGTGAGGACCCTTCGGGCGGCCAGGGCGGTGAGGACCCTTCGGGTGGCCAGGGCGGTGAAGACCCTTCGGGTGGCCAGGGCGGTGAAGACCCCTCGGGCGGCCAGGGCGGATCAGGCCTTTCAGGTGGCCAGGGCGGTGAATACCCTTCGGGTGGCCAGGGCGGAGCAGACCCCTCGGGCGGCCAGGGCGGATCAGGCCTTTCAGGTGACCAGGGCGGTGTAGACCTCGGTTCAGACTCAGGGACCGGTACAGGCTCAGACTCTGGGATAGACACAGGCTCAGGCTCTGGAACCGACACCGACTCCGGGTCAAGGACAGGCTCCGGGACAGGGACAGGGACAGACACTGGCTCAGGGACAGACATTAACACAGACACAGTCATAAGAACAGAAACAAATACAGAAACAAACATAGATTCCGGCTCAGGGACAAACACAATCTCCGGGATCGACACAGGCTCAGGGACAGGGACAGACTTGACGTCAGCGGGCTCTGGTGCAGGATCAGTGGGCTCTGGCGCAGGATCAGCGGGCTCTGGCGCAGGATCAGCGGGCTCTGGCGCAGGATCAGCGGGCTCTGGCGCAGGATCAGCGGGCTCTGGCGCAGGATCAGCGGGCTCTGGCGCAGGATCAGCGGGCTCTGGCGCAGGATCAGCGGGCTCTGGCGCAGGATCAGCGGGCTCTGGCGCAGGATCAGCGGGCTCTGGCGCAGGATCAGCGGGCTCTGGCGCAGGATCAGCGGGCTCTGGCGCAGGATCAGCGGGCTCTGGCGCAGGATCAGCGGGCTCTGGCGCAGGATCAGCGGGCTCTGGCGCAGGATCAGCGGGCTCTGGCGCAGGATCAGCGGGCTCTGGCGCAGGATCAGCGGGCTCTGGCGCAGGATCAGCGGGCTCTGGCGCAGGATCAGCGGGCTCTGGCGCAGGATCAGCGGGCTCTGGCGCAGGATCAGCGGGCTCTGGCGCAGGATCAGCGGGGTCTGGCGCAGGATCTGTGCTGGACGGAACCAGCGGTGAAGGCGAAGGATCCGTGCTGGACGGGACCAGCGGTGAAGGAAACTCTGGGCTGGACGGGACCAGCGGCGAAGGAAGCTTTGAGCTGGACGGGACCAGTGGCGAAGGAAGCTCTAGGCTGGACGGGACCAGCGTCGAAAGAAGTTCTGCCTGGACGTGGCTGACGTGAAGCTCTGGCTGGACGTGGTTGGACGGAACCAGCGTTGAGGGCTCGGCTGGGCTGGGTTCATGGGCTGGAACTGATGCGTGTGTAGCCCACACACACAGAATCGCTGCAGACATCACCATCAGCGCAGTGTCTTCTTGGATGTACTCACGTGCTGCGTGTTCAGTCACTGGCGGACATGTGACGGACTCAGCTTCGGATGGGCAGACTATGGGTTCTGGTTCTGGCAGATTGACAACGGGCTCAGGATAGACCGGACTTGAAATAGGTTGAAGGGGAAGATCCTCTACCACGTAGTTCGATCCACACACCCATAGCGTGTGATCAACGAACTCCAGAAATGACAGATTGAGATCTTTCACCAGAATCAGCTGGGCAAGCGGGTCCTTTAATCCACCCCAGAAACTTTGTGTCAATTCCTCCTCATCCCATCTCACATCATCATATAGGCCCATATAAAATCCTGCATACTCTTCCAGGGAGCGTTCCTCTTGGAAAAGGATGGGTATGTTGCAGGGTTTCACCTCTTTCTTCTTCCTCCTACGGCCCATCTTCGTTTTCCTTTTTTATGGTTGGTCGTTCTGTCAGGTTTGTGTGCAGGTAGCTGAAGACGAGGACGAATGGAGCTTCAATATAGTTGATTTATTTACAAAGTAGATTTCTTTAAACATACAGGAACCAAAATAACAAATGCCAGGACTTCAGGGAACTCAAATTACACAACCATACATAGACGACGACCAACAAACACTGAGGGAAAACATAGGGCTTAAAAGAACTGAGGCTAACAAGATAATTAACTAAACACAGGTGATGAAACTGAACCCAAACGAGAAGCGGGAAAACTAACAGGACTAAACCAAAAACACAATAGACAGGGGGAAACGAGATCACAAAACTAAACAGAACACATCAAAACGTGACAGCAACTGTACAAATCCGGTTATTTCGGGAACTTTTTTGCCGCATGTACACAAGAAGTCATTTAGACATTTGCAACAGTTACTTTTTTTACACAAAGGTTGATTTTATGCGATCAATCTGTTTAGCAGTTCCTGTCTTTGTTTTCTGTTGCAAATTGCTGTTCACAGGGCTGCAATGCTAGTTTTGGCCATATTTGTGCGGGGTATTATTTTGCGTAAGCATAAAGCTGCAGTTTTACAATGTATGCATTACACTTACAAATAACAGTTAAATGCAGCAAATATTTTTTTCTTACACTTAAAAGGCAAATATTACCCTGCGCATGCAATTCTTTATGGCATCATATTATCTTCATAAGCCTTCCCCAAACTGTTCCCACAAGGTTCGAAGCATAGTATTGTCCAAAATGTCATTGTACGCTGAAGTAAAAGGGCCCGTATCATGGATTTTTGTAAATGACCTTTCATGTAGTGTGTAATAGGTGAATGAAAACATCCTGCAAAGTTTTAAATCTGAAAGTGCACCGTATATAAAGTTATTGACTTTCAAAAGTAAGAGTCGACTCTGAGTCAATGAAATTTATTGTTTTTCAAAGAGTTATAAGCCGTCTTGTTGTGACGTCAAGACGAAACATTGGCCCGCCCACTTATTGCACGCGCACTAGGGAAACTTAAACCTCAAACCGGCAGCTGATCCTGTGGATACTAGATAGATCATGTCGAGGAGACGCTGTGCTCTACAATGTGATGGTAAAGAATGTTTTTTCCCACTGCCCAAGGACGAGCATGTGAAGAATCTGTGGTTAAAATGAATCTTTACCATGATACTACAGCAGTATAATCATAAACTTGTCCTGTCACCTTTATTTTACTGACGACTGCTTCTCAAATATCGGAGTCAGTTAATCAGCTGTGGGCCACTATTACATAAAACTCAGTCTATTAATGGAGATTGTCTGTCGTTCTCACTACTTTGAGGAAAGATTAAGCATGGAGCAAGATTTGTTTTACCAATGTTTATGTTACATCAGTCATTCATGCTCGGCTAATATATACATTGCATAGCCTACATGCACTGTTATTGATACAGTTTCCACGTGCTCACCGCAATATATTAGAAACATACTCTGTAAATAAATTAGTACAAGTAAAATAATCGGTTGATGGACATGCACTTGTTAATGCTGATGGTGAGGAATAGCAATATCTCATAATGTAAGTTACCTCAAACTGAGTAGTGAATCACTGAAACGTCCTGCTCGAGTCGTCCTTGCGATGGAGGTTTGGGTTGAATGAATGTTTCTTCTAGTGTTTCATCATCGGACTCGCGCTCGGATTGATGTGGTAAAATCGACGTCATTGTTCGTTAACTGTGTTTAGTTTACGATGAAGGAAGCTTTCATATAGTTGTGAATTTTGTGCACTAAATAAACAATTTTGCTTCTGTTTGCATCTGCATTTCATTTACTCAAGATTATTTTGGAAAGATTTAGAAACTTTTATTAATAGAAAACTGAAGTGTATGATGGAAATTTGTGTTTTTGATGTGCTTTTTTATGCTCAGAAAGACAACTTGGAATTTAAAGAACAGCATATTATACAGTTATTTATTTTATTAGGAAAATACCATATACATAAGAAGTGGGCTCAAGGTAAACCAAATTTTTACACATTTTATAAATGACTTATGTAAATTTGGCGAGTCGTTTGAGAATCATTGAAAATCTGGTGATGAGCAAATGTCTATTATGAGAAAATTAAACCGTTTTTTTACTTTTGATGCATGTAAACCTGTTGTAGGAGACTCCAAAACAACATTAGGAAACTTTAAAATATCATAATAGGGGCCCTTTAATAGGGGCCCTTTCCCTTCACTGAAAGTAAGAGACCTAGCCAAACCTCTGAAAAATAACCCTATACCATTATCCCTCCCTCCATCAAACCTTTCAGTTGGCACAATGCCATCAGGCAGGTAATGTTCTCATGGTATCCGCCTAAAATTAGACTGCCAAACAGAGAAGCGCAAGAAACATGTTTCCACTAATCCAGAGTCCAGTGGCGGTGTGCTTTGCACCTCTGCATCTGATGCTTGGCATTGTACTTGGTGAGGTGAGGCTTGCAGCTGCTCGGCCATGGAAACCCATTCCATGAAGCTCCCGCCGCACAGTTTTTGTGCTGATGCCAATCTATGGCTGCGTTCACACTGTAGGGGCTTAATGCTCAAATCCGATTTTTTGAAAAAATGCGATTTTTTTGCAAGGCGTTCACATTTCCAATTAAATGCGACCTTTTGTAATCTCCTGTGTGAACGTGAAATGACCCAGAAGTGACCCGCATGCGCAGAAGAGTACTCAACGGTCAACGACGTCACTTGTTTGCGGAAGTAGCTAAACATGAATCTCAACAGTGGAGCACGTTTAGCAATATTAAAGTTATTTGTGTGGCTGCGGAGTCGCAGCCAGGAGTGGTGGGATACTGATGTGAGTGGCTTCACTAATACAGAATTCATCAGTAACTTCCGAATGACCAGACCCACCTTCGATTATGTTTGAGCACCTTCGATTAACTCTGTCACGGGAAGAGACACGTCTGCGGCGGACCATAACAGTGCAACGCGTTGGAGTGTAGTGGCTAGCTACAGGTGCGTGCTCTCGTATGATAGCTAACTTGTTTATCTTTTCATTCCCGCCTACTTCAACGCAGAATCATGACGTTTGTCGCATATCAAAGGCGTGCGGGTCAGATACATGCGACCTGGCAGTTCAGATTGAGGTCGCATTTCAAAAGATCGGATACATATCGGATTTGGACCACATACCCAAGTGGCCTGGGTCGCATTTGAAAAGATCGGATCTGTGTCGTTCAGACTGTCATGAAAAGATCAGATACAGGTCGCATACGGGCAAAAAAATCGGAATTGGGTCGTTTCAGCCTGCAGTGTGAACGTAGCCTAAATGCATGTTTTGTACAGCACGGGACCGCAGGGCTCTGCAACAGGTGGTGAGAACAGCCGAAACCATCACTGGAACAGCCTTAACAACGCTGGAGAAGATCTACTAGATCAGGGTCAACAGGAGGGCCCACAACATCATCAAGGACAGTAGCCACCCCCAGCATAACATATTCACACTTCTACCATCCGGAAGACGCTACAGAAGTGTGAAAGCAAGGACAACAAGACTGAAAAACAGCTTTTACCCACAGGCCATCAGGCTTGTGAATGGTACTTACCCACTGCCCCTTCCCCCAACACTGTAAACTGCCCTTTGATCCTGAGCGGTGCAATAATCCACCCCACCTTGCACGCTCCACACACGCACACACACACACACACAGACAGAGGGACATGGAAGTGAACTACTGATAACTTACCTTTGCATACTTTATTTTGTACTTTATTTATGTCTCTTTGATGTCTAGTCACTTGTTATTTATGTGTGTTTTAATTGATGTCTGATGTTGCTGGGAGGATTTGCAGAATAAGAATTTCATTGTACTGTGTGACGACTGTCTCCTATGCATATGACAATAAAGTTTGAATTGAATTGAATCTAAGTTTGGAACTCTTCAACTATGGAATCAGAAGAGTATTGGCAACTTTTATGCACCGTACACCTCAGTACTCAGTGACCACACTCTGTGACGTCACGTGGTCTTCCACTTCATGGCTGATCAGGTGCTGTTTATAAACACTTACCGTTGAACGTGGAATATCTAGCAGGGATGAAATTTCATGAAGTTATGTGTGTGTATACACCCATCTATGTATGCATAATATATACACTCAACGGCCACTTTATTAGGTACACCTGTCCAACTGCTCCTTAACACTTAATTTCTAAGCAGCCAATCACATGGCGGCAACTCAGTGCATTTAGGCATGTAGACATGGTCAAGACAATCTCCTGCAGTTCAAACCGAGCATCAGTATGGGGAAGAAAGGTGATTTGAGTGACTTTGAACGTGGCATGATTGTTGGTGCCAGAAGGGCTGGTCTGAGTATTTCAGAAACTGCTAATCTACTGGGATTTTCACGCACAACCATCTCTAGGGTTTACAGAGAATGGTCCGAAAAAGAAAAAACATCCAGTGAGCGGCAGTTCTGTGGGCGGAAATGCCTTGTTGATGCCAGAGGTCAGAGGAGAATGGCCAGACTGGTTCGAGCTGATAGAAGGGCAACAGTGACTCAAATAACCACCCGTTACAACCAAGGTGGGCAGAAGAGCATCTCTGAACGCACAGTACGTCGAACTTTGAGGCAGATGGGCTACAGCAGCAGAAGACCACACCGGGTGCCACTCCTTTCAGCTAAGAACAGGAAACTGAGGCTACAATTTGCACAAGCTCATCGAAATTGGACAATAGAAGATTGGAAAAACGTTGCCTGGTCTGATGAGTCTCGATTTCTGCTGCGACATTCGGATGGTAGGGTCAGAATTTGGCGTCTACAACATGAAAGCATGGATCCATCCTGCCTTGTATCAACGGTTCAGGCTGGTGGTGGTGGTGTCATGGTGTGGGGAATATTTTCTTGGCACTCTTTGGGCCCCTTGGTACCAATTGAGCATCGTTGCAACGCCACAGCCTACCTGAGTATTGTTGCTGACCATGTCCATCCCTTTATGACCACAATGTACCCAACTTCTGATGGCTACTTTCAGCAGGATAATGCGCCATGTCATAAAGCTGGAATCATCTCAGACTGGTTTCTTGAACATGACAATGAGTTCGCTGTACTCAAATGGCCTCCACAGTCACCAGATCTCAATCCAATAGAGCATCTTTGGGATGTGGTGGAACGGGAGATTCGCATCATGGATGTGCAGCCGACAAATCTGCGGCAACTGTGTGATGCCATCATGTCAATATGGACCAAACTCCCTGAGGAATGCTTCCAGCACCTTGTTGAATCTATGCCACGAAGAATTGAGGCAGTTCTGAAGGCAAAAGGGGGTCCAACCCGTTACTAGCATGGGGTACCTAATAAAGTGGCCGGTGAGTGTATATATATATATATATATATATATATATATATATGCATACATAGATGGGTGTATACACACACATACACATAATATACAATATATATATATATATACATATGGGGGAACGTGGAGTATATACAGACACAAAGTACTCATGTTTCTTGCTATTAGCAAATGTATTGATTATATATTAAAGGAACACGCCGACTTTTTGGGACTTTTAGCGCAACACTCTGAGCGAACTCTCTGCTCCTCACCACGGGGCTTCTCAGGTGCTGCGAGCAAATCACTCAACCCAAGTAGCAGTGCTTCGCCTTCTGAGAATATAGTTCCCAGTATGTATACGGTTAAAAGATGGCTGTGTCTCATATGACCTTGTTATTTGTACACATTGTGACTATACAAATCACAACATATAAATAGGAAATTGTTGGCGTTGTTTTGTCACTTGTTGGGAGCAGTATGCTAGCTGGAGCCATTTACTTCCAGTCTTTGTGCTAAGCTAGGCTATCGGTGGGTGCGTCAGACAGAGTTACAGCACACACAGCATGTATGGACTTATCTAACTCTGGGGGATACAGTGAATAAGCTAAAGTCCTAAAAAGTCGGCGTATTCCTTCAAGAAATTATAAACATATTAAAAATAAATTATATATTATTAATTATATATAATATGTACTATATTTTTTACTTTAATATATAATTCATACTTTTGCTCATCATAGCAAGAAAAAAGTATTATTAGTATTAATCAAAGATTCATTTATAAAAGACATATTCACCATCCAACAGAGACTTTTATTTAATCTTAAATCTCAGCAAATTAATGTCTTCATGACAAGTATAATATGTTGATAAATAAATAACAATCAAGTAATACTATAATGCAACAAAGCCCTCCACAACATGGGCTCTGGTAATGGCACAGTGGAAAAGACGAAACTCACTGCATATTAACAAGAAACCATGAGATAAATAATAAATTTAAAAAATGCAATTTATAAAAAGCATTTCAATTCGATTACTGCATCACAGCAAGCAGTTTTTTTCTGTATATATTTTCCTCAACATAGTGCATATGCAACAACATCAACTCTGATAACAATGACAGTAAGTATAATTGATCATGATTCCTAAGCTGAAGCAGTAAAATATACAATCGTTGCGTGCCATAAGCGAGAGGACATTCCGCTCCTCTGAAACATGGTCATTCAACATCAAGCAGAAATAGATTTTAAAGAAACAGCAAAGAACAATATGAAATGCTGGCATTGTCCTCATTTTTACATAATAATGTGAGAAATACTATGGCAACCAGTGATATGTAAAATGACGTCACATTATGGGATGTATTTTGGCACTGAATCTGTTTTGTATACTCAATATTCAATCAAAATATTTACATTCAATATGTTCTCAAACTGTGCATGTATATGAATGTGTGGCCATGTATCTGTATACAAACATGAGAGTATAGTTTTTGTATTTTGTATTATATACGTATGTGTACTTACCTTTGTCTCACTTGTGTCAAAGTCTCTCTCATTCTTTCTCTCCCCATCTCAATTTCTATTTCTCTTTCAATCCTTCACCACTTTACAGTCCTTAAGGCACCAAACCTTCTGTTACAAAACATGCCTGACTGTAGAAATCATACTTACAATATGTACTTACAACAATTTTGTTGTTACTTTCAGTACTTCATTACTCTGATGCCAATAACATACACACATATGTAAACACACGCTAACATACAGAGGCACCTGCATAAACTCACAAGCACACACATTGTTCAGCACATACATCAGTGAAATGGCAAAGAGAGAGGAGAGAGAGACTGTGTAAAGTGAGATTTATGTGTTGTAATTAATGGAATAAAACAAATGAATGTCTTGCGGAGAGAGAGAGAGAAAAATAACAGTATTCTTCCTTTTCTTCTTTTTCCTTTACCCACAATTTGGATTCATTTGAAGACTCGTCTCAGATGGACACCTCATACTCTCGCGTGTCCTACAGTGAGAGAGAGGAACAAACAAACACACTTTACCAGCATATAGGAAGGATAATATAATATAATACAATATAATATAATAACCAATATATATTGACACTAAATACAACAACAACAAAATAAAACGTCCTAAATTATAACTGAAACTAAAATATGATGACGAACAAAAGCATCTACACTAGCGTATACATTTTTTTTTTTATAAGAAGTTAATATTTTAATCCAGCAAGAATGCTTAAAATAGATTAAAAGTGACAGTAAAGACATTCATAATGTTACAAAAGATTTCTATTTCAATAAATACTGTCCTTGAACTTTCTATTCATCAAAGAATCCTGAGAAAAGGTTACCACAAAAATATTAACCAGCACAACTGTTTTCAACATTAATAATTATAAGAAATGTTTCTTGAGCACCAAATCATCTGAGAATTCAGGTATGCCATCACAACAATAAATTACATTTTAATTATTTTTTAAATAGTTAACTACTTTGAACATCTATAAAACTTGTTTTAATTGTAATAATATATATCAATATATGTCACAAAATTGTATTTGTTTTTACTGTATTTTTGATCAAATAAATGCAGCATAAGATACTTCCTATACATTATTCTACAAATAAAATATGATAGAGAATGCTGTGCTGTGACTTCTACTCAGAGACTCAAATGAATCAGTGAGTCATTTAAATTATACCGTCCAAACTGACTGAATACAATGAACTTCAGGCTTCTCAAGGTTAGATACACGAGATCAAACATAGCAAACAAACTGCGATTCCTTAAAGAGAACATGCATTTGATTTGGTATTAAATTGTACATCCTAACAGTTAATAAGTACAAATTCCACTTGGTTGTGAGCATCTTACCCCTGCCTCATAGAGAGGGTTGTTAAAGTCAGACTCCACTGTAATGGGGCTGTAGGAGTGGGTATGAGAGAGAGACTTCCAGAACAACGGTTTCCACTGCCACCTACACACACTGAGATGGCGAGAGGTGTTAGCACAGAAGAGATAAATAAGGAGCAGCTGTGAAGAAGGTTTTGAAAATAATCTGTGAAAATAACTGAATTTTTAAAGCCAACATGGAATAGCACTTACAATAATTTTTTCTTTGGTGATGTGAGTTATTTAAGATGAGGTTTGAATTGGATTAGGAAATCATGAAAAGTGGCTGTTTTATGCCAGAAAAAAATCCACACCTTTCTTTTATTTATTTATTTAGCAATTTCCAGGCAACACTTAAGCAGCCTTGGTGACATCATGAAAGATTCCAGAGGAATCTTTTCTCTGAGATAATGCTCAATAATAAATAATAAATGTATAAATCAAAACATGTTCAAACGAACATTCAAACCAAACGCATTCAAAAACTCAAGGCTCCTAAACTTACTTGGTGTAGTACATGTATATTCCACCAATCAGAAGGATGACCAGAATGATTGGCAGGATGATAGCCAATGCAATGTTCTCACTCAGCATTTGATGAGACGCCTCTAATGACTGAGAAACTGAAAAGAGGAAAGTTAATAGCATGGACATCATTCCATGACACAGTGGGCCAGATTAGAAAAGCAATATGAATATCACTGATACAATGATAATCAACGTTACCCTCCAATTTATGATCGTCCAGTAGCCCTTCATAGGCCACTAAATACAAATAAAACGTGACTTTAATTTCTTCAGATAAAAATGGCGACTCAATGTATTGGACTAGTTCACATTCACATACCTTTACAGAAGGGTGGTGGGCTATTCCACTGTGAGGGGTGTCCTGGGACACAGTTGATGATGACTTCCCCAATGAGCTCATAGCCCTCATAGCAGAAGAAACGTAGCGTCTCACCTGCCTGGTAACTGTGCTTGTACAGAGTCTGGTAGCCGTTGTCCGGCACACCCGGGTTTGGGCATGGATCATATTTTACTGATTAGCAGAAAAATAGCAGGCAAAATGTTTGATTGATGGTTTATAGGTTAGTACATTAGATATGAATCTTCATTGTACTTGGGCTAAGATATTTAGCTGTATCTGTAAAGTTTTATCCTGCATTCAGTTGAGTTCAAAAGTTTGGGGTCATTAAGTTTTTGTTAAAGGTGTCATGACATCTTTTGACACATAAGAGGTATTTGTACCATTAAAACATACCACAAGTTTTCGAGCTTATAACGTCCTCCTCGTTATAAACAAAGCATTTATTTACTTATCTTTTAAGTCCATTGGTCAACGGTCAATGTAATCCCACCTGTATCATGTCTCCTATCTAATTAATCCTCATTTAATGACTCACATTTTAATGCACGTCACCTTCTCTTAGAATGCAGTATGTGTTTATTGTATCTATTTGAGAATTAATGAACAAAAAAGGGAAGGCAGATGTCTAACCACACTTGAGATAGCGTCATAAACCCTCCCCACAGAGGAAACTCCCGCTTAGAAAATCCCCCTTTCTTATTGGCTGAGCCAATCCTGCAAGGTGGGACCTTTGTCCAGCTATAAATAGTTTCTCCACTAGCCCTTCCTTCTCTTGGCCTTCTCTCGTACATTTGGGTTACTGTCCTGCGGGGCAGAAGAAGTCCATTGCAACTCCCACCATTTGTTCTGTGTGTCTTGTCCGGCCCAGGGCCCACAATCTGCACTCCAGTCATGAGAGCAGAGTCGAACTAACCATGCAAGTTCATCCTATCTTCTTCATCCAACGGAGAAGAAAAAAACTATTGCAACTGCAACATTTGACACTCACGGAACCATCAACAACTTCAATTTTCAACAACTTCAAGAATTCTTTCTGCTGCAAAGGCCATGCAAGTATCAATTTAATGAGGTGCACTAAAAAATGATAAGCTGATGGTTCTTTTCATAGTTAAATGGATCTGTTCCATAGTTTCATTTTCTGCTTCCTGTTCTGTCACTTCTGTCACTTTAACCATATACCCATGTATGTGTAATTGTATGTTAGTTATGTGTTCGTGACTTAGTTAATAAAACTTGTGCACAATATGTATTTGGTTCTGATTATCTGCTTGCAAACAAAGTCTCTTTTTCGATCTTGATCTTGTTACATGCTCTAAGCGCTGTACATACTAAGAAAGAATTCAAATATTCATAATTAATCGTAACAAGTTATGAGTTATTATTAATATTTCCCCTTTGAGCTGACTTGTTACATCAACGAACAGTTTTACATCATTGCACCAAAGGTTAAAAGCAAACATCACGTCAAAAACAAATAGAACCCATTATAATCACTGACGCTGTCTACGCTGGATACAGTATACAGATGCCTGTTCCCTCTACTCCACGAGCTCGAGTCTGTTGACAAGAGGATAAATAGAAGCGTAAAGGAACGTTCGCTTTGATGCGTCCTGTTTAAACAGCTTGTTTGCGTCACTGTACAGACTTCAGAAGGATAGGAAAGAGAAAAGTGGATGGTTTATTTTTAATGGCGTCCTGGATCGTGTCGGAGGATTATATGTTTGTTCAGAGACTTTAACTGCAGATTTACAGGTTTTTAAAGTAAACGATTACATGATGCTTTGACTGTAAATGATGGCTTTATATGGGTAATGTTTTCAAAACACTTACTCACGTGAAGCAGCGAGGGGGCGTTGATAGTGTTTCCTATGCAATGACGTTAGCCAATCATAAAATTGACCGTGTACTGACCAGCCTTAAAGGAGCCGCCCCTCAAAAATAGATTTTTTTTGTGCAAAAAAACTGAATTAACATTTTAAGTGAACCTTAAGGAACAAAAATTCCATCGAGACTTTGAAAGTCTCATATTTTTCTAAAAAATAAAAACTATAATATTGGGAAATATTGTTAGCATTTAAAAAACTGATTTCTCTTTAAATATATTTAAAATGTAATTTGTTCCTTTGATGTCATTTGAATTTTCATCATCATTAATCCAGTCTTCAGTGTCACATGATCCTTCAGAATCATTCTAATATGATGATTTGCTGCTCAAAAAAAATTTTTCATCATTATCAATACAAATTTGAAGACAGTTATGCTGCCTAATACAGTATTTTTGTGGAAACCATGATATATTCTTTGATGAACAGAAAGTTCAAACAGCATTTATTTGAAATAACAATCGTTTGGTTACACTGTATCTTTACTGTCACTTTTGATCAATTTGATGCATCCTTGCTGAATAAAAGTATTTATTTAAAAAAATCTTACTGACCCCAAACCTTTGACCAGTACTATATGATTAATAATTTACCATTATTAATAAGACTTTAAAACGATTTAATCAGGATTTTTTTTTTTTTACTTATTGTTTTTTGTTTGTTTGTTATTTTAATTTCATTCATGCATAGGTTAATGTAATTAACCATATGCATGTATGCCTTCATTATTAATAATAAAACCATTTCAAATTCTACACGGGGAAAAGATTAGTTTTCTTCTAAAAAGATTCTTTTTTTCTACTGAAAATCTAATTTTCCACGACCAGACGGAACCCCTCACACACCTTACTTACTAACATGTACTCACAGACACACTTTGGGCTGCGGTCACTCCATTTGGGCATGCCGGTGTCTCTGCCATGGCAGGATATCTGGCTCGGGCCTTCCAGCTGATAACCTTGGTTACATGTGAAGCGTACCACAGTTCCCACAGCAAAACCAGACTCCGGATGTACTGAACGTGCTCCATTGACCACTTCTCCTGGGTCAGGGCACTGCTGGACTGGAGGCACATCAAAGCCAGGAGAAAAACAGCGTGTGTACAACATTAATCAATTAATTAAACCGGCAAATGATTGGCCACTAAACAATGACCAAATCCTTACTTATCAGTGAACTATTAAGTATTTAAAAGTGTTTTCTAACCATAAAAATATATATATAACTCAGCTCACTTTTCACACAGGTGGGCGGGTTGTTGCTCCAGGAGAGATCCCATTGGCAGGTGATGATGTCAGAGCCAACGATGTCATAACCAGGCTGACACTGATAGGTTAACACACTGCCTCTCACCAGAGATGGGTGGGAGGAGCTGCTCCAGCCAGACTCAATTTGTGGAAGGGCAGGACATGTGTCATTTGGTTCCACCTCTGCAAGAAATGAAAGAAAGTGACATCACAGCAAGCAGTAACACAAAACAAGTGAAAAAGGCACAACTCTTTTGATGTATATACCTCTGTAGTGAATGAGGAAGCCTTGGCTCAGTATAAACGTAGAGTCATCAGGATCGCTCTGAAACTGAATGGTGACCTCTGAACCTCCTGATACAACCCTGAACCTCTCTCTTGAGCCCAGGTACTGTCCAATCACATGTGACATAAGATCATGACCATCAAATAGAGTGAGAATGTCGTTGTGGCGGATGTTCAAACTGCAAGCAAAAGAGAGGGAAATAGAATTAAACCATAAATAGATTTAAACACAAACTGGCACAATCAAATAGATATACTTACATTTGTACATCCAATTCGATGCGTTTGTCCTCGCTGACATGTATTTGCCACACACAGTCCTGCCCTTTAGAGTAGCTCTGTGGCCAGTCAGGAGACAACACTGTTCCCACTGTGTCCGTGAGCTCCCCGCCACACAGAGCTGAGAAGAGGAGAAAGAGGAGGAATCTTATTAGAAGCTTTTATATTATAGGGCCAGATGGATTAGATGAGATGAAGCCCCCTTGAAGCCCCATAAGGTAAAATTTGAGACTGTTTTGAAATTTTCTAAATGTACTTAGAATGATCTTTGAATTAGAATCACTTTAATGTTACAAGGATTGTTTTCTTCGTAATTGTACTAATCAGTGAGTTAAGTTGACAGTTCTAATGATGATCAACAGATCATTGTGCAAATTGTTTTTGAAAGAAGGTTCTTTTCTACCAAGAAAAGATCAGAAATACAGTAAAAGTAATATTGTGAAATATTATTACACTTTATATTTTTGAAATTTAATTTATTCCTGTGATGACAAAGCTGAATTTTCAGCATCATTACAATCTTCAGTGTCACATGATCCTTCAAAAATCAGTCTAATATGCTTGGTGCACAAGAAACATTTCTTATTAACATCATCAATGCTGAAAACAGTTGTGCTACTTAATACTATGGTGGAAATCATAATACATTTTTCAGGATTCTTTGATGAGTAAAAAGTTAAAAAAGAACAGCAATTATTTGATGACAATGTAAAAGTCTTTACTGTCACTTTTGATCAATTTAATGCTTCCTTGTTCAATAAAAGTATTAATTTCTTTTCTTTTTTTTTATAAAAAATTAAATCTAACTTACCCCAAACTTTTGAATGGTAGCGTACAGTTGCTGTACAGGTATGTGTCAAATATAAGGTTATATGTGATGTCATACCTCTGCAGACAGGTTCACTCTCATTCCAGTGAGGGTCATTGGGGTCAACACACTCCATAACTCCTGATCCCTGCTCCATGACGAAACCAGGAGAGCACGAGAAGGTTACTATAGTACCCAGAGGGAAGGTGATGTCGCTGCTGCTGAAATTCCCATGAGGCAGGTAAGGTTCATAACAGTGTTCCCCATCAAAGGCTGAAAGAGATAGGAAGAAGAGCAAGGATTGGAAGTTATTAAGTGAGAATGAAATTATTTGTAGAACCCAGACTTGAAGGTACAAAATTGTAATTTTGGGTTCTTATTCCTGAAATTAGTGTGACATCACAATAAGCAACTGCATTCGGCAGTCTTTAGACAAGCATCTGTTAAGAATTATATAAATGTAAAAAAGTTTTTGTGTTAATGAAAATGATCACGTTTATAGTGGTTTATATGGCTTATAATGATGAAATATATTAGGCTTAGGCTGCGTTTACACTGGCACAAAAAATCCGATCTTTAACTCAGATTCAGATTCAGATACCTTTATTAGTCCCCAAGGGGCAATTCAGTTTTACAGCCAAACCACCATAATAGTTAAAATGCATTAACACACAATGTATAAAAGAGAAAAGAAGAAATAATTCACATCTGACACAGATCGAAATTTGTTGCACACATGTAAACGCAGCTGAGCCACTTTCAAATGTGGTTTTAAATCAGATGCATATCCGATATCTTGACATCTGACCTACGTCTAAACACGCATATCCGATTCCTCTTTGAATTCCAACCCACCACAAGGCGAGGACGACACGTTTATTCACAAAGATAGCTTTTTAATGTTGTATTATTCATGAGGCAGACGTGCCATTGTGCGCTCGCTCACAGCTTTTTATTGACGTGGGAACGTTATCTTTGTAAAGAAAAGACATTGCGCCAACACAGAAACATTCAGGAGCTGGTTTTCAACCTCTGCCCGTGACTTTGTAAATAAAACAGCTTCACTACTGAAAGCTAAATTATATTTCTCAGCAATGAGGTGATAACTTCACTGTAATTAAACCAACAAGCTTCACTATTAGGTTACTCCCTCTCTCTCTCTCTCTCTCTCTCTCTCTCTCTCTCTCTCTCTCTCTCTCTCTCTATCTCTATCTCTCTCTGGTTAACTCATTCGAATTAATTAAAAAACTTACAGGGCGACTTTATTTCACTTCAGAATTCTAGATATGAGCTAGCCTGGATGCCAGCCGAACTTAGCCCCGCCCACAACATTTGAGGATGGGAAGTTTGGTCTGGACTTGATCCGTTGTGAAGCAAGTATGCCCGAACCAAAGCTGTTCGGACCAATCAAATTGAATTGAATTTGTTTACAACAAAGAACGGCTGCCGCTGGGGAATTGAGATGTGTAGATTCAGCCATCGCGTCTGTTATAGAAGATGTAGACAACACATTTACTTTAAAAGAGGAACAGAGAACCACGATCAAGGCATTTGTTGATCGGAAAGATGTTTTTGCCGTCCTTCCTACGGGATTCGGCCAAAGTTTAATTTATCAGCTGGCCCCGATGGTCACTAAGATGATGAGGCGCAATGAAAACCCTGTGGTAATTGTTGTTTCTCCTTAGGTCGCACTCATGGAGGACCAACTGAAAGAAGCAACCGAAATGGGCATCACGGAAATGCAACTCGGCGTGCATGACGAGGTGGACATAAACAGCGGTCGTTGCCGGCTCCTTTTCGGAAGCCCGGAATCCTCAACATACGTCATTTACTCCGTTGCTCTGATTGGTTTTAGGTCTTTCCAATTGAGTGCAGAGGCATTTCGATTGGTTCGATTGAAACACAGTATCAGACTCATATTCTGACTAGAATCTGAGTATGACAACGTCAGGCTAGATCTGAGCTGTAGATAAACAAATATTATTTCTGGACTACATATCTGTTCCGTCAGATTTTGCACTGCAAAACATTCATGAGTCATGACAGCTGTTAAATTGTCCATGCTGGCAAATAAACGTGACCACCTGACATGAAGTATATAAATAATTGTAATAGCACGGCCATTCAAAACCAGGGTCTACCATGTGCATAGTAAAACGATCACTGAAAATAATTTTGGCTGGGAATTAATGTAAACACAGACATCGGATTCCAGTCCTGTTTAAAGTGAATGTAAACAGGTGAGCCAAAAAATCGGATATGGTCACAAGATCAGATCTGTGCATTAAGACTTGCAGTGTAAATGCAGCCTTAGACTCTTTTTTAACAGTGAACAAAACTATTTTGTTGAATGTTTAACAGATTTTCTTACCCTCATAGCGGAGTGCCAGCAGCAGTGGGATGGAGGAGGAATCTGCAGTGAGCTCCACATAGAGACACATTCCCTCGCTCACGAAGCCTCGTTCTGGAACGTCATCCAGATCCGAATCGAAGAGGAGCGGAGCTGTAGAGCTATTCCCACTGCGCACAATCAGCCTAGGAAAGGGAGGAGGGGCATGGAAAAGGAACGAAAACTACATTAGGAAAGGTGTGACATTAATCAAGAATCAAGATCATGACAGGTTCTGCAAGAAGAAGAGGTAGAACTCGGATGTTTGTTTATCAGCAGCAAACTAGAATGCTAAAAATTGTTTAGAATGTAAAAACAGGTTAAAAATAGTGTGCTCATTTAAATGAACTGATTCAAGCAAGATTCAATGATCCACTGATTCTTTTGAATAAACTCCCTGCACAGTATTTGTAGTGAAATAAAACAAACATTTAGAAAATAATACTGCCATTTACCGTTATGCTTTCAATTCAGTAATATACACTACCGTTCAAAAGTTTGGAATTTGTTACGATTTTTTTCATGTTTTTGAAAGAAGTCTACTTTGAATCATAAGTAGTTGCTTCTCCAACACTAATAGAGATATAAGATAAGTAACTTAATACATGAGTGAGCAAGACATGAACTCTTACTTGTCATTGTCTTCATCAAGAGCCACCCTCTCAAAATGAAGGTGGAGCCTGTGGCCTTCCTTGGCTTCCAGCAGCCAATGACAGCTCAGGTTGCTACCGCTGCTATGGTTGCTTGCAGAGGGGAGGGTTGGAGAGAGGATCCGGCCAACAGTAGCATTTCTAATCCATCCTCCACAAGATACAGCTTTAACATACAAAAACACATCTGAATGCTTATACACAAGGCAATAAATGGAGGCGTCTTGAAGCCAGTGTAGATAATGAAACAAACAAAATAAATAAGTAAATAACTGAACGGGGAACAAACGCAACCCACCCACACACTGGGGTTCTGAGGTGCTCCATCTGGGTCGAGTGGAGTTCAAACAGGTTGCAACCTCGTGACCTCTGACCTCAAATCCGGGATCACAATGGAAGTGAGCCTGACCACCAGGATGGATATCAGTTACAGTCACTCCACCGGCCTCAGGGGAGAGGGGGAACGAGCAGGACAGGAGGAACGCTGGAATGGATGTTTAAAAGAATAAGACAATTCTGTCATTCCTGTCACGTCAAAAACACGTTTAGGGTGAGAAATATATATATATATTTAAGAAATTAAAACTTTTATTCAGCAAGGATGCATTAAATCCTGACCATGTTCTTAGTCAGGAATTCTGTCCAATGCCCTCAGGACGGCGCTACCTTGCCCCCCCCAAGGAAAACTAACAGATATGCAAATTCCTTTATTCCGTCTGCCATCAGGTTTTTAAATACTGTTGACAGCGGCAACTAGATATGTGCCAGGCATTGTAAACCTCTGTATTTATCATTTACTTAGTATTATTATTATTAATTTATTTAGTTATTTATCGATTTTAATTTTGGTCCCTGCTTAGTCCATGTATTGTGACTTGTGTATTTTTTGCTCTGTTCTGGTGCCCAAATGCAATATGATGTCATTGCCAGTGTTTCTGAATGTTTGATTGAGTGTTGTCTTTTTGTCTTGTTTGATACGACTGGTAGGCTACAACTGAATTGCCCTACGGGGATAAATAAAGTTGTTTGAATTGAATTGAATTGAATAGTGTGTAATGTTACTAAAGATCTCTGAAACATTCCATTCCTTATTTTAAAGAATGATTTCTGAAGGATCATGTGACACTGAAGAATGGAGTAATGATGCAGAAAATTCGGATTTGACATCAAGTCAAGTCAAGTCAAATATATTTATATAGCGCTTTTCACAATACAAATTGTATCAAAGCTGCTTCACAGTATCAATCAAAACAACATAACAAAGTTCGTTTCTTAGTGGAAAAAAAGACATCCACGTTTGGTAGGGCTGATCAATGGTAATAATGATTGGTTATTTAATTTGAATATCCCCAACTGAGCAAGCCAAAGGCAACAGTGGCAAGGAACCGAAAAACTCCATCAAGTGACCTAATGGTGTCCTAAAACTCCATTAGATGACCCAATGGAGAAAAAAAAACCTTGGGAGAACCCGGGCTCAGTCGGGGACCAGTTCTCCTCTGGCGTTTATGAACTAGAGGCCGGATTTACAGTAACTGTAAGATAAAAAATGTATATGAATGCCTGGCTAAATAGATGCGTCTTTAGTCTAGTTTTAAACTGGGAGAGCGAGTCTGAGCAACGAACAATATCAGGAAGGCTATTCCAGAGCTTCGGAGCTAAATATGAGAACGCTCTCCCTCCTTTGGTGGATCTGGATATCCTAGGAATGACCAGAAGCCTCGAATTTAGTGATCTTAAAGAGCGCGAAGGATTATAGGGCGATAGAAGATCCGTTAAATAGACTGGAGCTAAACCATTTAGAGCTTTATAAGTCAAAAGCAATACCTTGTAATTAATACGGACATCACAGGAATAAATTGCATTTTAAAATATATTAAAATTGAAAACAGTTATTTTAAGACAGTTGTAATTATATTTCACAATATCATTGTTTTTATTGTATTTATAATCAAATAAGCTGCGTTCACGGCATTCCAACTTGTAAAAAGCACATCCTCGTAGAACTCATGATTTCAACTTGTGCAAATGTGGGAATTTTCGGAGAGCTCTGACTTGCACCATGTGACCGCTGTACCAACTCATGGCTGCAGATTCATTTAGGCATTGTTAAGTGTTGCCATAGAAATGCATAATTTCCAACCCGAGAACGTGAACAGGTTAGAGTAGGACGTCGAAATTACTGTAATTATGACATGGTGTGTATTCAGCATAAATGCAGCCCAGGAGACTTCTTTCAAAAACATTTTAAAAATCTTACATACCCCAAACTTTTGCACAGTAGTTAAAAGAAAAATGAATACCTTGATAATGAAAGCTGAAAACACCATGATTGGCTTGCTTCAGGCTCTTATAGTGGATCTGCACTTGATTGGTTGAGCTACGAATCACC
Organism: Semotilus atromaculatus; assembly: GCA_031834385.1. Classification (NCBI taxonomy): domain Eukaryota; kingdom Metazoa; phylum Chordata; class Actinopteri; order Cypriniformes; family Leuciscidae; genus Semotilus; species Semotilus atromaculatus. Next base: position 1,612,497 of record JAULUF010000050.1, on the reverse strand, counting down.
TGACCTTCGCTCATTAGCGTCTCATTGGCCAAAAGCTGTGGCGCTGTCCCACCCAGCTCCAGAATGGTAAGTGACTCCTCCTTGGACAAGTTTACTTTCTTTACCTTCAAGACAGACAGATGGTGTTACCATAACAACAGCTAATGATATCATTCCCCAAGATTGTATCAAGGGCAAAGATTCCAGAACTCATTAAAATGACATCCCCCATGCAAAAGCCAAGAAGATGCATCAGCTATGTTAACAAGCAGTAACCATAGTGACCCACAGAGAGGCTAAATGAGGGTACAATGGAAACCTTGCTAACGGTGAGGCTATCACACCTGTATCTCAACCCCATATCCAGGATACACAGTGATGCTGTAGGTGCACTCCAGTGGGGAAAAGGGAGATGAGGAAGAGAGCGGATCAGGGGACTCGACTATTCCCTCTGTTCCTGACAGGCTCGCATTGCATTGAACTTGAGAGAGACAGTTTAAAAGTTTTAGTCAACTTAAATTCATTGAGAAATCATTTGAATGGTCCCATTAAGGAACATAATATTATTTGATGTATTCAACTGTTATGCTGTATTGTTGGTTATGATACCTGGGGTGTGCACTGTTGTTATTGTTGTTGTAGTAATTAGAGTAGTTGTGGTCTCTTCTTCAGCTGGCGGTGATGTCACAGCACTCCCAAAACCTGATTGGCCTGCATGAGGTGCAGCCGATGAGGTCACTGCAGTAGTGAGGATTCCTGGTGACATCACTGTGGAGGCGGGTTCTGATTCTCTGATGGACGGGATGGCCTGGGTCGGGTTAGTAGTTGTACCTGTAAGTTAAATCACAGATTTAGATGAACTGGTTCGTTATTGAAAAAATGATGCAGTTTGCTGTGTTCTTTTTAGGAAAGACTGACCTCTGCTATTAGGGGTGTGGCCCAGGTACTCCTTACTCAATAGTGCAGCATGGAGTAGTTCTCCCAATGGGCGGGGACTAGATGTCATGGTGGGAGGAGCCTCAGTGTCTGATGTCCCTAAAGATGCACCTGAAAAAACCACAGAACTATCAGACTTAGTTTCTTTAAGCTAAAGTGATCGGCATGTACTATGTACATTCTCCTTGCATGAATAGTAAAACATACAAAAGCACTCACACAAGTATGTGCACATTACCTGAAGTCAGATGCAGCAGTGTGACAGACAGTGTCACAGCAAAAACTGTGGACACCATTATTTAATATGAAAGGACAGCCTGGGTGCAAGCAAACGAGAGAAAAAAATGGATTTATTAAAGTTAAGGAAGACTGTAAGTCAAAGGTTGTGATCTTAAAGAACACATTAAATCAAAGAGTTTTGTGACTTTTTATTTTAGATTTGAAGTAATCTATATGCTAGTGTAGTCCTAAAAGTGGTTATACATAAAAATTTGACTCTCCTGTGAAAACGTACCAAAAACAATGATGATAATTTACAATGTTATATCAAAGTATCCTAAATGTAATCACGATTTCCACAGAAATATTAGGCAGCAAAACTGTTTTCAATGTTAGTAATAAGAAATGTTTCTTGAGCAGCAAATCTGCATTTTAGAATGATTTCTGAAAGATCATGGTGACATCACAGTAATAAATTACATTTTGATATATATTAAAATAGAAAAGTTATTTTAAATTGTAGCTAATAATATTTCACAATATTACCGTTTTACTAAATTTTAATAAAACTTTGGTGAGTATTAGAGAATTTCAAGAACATTGGTCAGGTCATCCTAGCAATTTCTTTCCAATCGTATGCTGTCTTGAGAATTAAAATGTCCCTCCCCACACCTGAAACCCACTATTTAAATCCTGGTTCATAACCGTCACATTAACCAAAGCTTATGCTTTATAAGACCCACTTAAACTTGCTATCAACAGGAAATACAGGAACACTAGAAAGAAAATTGTCTGTCAAACTATTTGATGGGGTCTTTAAAGCTAAAGTTTTAGTACGAGTAAGTTTTGTGAATAGATTTTTATGTCTGAAATGTTATAATTAATGATCACATGTCGCTAAAAATCACAGGTTTAAAATAAAGAAACTGCATAAATGCGTCATCTCGTAAAATATTCCCTCAAAGTCATTGGTGCTTTTGCCATATATAAAATCTTATTATGGCCCCGCCGTGGCCCTCGAGGCCTGACAGTGCACGAGACATATGGCCCCTTGCGTGCCCACGTTCAGTGATCAATGATGTCACCGCTAAGGCAGGTAGCAGAGAGAAGCTCTGGGCTTCTAGTGGCCCAGTCACCATCACGAGCCTCATTTAGTATTTACCGCACACACCGACGCTGAAAAAAAGGGTTCATAATACAGATGAAGATGAAAACATTTTGAGGCTCGTCATTAGTTTATAATACCCACACTAACAGAAATTATGTCCACGATCAAATATGCTGGCAGATGATGTTGCTGACACTGCGGGCAGAAGCGTTCAGATAATTTATTCAAACGCTATTCAAAAACATTTCCTCTTATCCTTTCCTATGACGCAAGACGCCCATTCCCCCTCAAAATAAAATCATTAGCAAGCCGTCTAGACGAAAGAAGAAAAAAAAAACGGAAAAGATTTCTAACGAAAAGCAATACTGGATCAATATGGTTTACAATGATTTCATGTACGCATCCATTGCATCTTTATGCAGCTGGCTGTCGCGCGACATAAGCTCGCGAAAACACCAGAGGGAAACAGAATATACGCACCAGCAATACGCAGTTTCGCTTTTTTTTATTCGTCAGAATGAATCCAATAGGTTTCTTCTCTTGTCCTGGCGATTCTTTGAATATTTCGTGTGTGTTTTTTCACCCAGCACCGCTCTCGCTGCTGCGTTTCTAGTGATCCTCCGTCTCTCGCTCCTCCACCCCTTCAAAATACCACAACTGGCGCTGCGCGTCAAGCGGATTTTAAAGAATCATTAGAACGCTCCCGAAAGCTGTCGAACAAGGGTGTTCCATTCGAACCCTGGGAGAAGACAGTAACGATTTCGACCCAAGGAAAAAACAGATTGCCTTCGTTCTTGATTATATATTTTTTCAGTCGTTTATTTTTGTCCGTTTAGGCCTATAGCAGGATAGCAGGTGAGTGGAACGAACAGGCATAGATGGCAGCAGTTCCTACCCGTATGGTTGGCTGGCGCGTTGACTGTCAATTAGCGATGTCCGAATTATGTTTGGGAGTCGGTTCTTTTTAATGAACCGGTTCACAAATCCGTTCTGAACGATTCACCTACGAACTGAGCGTGCCCGAGGACTTTTCGAGACAACAACAGTCTCACTGACACGGTTTATCACGTGGCTGCACTTTTATTTTGTTCCTATAGTGAGTATGTTATCGTAAGGTTTCTTCCACCGTCACAAATATTCAATAAATAATGAAAATTATGCCTTTCTTCTTCAAATCACATGAACCAAGCAGGGAAAAAAATCAGACGTATTTTTTAAAGTAACAATAAGCATAATAATAAGGTTCAAATACAGTGTTTGTGGTAGATGCTACGTTCGTAGAGAGAAATGGGTGTTCATCGTCTGAATTCTATGATAAATCAAGCAGAAATAAAATATCTCACAATCCCCAGGTGGCATATTTTATTTGAAAACAAGAATTTGGCTATTACGTATACGTCTCAATTGTAGTTGCCTTTGTCTTAGAATTTGACTAGAGAAAAACTAAAAATTGTGGAGATCATGGAGTGTTGAAATATTAGTAACTTTTTTATGGGCTATGTGTCTCTAACTAATGGTATAGGCCTATAAAATTTCCATATGTGTCTGCTATAAATTAAAGTATTTCAGAAATAATCTAAATACATACCCAAATTTTGTAAATTGCAATAAATCTGCGATTTCTCTTGAAATTATGTTTCATTAAACAAAGTTCAGGAGGAGCACGTTCAAATAATCAATCCAAACTTGACATCAACAATCATCATGACTATCCCATCAGCTTGAGAATAGGCACTCAGTCAACTCACTACATTCCTTGACAGTTTTCAGCATCCCTCCACCACCCCGACACCTCACTGGCTTGTTCCTTCCACAGCCAGGAATACGGGACGGGTATTCTGGGTTCGGGCCAAATACCCAGTGCTCTCCAAATGTGCTCTACAGGACGAGCATGTGAAGAATCTGTGGTTAAAATTAATCTTTACAATGATACTACAGCAGTATAATCCTAAACTTTTCCTGTCACCTTTATTTTACTGACGACTGCTTCTCAAATATCAAATATCGGAGTCCGCTAATCAGCTGTGGGCCACTATTACATAAAACTCTGTCTATTAATGCAGATTGTCTGTCGTTCTCACTACTTTGAGGAAAGATTAAGCATGGAGCAAGATTTGTTTTACCAATGTTTATGTTACATCAGATCAGTCATTCACGCCGGCTAACGTATACATTGCATAGCCTATGCACTGTTATCGATACAGTTTCCACGTGTTCACCGCAATATATTAGAAACATTCTCAGTAAATAAATTAGTACAAGTAAAATAATCGGTTGATGAACATGCAGCTGTTAATGCTGATGATGAGGAATAGCAACTTCTCATATAAGTTACCTCAAACTGAGTAGTGAATCACTGAAACGTCCTGCTCGAGTCGTCCTTGCGATGGAGGTTCGGGTTGAATGAATGGTTCTTCTTCTGGTGTGTTTCATCATCGGACTCGCGCTTAGATTGATATGGTAAAATCAACGTCATTGTACGTTACTGTGTTTAGTTTACGGTGTAGGAAGCCACAGGACACGCAGAGCTGTCGGTGTTATGGCAATGGGAATTTATGCTGTATGCGGTAAACCAATCACAACAGACTGAGCTGTCTGGCCAATCAGAGTTTGAGAATCATTGAAAATCTAGTGATGTGCAAATGTAGGCTATATTATGAGAAAATGACTAAAGCTCTTAATCTTATAAAGCAACAATAAAGTAATTGTCCTGGTCCTGGACCCCCACTCCACATTTTATCAAACACTCGAATCAAACACACCTGATTCAGACCATTAGTAAAGACTCCAAGGTCTCCGATGGGTTTCATATAAGGGGGACGTCAAAAATGTGGTAATCCAAGACAAGGGTTTGGGAACCACATGCCAGTGACCACGTGATGACATAAAATAATCACTGAACCGTTTTTGGATCCCTTTTAGTGTTCATTGAACACACATTCGAAATAACTGATTCGCCATATTGTCCCTAGTGGTGTTTGGTTGGTTCGAGGGTGTTTTTGTGTCCATCTCACTAGCGCCACACTGTGGTTGTCAGGGCTGTAGTACTCGAGTCAAGTCTTGGTATTCGGAGTCGGACTTGTCTCGGTCTCGGCCACTTGTCTTGCCAAATATGGCTTTTGGTCTCGACCGAGTCCAGGTGTCTTTATTATGTTACCAGTAAGCACACAAACGTCGCCGATTCAAGTTAACTGTAGAGCTGGAGCTGCTTAGCCTTGACTATGTTGACTGTTAACGTTAACATTAGCTAACATAGCAGAAGATAAAGGTAATGTTCTTGGCCATAAAGTTATCATAACTTACGTCTGGTATTAGCTTACTGGTTTCACGAGGTAGAAAAAAATTCAAACGATTATGGTATACGCGATTGATTATCGTTGTGTTTTTATTACGCTTGTGGTTGTGCTCAGTCTTTTTACAAATGAATGCTCACGTTAACGTAAACTTTGCATCAGCCTAACGTCATGACTCATGCCATAAAGTTATAAGTTCGATAACTTATGTATGGTCGTAGCTAGTAGCTGTGTCTATGTGTCATATTTGCGTGAACTTCCTAATCCTAATGAATTTAATTTAAATTTCTGCAGTTCTCAAATAAAAAGAACATATGTTAGATTGCAACGTGTTCATTGTTGTTTAACCAAACTTTAATGTTTTCTGAAAATACATGTCTTTCCTATTAACCCACGTCCAAATAACAATATACAATACAATAATACAATACACTATTTTTGTATTGTAATACAAAACAAACACACTCTGTAGCCTACTTCTTTTCTACACTACTGTACATCTGGAGTTAAGCTATATTGTCATTTAGTTGCTTAAATGCTCAGTAGCCTACTAGTAGCAGTGTAGTGGGTTGGTGCTGTATATCAATTCTAACACTAGTATGAGGTATCACCATTTTCCATCATTCTGTTTTCTTTAGATTAGAAGATTATATGATACCAAGGGGAATGTAATAATCATGGGTGTTGTGACACTGTTTTTGCTTTTAGATCAACAAATAATAACCCAAAATGATTGTCTTGATAATGTAACAAATAATAACCCTAAATGATTGTCTTGATAATGTCATGGGTAAGACTTTTCGGTAACACTTTACAATACGGGTGCACTAATAAGCATTAATTCATGCTTAACTAATGCACAGATAATACTGAATTAATGTGTAAATAATGATTATCTAAGCTATTCATTAATGATTACCACATTATGAACTAATTAAGAGTCTGTATGGTTAATGTATTAGTTCATACATGAATTGTTATTAATTAAATATGTAATTGTGAATTAATTCCCTAACAACTCATTTTTTAACTAATAGCGTTAATTAATATGTTAATTACCAGAATGAGCCAAAGCCTTGTATTTCAACTTCCAGATAATACAGGTACACATTAATACATTATTAATTACTTCATTGTTAGTGCAAATTCATGTGTAAATTACTACAATTACTAAATGACTAGTTAATAATGATGTGCCTCAACAAGTAAAGTCATAACATAATGATACCTTTGCAAATCATTAGCTAATGATTAATTAAAGCAGACAACTGGAAGTTGAAGTGCATAGCTTTGACTAATTGTGTTAATTAACACATTAATTTACACTATTAATTAATAAAATAAGTTATTAAGGAATTAATACACAATGACACATTGAATTAATAGCAATTCATGTATTACTTAATCTATTAATCATATAGACTCTTTATTAGTTGCTGATGCAGTAATAATTAATTAATTGTTTAGTTCTTCATGAGTCATACATTAACTCATGATTATCGGTGCATTAGTTAAACATGAATTAATGCATATTAGTGCACCCGTATTGTAAAGTGTTACCGACTTTTCTTTCTTTTTTTCTGTCCCCGACTCGAACTCGAACCTTTTTGGACTCGGTCTGGTCTTGGACTCGAACCTCTTTGGACTTGGTCTTGACTTGGACTCGAAAAAGGTGGTCTTGACTACAGCCCTAGACCCCTAGTGGTTGTACTGCAGTAGCGCAAGACGTAGACGGCGCTCTGCATAGGAGCTGTCCAGCGTCTCGGTGCTGAAACTTGCCCCTTAGGCTTTAGGCTAACAGCAAGAGGCTTGGTAGAATTTTAAAATACAGCTTAACAACCCAGCAACGAGTGACTGGCTGATTCCGATGCGTCAGTACATGGACAAAGGTAATAAAAAAAAATCTTCGGTCTGTTCCGTAAAGAAGGAGGAGTCGTTGTTCCATCCTTTACGGAAGCATTGAATGCGGAATTGACTGTATTTTCAGGGCTGCAGATAAACAGAGGAAGGGACGTGGTGAGAACGAAGGGGGAGAGAGAGACTGAGTAAGACGTGGAGAAGTGGTAAGCAAACACACATACAGCACAGCTTATTTAAGTATCCGAATGGTAACTTGTAGCCTAACGTTCGGTAAAAATCGGTTCTTTCCGTCGTCACGCTCTCTCCGGATATCCGTGTGAAATGTTTCAGCAACGTGAGTTCTGAGAATGAAAGCGACCACACAAACTGACTGCAGCAGGAATCATTATGCAATAGACTGAGAGAGAAGCACTAAACATTAGTTAATGCATTAACTAACATGAACTGTAACAATGAGCGATACATTTGTTACAATATTTATTAATCTTTGTTAAAAAAATTAACTAGATTAATACATGCTGTAGACGTATTGATAATTCTTAGTTCATGTTAGCTAAAGAAGTTAATTAATGTTAGTAATGTAAAAAAAATAATGAAATTGTAAAGTGCTACCATGTTCATTACCTGTGGTCAGCTGAATAATTATTCATAAACATTACTCATAAACACAGCAGAAGGGAAATAAGTCAAAGTGAATTGATTTTACCGACGGAAGAAAGTCTCATCCACCAAGCAGCAGTTCATGAATATCATGTTGAATAACTTTATCCTTGCAGAATAAAAGTATTAATTTCTTTCTTTCTTTCTTGGTGAAGCTCACTCTCTCAGCATTATGTCCTGGTCTCTGGACTTGGTCCCGCTTCCCCCATGTGCGTTGCTAGGTGGTCCTCCCCTCAGCGGGCTCCTTTGGACCGTCCTGCTCCTCTTCCTCTGGTACTGCTACCGCGTTGGTTCTGACCCACCATCCCACTCTGGAATGCTGAAAAGCAGCTCCGGCCGGTCCTCATTCTCTCGGTCATCCAGCCGTTCCCCGGTCAACCCCATACACTCTCCCCCTAAAGCATCTGCGGCTATCACTATAGAGGCGGTGGAGGATGAGGAGGGAACAGAGAGCTACCTGACACCTGTGTTGAGCCATGCCCCGTTCCCTACCGACGCTTCAGCAGGAAGCAGGAAGTTGTATAGAGCACTACAGGAATATGCTAAGCGCTACAGTTGGGCCGGCATGGGGCGAATTCACAAGGGTCTGCGCAATCAGGTCAGAGATGTGAAAAGTAGGATAACTTGAGGTTTATCTACAATTTCTCGAATATTTGTGTTGTAGCTTAACATTTATGTCACGGTTTGTCCCTCAACTTCTTCCTCGCTGCTGTCTAGGCCAGGAACAATGATCGCCCATCTATTCAGAAGCCTCATCTTTTCTACCTCCCAGATGTTCCTAGCATACCTTTCTTTCCCAGGGATGCTCATCGTCATGACATTGAGGTTCTGGAGGCCAGTTATCCCAAAATCCTTGCTGAGTTTCAGGCAGTGTACCAGAGGGGGATTGATACAAAGCTAGGGTGGAGCTACCCAGGACCAAAGGTGACTAAACATATTAGTCTCAGCAGCTATTTCAGGAATTTCAATGTGTCATAGTAACAAATGTAAAAGTCACAGTGAAATCTGTTCATTTGATTTTTAAACGTCCGCACAAACTATACAATCACAGTTCATCAGAATTGTGCGGCTTTCACAACTGAATTGAGAATGCCTTTTTAAAATCCAGATAGATAGATAGATAGATAGATAGATAGATAGATAGATAGAAAGAAATCCAGATAGATAGATAGATAGATAGATAGATAGATAGATAGATAGATAGATAGATAGATAGAAAGAAAGAAATCCAGATAGATAGAAATCCAGATAGATAGATAGATAGACAGACAGACAGACATAGATTGATAGATAGATAGATAAATAGACAGACATAGACAGATAGATAGATAGATAGATAGATAGATAGATAGATAGATAGATAGATAGATAGATAGATAGATAGATAGATAGATAGATAGATAAATAGATAGATCTTAATTTTGCAATCAACAGACATGGACAGATAGGCGGACTGACGGATGGACAAACATATAGATAGAAAGGTGATATAGCAATGATATCAAAATTTGTGTTGCAATTCCCTGAAAATATCCGTCTTAGCTGCTGTGAAGTTTCTTCCAAAAATCTCACTTAGTGTTTCACAGAAATAGAAAAATAACAGCAATTGGGTTTAAAAGAACATGAGGGAGCAAATTTACATTTTTATTTTTAGGGAAACAATTCACTTGTGTTCTGCCTCACTGTATTTCATCCAGCATGCTCATTCACCAAGAGTCTTTCATTCTCTGGCTGTTCTTGTCAGCCTCTCTTAATATCTTCCAATCAATATCTGTACTGCACTGCTGTTAGGGATCTGTTTGCTTTCAATTCATTATTCTCTCATAATAATCAGGCTACAAAAAAAATACTGTTGAATGCTACAAACAAATGCAAAAAAAACAAAAACATATATGCATATATGATGAGCTCATGTATTCATCTCTCAGGGCCAGACAGTGTTCCCGCTTTACACTGCTGGTGTGTGTGTGGTCAGTAACTGCCGTGCGTGTCCGTGTACATACCGAACCCTCCTCTCGCTCAGAACCTTCATCAGCAGTAACTCTCTGGGGTCCGCTGGCTTCTGGCTCCTGGGTCCAGGGGCCACACTGGGAGGGGCCTATGGCCCTACAAACACACGTCTGCGCTGCCATCTGGGTAAGTAACACTGTGTGTGTGTGTGTGTGTGTGTGCGTGTGCGTGTGCGTGTACGAGTGCGCGTGCGCGCGTGTGTGTGTGTGTGTGTGTGTGTGTGTGTGTGTGTGTGTTTGAAAAGAAATAATACACCAACATAATGTCAATGTTTTTTTCATGAAATTCCTCTTTGCAATTGCTCTGTCTCTGTGTCAGGTCTTCAGACGCCTGCTCAGTGTGAGCTGGTGGTGGGTGGGGAGCCTCAGTGTTGGTCAGAGGGACACTGCCTCCTTGTGGATGACTCCTTCCTGCACACCATCTCACATAATGGTCAGAAAACCACATTGTACAAACCTCATTAACCATAATATGCTGAATGACATAAAGCTAAAGGAGAGGAGCTGCAACAGATCTATAATCAGGTCGCCAAACTACAACAATAAAGATAAAAGGCTTTCTGAAAGTGAAGAATAGAGGAAAATCTTTCTTTGAGCTCATTCATAGATCAGAAGCAGAAATAAAGTTCTCAGTTATGCAAGAGTTATGCAAGTTATGCTATGCATTTATGTTTCTGAGGGGGCTCCAGTGGTAGTCCTGGCCCACTTTATGCCCTAGATGAAATAAGACATGACCAAAGAAAAAAAACAAACTTTTTAAGTATGTTGCATTTGTGTAAAATGGGATTAGTTGAGTGTTACATAATCAAAAATCTGAGAGGGCACATGGATAATTTTCAATGAGCATGATGCTTTTTCATTTGTGTCAACTGGGTCTCAGATGTTTCTCTTATAAAAGATTTGATTAAAATCAAGAAATAAAACACAAATTGTTATTGACATACGCTACCAATCAAAAGTTTGGGTTTGTACGTTTTTATGCTCGGAAAGGTTGCATTTATTTGATAGTAAAAATACAGTAAACAGTAACTGTATTTATTTTAAAATATATATATATGAAAAAAGTCATTTATTCCTGTGATGGTGAATTTTTAGCATCATTACTCCAGTCTTTAGTGTCACATGATCCTTCAGATATGCTTCTAATATGCTGATTTGCTACTCAAGAAACATTGTTATTATTATTATTATCTTATCATTATTATTATTATATTATCTATTATTATTATTATACTGTTGAAAACAGTTGTGCTGCTTTTGTAACATTATAACTGTTTTTACTGTCACTTTTGATCAATGTAATTTAACCATGCTAAATACAAATATATAATTTAAAAAAAAAAAATGTTAACTGACCCAAACTTTTGAACAGTAGTGTAGTAAGTACAAAAAAAGTTGAGAAAACTTAAAAGTTTAAGGCAACCAGCTGCAGGACATTTTTGAGTTTTCTCAACTTAGGGTCATTAGTTGTACAAACCTTTTTATGTTAAATAGTTGAATAAACTTTATAAAACGAATTTGTCAAACAATATGTAAGTTGCATTTTTTTACAGTGTATAACAAAAGTAACATGGATAGTTAGCGTACATAATTTAGTTACATGAGAAATGTCTGATCTCTGAATTTCTTTTGGATTTTGAGACATCGTTGGGGGCAACGCATTACAACATGAGTTATGTAATCAAATTACTTTTTCAAGTAAGTAGTAAAGTTGTGCATTATATTTTCATTTACAACAAAATATCTAAGTTACTTTTGCAAATAAGTATCGCAAGTTACTTTGTATTACTAAGTTTTGAAATGCACTCTATCTTGAAGACCTCATCTGAGCAGTATTCGAGGCTAAGCGTATCCCATAATGCATTAGGTTCAGGAAACCGCATGCCCCGAAATCGCAAGATAGCGAGAAAAACATTCCACTGTTGGTTAAATTAATTTAGATATTACATGTAATTTGGTAGTAAAACAAATAGTTCTACACACTTGCAGTCTTCACACCTACTTGAACACTTGGGCCAAATACAGACAAGTGATCGAGTGCAAAGACCGCAAATGTGTGTATTTGGAAAGGCCCTGAGAGTGTCGAACGTTCTTCTCCTGCATCCTATTCTTCTGCAATCCATGGCAGCACAGCTGAAAGTATTGTTTGAGCTGCACCCTCCACGTGAATTTGGCTTTTCCTTCAGCCTTAGAGGTTTATTCATTTCCCTTTTCTTTTGTTGAGAAAAGGCCTTTACATTTGTTATTTTGTTATTAAAACCAAACAAGCAAGCCAAGCTCAGGTGAGAAAAAAGTATAACATAACGCATTACTTTCCATAAAAAGTATCAAAGTAATAAAAATAGTTACTTTTTTAGGGAGTAACTCAGTATTGTAAAGCATTCCTTTTAAAAGTAACTTTCCCTACACTGGTTGAGACAGTGACAGTACTGGTCTCTTCTAAAGTAGAAATTTGAGACAAAGACACAAGGGCACACGAATTAAAAAACAAAAACATTAATGATAAATCCTGCAATATGCCACACACACACAAAACAAATAAATAAATAAGAATGTTCATTTTGATTTCATGGTGACTTTAAACTGTAAAAGAAACTACAGAAGATACTAGAGATCTCATATGTGAGCAACATTTTTCTGTTTGTCCTCTAGGGGGGCCTGAAGATGGTCCCAGAGTTATCTTCAGTGTGGACCTGTGGCATCCTAATGTGGCTGCAGCCGAGAGACAGGCTCTAGACTACATCTTTGCCCCTGAGCAGTAATTCCCAGGATGCACTGTCAAACCCACGTCATGTCGTAGCAAAATGCAGAAAAAAGTTGTTTTAAAGTTCGCAAAACATCTTTTGGTTTAGTTGAAAGTTCACACTGTGGATATTTATGATTAACTACCACACATTTAACGTGTCTCTGTTCAACCGAAACCTTTTGAAATGTTTTAGTCAAAGTAGTTCAGTCAGAACTGCAAAACTGTTGAGCCTTGAGCACAGATACTGTGATGACAACTTTCAAACTTCATATCTACATTTGAGTTGTGCCTGTCTTTATAATCCCGCTCTCCTGTTCTATCGTTTTTGTGCCTGATTTCTTATCCTGACCTCTCTGATGTATACTGTGATACATGGTTCTCCGTGAATACTGTACGCGCGAATCACAGCTATGCTATAAATCTTGTTTTATTTCATCAGATGCCAATTTATTTTCAGACCTGTGAAGCACACTGAAGACAGCATTCTGTATATGACCAGACTAATTGCATGCGTCATGAATTTTGATCGTGTTGCCAACAATGCACTTGATGACTGTCCTGCAAATCAAATATGTATTCATCTGAGTTCAAATAAAACATTTTGTTAAATTTAAACTCTCTAGTCGCTGATGACATTGGAGGGGGAGGAAATCAGTTTACTTTCACCTTCACACACTCACAGCAGGACAGTTACACTCACTCAGCACCCAAACACACACCTGAGGTTGGAGGCCTCCTCTGTCAGCAGTTTTATCTTCCTGCATTGAACCCTGTGAGAGTAGAGAAACAGAAAATAAAGAGGATAGAATATCACGAAGGGGTATAGGGGCCTGTGTACAATCAAAAATGCATGCGAGACAAGGCAAGATGACGAGACACAGGATAATGTGCGTGTGATGTAATATGTGTTAGACGATCTGTTTACCCATAATTCTGAACGTGGAACAACATTTTTTTTTCTGTGTTAGATAAACCTTTTTCTTGTATTAAAAAGTGGTTGATATATTTCAACAGATGTTATAATCCCAACAGTTAATCTGACAATGTGCTTTAACAACGGACTCTGGACACACACAAAACAAGATTAAACAGCCATTATACTTTTCACACACACACGTACACACACTGGTTTCCATGTTTTATGGGGACTCTCCGTAGATGTAATGGTTGTTACACTGTACCAAATTCTATCCCCTTACACTAACCCTACCCCTAAACCTACCCATCACACAAAAACTTTTTTTAAAAACTCATTCAGTATGATTTATAAACTGTTTCCCTCATGGGGACCAAAAACAGTGACAGTAAAGACATTTATAATGTTACAAAAGTTTTTGTTTCAAATAAATGCTGTTCTTTTGACCTTTTTTATTAATCAAAGAATCCTGAGAAAAATTTATCAGTTTCTACAAAAAATGTAAGCAGCACAATATTTTCTCTTCAATGTTTTCAACATTGATAATAATGATAAATGTTTCTTGAGCAGCAGATCATCATTAGAATGATTTCTGAATGATCATGTGACACTGAAGACTGGAGTAATGATGATGAAAATTCAGCTTTGACATCACAGGAATCAACATTTCTGTTTGTCTATTTGCATTTCGCATCTCTTGTTTTCAAGCTGTTTCAGAGGCAGCTATAATGATGTCATTCTTCTACTTTTATCCATCCTCTCAAGATATCTTTCCATCTGCTCCTTGTTGATATTTCTCATTCTGTCAAATGAGAATTAGATTTTTTTTTTTTCTTCTATTCAACTATTCTAATCCTCTTTTCTTATGCCCCACTATCTCTGTCTGTCTGGCGAATGGTCTGTTAAGCAGTAATCTTAGCATCCACACACTACTAGTGATGGTGGGGAACTCTGGGATTACTGGGATACTCTTACGCAAACACATTTCAGGATGCAAGAAAATGCTTAGCATTAGCACTTTACGTAACTACAAATCATACATGTATGTATGCATGAATTGAAATATACTGACACAACCGAACATGATGATGATGGTGTTGTACGTCAGTTAACTCAGTCCTTACGTAAAACTCATACACACATGCAGATTTATGATACATTGGCATCTGAAGGATAAGCAGGAGACTACTGCACTGAAGAGCTTTAAAGGTAACCTTGTTTTGTGCTTGTGGGAAAAAAAAAATGGAATTGGAATTAGTTTATTTTAATGCAGATTATTTTTTAAAATATTGGACAAGCATGTAACTTCCAGATTAAAGAAAAAATCTGAGGAAAAAACTATAAACAAAATAATCAAATTCATGTCAGTTATTTGCTGTCACTTTTGCCATAGTTCTGCTTAAGAAGCTGGATTTGATCTCTCTCTCTCTCTCTCTCTCTCTCTCTCTCTCTCTCTCTCTCTCTCTCTTTCCCACTGGCACTTGCTCTCTCATGCATTTATTCTTTGACTTGCTAGTTGCTACCTCCCTCTGTATGGTTTAATCATTCAGGAGCTGCTGACTGACCGTGAGAAAGGTTTGTTCTTCCACTGAATCAAAGAACAGGAGGAAAAGAGAGTCGGCTGGCAGAAGCAACACAAGCAGAACAAAACTAAAGAGGACTGACCTTCTTCCACTGAACAGGTGAGGGAATGTTTGTTAGAAACTTCTGAACTGCAATGTAGTGTCATTGTTACATATGTTACATGTAGTTACTATAGTAATAACTATAACTGATGCATAATTATATGCAACTAACCCTAAACCAAATCCCACCCTAATCTTAACCCTTTAGTAAGTAGTACATGTAGTTAATTAATATTATTCAGTAATTGTATAATTACAGTGTAACAAAGACACCTTTAAAATAAAGTGTAACCAAGATGTTATCTGTTTCATTCAAGAAACGCCTCCAACGAATATGTCAAATTATAATTCAAATTCATAATAAATAAATGAATAAATAAAACAAAAAAACATGAAAAATATTTGAAATACCAGCGGTGGCATATTAAGACCATTCTTGCTGCAAACTTGTGATGACAATTTGGTGTTATATTCAATAGTTGCAGAGTTAAAGTAATGTTTATTTAGTCACAATGCAAATTACAGTGTGTTCAATATTTTTTACATTTTGTGAACATTTTTAAAGACTCTCAGAAGACACACAGAAGAGGCTGTCAGATATGAGTCTGGGGCCGGCATGCATTTTCCTAAGAGGATCTAAAAACACTGTAAGTGTCTTTGGCTTATATATATATATATATATATATATATATATATATATATAAATGACTCAGAGTGTATTGCTACGCTGTAAAATGAATTTTGATGATTTGTTATCACAACTTTTTATATTTTGTCAAATCAACTTAGATAATGTAGTTCAGATAACATAATATTTTGAGTTTCTATTTATTAAACCAATCTCCTTTGTTGTATTAACTAAAAATTTTAATTTCAATGAACTCAAAATTTTAAGGCAACCAGGTAACTTACTTTTTTAAGTTAATCCAACTCTTTTTTTTTACAGTGATTAAAAACAAAAAAACAAGTTCTAGCAGTTGATTTTACCTGAAGTTCCTCACTGCTGCACTATGCACTAAGGATCTCACTGTTTGTTTACACACTAAACTTTTGCTGAGCTCATTCAGAACCAATCTGTTAATATCCATCTAGCATTATAAATATCTGAACTCTGTCTAGCACAAGAATGATCTCTCTAATGCTTTTGGATATAAGAGATTAATGGGTGCTTGCAGGAGAGAGAATCAAAATCTGTCCTAAGACATCAACAGATTGTTGCTTGCATAAACCTTGCATAAAAGTTATGCTGAATCCAAAAATGTGGCCAAATATGTTAATGCACATAAGCCTAACTAATTAATTAAGCCTAACTGTAGCTGTTTTACAGGAGCGTCCGCTCGCTGATGAGGAGATAGAAGGTAAGTGCAATTGTTTTTACTGCTTTTATTCTAAAATAAAACTTTACAACAAATTTACAATTTACTTAAACAAATTAAATGTATTTAAAACCAACATTTTAAAAAGATTTTATATTTACCTTTAACAGAGAGTCCCTGATTATTTCCTTTTTTTTTTTTTGAAATCCTCTGATTCAGAGATAAAATGTGGTATTTATGTATTTTTTATGTGCTGAATTCAAATATGTAAATTAACGGACTGGCTACTGTTTCCAAAATAGGCCTATTTAAGTTTTTACATTTGACATGTTAAATATTGTGTGATATTATCTGTCACCCGTCCTGTTTATGTAACAGCCTACTTTAAAAATCAGCAAAAGGGTTATATGTCATATATTAATATCATAGTTAAGCTAAAAAGAAAGATGGCATCTGAAAGTTGTGGTTAGTGGTTGCGGTTTCTGGTTTAAATTGAGAACCCTTCCCTTTATAACTCACTTATCTACCGCCATTCCCAAGTCAAGGGTCGCATACCGACCCAATAGCATATCTTGAAAACTACAGCCAATTAACAATTTTAAGCATCATTTTCATTCTCAGTGACCCTGACCCATAATTATTTCAGATGCATTTTGGCTGGAAACCAGTGCTATTTATTTTATGAAACGGTTTTATTTGATAATGTTTACCTCCACATTTCTGGTTCATTTATATAACCACATTAATCTTACAGAATAAGATGCAAACCAGCTGTGAAGTGCCAGATGCCAATGTAATTCAGTGAAGTCAATGAGTCTGAGAGTACTGAATCTGCTTCTATTTTATAATCTTTTCTAATTCAAAACAACATTTGTTGATACAAGCTATATTTTCGTCAATTCAGTGAAAAGTTGACCTGAAAAATCTACATGAATTTCAGAAGTCTTAGTATTGGGTTTGTCCTCTCGCTTTGACAGAATCACTTAAAGCTTCAAGTATCTTAAACACATATAGTCAACTGATCAATGTAACAAATGTACTTATTTTGATTTGTAACTTTTCTTAGCTTACACTTTTTCAAAATCCTAAAACTTTTTGTATATTTCTATTAGGTTTAAATGAAATAATAATAATAAATCCCAGATTTTTTAATGTATTGAAACAGTTTGTCGTGTACCCAGAACTCTGTTAATTAAATCGTCTTGTGTATTGCAGAGCTGCGCGAGGCGTTTGCAGAGTTTGATAAGGATAAGGATGGTCTGATCAGCTGTAAAGATCTGGGAAACCTGATGAGGACGATGGGCTACATGCCCACTGAGATGGAACTGATTGAACTTAGCCAGAACATCAACATGAACCGTGAGACATCTGTCCGCTTCCCATAGCAGCTGTTTTGTGATTTGATGCTCGTCCGGTCAATGTGTTTTGTACTGATGTCTGCTCATCACTCTGGCTGAAACACATGTTCCATCTATTTATTTATCATGTGTTGATCACATAGATCTCTGCTAATCTTTATTTTCTATCTGCCTCTTTTTTTCAGTTGGAGGAAGTGTAGATTTTCAGGATTTTGTCAACCTCATGGCCCCAAAGCTCCTGGCAGAAACGTCTGGAATGATCGGACTGAAAGAGTTGAAAGATGCATTTAAAGAGGTAAAGAATGTACCTTTTTCCTTTTCATTTCCCAAACATGTTTCCAACAAAAAGCATAAATGAGTGTAATCTTTTTATACTTTTGTGTAGTTTGATATGGATGGTGACGGCTCTATCACCATCGAAGAGCTGAAGCATGCAATGCTAAAGCTGCTAGGTGAAAACACAAACAAGAGGGAAATAGAAGCTGTGGTCCGAGAAGCAGACAACAATGGAGACGGGACTGTTGATTTTGAGGGTAAAATAGATTCATAGTTCAACATTATGTAGACAGCTTTTTTTACCAAAAGCCTATTAGCAGTTGTTTTTAATGTACTTACGTATTAAAACTAAAAAGTATCCTACTGCACTGTAAAAATGAATTTTGATGATTTGTTATCACAACTTTTTATATTTGGTCAAATCAACTTAGATAATTAATGTAGTTCAGATAACATAATATTTTGAGTTTCTATTTATTAAACCAATCTCCTTTGTTGTATTAACTCAAATTTTTAATTTCAATGAACTAAAAATTTTAAGGCAACCAGGTAACTTACTTTTTTAAGTTAATCCAACTTTTTTTTTTTTTTACAGTGTGGATATGTTTATTTATTTAGCAATTTTATGTAGGCTAGTCTACATTCTGCTCAAAATACGTGTGGGCGTTTGTGACAAACTTAATAGGGAAAAATGTGTTAACATTTAAAGAATTACGCTACATTCTAGTTTTTCATTTACTCATTTGAAACTGCTATGGCAGTGGGAAAGAAGCATTTTTCGTTGTTTTAAAGGTATGTTTACCTAAAACGTATCCGCTCGGTAAAAAAAATTAAATAAATTGTGGACATGTCTTAAACAGCTTGCCCTTTTACGGAGAATTTAATTCACAGACAGAGCTTTCGTGTACAATAATAATCAATCCTAAAATTGTCTCAGACACTCGCTCTGGTTAAGTTAAGAACCACTGCATTGTAGGATCATCTTCACACTCTGTTCTAGTTTAGCACTGCCACACAAGCTATTTACACACAGATAGCAGAACCTTTCCACGTGTGGAAATGCATGCAAATGGATCTTTAAACACCATAATGCTGGACTGACCTTAGTAATTACTGAAGCGTTGAAAACCTTTTTTTAATGTATTAACATCTGAGTAGCTGAGGTGTTTCAGTAATTAAACTAACAAGACTGTAAATGAGGTCAAGAACAGGCTTGTGCTGAACTAGCTTCACATTAAGTGCACAATTAACTAAAATATACAAATGTTTCCATAGCCTATATCAAACCATTTTATATGGTAATATTTTGGCCAGGTATCTCTTGGAAAAGAGATTTTTATCTCATTAAACTGGTAAAATAATTAAAAGTTCTATAATATATTATAATTTAATATAAGAATATCTTCTTCTTTTTTTTTTTTTTTTTTTAAACAACAATTTTATTTATCAAAAATTGTCACACAAGTTTAAACAGCATTCCCATTTTCCATTACAACTGAATAAAAAAAAATAAAGAAAATAAATAAAAAATTAACAAATAATAATAAAATAATAATAGTATATACATAAAAATATATATATAAATAGTAAGTAAATACAATAAAAATAATAATAATAATAGTAATAATTAAAAAAAAAATATATATACAGCAATAACATAGGCTAACTTGTCTATATACTCTCAATGTCCATCAATTCCACAAAGGAGTCACCATCTAGACTCTCCAAAAAGTTATAAAACACTTTCCAAATGGACCAGAAGGTATCTGGCTTGTTTTTCAAAAAGTAGGTAATCTTTTCTAAGGCAAGGTGTGAGGTCATCCCCTTTATCCATTGAGACACGCCGGGACTTTCTTCTTTTTTCCAAGTATATGCAATTACACGTTTAGCTTCTAGCAAACAGAGAATTAACAATAATCTTTCATGTTTGGTGATTTTAAAATTCAGAGGACAAACATGCAATATACACAGCTTTGGATCAAGAGGAATTGCTTTACTAATGATTTGGCTTATAATATTCAGTATTTTAACCCAAAAGCAATTAACTTTAGTGCATTCCCACATACAGTGGAATAAAGTTCCCTTTTCTTGTTTACATTTGTAGCACATATCAGGAATACTCGGGTTGAAGTGATGTAACTTAACTGGAGTGATATATTGTCTACTCAACCATTTATACTGAAGTAGTCTCAAATGGGTGTTCACTGTCTGAGTCTGGGCTTTCAAGCATGCCATTTGCCACTCTTCCTCTGTTATATCAGTCTGCAGGTCAGACCGCCAAGCTTGAAGTCTATCATTAAATGATTCTTTAGATTTGGCTACAAACAGTTTATATAACACAGAAATCTGACCTCTACCTTTTAAGCAATTAAGTGTGATATTCTCCAAAGTAGAAAGAGTTGGCTCAACCAGACTTTGGCCTTATATAAGAATATCTAAATACAAAATAGATAGGAATTCATCTAAAATGCGAATCTGATTTATATGGACTGGATACTGAGAAATAATCTCACTTTATATCACCCTTAGCTCTAAAACTAATGCTTTGCTTTTTTTTTTCTTTTTTTTTTATCTCTCTCCTTTAGAGTTTGTCAAAATGATGTCTAAAAATTGAGAATGCACCTGAGACATTAAAGAGGGCCTGAGAAAATCATTCCAGAGACGGAAACATTGCATCAGTCAGATGTCAATGGCTAGTACGATGTACACTACCGGTCAAAAGTTTGGGGTCAGTAAGATTTTTAATGTTTTTAAATGAAGTCTCTTCTGCTCACCAAGGCTGCAATTATTTGATTAAAAAATACAAAAAAAAAACAGTAATATTGTGAAATATTTTTACAATTTAAAACAGCGGTTTTCTATGTGAATATATAGTAAAGTGTAATATATTCGTGTGATCAAAGCTGAATTTACAGCATCATTACTCCAGTCTTCAGTGTCACATTTTTTAAATTATTATAATATGAAATTATTATAATATGATGCTCAAGAAACATTTATGATTATTATCCATGTTGAAAACAGTTTTTTACATTTTTATTTCAGGATTCTTTGATGAATAGAAAGTTCAAAAGAACAGCATTTATTTAAAATATAATCTTTTCTAACATTATAAATGTCTTTACTGTATAACTTTTGATCAATTTAACTCATCCTTGATGAATAAAAGTATTTTCTAATTTCTTTCCCCCAAAAATAAAAAATAAATTTTTACTGACCCCAAACTTTTGAATGGTAGTGATTAATGTTACAAAAGCTTTCCATTTCAGATCAATTCTGTTCTTTTGAACTTTCTATTCATCAAAGAATCCTGAAATAAAAATTTAAAAAACTGTTTTCAACATGGATAATAATCATAAATGTTTCTTGAGCATCATATTATAATAATTTCATATTATAATCATTTTAAAAATGTGACATTGAAGACTGGAGTAATGATGCTGTAAATTCAGCTTTGATCACAGGAATAAATTACACTTCACTATATATTCACATAGAAAACCGCTGTTTTAAATTGTAATAATATTTCACAATATTACTGTTTTTTTTGTATTTTTTATCAAATAATTGCAGCCTTGGTGAGCAGAAGAGACTTCATTTAAAAACATAAAAAATCTTACTGACCCCAAACTTTTGACTGGTAGTGTATATTGGAACAGTGTTTTATACCACTTTGTTTGTGTATTTATATCTTACTCTGAGTGCCACTTTGTTTTGCTTTGAATGACCTCAAACGCTGAATCCTCTATAAACTCTGTAAATGATAATAATGTCATGTATCAGTATTATAATATTTCAGTGCATGTCTGACCTATATGTTCAGAAAAGGATTCTATCTTTCATTGGACACACATACTTGAACTTTTGACATAAAACCAAGTTAAAAACTCTCTCGGACTGTTATTACTTTTTGCATTAGTGTGTATGTCCTGAATTAGAATTTTGCATTACTGTGTATGTCCTGATATTGTTGTAATTTGATCATCTAGGCTTTAGTTAAGCTCATCACTGAAAATGACAAATGTCATCAGGGAACTGGAACACAGTCTATCCTCTCTCTAATTTTGTATTGCATCAATGTGTGTCCGTACATATTTACTTATATACATTTTAAACAGAAAGAGCATTACATGACTAAATATTATGATAGAAATCTGCCCTAATCTGCCTGAAATTTCCTGATGCAAATTCAATCAACATTTGCATGAATTAATTTAGCGGCTACATCTAAGAAATTTACAAATACAATAGAAACAAATGTTGTTAATAAAAAAAAAATTCTTAGTCAACCCCCTCCATGGGCTATTTGGAATTCCTAAAGGCAAAGAGGAGCTGATAGTGTATCGTAGGCTATACCTTTAGTACGGTGCCAGAAGAACTTTGGCAACGTCGCTTGAAGAAACATACCTGTAAAGCTACAGTGCTGTGAATTGTTTTAGGCACTTGTGTAAAAATGCTTTAAAGTAGGATGCTTTCTAAAATAATGTCTTTGAATCAATCAAATCAATATTTGTTGTGACCGAGCCAACAGAAGGTCTACTTGTGGCCCAAGTCACAAACTTTTAATGGTTATGGGAGGAATGTATCACAACACACGTAGTGCATGTAGCCACCGACCAATCAAAGTGCCTATGATGAGCCCTGTCCACCGTCGAAAGAGCCTGGGAACGCGAGTGTCGGAACTGGAACTGGAGCAGTCCAGTAATCCCTTTAACCTCCGCAGATGATCACGCTTTTCCACGAACTTCATGGAACATCTGCTCAGCTCACACTTCTCTGGCTGGTCTGCTAAGCCTGCTCGGAAACATCTGTTCCGTGATGAACCTCAGTGCAGTCAGCATTCTTACAAAAAAATAAAAAAGACTATACATTTTAACTATCCAAAACCTTGCACTCTTTCAATTCAGTGAACAACAGTTATCTCCTGACCTGTAATTCACTTCATCTTTTGTTCCTCATAGACAGGCAGCAGCTCATAAAACTTTATGCCAGATGTGCTGAATAACCTTGCTAAGCCATTAATGACATCCGGTCTGTCACCAATCTGTTTCTATTGAAATCCTATGCAGCAACTGGGAGACATGCATAAACATCATTGCATCATGACCAGTTCATTTGTTCCAGGGTTCCTGGTATTTCATATAGCTTACGCTTCATTCCATTGATGTGATTATTTAAATGTTTATGAATACATGTTTATGAAGACTTTTGGAACTCGTTCCAATTTTTGGTTTATTTTAACATTGTGCTTCAGGTCAGTTGTTTAAACAAAATAAAGGAAAATAATAATTACGTTGCGTACACTTGCATATATTTAATGTGTAAAAAAATTAGTTTGTAGTCATTAAACCTAAAACAAATTTCACTGAAAAATCCAAGGTTTAAGAAACACCAGGACATAAAACTATAACAAGTACGATTTCAGAGTAAGTCACTTCATAGACGACATATCAAATATAGACTAAAATTATGATGAACTTTATGGCCTGCATGGCTATAGCGCAGAGGAAATGATAGACATAGTCAGGACATGCCTGTGGGGAAATCCATGAAGATAAATTATGCAATGCTGACCTGTTTTTTATTCATTTATTTTTATTACTTAATCCCACTATATAGGCATTTTCTTTTCTCTGATGCTTCATAATCCCTCACTCATCCATCAGACTCTCTTTCTGTCTTCCGCTTTTTGTCTGCATTTAATCTAGTATTTAGGTATTTAAAGCTGGATGTTTTCCATTCTTAAAATGTTTAAAATCTTGATGATATAACAGGTTTTGTGTTCTGCTCTGTCTCTTGACATGTTGAACTCATGGCATGTGCAATGTGGGAAGACTTTAGAGTCACACAGTTTTTTCCCCTAAAATATCTCAGTCTTGCTGAACTAAAATGCATCAAAAGACAAATTCTCTCACAACTAAATTTTCACGGAAATATGATTTGTAGTTTTACCAGCACAAACACAGGTAGCCTATGTAATTGGATCTAAAACCTTTACAAATTGCATTTAAAAACAATCCCAAATATCATAATTCATCTGTTGTCTGACCCAAGAATTTCCACCTTGTTTCTCTTTTCTTTTTTTTTTTTGCCAGCCAAGGCACACTTTGAGATAAAACCCTTGATCTCCATTGCATAAAATAGTCTATTAACAAATATTATTACATTATGCAAAATCTGTTATTAGCCCCTATTTTCTTGCATTCTTTCATCTCTCCCTATATAGTCCTCTCCTGTGCTGCGGCACCATATTGAGAAAGAGATACTATGGAAGCCAACGCGGCCCATCAACTGTTTGGTTACCAACCTTCTTCAAAATATATTTTGTGTTCAACAGAAAAAAGAACTTGAACTTGAAGGCGAGTAGATGACAGAATTGTATTTTTTTTGGGTGAACTATCCCTTTAAAGAAGTTGCTGCTTCTCAAAAACCAAGCAACATTTAAAACGTATTTGTGAAATGTCTGTTTTACATGTCAGCCCACACTACATTCATACACTCTTAGAAGAAAATGTTCATTTGGAACCCCTAAAAGGTTCTATACAGAACCCTTTTAAAGGGTTCAATAAAAAGAACCCTTTGGGGTTCTTTGTAACCAGGAAAAAGGTTCTATATGGAACCTTTTAGGGGTTCATTCATTATCATTTGTTTTGTCCTTTCTGGATTAAATATTTCATATTATTGACAAACATCAAGACCCTAAAATGTATTTATGAATACATGTGAATGATCACAAAATTCAAGATATGGGGGTTAGAAAATGTATATATTTACATAATTTTCTGTAGTTAATCAATATCACACGAAGAGTGCCATTTCAGTTTTTCTCCTCCAAAAATCAGCATGATTAAAATGTGATATTAAGTTACTACAACAGATTAATAAACAATAATTTAATTACAACTACAAAATGTTGCAGAATAATGTAATATATAAATGATTAATAGCCTATAAAGAACCTTTGTGCCAAAAGGGTTCTTTTTTGTCATTATAGAACCTTTTTAGCATAAAAGGTTATTTGGAGTTGAGTAAAGAACCCTATGGTTCTATATAGAACCCCAATGAACCCTTTTTTCTAAGAGTGTAGACTCGTTACATAGTTGTGTGCTGTCACAGGAGTATATCAAGCTCTATTTGTGTGGACTGGTCTTAAAAACTTCTCACTGGTAGATGATCTATATAAATAGGCCTGCATGCTCTTCTGCAGTGTCTGAGATAACAAATCCTGGCCTTTTCCCTCACTCAAACAATTCCATGTTAAATGAGAGGTTAGATCAGACCTATACGAGGACCTGAAGGACTTCAGTCCAAAACTCAACACCAAGAGGACGCTGTTAATCACAGAAAAGAAATACGGTGCCACAGCTGCAGAAATCCACTGTGATGTTCCTACCCATATTAAAATAACATGTAATTGTAGAAAAACAGAGGCATAATAAAAACAAGTAATTTCCATTAAGATATTAATTGTGCTTCGTACATGAATTTTATGTTACTCTGAACACAAAGAAATAACAGAGCTCGCAATTTAAAAGGAACCTTTGTATAAACTAAAAATAACAGTGCAAAAGATCAAATGATGCAAACAGCTCATGGTTATCAATGTTTTCCTTTATTCATTGTTACAGTATTGTAAATTGAACTTAATTTTCCAAAAATTCAGACCATCCCCACCCGAACAGAGGGGCGTGGCCTGTAGTATGTCAGTCAAATGTGGGAGGGGTTTCAAGGCTCTTACACTCAGTTTAAAAATGAAACCGTATCAGTTCACTGCTCTCGACATCCACACTGCAATCAGTGCAGAACTGAACCAAAGCAAAACACCACCATGACTAAACCAGAAAACCGATATGCTTTGAGCCGTTTTCCTTTAATCGCTGTTTCTTCGATCCGACCTCAATGATCCTACCTCTTGAGGCATATACAAGTTCCCACCGAGATTTCCTGAACAACATGACAGATTTAACAGAATTAAGAAGTAAATTACTTATTTATTTATGGTCAAAATACATGTAGTGTAATGGTTCCCCAGTCTCTTGGCGAAACGGCTTGGGATTCGTTCTCCACTGGCGCACTCAGTAAAAAGCTGATGGTTGCAAAATGAACCAAAAACCATTAAACAGTTATAATACTTAATTATAAAAAGAAATGCCGGTATCACTTAACAGTGAATCCAAAAGAATTTGGCAGCAAATGATGAGGTTTTAAGTCAGACTGCACAAACCACTGATACACATGCATACTCTGCTCATTCGCACAAACGCATTCACACTCATGGTAATGGACACGTCCTGGGTAAGGGATAACAGTTTCCTGTTTGGAAGGGCTTCATTATGTGGCACGTTGTGATTGGCCATTAGGACTGGAGGAGGTAAAATAAAAAGTAGCCCCTATTTTGTTTCTTCTATTCTTTTGAGGCTCCCTAGTCCTCTCCTGCTTTCATCCCTCGCACAGACCCTTGGCTACGCATCTGAAAATTAAAATAAACAGATTTTTAATAACAACGACACATGGAAGAACACTTCCATTAAAAATGTTGGGGTCGGTAAGGTTTTTTTTTATGAAAGAATTTAATACTTTTATTCAGCATAGACACATTAAATTGATCAAAAGTGACCACAGAGACATTTATAATTTAACAAAAAAAATTATATTTCAAATGAATGCTGTTCTTTTGAAGTTTCTGTTCATTAAAGAATCCTTCAAATGTATCAGTTTCCACAAAAATAATATTTATTAAGCACATCTGTTTTCAACACTGATAAGAAGAAAGGTTTCGGTATCACTTAATCAGTTAATATTAGTAAATTCATTAACTAACATTAACTTAAAATGAGCAATATATTTGTACAGCATTTACTAATCTTTGTTAACATTAGTTAAGAAAACTGTTCTTTATAAGTTCATGTTAGCTCAGGTCTATTAATTAATATTAACAAATACAACTTTAAACTTGTAAAAAGTAATAAAAAAATAAATGAACACGAATTAAGAATAATACATTCTTCAGAAGCATTTTTGATTGTTTGTTCATGTTAACTAATATAGTTATCTAATGCTAAATATGAAACCTTATTGTAAAGGGTTACAGTTACCTATGTTTCTTGAGCATCAAATCATCATATTAGAATGATTTCTGAAGGATCATGCGACACTGAAGACTGAAGAAATTATGCTGAAAATTCAGCTTTGGCATCACAGGAATAAATAGCATTTTAAAATATATTCAAATAGAAAACTGTTTAAATTGCAGTAATATTTCAAAATATTACTCTTTTTTATTATATTTTTAAATGCAGCCTTAGTGAGCAGAAGAGACTTTTTTTCAAAAACATAAAACAATTCTAACCAACCCCAAACCTTTCCCGCAATAGTGCAAGTCTAGCTTTATGTCACACAAGACTGTCTCTGCAAATATAGTAATATTAGTGAGATCAAATTCTCCTTAATCATCCCAATAAATCAGAGTCCTGCAAGCATTCGGTTGCTGTAGGCAGACCTGCGTTGCATGGTTTCTACAGAAACACATACCTGGTCCAGCTCCCTCTGTGTCTCCTCCTCCATCCTACGAATGTCATCCATAGTGAGGTCCACCCAGCGGTCCAGCCAACAAAAGAGCTGCCGGTGGAAATTAGTGAAGAGCCTTTTCTCCTGCTACTCAGACAGAGAGAGATGAGGTTGGTTACTGCAAGTACAACAAAGACTTATCAACACCTGACAGCAGTGGTCAAATCTTCATGCAGCGAAATATATCAAACCAGAATACATTTACATTTAATCTATTCAGTAAGCAGCGCTCCAGAATAGCGAAGTACAAATGTTAGTACACAGACCCCAGAAAGATAAAAGTGAGGGATGTTTTTAATAGTATGAGTGTAAGTTGAGGCTCTGTGTTGGTAATGAGGAACTATATAACAGTGCTAATGGGTCGTCACCTTATGAATGAAGTTCTCCACACGTCCCTGCAGACCCCACCAGCGAAAATGAACCGTCACCAGCTTATACGCGGTCATATAGGGACAGTTACCATTATGAAGCTCTTTCTGGAAGAGACAGAGAGATGGACGCATTAAGAACAGATATTGTAGATGATCACTCTTTTGGATAGTACAATAAAATATTACTTTTAAATTAATGTAAATAGAAACATAAAAGACTGTGAACTCAAATTTCAATGACAGAGGCAACATTAGCTCTGTAAAAAAAAAAAAATAATTAGGGCTGTCAAATGATTAATCACGATTAATCGCATCCAAAATAAAAGTTTGTGTTTACATAATAAATGTGTTTGTACTGTGTACAATTATTTTGTATATATAAGTACACACACGTGCATTTATATATTTAAGAAATTTTTTTTATTTATATATAAAATATTTATATTTATATATAATATAAATTAGATATAAATCTATATATAGTATACATGCAAATATTTCTTAAATATATACAAGCATGTGTATGTATTTATATATATAAAATAATTTTACACAGTACACACACATTTATTATGTAAACACAAACTTTTATTTTGGATGCGATTAATCGTGATTAATCATTTGACAGCCCTAAAAAAAAAAAAAAAACACTTAGAAGATGGCAGACAAAATGAGAAAGAAAAAAAAACTCACCCTCATGTTGTTTCAAACCCGTAAGACCTCCGTTCATCTTCGGAACACAAATGAAGATATTTTTGATGAAGCTTTTTCATCTCAGAAGAGTTTTCTGAACCAGCTGATCACTTCTTCCGGGTTCCACGTCAGAAAGTCGAAACTCGTTGCTTAACATTAAGGTTGAACCTCTGGAGTCACGTGGACTATTTTAACTGTCTTTGCTACATTTCTGGGCCTTGAAAGTTGCAATGACGTCGCAGTCTACGGCTGCTTCAGAAAGCTCTCGGATTTCATCAAACATACCTTCATTTGTTTTCTGAAGATAAACAAAGGTCTTACGGGTTTGAAACGACAAGAGGGTGAGTAATTAATGACTTCAAAATTCATTTTTAGGTAAACTCACACTTTAAGACTATATTAATAACAATAAAAATGTAGTGATAAAAAAACACTAAAAAATTGTCATAAAAAAAAGAAAGTTTCAGTGACATTACTACACTAAACTACTACATATTAAATATAATATAAATATTTATAATATAAATATATTTAAATTATATTAAATATAATGCAATGGGGGAATATTTGTGGGTTCTAATAATAAAAACTTATATTATGAATAAAATACTAATATTATTTTAATAATAATAAAGTAATAATAAAAATAAAAAAATCTTTATTTTGGCTTAAAATATTGCAGTAGTATCGTATCGTGAGCTTAGTATAGCAATTTATCGAATTGTGACATGAGTGTATCGTTACACCCCTAATATGTGTGTGTGTGTGTGTGTGTGTGTGTGTGTATATATGTGTGTGGTCTGACAAACCCTACATTATGGGGACAAAATGTCCCCACAAAGATAGCAATATCTGAAATCCTTGTCCTTGTGGGGACATTTTTTTGGTCCCCATGAGGAAAACAGCGTATAAATCATATTAAGTTATGTTTTTTGAAAATGTAAAAATGCAGAAAGGTTTATGTGATGGGTAGGTTTAGGGGTAGGCTTAGTGTAAGGGGATAGAATATACAGTTTGTAGAGTATAAAAATCATTATGCCTATGAAGAGTCCCCACAAAGATGTGTGCGCGCGTATGTGTGTACGTGTGTGTGTGTGTGCGTGCGTGTGTGTACCTTCCATTCAGGTCCCAGAGGTCCCCTCCCAGTTTTCTCCGAGTGGTAGATGGCGGGGTCCTCTTCTGGTTTGTAGTCCTGAATGATGAATGAAGCCGTGATGGAGGCATGAAGCAATGGGAGTGAATGAGGAAAGAAGAGGACAAATAATAAAGCAAAACAGCAGATCAACAGATGATTCAGAGTTTATCTACAGGATTTTAAGCACATGAGGTAAAATAAGTTTAACGCTGTATATCAGTAATACAAATGCTAGACAATTTCACACAAAGACAGAAATGCGTTTTTCTAATTCAACTCACCACATCATCCACCTGAGAGCGATCAGCTATATCAATCGGCACAATCTCAATGTCCTCCCATTCCTCAGGAGGAAGACCATGAGGCTGCATAAGTGGAAGATTGAAACATTAGAATGAAGACATAGTGTCAGTGGGATTCAGTTTGTATGAACAAATAACTAAAGTCAAGCCCTGAATAATGCCTCTAACCATAGTGACCATAGTGGCTAAAAGTAATAAAGATGGTGACGCCCATTACACCGGAAAGTCTTATCAAGATTGACATGTTATTTAATAAACAAATCTGATTGAGGCGCAAGTTCATCCATCAACCATCCATCACAACAGAAGGTTTTTATTAATTATATTTAATTGATTACACTGCATTGCACTCAGACCAATAAACCGGTGGGAGACGTTCTGGTTGAAAGACTCTGCCTGTAGCAGAATTATTGAATACTTGGGCACAGATGAACTGTGGACAAACACTCACATTCTCAGTTGTTCCTATGTCTGGTTTATGCCAGGTTTCAATCTTAATGAAGAAATCATCTTTCATGTACTCATTCTGAAAAGGAAAAACCACAAGAGAGCATCACAAATGGAATCCTTTTTTATTTCAAACACAGAGTTTGGACCATCTTGGACTTTGGACCACGCGAGACATGATGACTAAACTCTGTTTCAGCAAGAATGACCTGTAAGCAGTCTAAAATGATCTCAGAGCGTGACTATTTTAAAAATACACTTACTGTAACAACTGCAGTTTTCCATAATCGATTCATTTTGGGAAAGAAAAGAACAGAATTTTTCATCACTCAATGCATTAAATGCAAAAGCAAAAAAGGGTTAAATCATACAATCCCATTTCTATTTTTTGATTGATTGATCACTTGATCATTTATTGACACATGCACAAATAATTAGTGTTTACTAACTAGTGCGACAGTATGGGTAGGCGTTCCAGGCTTTCTCATGAAACACCAGGGCTCCTTCAGGGGCAAACATCTGAATAAAACCGGGGACCTTGCTGTAAAAGACAAATCAATATTCAAAATATTAGGGGAGACTAAATGCATCTCAATTATAAGATTCAGAAAACCAATTACACAAATGCTTGTTTTCTCTAGCAGTGTTTTACTATGTTGCAATATTTTTTTGAAATTTATCTTTTAAACATGATATTTTAGTTTGATACACAAGCGAACAATTCAAAACATTGAGACCAGATTTTATGATATAATTTTATGCTGTTTCATAAACTGTTTTGCATTTCATGATTGTTTTATTGCTTAAATATTGCTGAAATCATATTATAGGCTGTTTCACTGGATCCTTGACCATGTAGTGTGACAAAATGCCCCGTTACTAAGGGTACATTTACACGACAACAATGTACTAAAAAATAAATTTTCCCTTTGTGTTTCCGCAAAGTTTGTCATACAAACGACACCGTTTTCAAAAAGATCTCCATTCACACGGATGCACGTAAACGATTAAAGACGCTGTATTATGCTGCCAGGCCAGTAGTTAGCGATGTCACTTTGTAAAGAAAACATACGCACCTGTAGATAGAACACATAATACGTATGCACATGACGTCACCATATTCACAAATTCACATTTTTGTAGTTTACCCAGAGATAATAATAAACGTGCATTTTTAAACCCGTTTTTTTTTTTTAAGTTTGAGTTTTCAGGCCCCCAAAACATGATGACTTATAAATGAACTGACAAAATGTTTCTAAATGTTTAGTTTAAAGTGTCGTGTAAAATAAACATAGTAAATGTCCAAATGTTTTTTTTAGCCAAGAAAGTAAAAAATGTGACAACTAGCCCCAACCTCCCATATACACTACTGTTCAAAAATGTCTCAGTGTTTTTGAAAGAAGGCCTTTATGTTCACCAAGCCTGCATTTAATATAGTAATATAGTGAAATATTAAAACATGTTTCCCCGAGAAAATTTAAAATATGTGCATTTTAATACGTTTGAAGGTCGAAAACATTGGATAACAACTAGCTTTAAAACTATGTCAGTGGGCAGTAGATTATTTGTCAATACATGCGCTCTCAATCTCCACCATCACTCTTTCTTTTTCTCTCAGTCTCCTTATCTTGCCCTGTCTCTTCCCCTCCTAAAGCTGAGCTTTGACTGATAATCTTTTCATTTTCATTTGAGTCAGTGAAGAAAGTAAACATATGTTTTTTTTTTTTCTTAGCAAATTAATTTAGGAATGCTAGGTAACTAAGTTTATTAAGTTCAATCACAATACATAGCCTACACATTCATTATTAATCTTATGCCTAATATGATAAAAACGGTTTTCTTGTAGTACTGGTTTCTGGTCGACTCACATTGACAGTTACTATAATTATTACATTACATGAATGCTACGTAAATTATATAGGCCTATTTTCAATAAAAAATGGCCAAATTAGACAAAAGTTGATTAGTTTGCCTGATTATTTTTGTCTGTCGTTAAGCATTTATATCCTAAAACGATTGTCAAATATGAAATGTTTCGTTTATCTTATCTTTATGACCGTTAACAGCTGAAACGTCACGCTGCAATTCACGCTCACCAGCTTATGTCAACATAAAGCCCGCCTACTTTGATTTGATGGGTCATCTCAAATATTTTGACATTGACGAGCGGTGACAGACCAATGAGGCAGCTCAGATGAGACGATCTTCTTGGTGCTGTGTGCAATATCCTTGCAGCACTAAAGCAGAGTTAATACTATATTAGGCAATTATTTCACAACCTTTATTATATACACCTCAGAAAAATACAGAGGTCCGGACCTCGGTGACCTCACAGCTGGCAACAGCCGTGAAAATAACTAATGTTCTATTTTAACATATTTTCAAATGTAATCTATTCTGGACTGAGGTTTCAGCATCATTACTCCAGTCTCACATGATCCTTCTAAAAGGAATATTGCTGATTGCTGCTCAAGTTTCTGTGGAAAGGATTATTCAGAAAGCATTTTTCAGGATTATTTAATGAATCTTTCCACTGGCTCCCTGTCAAGAATAGGATTGATTTCAAAAGGGTCATGAAATGAGAAATCAAAATTTCCTTGATCTTTTGACATCTAAGATATTATTGTACTATAAAAACATCCTGTATGTTTCAGAGCTAAAAACTTTCTGTCTAAAAACAGCTTATATTGGCCAATCTGCCAAAATCCAGGTCGTGGAATGTACCACTTTATTACGTAATAGTGTGACTAAACACTGCCTCTGCAGAAGATCAATCCAGTGACTAAATGGTCAACTTCACATTGTTTCTTAGTAGAAGGAAAATAATATTTTATTTAAAATTTGATTCAATTATACAAAGCAATCAAAGAACGCTCCCTTTACAATCGCTGGAGCTGTCAATCAAACAGCATGAGTTTATCAGTGACTGAGTTCTGGACTCTTGCCAAAACTCCCGTTATAGTCAACGAATCTCTTATTTACATTGTGTTTGCGCAGTTAGTTATAATGAAAGCATTCGTTAGTGTGCAGAAATCGAGATGCAATGACGAGATTACTGCACCCATGCACTCAACATGTCTGTGATCGGCTACAATGCTCATCACTGCAACCTTAATGCCACAATCTAAATAAAATGCTATAGATCTAAATATAATGCTATAATCAACACCTTCCAAGATTAGTTAACCTTGAGAGCTGTAATAGTAGAGAGTTCCACATGTAATACTTAGCTATTTCGTATGCAAAGATGTTAGCCAATCACAGCAGTGGGCGTTTACACTGAAGTCTCACAACATACACGCCCCTTCAAACAAATACAAGTCAATGGCTCCCGTCAACTGTTTGAATATCAACATTCTTTACAAATATCTTCTTTAGTGTCCAACAAAAGAAAAACTCATACAGGTTTGGGACAACGAGGGTGAGTAAATGATGACGATTTTCATTTTAGGGTGAACTATCTCTTTAAGTACGTTATTTTGGGTCTCTCTTGTATATTGTTAATTGCCTTTTATTCTGTTTTTATTTCTCTATCGCATTCGCTTTTTATTCATTGTGATTATTTTATTATTTTATTAATTGTAATGTAAAGCCCTTTGGTCAACCTCGGTTGTGTTTAAATGTGCTCCTTAAATAAATATCGATTGATTGGACATTGATAGAAAGTTTAAAACAACAGCATTTACTTGAAGCAAATGTTGGTAACAAAGTAAAAGCCTTCACTGTCTTTTTTGCAAAAGCATCTTTGCTGAATAAAAGCTTCTTTTTAAAAAAAAAATCTGATTACAAACTTTTGAACTAGCACAGTAACAGTGTAACTGCTAACAGTGGGAGTCCCTGCCGAGGTTCCTACAACAATTGATTCTGTGCTCACAGCCTTATTGATATGGCGAAATCAGCATGGCTGTTGACATGATCAAAGCTTTTACACATGCTCTCACCTGTGTATGTGGTAGATCTTATGGGTGTACTGGCCCTTCTCGCCGTCCTTCTCGTAAGGTTCATTTCGGAGGACCTCGATCCCTTCTCCTCCACCTGTGTTGTTCTTACTGGCCTCTGCAACCGAGTACAGTTGGCCAACCTGGTACTGGGGGGGTATTACATAAATAAATAACCAATGGCAACTGTTCACCACACAATAGAGTATGTAATGGAGTGTAGATGTAATGGAGAAGAGGTGCTGCTGACTCCATCTACGTGAAGG
Organism: Semotilus atromaculatus; assembly: GCA_031834385.1. Lineage (NCBI taxonomy): Eukaryota > Metazoa > Chordata > Actinopteri > Cypriniformes > Leuciscidae > Semotilus > Semotilus atromaculatus. Next base: position 1,577,477 of record JAULUF010000050.1, on the reverse strand, counting down.
GAGCTGTCTAAATATTTGCTTGAGCAATAACAGAAGCAGCACAGATTCCCACTGATCACAGAAGACAGAGTAGCCAGTTATTCTAATAGCAATGACTCTTTCTCTTACCTCTTCTACTGAACATGGCAACAGCACCTGACTGAAAGGAGAATTGAATAGAGGTTAAAAATAAAAGATAAGAAGCATTTATTATCTCATATCATGGAGACTGCATCGCGCTGCGATTGTATAACGGGCGTGTCGTTAGCTGGCCCCGCATTATTGTACGATAAACCAGCGTTTAAACAACCAACGGAGTCTGAACTCAAAATACTACTATTAAATGCCCATCTTATCATGCATATGTACATAGCGGCGCTGGTGGGAACGCCGTCCATAAAACACACTGTAATACTGTATCAGGCAGGCTAAGCGGTTAGCGCCGACCAGCACATACATATCAAGGGCTTAAAATTCACTATTTATTATGCCAATATGGGAATATGCTTTTTTTTTTTAAAGACAGGCGAGTGCTGCAAGATATAACGCAACTGAATCTAGTAAATGCACACTGTAAAAGCCACTCACTATTGCTTGACGAGTACCATCCCGAATCTGGACAGAACGGTACATTCAACAACAGATTGCGGTCGCCGGAAATGAGCCGCGCGCGTCATCAGTGGACAGGGGCAGGCCAGGGGTCTGAGGACAGAGACCATGATGGGAAGGGAATTTCGTAGTCTCTCACACAATATTTATTTTCTTTGTCATAATAAGCAAAACTGCAAATAAATGTACATTTGTATTATTGTATTGAGACAATCATTATGCAGCACGTTTGAGCATCAAGCAGGTTCGGTTGAGCTTCTGTTTATGTTCAATGTATATGTGAATAAACGCCTAAATAAAATCTGTTCATCATATAAAGTTATCGTCTCTTCAAAAAAATTGGACTAACCACTCAGTTTATATGGATTAGTTTTACAATCTCTTTATGACCTTTAGTGTCAAAGTGGTAGTTGCGTAGGCCGTCAACGGAGGGACAGACAGCTCTCAGATTTTGAGTGAACTCACACTTTAAGAGGATGGTTCACCCAAATATATATTATATATATGTATATCAAAATCTTTCATCAAAGTTATACATGAATTTTGAACAATACCTGTTCTTGTCTTAGGACAACTTTGATTAACTTTTTTGATCCACTTCAAATGTTGACTATTGTCTATTGGTAAGAAAGCAGTTTTGATGACCATTCACTTCCATTGTATGGACCAAAAAAAGGAAGACATAGTAGATGTTCTTTATTGATGTTCCATAGAAGAAAGTCTTACGGTTTGGAATGACATCCGGATGAATTTAATTTAAGTATCTCAGCTACTAATAATAATTCAGTTAATTTGTTTCTATTTGAACAAACAGAATATTCAATTCTGTTTGTTTTTATTACTAGTCTATTACTATTTGGTTTGTCTCTTTCATACAGACTGCTGTAACTTTGGCATCAATAAAATGTTATTTTACCTTTATGTTTGTAAGCTATTTATTACATATAGCCTTTATGTATTTCACTGTTGAGAAACTATATAATGATGTAGGCTATAGTAACTATCATTGGAAATAGAGTGAGCCTAGTCCTACTATATATCATGTTTAGAGTTAATCAATTATATTTTTATATTTATAAATTATGTTTTTTATAGTTTATTGAAAATGTTAAGAGACAAACCTTGAAATAAAGTTAACACTCTTAATGAACTCTTTCATATGGAATATCGCACAATATTAATACCTACCATTGGAATATACTCAACAGTCAGAATGTCGAACTTCTATTAATTTCTTAGCATGCAAATGAAACATTAAATAACATTCTTTTACATTAACATGTACTTTAACAGAGTAGATATTCCTAACAAAAATGCATATTTCATAAGAAATCTTCCAACTGCAATACTGGCAAAACTATTATATATTCAACAATATTATAATATTGTACTCAAAAATATATATTAAAAAAAGTAATCTAAATGCAGCATACAGTATACCACAGAAAAAAAAATCAGTTATCCTCCACCATAATGTCCAAATAAATGGTCCAAATATTCTTATATAATACATGTAAATTGAATTACTTAAGGAACTTAACCAAAAATCAATCACATTGCCCATCTCATACCTAATCCAGACGGTGGATAGTGGGTGGATAGTGGGCAATAGTGGGCCCCTGAGCATGTGCCCCTGAGCTGGCACGTGCCTGAGCCCAACAGTTTCCTGTTGCCATCCCACCCTGATAAAGCTTAGTGATGATTGAGTTGCAGACTTTCTCCAGCTCCTTCAGCTGATGTTCATACTCCTCCTTATCAGCCGGCTGGTTGTTCTCTAGCCAGCTGATGGTGTTGTTGCATTTCTCAATGACTTTCTTCTTGTCATTCTCACTGATCTTGTTTTTCAGGTTCTCATCTTCCACACTGCTCTTCATGTTGAAGGCGTAAGACTCAAGGGAGTTTTTGGCATCTTTGCAGATCATCTTCAGCTTTGTACTTGTCTGCGTTCTGCACCATTTTCTCAATCTCCTCTTTGCTCAGTCTGCCCTTGTCATTGGTGATGGTGATCTTGTCCACCGCTGACACATTAAGGATTCCGTTGGCGTCAATGTCAAATGTCACTTCGATCTGCGGGACTCCACGTGGTGCAGGTGGTATTCCTGTGAGCTCAAATTTACCCAGCAGGTTGTTGTCTTTTGTCATGGCCCTCTCTCCCTCATACACCTGGATCAGGACACCGGGCTGGTTGTCTGAGTAGGTGGTGAAGGTCTGGGTCTGTTTGGTGGGGATGGTGGTGTTGCGTTTGATGAGTGCCGTCATGACTCCACCTGCAGTCTCGATGCCCAAAGATAGTGGCGCAACATCCAGCAGCAGCAGGTCCTGGACATTTCCAGATGTGTCACCCATGAGGATGGCGGCTTGCACCGCTGCACCATAAGCCACTGCCTCATCTGGGTTGATGCTCTTGTTCAAGTCCCTGCCGTTGAAGAAATCCTGCAGAAGCTTCTGGATCTTTGGGATTCTTGTTGATCCACCAACCAGAACGACGTCATGGATCTGAGACTTGTCCATCTTGGCGTCTCTCAGGGCTTTCTCCACAGGCTCAAGTGTTCCCCTGAAAAGGTCTGAGCACATCTCTTCAAAGCGTGCTCTGGTGATGGACGTGTAGAAGTCGATGCCCTCGTACAGTGAGTCGATCTCAATGCTGGCCTGAGAGCTGGAGGAGAGGGTTCTCTTGGCGCGCTCACATGCTGTTCGCAGCCTCCTCAGTGCTCTCTTGTTCTGACTGATGTCCTTCTTGTGCTTCCTCTTGAATTCTTCGACAAAGTGATTCACCATGCGGTTGTCAAAGTCCTTGCCACCCAGATGAGTGTCTCCGGCTGTGGCCTTCACCTCAAAGATGCCATCTTCAATGGTCAGGATGGACACGTCAAAGGTGCCTCCACCCAGGTCAAAGATCAGGACGTTGCGTTCTCCTCCTTTGCCTTTGTCAAGGCCGTAGGCGATGGCTGCAGCCGTGGGCTCGTTGATGATTCTGAGGACATTGAGCCCAGCGATCACTCCAGCGTCTTTAGTGGCTTGTCTCTGGGAGTGATTGAAATAGGCAGGAACTGTGACAACTGCATTTGTCACCTTCTGCCCCATATAAGCTTCAGCAATCTCCTTCATCTTCACCAGGACCATTGAGGATTAAATGTCTTGTTTTCTCCTTTGTTTTCGACTTGAACCTTTGGTTTTCCGCTATCACTGATGACTTGGAAGGACCAGTGCTTCATGTCAGACTGCACTACTGGGTCATCAAATTTCCTGCCAATCAGCCTCTTGGCATCAAACACGGTGTTGTTGGAACTCTCGTGCTGAGTGACCAATGAAAGGCGAAAGACCCAGACAGTTCCACCCATGCTTTTCTATGGGAGCCCTAATAGGCACCGTCATGCGCTTTCTGGAGCATTCGCTCGGATTCTAGTCATCATTATCAACTTGTACGTAATCGTAGACTAGCTATATGTTTTAGCACGCTTAACATTCAGTCATTTACTGTAACTAAAACCTAGTTTGGATTTATTTCTGTTAGTCAATCCCTAAACGATGTGTAGGCTATAATAACATTGAATAATAAAAAGTATAATAAAAAAAAGAAAACATTCGGCTATAAAATGGTGATTGACGCTACTCTGCTCTATTATCTCGATTTTCCAGAAAGGTATAATTTACATATCCTTACATCATCCTGACATATAGCCTATGCTTTGTCTGAAATGAGTGACATAAATTCCGGTTCTATAGGGCTACTGACGTACGCAATACTTTAAATAATACAAGATTATTACATTGAGATCAAATGTTATTATTTTGCTAGGTCTATAATGTTTTTCATGAGAACTGTTGTTTGGCTAATTAGAAATTGTATTCTTCCATGTAAAATATATTATGTTAAGCCGTAGTCAATAGAGGGCACTAAATGAAGTGAAAGAGATGTTTCTTGTCACATACACCTGTCACGGTGTGTGGGTTTTCACCTGTCAGCTGCACATTTTCCAGGCTGATCAAAAGTGATTTGTAAATAATAATATTAAATAACAACAACAACAATAAAAATCCTATAGGTTAAAAAAATAATTAACTGCTTAATGTAATTAGAATTAGAATTGAATTGTAGAATTGAACAATGATGCACTTAGGTATAAATTAGGCAAAATCAATCTACTGTGTCAACTCAGTCTACTGAGAATAGGGTTAAATCACAATAATATTATTAAATCTCTCAAGAAAATGTCATAGATGGTCTCAATTATAAAAGAAAAAATGATATAGCTTAGATCATGATAATAGTCAGTCATAAATAGTTTTTGTTACACAGAAACATTCTTTGATTTCTAATATTTAACAATGAATGCACAGCACAGTCACAGAGCCCTACTGATTTTTGACAATGATACAAGATCATCATTATACTGCAATGTGTGATGAGAAGAAAGTGTTCTTTAGGTAGAGTCGCATTGGCTACTTAAGTCTAATGAATGTTTATTTGTGCTTTATTGCTCTTTAGGGCGCAAATTCTTTGCCTCTTTGATGTAAACAAAAATAAACACAATGTTCTATTGACGTTTTCCTGCAAATTTTTTGGGCACATAGAAACAGACTCTGAATACACAGGACGTAAAAGGGGGAGTGGAAGCAAACAGGACCAAAATGTCTGTTGCAGGACAGTTACAACTATTGGAACTTTTGGAGTAAACTGAAATAAAACTCTGTTTGCACAGTCCTTTACCTCAACTGATGCATGGGTTGACCAGAAGCTCAAACTTGATACTATAGTTTCTCATAATTTTTAGATTTTCTATGACTATATGACTATTAGCATTTTCTGGACAGATTTACTAGTGTTTTGTTTTAACCCATAGTCTTGATAGACTGATTCTGCCCAATTTATATGCAAGTCATTCTTTAATCCTATAATTACATTGGTGACCTTTTTTTTTTTTTTTTTACCCTTCCTAGGATTTGGTTTATTATTATTATTATTTACAAATCACTTTTGATCAGTTTGCTTGATGCTTGTAGTCACTACTTATCTCTGCTATTTGCAAGCAGTAGATTTGCCTTTCACTCGTAATGACCAGAGATCCAGAAATATTCCGATAGTTGTCATAGAGTCAAAAAGAGTGCAACCGGAATTTCATGCAACAAATTATATCAGCTGTTATAAATCATCTTCAATATTATGATGATTTTTGCAGTTAAAAATATTATATATTTTTTAACTCCCAATAGGTACTTTATGAAAATAGTACAGGCTAAAATGTTATTATTTCATACATTTTTCACATAGCATTTCTCATTTCCAGTCCTCAAATGGCTTTCAGTGAGCACAGATTCTCTCACTGGAATAATCAAGTAATAATTTCAAATTCAGTGTATTACAGCCTCCAAACATATGAGCCATCAGCCAGAGCAACGTCCAACCTTGTTTTCCTTTTTTTATACAACTGTCCAATGTGGCTCCTCCAAAAAGTGTACATCCCTCTTCCTCAGTTTATTTCTCCCATTGAAAATCCCCCTTCTCCAACACTCTGTCCCCCCAACCTACACCCTCTCCCACTATATCGCGAGAGACTGATTGGGACAGCAGGCAGAGAAATATCCATATACCTGCTACAAGAGCAGTTGTAAAGCCTTTATGAATAAATAGATACCATATGATTCATCAATAAATTTAGCATCAACGGGGGACAGCTAGACGGAGAGGAATGAATATTTGTGTTAACATTGGCAGACAAACTGCCTGCTTAGCAATACAGCCAGCTAGCTGACCAGCAGCTCAAACTTGATAATTTATTAGCAGTGTTGGGTTAGCTAGTTAGCACCAGGCTAGTTCAATATTTGCACTTAAACTTTTTCGAATTTCACTCACGCCAGCGAACACATTGCGTCTTTTGTGCAAAAAGGTGAGTTATTGTGACATTTATTTCTATTGCTTAAGATCGTTAGCAAACTAGCCACCGTTTTGATGAGCTAAAGTTAACTGGCTAGCCCGAGTTAGCTTGGTGTGTTGACATTATCAGCGTGAGAGCGTATTATGACAATTACATGTATGTCAGACAGCTAACTAGGCGAAACGAGTTGTTAGACCTTGTATAATAGTTTCCTATGTCACATAATTTTATCTTAACTAACGTTACAATTGACAGGCCTTTACGCTTTATGTGTTTTTCTTTACAGCTAACGTTAACTGCACCGGCTTCAAGTTACATACTGGCCTGAAGATGGTGAGTTATCATCGGGGCTTATGAGCATCATTTCTGCATCCTTCCGCGCGTGTAAATCGTCTAAACTGATTTCATAGTAGTGTCTTGGTTTCGATTAGTTTGAGTTAAAATGCTTAAGAAGCTCCAATTGTTGTTTCTATTTGGTTTAATGATAAATTAGCGCTTAGCACGTTCTTCAAATATCAGGTGGAGAATTGGGTCTCACAACTCAAAGCAAAACAACGCTTCTCTGTTTCATGCATGACACTTAAAACTTGTAAATGGCACAGTATTATATATATATATATATATATATATATATATATATATATATATTAGATAGATAGTTAACACACAAACACAAAATCTCTAATAATTTATTCACTTTCTGATGTTTCTAAACCTGTATGACTTTCTTCTGTGGAAGAGATGTTAGGCAGAAAGACAGCTTCGTTCTCTATTCAGTTTTGACAAGAATGACATTGTCATTCTGCCATTTCCTCATACAGTTTTGTAACACCATGAGTAAATTATGACAGAAGTTTCATTTTTGGGTAATCCATCCTTTTAACTTATATTTTGTTACAATTTCTATGTTTGAATAGTTTGTTTTTTGTTAAGACAATTTTTCGAAATTAACTTAAAATGGTTAATCTATTTTTTTTCTCTCTATGTATTCATCATTTAGGTCACGAATACCTACTGCAGGATCCTCGCAGAGCCTTAAAACCGGAGACCACCGGAGAACTAACATCAGCTCAGCCGGCCGAATGTTATGTTGTTACTCGCCATGCATACATTTACACATATTATTTTGTGTAGAATGTGAGCAATTTTAGAGCACCAAACATTGACGTTACAGAGTTATATCTTTTTTTAATTTTAAAATGGGGGAAGACAATTACCAATCACTGTCAGGCCACATTTTTCGGTCAGGTTTTCCAAATTCTTTTCAATTGTGAAACCGTAGCCTGATGAACAGATTGGGCGTTTCCAATACGCACATAGATCGCAACGATCCTGACGTCTTTGATGATCGTTTGGTCTTAAATTGGTCACCCATTAGTCAGTCATGAACGGCTCCCTTTTAACCCCGCCCAGCCCACGGGCTGCAGCTAATTCATCTCCCCTTCCACCCTCCCCATCTCCATCGCCTTCTCCTCCATCTCCTTCACTGTTGCCCCTCTCAACGAGACCCCCACCTTTGCCTCCTCCAGCTCCTGCCAGTCAGCCCTTGTCGTCATTGTCTGACACACCCACACCGTCTCCATCTCCCTGCCTTAGTTGGACCGAGTTCTGTGAGCTCCATGCCCGGGTAGCCGCTGGGGACTTCGCCCGGCATTTCCGGGCCTTCCTGCTGGAGAACCCGCATTACTCCCCTGATTCAGCAGCTGCTTTTTGCCAGCGCTTCACTGACAGATTTGTTTGTCATTTCGAGAGCGAGCTCGAGGGGACAGGCATCGGTAGGGAAGGCACAGTGAACTGGGTCGCCCAATCGGATGTTACGTCGCTGGAGGAGGATGCAGCGTCTCCGTCCCTGCCTCCACCAGAGGCCGCCACCCCCTGCCCACCCAATCACACACGGGCTATGCCCAAACCGGTCTTGACCCAGGAGGGCCGCGGCACGGAACAATTCCAGAATACAGGAGCGTTTCAGGATTTGTATGCTCATACGCAGATTCTCCCACCATCCTCTTCTTCGTCGTGCTCTTCCTCTATGGGCGGGAATAATGGGCGGAGGGAGGAGAGGGGAACTGCAGTCAAACACAATCCATCTGGCTACAAGGACCTGGAGGAAGAGGAGGACAGCTGGGCGGGGCCCATGGCTGGAGAGGAGGTGGAGACGGACATAGTAGAAAGGGACGATGAGGGCGAGAGTGAGTTGACCTCGGAAAGAGCCGATCTGACATGCCCCAACTCCTCTGGCACACCAGGAAATTCTGGGTCAAAAGGTAATGGGACACCCATTGGGGGTCACTCCAAAAATAAACTAAAAAAGCGGTTCTCTCTGCGCAGCGTGGGCCGTAGTGTCAGAGGGAGCGTGCGAGGCATCTTGCACTGGCGCAGCTCCTCCAGCGACTCCCCTCAGAACTGCAGCGTGGGTAACGTCAACCCTCTTCCTTCCAGTTACAGCTACACTACAGGCCTGCAAGATGGCAAGAGGAACTCTGGCTCCCAGGGTGTTCCCTCTTCTCTCCCTGTGTCTCTCTCCCTTCCCCTCTCCCTCCCTCACTCGTCGTCCTCTTCGTTGCCCCCATCATCTTCCAGTAGCGCCACCTCCCTTTCATTTTCCGAGGCCCGTGACTGGCGGAGGAGCAACGGCGATGGGGAAAAGGAGAAATGGAGTCACCGGTTGGAGAAACTGCGACTGTCTCGCTCACCCCCACCGACATTGTCCTCCGCAGCTCCACCTTCATCGGTCGTGTCCCCCTCGGCGCTACCACCAAGCAGCGTCAGTGCCTCCAGGAAGATGGGTAGGCTTGTACGGGAGGGAGGTGTGACCGTGTGCTCGTCTTCGGACGAGTTCGCCAGCACTCATGGTTTCCCAGGCTTTTCCTTTGGACTGCTGCACCACGGCACGGACAGCACGGCGTCAGGGCATCCCACGGCCAGCAGGGGAGCTGCAATCGGACGGGGTATGCGTTGGCACAAGTGCCGTCTAGTTCTGAAAGAACGAGATAAGGATGGAGTGGATGGAGGGATGGAGTATTTCCTGGAGTTTTACATCCCGCCTAAGGTGAGTGATAGGATTTCTGCTAAATGTAAATTATGTGTACATTTTTATTTGCATATATTTACACATAATTTATATACACATATTTCGTGCTGTCGTTCATAAGTTGGGGTCTATAAATAATATATATCATTTAAAAAGTACCAGCTGACTAGTTTAATTAAGTTGTATATAATTTATATATTTTGACATATTTGAATACTTCCAGTCCTCCAAGGCCAGACTGACTGTCCCATGCGGCTCTATTGTTGATGTGAGGAGCACTACAGCTATAGAGGTGCCAGACAAAGAGAACACCTTCCTTCTACAAGTACGTCAGAACACCTCTTTTTTTGACTACAGTAGTTAGTCAAATCTTCAATAATGATGCAAGAATTTTACCTTAACTTTACTTACATATGCATTAAAGACAGTGTTGCCACTGTCATCTGATGTCTCATTAATAAGTATGCATGCCATAGTTGTAGGGATCATATAAATTAGTCAAAAACTGCACTTTTGTTTAACATCCCTTTCTGAATTGTTTTATAGATAAATTACAAAATGAAACCCATTTAATGAATCACATGTGTAACAAATGGTCACAATCACTAAATAACTTTTTATATAAATGTAATCTAATAAAGAACTTTGGGGAATTTTAAGTATTTTATTCATAACTGTGTAAATTGTAGTTCACTTTGCATTTAGTTGCATCCTGTGTTGTTGCACCCATCTCAAAGATCCTAATAATTGAAAACTGAACGCATTGAACATCTGCACATTTGATCTCTTGTTTTTCTCAGTTGGAAGGTCAGGCGCAGTACGTGATCGAGACCAGAGATGCAGTTCAGATGAGAGCTTGGCTCAGTGACATCAGAAACGCCATTTGTTTAAGGTAGGTCTTTGTGTTTTGAATCATTAAAAAGAGAAAGTACTTTGTGTTTGGAAAGGTTCTTTGTGTTAGTAGTCAAGTTCTTAGTAGTTTGCTTGCTTGTATGACACCATGTGACAATCAAAACTCAGCGATGATCTCAAATGTACTCGTTGACCCTTCTCATCAGTGAGCAAGAGGATGTTGAGGGAGTGTGTGGCAGTGCTCTCAGTGTAACACCAGAATTCAGCGACCGCCTGTCTCAAGGTAAGCGTTTGGAGATGATGTCACCATGATGTGGTCAGCTGCATTCAGGACAGTATGTGTAATGGGACATGTGCTTACATGATGTTTGCCAGTGTTAGGATGAGCCCACAAATCTCAAACTGGTGATTCTGTGATTGACCAGAAGTATTAAAAACATTGATCCGGAATTAAAATATTTATATGTAGCAGTAAAATTGAATACAGATATTTAGCAGTAACTACAGATGGTGATGAATCGGTATTTGATGTTTTCACTGTAGTGTGCTATGGTGGAGTTGGTGGTTCTCCCCAGCTGGAGCCTCTACCCCCTGAGTTACCACCCCGTGCCCCTCTTGACGAATCAGACAGTCGACTGCTTGGTGGGGGCGGAGCCGGTCTTGGCACACCTTTTGCTGAAACTCCTGATGCCACAGGTAGCGTACTACACTAAACGCACACATATTTCACACATACAACATTTTAATGCTTTTGCAAACATTTTATGATTAAATAGGGCATAGAAGTCAGTGTTTCCATCCAAGTTGCTTATTTAATTTGTGAAAAACTGGAATATTGGAACTGGAATATAACAACTGGAATATTGGAACTAGAACACATGTGTTCAGAAACAAAATCATCACTCCAGGGTTTGAAGTTTTAGCCACTGGAAAAGCTGTTGTTGCTATTTTATTAAAGTCTATTTACTTTAAATTTTACTTTAAATTACTTCAAATTTACTTTACTTTAAATTACTTTAAGACATTAATGTAGCTAAACCCAATTATAGACATGGTACATCCTTGAAAATATTTTCCAGGCATAATGAAATGACCCTTCACAATAGATGATGCTTTACAATGAACTCTTGTCAGAGAGCTACTAGTGGAAATTTATCGGTTCAGTAAAATACTCTACTTACCTATTGAGTAATAAAAGCACCATTTCCGCATCAATTTTACAATAGGCATCTCCAAAAAGCTAAGCATTGTTGATTCTCATTTTATTACAAGCTCTGTCACGTTCACTTTTTGCCCTCAGACTCTCCTCTGTTCTGTGTTTTTTTTTTTTTTTTTTTTTTGCGATTCCCCGAAGGTTTGGGATTTAGCTGCTCTATGTCAAAGTAGCTCAAGCTACTTTTCTCTATTTACGGATATGATGAGATGCGCACGGACAAGTGACGTACACAATTTCTCACGAAAACCATCCCACTAGATTTAAAATATAAACACTTTATTATAGGCTTACCATAGTGAATCAGAGTAAGACAAAAACGTGTTTTAGAAGGATTGATGATGTATTGACTCATTATTTTAAATGTAGTTCATTTATAAAAAAAAAATGACAGTGTACCTTTAAACAAAACAACTTGATCTTCTCTCTTGTGCCCTATGCCGGACTTCTCCAATTATCTAGTCAGTTTAAGCCCCGCCCCTTTCTTACAGTCAACTGCAAGCTCGCATTCAAATTTGCCTCCGTCCAATCAACAAGTCTCCACCCTTTTTTTTTATAATCTGTTTCACTCGGATGTATATTACACAGTGATGGGAATAACGGCGTTATAAATAACGCCGTTACTAACGGCATTACTTTTTCCAGTAACGAGTAATCTAATTGATTACTCTTCTCATCTTAATAACGCCGTTACCGTTACTGCCAAAAAATGCGGCGCGTTACTATAACTGATGAAGCTGTTTTTTTTTCATCAGACCAACTAGATCTCTGAGCGAGAGGCAAATACTTTTTTTTACTGTTCTTCCTTGGTTAGTGGGCAGAGCACGAGACAAGCGCATAAATGCTGACGATTGGCTGAGGTAGAGTAAAATGTCATTGTAAGCCAATCAGAGGTAGAGTTGGGCGGGTGTTCGAAAGCACGCATAGTAGTGATGGGCGATCGGCTCTTTTGACTCAACTCACTGAAAAGAGCCGGCTCTTTTGGCTCACAAACGGCTCTTTAAATGACTTTGACTATAATATTTCAATTTTTATTACATAATTATTTAATTTCTATAGGCTAAATTAGTAAAAATAGAGTCGGCTCTTCAGATATGCGAGCTAGCTCGAGCTCCCGACGTTCACCTAAAAGAGCCGGCTCTTAGAGTCGGCTCATTCGCGAATCGCGAACGACCCATCAAAAGCTCATTGGCGAACGAGTCGATCCGTCATCACTAACGCTCATTCGCAAACGACCCATCATCATCACTATGATGCTCATGAATTGCGAACGACCCATCATAATGCATAGTCGAACAGGACAGGACACACAAGGAACAACACAAGCCAGTCAGTCAACGAGAGACAGGTATGGCGACGAGCCCAAATAATCCAAAAGTAGCCCTCTCTAAATGGAAGTATAGACATTACTTTTTCCTTCAAGAAATTAAAGGAACGAATCTGATTGGAGGCTAGTCTCACTTTGTCCCACAGCAACATTTTTTTTTTTTTTAGATGTGTGTACAATGTTTCATGTTTCTGTTAATAATGTATTGTATTAAGTGTCCATTTCATTATAATATTCAGATTTATCATAAATAATTGAACATGCACATGTATTTTAAGTTCCGTTAAAGAGGGGTAGAGGTGGGGTCACATTTGAGCATTTAAAATTTTATTTTACTTGAAAGTAACGCAATAGTTACTTTCTTAAGTAACTAGTTACTTTTAAAATTTGTAACTGAGTAACTAATTTAGTTACTTTTTGGAAGAAGTAACTAGTAACTGTAACTAATTACTTTTTAAAAGTAACTTGCCCAACACTGATATTACAATACGGAAGAAAAGATAATTTAATTGCGATTTTAAGTAAATAGAGATGCTGTGCGATGATATTGTTCAAATATATTATTATTTAGTAAATATGTTTTTATAGTCGTTTTGGAAATTTTATTTAATTTTTTTATTTAGTTTTATTATGGTTTTACAATGCAGTAACCCAAAATTCAGGTAAAAATACATGGATGGAATCTCAGTTACTGACATTAACTCTTACCCTTTTGATAGATCAAGATAAGAGGTATTGAGTTTTTCCCTGTTTTTTCTCAGGGTCGTTCCTGTTCTCTGAAGGTTCTGTGTCAGAGACTGTGGAGCATCCTCTGAGTGAGTGTCAGTGGTTCCACGGCACACTCTCCCGTCTTAAGGCGGCCCAGCTGGTGCTGGCGGGTGGCATGGCCAGCCACGGAGTGTTCCTTGTGCGGCAGAGTGAGACACGGCGCGGAGAGTATGTCCTCACCTTCAACTTCCAGGGCAAAGCAAAGGTAAATGCGTGGTGATGCTTATTTAGCGTTCAAAACGTTTGAGGTTGGTAAGATTTCTCTTATGTACGGAGCCCCTAAAGGGATCAATATGTCTTTAACCCTTTTGCACGTACGATCACACCCGTGATATCAGTCTTGGCCAGTCCCTGGAGCTAGGGCTGTCGCGATAACCGCAATATTGTAGTACCGCACTAATGACAAGCCAACCGCAGAGGAATGCAAGTAAACGCAGCAACCGCGATATTCAGGGGTTTTTTTTTTCATAAGGCTTCTTGTTTTGAACTTTGTGCATGTTTATTGAATGTTAAATAAGTTAATAATGAAAACAAGACTGTATCATGGTGATTTGTACAGAGGCTTCGTAGATTTGCATTTAAGCCTAAACAGACAGTGAATGAGAGATCGACTGAGCGCGTGTGATTACCTGCGTCTGTCTTTGAGGTCATATATTCGTGAAAAGGTTGCCGTGTCCAAGGAAAGCGAAACATTTGTCGTATCTTTCTTTTAACGTTTAAGGTTATTTACCATGAATAGTTGCGCTGGTCAGCATCCACAGCACGAGGAAAAAAATCAGCGAGTCACGCATTGAATCAATGCCATTGATCTCGATTAAGGCAAGCATCCGCTTCAGAGTTACCCATGCGACGCATTGCTGGTCAGCTGAGCCTTGAAAAGAGGAGCTCAAAGTTAAAAAATAATTAGCACCTTTACATCTATTTTTTAATGAATCAGCGTTTTTGAACGTGTTCGTTGAATGAACGGTTAAATGACTCACTCTAAGACAGTCCGTTGCCGTAACAATGAAACTGCTGTTTAGTTTCGGTTACATTGAAAATGTCCTTGTTTTTGTGCATGCTGACCACATCGTTAACACTTATTTAGAATAAGTAATAATAAATAAATGGCGATAAAACTGCATATCGAACCACTCAAAATTACCGCAAGGGATATTCCTTCACCGTGATTAGAATTAGCTTCCGCGCGTTGGCTGGCCCTGAGCCAGAGACAGACGTGCTCAGTGCTTACATAGGCTATACCACAACTATTCAGTGTTTTCAACCACATAATGTTTATTTTAGGTTTCAGACATTTAAATACATATGAGTACAAGCAAAACAATGATTTTGAGTTTGTAAAAGTCACACTAATGTCTATGGAAGCGGCAATAATAATCCTTTCCATTATAATAAGACGACACGTTTTATTCATGTTAGACACACATTGTGTAAGTTGCTTTACATTTTGCCTTATTCTTCTCCCAGTTCACCGGCCACTTACTTTCATGTATTTCATGATTAGTGGAGAAATTGACGTGTTGTAAATCCAACAGATCCGATACTCTGAACTGTGGCACAATCCAACATGGCGCCGCCCATCGCGCATACAGCTCAACTAACGCGATCGTTATAAAGGTGTTTAAACAACAAAACACATCCACTTGCACATATTTGACAATCAGAATATCAGTGTTTCATGCTATAGCTAATAGATTTGAAAAGGAAAAATTACATAAAAGTAGATCATCATTCATTCAGCGCTGTGTCACCATGGAAACATTAAAGTGACAGGTTCTAAATAACGGTCGCCTTGAAAAACTCAAGCTGGGGGGTCAGTTAGAATATTTTTAACTTGCGTGTGAAAGGGTTAAAAATGTCTTTACTGTCACTTGTGATCAGTTTAATGCTTCCCTGCTGAGTAAAAGTATACATTTATTTTTATTTTTATTCCCAGCACTTGCGTCTCTCCCTTAATGAGGATGGACAGTGTCGTGTGCAGCATCTCTGGTTCCAGTCCATTTTTGACATGCTGGAGCATTTCCGTGTGCACCCCATTCCCCTTGAATCTGGGGGCGCCTCTGACGTCACCCTCATCAGCTTTGTGGGGGCCACGAATGTCCGGCAACCAGGTATGGAAGGTTGGGCTCAGCTTTAAGGTGTGAAGGTTTACAACAGAGCATAGATAACATCGATTTTTAGATGCCAGGCAGGTAAGGGATCACCGGTGCCACTTGCATCTCCCTCAGAACAGCTGATTGGATTAAAAATATATATATAAATTGTAATGTTTGTCAGGTGCATGGATGTACAAGTATCAGTAACAGAAAACAAACATCTAAACCAAATAACAAAAGTCGAGCCCAAACCAAACACAAAACAACCCAGAGAGCAGACCTCCCTCTACACTAGCCAGCCTAACTCTTATAGAGGGATCAACAGGTGGACATCGTTCCCTTGATGAGTCTTCTAGCCACACCCACTAGCCCGCCATAGCAAGATGAGTAGAGACTCGTCACAAAATACACTGACTATATATCCAAGAATTATTAAAATGTTTTTAAAAAAAGACTTAATCATAGACATATTACAGCAGAAGCAACCTAATTTTCATTTTACTTCATATTTTGAAAGCAGAATATTTCTGGAGTAAAACCATTTTGGAAAGGTTCTCATCTTGATGTTAAAGTGAATTAGAATCCACAATGCTGGTAAACTTGTCAAGTATAGTCAAATTGACAATAAAAAACAATACATTGTACTACATCTGCACACTGGATTGTACTTGGGGTTTTCAAATTTAACTGTTGTGAGTAAATGTTTAACAATGTGAATTTTTTTTTAACTATAGTTTTTAGCATTTATATACTTTGACTTAATTTATTAATTCTGTTCTGAGTTATTTTTGAAACCGATTTGAACTCCAAGTCATTATCCACCTTATTGTGCACTACAGTAGTAAACTATTTTCTGTGAATGTATCAGACTCCTGATTCATTATCTGCTAAAGGTAAATAACTAGAAGAATAACAAAATGCAGTAAACAGTAAAACTATTTGCGTTACAAACCAGTGTGTTTAGAATTATGACATACATAAAATCAATATGGTAAGAAATACCAGTTTGCAATATCAAGCAGAATGACAAGCTGTTTTGTACAGCTAAAAATAACTGGAACCGAATGAGACCAGAAGCCAGACATATTCAATTTAGAAATGACTGCGGTCGCTCTTAGTGAAAAAATAAGGTGAATAACCAAGACAAAGACCCTCTTCATAGTTCATTTGTTTATAAATGAAATCCAGATGACCTATTTTGCAAATGTAACATCATTTTCATTTGTAGTATGGTGAAATTCAATTATCATTGATGCTCAATAAGAGAAATATCACCCACAAGTGAATCACATAGGAATGTTAATGCGTACACCAGTCTGCATCTTCACAGATGTGACATTACATCCATGAAGTGTGTTTCAAGTTGTTTTTATTAATGAATGATATACAATTGTATCATATGTTTGCATTTCCTGTGCATTTTAATACCATTTGAGAAATACACTCTAGTTTTTTGTGAGTGAGAAAAATGACAAAAAGAAAATTGTGACTGCATCTGACTGTATTAACAATGACAGAATTATGTGGTTAATCGCAATATTTTAATCAATTGACCCCCCTAAAGACAAAAATGTTAAGTTAAACAGCTGTTTTGGGGGAGAACCTGGTGGGCCCACGAAAGGAAAAAAATAACAAGAAAGATTCCTTAGAAGGCGTTTAGCTTCTGTCAGTTTGATTCTTGAATCCTGGGTAGATTTTAGCGACGCACATGGTCTTTGGCAATGAGCTTTGTGTGTGTCATGTGAGTGGGATGAATCGAGAGTGATCGTAATGTGTATGTGTGTATATTCATAAACAACATGGCCACTGCATGATTTGTTCGCACCTGTCACAGAGAAATGACTAAATGTGGGATCACCCTGTGTGTGAGATCACTTCCTGTCACAGCATGCTTTTAAAAGGACACTGTGCAAGCATCTGCTACGATTACTCGTGCACACACAGATCCATCGTTGCTGCCAGAGTCTTCTGCGCATGGCTTTGCTTTTGATTTTTGATGATGATTGTCTCCTAATGTGATTTCTGTGTGCTTGACCTGACATATGACCCCCCCCCCCCCCCCCCCCCCCCCTTCACCTTCATCAGCTCACCTTGTCTACTATTTCCTCATCATGAAGATCTATCCTGGATCTCCTCTTCATCAATTTATAGCATCTATAGACGCTCCATCTATACTTTTTTTCTATCACTGCATCTTTTCTACTATTCTTTTACTATCCTCCATTCTTCTTATGGACATACATACATTATTTCCTTCCATCACCACTGCCTTCCTTCATTTTCATTTTCATTCACACACCATTTCATACTGTACTCCTGCTCCTTTCGCCCTGCTTCAGCCTCTGGCTTTTCCCATAGTGCATATCAGAGCTCTGATTGGCTGTTTCTGTTGTTGTTTGTCGTTGGGTCATCTTCGCAGGCCGGGAAAGGGCAGGCAGCCGCCCCACAGTCTGTGATGTCATCACCACGCGCCACCCCGACTCTCCATCAACCCCCATCTCTGACTGTGTGTAAGTGAGACCAGATTCAACAGAGAGAGATAGACAGAGAAGGTCTGAAAGAAAGAAATAAAGTCATGCCAGTACATGAGCGTTAGCCAATTATAACAAAGGTCATTTACACATAAAAACTGGTGCGATCAAATCGATTGATCGCGTCTAACATAAAAGTTGTGTTTACATAATATGTGTGTGACGTGTGTGTATATATTATTAAATTTATATATTTCATATACACGTCTTTCTATATTTATACATAATATGTGTGTATACATACACAGACACACACAAAATAAATGTAATCATATACAAACACACATATTATGAAAGCACAAACTTTTGTTAGATGTGATTAATCGATTTGTCAGCACTAATAAAAACATTAAAGGCACAGTACCAACAACAGCTTGTTTGACTCTTAAGTGTCAGAAAAAGGAAGGATGACATTTTCATGTAAAACTTAAACCATTTAACTTTCGGTTAATTGCACTGCTGTTCAGAAGTTTGGGGTTGGTAAGTGTGTTTTAGAAAGAAGCCTCTTATGCTCACCAAGGCTGCATTTATTTGACCAAAAATAGTTCAAATTATTACAATTTTAAATAGCTGTTTTCTATTTGATTTGATTTTAAAATGTCATTTATTCCTGTGATGGCGAAGCTGAATTTTCAGCATTATTACTCCAGTCCTCAGTAACTTGACAAATGTCTTAACTGTCACTTTTGATCAATTTAATGCATCTTTGCTGAATAAAAGTATTAGTTTCTTTTTAAAATCTTACTGACCCCAAACGTTTGAATGGTAGTTCAATACATATTTCCAGTGAAATGGTAAATTCAAATGAGGAAAGGGTAGGGCGTGACTGGACTGGACTAGATCATCAAAATGTGTCATCAAGCAAATCATTCCTGAGGTATAGAGCTACTCCGTATTCCCAAATTATGCAAATATAGAAAACATTCAGTTTTTTACATTTGCATAATAAGACTGTATTTGAATGTAGATAGTGACCATTTTGATTTGATGGGGACTAGGACAGCAGTTGAGAGAGTACAATGTGGGAAACATTTTGAGGAATACAGGATGAACAAAAGAGGAAGCTTGTTAGAATAAGACAGAAAAGAGTAGCGACAGGTCATCTGTTCACTTCAGTGCACATCTGTCTGCTTAACTTCCTCATTCACAGCTGGGTTTCAGTTGCACACATCCATCCTGAAATGTGTGTCGCAGGGTAACACTTTCATTGAACATTTGCTCACTATAGCTGCCGTTAATCGTAATCTTTATTGAATGTCACACATTTATAGACGGTGAGCTCTGTCTCCATATAAACATGATTCAAGATTAGATGTTCCAATGAGTCCGTATGTAACGAATGAGCAGCGATTTATCAATCGATGACTCTGTGCTGCTGTTAAGTGGAGGCAGGGTGGAAACAGTCTGTGAGCAATGTGTTGACCAATTCCATTACTAGCATGCATCATAGCTGAGAGTTTTCGTCAAACTTTGTGTATATTGCATCTTATTTTCATTACTCTCAATTTTTTGTCACATTTAATTCTCATCCCTCCTGTACTGGTTCTCCTCTCTGTCGCTGTTCTCAGACTTGACCAGCAGACCCCGTAGTCCTCCTCAGCCGCCGCCTCCCCCTCTGCCTCCCGGACGCCCTCCGCCCCCGACCCCGCCGCAGGAACGAGGGAGCGAAACAGAGGCCGCCGGCGGAGCGAGCAGCGGGGCAGAAGAGTGCGAAGAACGCGAGCGGGAACCGCTGCTCCTCCAGCTGGAAGGGGTGGAGGGCGAGGAGAGGGAAGGAGGGAGGGCGAGAGCCATTGACAACCAGTACTCCTTCTTCTAAAAGGGGAAAACCACGAGGTGGGATAGAGGAGGAAGAGGAGAGCCCTTCACAATCAGTATTTTCAGTATTCTCCAGCGGAAGAACTGACCGAGGGGGTCACAATCACACCATCGAGTTAACACTATTAAACATGAGCTTTCACGTTGCGAGAGAGTGATGGAGAGAAAGAGAGAGAGAGAGACACCCATACACATAAGCATATGATATATGATACTGACGGTACATCTTTAAAACACTAAGTAACGGTACTACACTAAATTGGAGGTGCATTGTGAAAATGTTGGTCTGCTTTTACTAATTTGTTCTCCAGTGTTTGTCAGTGTGAAAGTTCCTCCTCTGGTGCTGCTGCATAGGAAGGTACGACAGTGTCGGCGCTACCACTGAGCTGGTGTCGTGTTTTTAGCAACTTATTTCTTGAAGAGTCCTTCTAGTCATTACATTCATTCAGATGTCTAGTATTCTTTGAACCTTCGCACTTATACAAAAGAGTTTTTTTTTCCCCTCAGGTGAGCGGATATTTTAACTTGTTCAGAGATTGTTACCCACCACCAGCACTCTTGCTGTTGTTATTATTATTACTGGAACATTTTAGTTGTTTTGTTTTCTTCTTGTTCTGCCACTGACAAACTATGAATGTCGCAAAGTACTTTTCTTCCTTCCTGTTCATTTCAATTGTACTGATTTTGGTAGTTCAGTAGAAGGCATTGCCTTGGGCTTAACAAGGTCCAGTTTTGCAACCCAAAAAAATCTAGCCCAGTCCTCTGAAGTCAATTAGTATTACTTCTTAAGGTTAATTACAATATTAAACATCTCCATAGACTCCATTATTACCTCAGAGTCCTGATCTTTCTCCCTCTCCCTCTTCCTCTCTCTCTCTCTGTTTTTACATCTTACCCTTCCTTTTAGCTTTACAATCATTTTTATGGTGCGTATATTTCAAAGCTAGAGTCCAGAGGAGGGCGAGAGAATGTCTTTCTTTTAAAGAAAAACTGTTATTGAGTACGAAAATGACAAAAATAACGATGATGATAATAATAATGATTTTAATAATTGTCCAAATAATAGTATTATTGTTATTTTTTCAAAATGCCTTTATTTTTGTTGTTTACTATATGAACACATAATATTTGTTCTCCAAAATCTGTTTTCTGTTGTTTTTTTTTGTTGTTGTTTTTTGCCTTTTTATATCTCTTCTAATCTCACTCTGTCCCACTGCTGTCTCCTTCAAACTTTCCACGGATTTCAGGCAAACATTTGAAAAGAAAAAAAGATAAAGAGCCCCTTTCTTCTTGTGCCTTTTCGTGTTGTTAATTGTCATTCCCTCTTGTTTTGTGCCAGTCATTCTTGATTTTGTGCCTCGATCAGTCTTTTTGCAGTGTCTGCCATCCAGCTCAGTGCCTGCATCTGTCTTCTGTTTTGGTTTTATTTCTCTTGTCCTGTCTCTGCTATTTCAATTGTTCTCCTCTTGGTCCTACAGATCATTCAGTATGGTTTGTTGTCTATCCACTTGCCCCGTGCTCCTCCCTTTTACCCTTTATTTAAACCTCTTATTGTGCCTTCTCTCTCTTTTCTCTTCTCTCTCTGTCTGTCTGTGCTGGGACCGTGTGTTAAGGTGGACACTGTTGCCCACTCTGTGTAATTAGAGTTTCAGGTACTACATTGAATTAAATGATGATGATGATGATGATGATGATAATATTATATAATATAATTATACTGAAACAATATGTCTGTGTTGTGTTTGTGTAAGATATATAGATAGATAACGTTAGATGAAATTTGATTTAATTAAATTTTTCTTAACGAAAGTATGAGCGATTCTTTTACGAAGCATGATTTACGTGTGGCTAGCTGTCTACGTGATACGGGTCTTGTGCGCCATTGCGTCATCACGCCATGTTGTCCAATGACAATCAAGGGTTTTTGAAAAAACAGCCATCGCGTTTATCGCTGGCTAATTCACGCGACGTGGTGCCGGTAATATTTAATAGAAACATAAGCCTCATTATCTCTTCGTGTTCGTTCGTAACCGAATATCGGACTGAACTGGACTTCGGGCCGTAACGGAGATCGCGCTCGTGCGGATCTGAGAACGCTGCGGAAAACTAAAATAACACCGCAGGCAGGCTAGTCCACCTACTAGCTTGTCATAGGCAACAAGGAGAATTTAGCGGGCAACTCAGTTAGCGGCTAGATATGTCTTTTCGCCGACAGAACGTGAGTACCACGTATTCAAATGTCAATCTGTTTGAATTATTCAATCTTTAATCGAGATTATTAAAACTCATAAAGCTTTCAGGGTATAATTATTCATTGTCGTCCTTCCTTAAGATTCCACTTTCATATATGTAACATAACATGCTAGTAAACCTGCTAGCCGTCTTATTAATAAACGTAAATGTGATTAATTCTTCATTTGTGTCAGCATTTAACAATCGTTATGCTTTCTAACAGCAGCCTGGGCCCGGTGGCCGCAAAACATCCAATGGAACTTCGGGGTCAATGGCTTCGTCAGTTCCAGGGAGTAACTCTAACAGACCCATTCCGGGAAGGTAACGCACACGTTGGGCTGCCACACTCAGAAAGTCCGTGGATTGTCATTTTAACATGAGGCCTACCGGTCAAAGTGGGCGTGCCCATAGCGCACATTTAATAGAGTCCGTTGAGCACCAATCGTTTCGAGCCTTGTTAAATTAGTATAAGCACTAGCCAATCGCCGCGAAGCATATTTGATTGACACAATTTTAGGCCAATGATTGACAGGATTGTCTTAAATGGTACACATCCGCCCAGAAAGAATATTATCAACCAATAGAGTTTAGATTTGAATTGATTGCCATGTTTTTCAGCTTACGGCTGCTCTCGGAGGCGGGTCATGGGAAGGGATCAGCAGTGTTTTGTTGTTGTTTTCCGATCCCATATGATTCAGTATTGTGTTCGACTTTCATCTTGAGCCATTTTATATAAGTTACGCCTTTAAAGAAGAGCCGGGATGCATATGACTAAAAAGTACAAACACTCGTAATGTATAATCTGTTTGCTTGATTGTGGCGAGGGACAAGACATTTATACATTTGCGCATGTTGATGTCAAGCTGTTTGTCTTGTCTTCGATTCGGCTTTTGCTGCTTGTGGTGTTAGCCAGTTCCGCTAACCCGCTTTGCGATCTGTCGTAATTAAAACACGCGCCTTGTTGCCATTTGTTTACACATCCGCGTTGATAAATTTTATTTTGTCTTTACGCGCAACCAGATTCAAACCGATTGTTACTTTGTTACTCGTGTATGATTGTCCCTTTGTTTTAGCACGCGCACCGCGGTGTCGTAATTGTTGTCCACACATGTAACAGAAGAGCAACTCTTGCAATACCGGGCTGTTTCACGTCCTAAGCTGAGTGCAAAGACAGCATATTTGGGCGCGTTCCCGAACATTTTATACAGCTCATGTGTACAGAAAATACTTAATATCCCGATTCGTGTTATTGTCGTGTAAAAAAAAAACCGGTGAAATCTTTGTTTGTGGTTCAATTAATCTATTACTATTCTGTCGATTGTTATTTATATGCAAATAATTTATTGGTATTTACTTAATAATCGTTTTTTTTTGTTCAATAATTGTTTATTAATATTTACTACGACTGTTACCTTCCCCCCCCCCACCTAAGAAACAGAAACTCGGTGAAGATTCCTTCACAATCACCACCTGTACGTAAATTCTTATGTATTTTTAAACTAATTTTTCATTTCAAGATTACAAAATACTAATAAATATTTTGATGCATTATTTGTAGGTGTTTGAGGGTGTGTACAATAACTCCAGGATGCTCCATTTTCTCACAGCCGTGGTGGTGAGTTTTGGCATGAAATGTATTCATTGACTGTTGAAAACACCTTTCTTTGACCATTTTTGACTTCAAAGGTCCACTGCAATTTAAGAATATTGACTTCTCCAGTTGGTCGTAAATTATTGGATAATATTTTTAAAATGTTTTTATCAGTTTCTACCTGATAAAATATTTTAGAGCTTGGGATAACTAGAAAATGTATTTTATTTTTTATTTGTTTTAAACATGCCCATGGAATTGTGCACTTTTTATTGATCTACATGATTTTTTCTAGGTCTAGAAATCACACATCTAAACTTAGGCTATAGGTTTTTCTGGACAATGGGAAGCTTTTTTTCTTCAAAGAAAAGTAAAAAAAAAAACAGTTATTCAGGGGGTGAATTGAAATGATGCTTGTTTTAGTTTTTTTGTTACATTTTTAGGCTCCCTAGTTTTAAGACTCACTGCTCAAATTTATTTTCAGCATTACAACAATATAAATACTTGACATGCATATGCAATCTTTCCCTCAGGGCTCTAGATGTGATGTAAGGGTGAAGAACGGCAGTGTATATGAGGGGATCTTTAAGACATTAAGCTCACGTGTAAGTCTGCAAATCTACTGGCAGACTCTGCATCTGCATTGATCCTGCTTTCTGAATCTTGCGCTTGAAGCTGTTGTTTTTAAGTTAATTGATAACCTAAATTTTCTAGAATTTCAGGCTTTGTTCTCACTGAACCAAGTTTAGATTTGTTTTTTCCAAATTTGATATTAATCAAAATATAAAAAAAATTGTGGCAAAGGTGTATTTTTCCAAACAACTCATTAAATTTGACATTTCTCAAATCCCTCTCAATATCTGTGTGTGTTTAGTGTGAACTGGCAGTGGATGCGGTGCACAAGGTGAAAAATGAGGAAGGAGATGGAGGCGGTGGTGGCAGCACACCTGTCCATCCCAGGAGAGAAGAGATCACAGACACCATGATCTTTGGTCCTAGTGACCTAGTCACTATGATCTGCAGAGATGTGGATCTCAACTACGCTATCCGAGGTGTGTAAACAGAGGTACGCTTGAGTGGCGTTGTAAGAAATAGAAATATTTTTAATGCTATGTGTGTGCTTGTGTATTCAGACACTTTCACAGACTCTGCAATCGGCTCAACGAGAATAAATGGTGACCACAGAGAGAAGGTCCTTCAAAGGTGGGATGGAGGCGATAGCAACGGAGAAAATTTTGACCTAGATGCAGATGCAGTGAGTTCCACCCACATGCTCGTATATACAAACGAATATGATCACAAATTAGTGTATTTTTAGTCTTTAGGTGGAGGTTTTACATGATTGAAGCTCCTTTTCTCACTTTCAGTCTAATGGCTGGGATGCCAGCGAGATGTTCCGCTTTAATGAGGAGACCTATGGGGTGAAGTCCACCTATGACTCCAGTCTCGCCATGTACACGTACGTTGATGTCCTGTCAGTTTTAGATGTTTTGTTTTTTCTATGACCTTTAAAGTTGGAAGTGGAAAAGCCTTTTGTGCTTCAAACAAGGTTCCCACTCTTTCCTAAAGTCTTAATGCCTTACATTTCAGTTTGATCAAATGTCAGTTCATAAAGTCTTGCTTCTTAAAATAAAGATTTTGTTACATTTAAGTTTGGGGATGGGAAAAAAAAAGGAATATGGCCCAATGTGATTTAGTTAATCTTTGACTGGCTATGATTTAATTAAATAAATGTGAGCGCTGCATGTTTAAAGTAAAAAGGAACAGGTTTCAAAGCATGTACAATGAATACCACTCATTTATGCCTAGCAATTGCTTATGATTACTGTTGAAGTAAACATTGTCACATTGTGCATATTTTTGAATGAGAGGCTGGTAGTAAAGCATAGGCATTTCAAAATAGGAGTCCTGTTGTACTTTGACCTTGTTTATAATTTATAATAAGTACTGCATTATGCGTTAGGTTTCATACTAAACTGTATCTGGCATATATTCAGTGTAGACTCTTGTGGTGTCTCTCTGGATCATCCGTCACAGGCAAAAAAGACCCAAGACCAAGAACATTAACACATACAGCATATACATTTTACTAGTACTTTCACAATCAGTTTATTGCCTTTCTTTAAGCACATTATTGTTTTAGCAAAATCCAGTATCACTCGACCTCTGATTTGTACATATTGATATATTAGTACATAATCCAATTTCAATACATATATACTGATTAAGATATATCTTGAGTATATTTGCAGTATAATGTGTGCCCCAACCTGTTTAATTAAGAAAAATTATTTTATATGGATTTATTATGAGATTGTATGGGTTTGCTCTGTATGAACATGAATGATTGAATGAATGAGGCATTTATATAGTGCGTTTTTGCAGGTCTTACATTTTATTTTTAAAAACTTTGCAGGAGTCCTGTTAGAAGAATGTGATATTTACTTGATTTCTGGTGCCTTTCTCTGATAGGGTTCCTCTGGAACGGGGCAGCTCTGAGGGCTTCAGGCAGCGAGAAGCTCGAGCCGCCCGATTGGCCAATGAGATTGAAGCTAGTTCACAGTATCGTCACCGGGTAGCGCTGGAGAATGATGATGGACGAACCGAGGAAGACAAATTCAGCGCTGTGGTTCGGGACAGGGACCGTGATGGCGGAGAAAGGGAAAGAGGAAGGGATGGCCCTGGGTCCTCTAGTGCTGGGAGCAGGTTTGACTCAATCTTTTTCTTCCTTTCCCTCACTGTTATCTTATGTGGTCCTTCTCCTTAGTATACTGGTGATCATTGCTGTCTTTATCTTTATTTTAGGGAGAGCAAGTACATTCCTCTACCCCAGAGGGCAAGGGAGCGAGAAATGGGAGTTTCTGGAAGGGCCGAAAGAGGTGGAGCTGTATCCACCCTTCCTAATCGAACAAATAGACCTGGCCCCCCAAGCTCCTCCCCTCGACCCCTTCCCTCTGGTAGTGGTCAGCCTATTCCTCCCACTGATAGGAGCAGTCCTCTGTCTGTCAGAGGAGGATACTCTACACACCAGTCACAGAGCAGCTCACCTACACAGCCAGGTCACTCTAGCCCTCCTTCCCCACATTCACTCTCACATTCACTCTCACACCCACAGTCTCTCTCAGACTCGGCCCGGCCTGTCAATGGAGGTAAGTTTTGTGTGCGTGAGGCCTATTGCTTTCACTGTTTATGATGGTTACCTCCCTCTGTGTTACTAATGAACATTGCATTAATCTCTTTTAGTGTCATCTAGAATGTCACCCAAGTCTCAAAGGCCTGGACAGAACAACAGAAACCTGCGTACCTCAAATTCTCACTCCTCCCCTACAGGTCAGTATGCATACATGTGCACACCCACACACACACAGGATGATGTCCGTCATAGAGATAATGAAAATATGACGTCTATGAAAACAACATGAACGTATGACTAGAAAAAAAGAACACTACTAGATTTTGATGAAACTGATCGTCTCAAATAACCCAGTCAATAATATTGGGAATTGTATTTGAGCTGAAATTGTGAATAAACACCACCCTGCAGTGATTTGCTAGATAAACTCAACCAAACACATCCTATATTAAATTAATCAGATATATAACTATTACAACTTAAGCTACATCTGCTCAAAAGGACTAACCTGACGTTGTCATATTCCGATTCTAGTCAGAATATGAGTCTGATACTGCTCCATTGAGCTGTGATTATGGGGTGTGTTTCAATCGAATCAGGAAAGAAAATGCCTCAGCACTCAATTGGAAAGACCTACAACCAATCAGAGCAATGGAGTAAATGACGTATGTTGAGGATTCCGGGCTTCCGAAAAGGAGCCGGCAACGACCGCTGTTTATGTCCACCTCGTCATGCACCCCGAGTTGGATTTCCGTGATGCCCATTTCGGTTGCTTCTTTCAGTTGGTCCTCCATGAGTGCGACCTAAGGAGAAACAACAATTACCACAGGGTTTTTATTGTGCCTCATCATCTTAGTGACCATCGAGGCCAGCTGATAAATTAAACTAAAACAGACGCGATGGCTGAATCTACACATCTCAATTCCCCAGCGGCAGCCGTTCTTTGTTGTGAACAAATTCAACCCAAGCGATCTTTGGTGACGTGGATGTTTACGTTACTGTTGATCACCTGTCCATCATCGTATAAAGCCCGCCCTGACAATTTGATTGGTCCAAACAGCTTTTGGTCAGTCCAGACCAAACTTCCCACCCTCAAATGTTGTGGGCGGGGCTAAGTTCGGCTGGCATCCAGGCTACAAATGGACGCAAATTAGTGTCCAGAGATGTGGAGCTAGACGTTATTTTACTCTGCAGTGAGCACCACTTGTTTACACCTGTATTTAGTGTAGTCCATATGTGATCCGATCGACCAGAAGTTTTCAACGCATCTTCATACTAGGTGTAAACAGGGCCTAAGATAATTGGATTAATTAAGGGTTAGGGTTAATTCTTTAATTTCAAAAGTTAAGATTGTTTCATGATCCTTTAGAAATCATTATAATAGGCTGATTTGGTGCACAGAAACCTTGTTCAGGGCTCCAGACTTAACTTTTTTCACTAGGAGCACAGTGGCCCCCAACTGAAATTTTTAGGGCCACAACCAGAAAATTTAGGAGCACACACTGTAAATCAACATACTAACCAAATATTCACATTTCAACTAATTTCCAGTGTATTACTAATAAATACTTTGATAATAGATACAGAAATTAAAATGCCTTTGCGCTCTGATTTAATGTTACAACCTCTTGTCTTCGAAAACGGGCAGTGGCGTTGCTTTTTGATTTATTAACATGTCACCGCATACTCTATGCTTGAGGCTAAGATTGTGTTTAACTAGCGTATTGTGTTTAAACTGTGAAGTGTCTGCACTGTTGGCAAACTTATGGGGTAGCGACTGCAACATTCGCAGTTCATGGAATTCGTCTCCTTACAGTACTACCCCAACCAGCTGAACCCTCAGGGTTCGGCCTGATACAAACCTCTCACTCTGAATCATCATCCGACTGTGACACTGTACTAGTTCTGCAACGTTTCAAATAGCTCACGGTTCAGTTTGTATCACGGTTTTAGGTTCACGGTTTCGGTATGATTCGGTATGTGCTATGTTCAGGGAAAAAAAAGACTGCTGTCAAATAAAATAAATAGGGCCGGGACTTTAACGCGTTAATTAAGATTAATTAATTACAGACTTTAACGCGTTAATTAACGCGATAACTGATTTTAATCGCTTATTTTTGCACCGCGGAACGTTGATCACTGGATGAATAACATTCTCATTTTTTAGATATAGATATTTTCCTATAGGCCTATCTCATCATCAGCAATTGTGATTTCGGCCCGCTCTGCAGCAGCTGACCACTAAAGGAGCGAATGTACAGTGAAGTGAACTGCCAGATTCAAACTGTGGCTGGCTGAGCCAAAGACAGACGTGCTCAGCGCTTGTCATAGGCGATCACAAGTGTTCAGTGTTTTTAACCACATAATGTTTATTTTAGGTTTTAGACATTTAAATATAATTTATAGCAAAACAACACATTTATAGTTTGTAAAATACACAATGGTGTCTATGGAAGCAGCAATAACAACCCAGGAAAATATATTTGCCGACGGTTTTTATTCATATCAGACACACAGTGTAAATAACTATAAAGTCAACTCTAATCTACTCCCAGTTGACCGGCCACTTACTTTCATGTATTTCGGGAGAAACTGATGAATTCACACGCTGTAATAAATCCAACAGAGGAATCTCTGAACTGCGGCACAAACACGGCGCCCATCTCACGTTACAGATCAAGATAATTTATAACGATTTTTTTAAACAAAACAAACTCACTTACACATATTTGAGAATCGGAAAAGAAAAAAGTTGATGACATGGTGTAAGCAAGTTTTTTAATATTTAGAAATAAAAGCGCTACATCTGTCATGCAGCGCTATTTTGTCTGTGGTGAATCACGTGCCAAGCCTGACGCGTCACCCTGGAAACCTTTTTTAACTTAAAAAAACAGTTTACAGAAGGTATTCCTACCTATAGGCTACCTGAATTTCTAAAATGTAGGCCTACTATATTTCTAAATATGCTATTGCTACATTTAATGGCAAAAATTGCACTGGTCTGCTGGACTTGGTTGAACAAAAATAAACAATATTTTGTTGCTTAAGCTTATGTATTCAGTCATTATTTAATGGTATACTAAAAATCCATGTGAAAAAAATTACTTCACACTGTTCTCAGGTCAAATATTTATGTGATTAAAATGCGATTAATTTCGATTAATTAATTACAAAGCCTCTAATTAATTAGATAAAATTTTTTAATCGAGTCCCGGCCCTAAAAATAAAGAAACAAATAATCTAACCACAAGCAAAAGCTCAAATAAATACAATAGAGCAAAGATACTAATAAAATAAACTATGCTTTTCATGTAGGTCTGACATTAGTTTTCAGGTAAAGAAATTGAATAAAATAATCAAGTGTAAAATAACATTGCATATTTGACTGTATAAATTAAAGATTAATATGTAATTAGTAACCTTAAAGTTACAAAAGCTATTCAATTCAGATCTGATTCAGTAGGCCTACACCGATACTGTGAGTGTCTTTCTTGACCATATAACGTTAGTTACTTAAGGCATAACAGACTATATGCTCGGATACTCGAGACGGACATGTTGACATAACTTTTTGTGTGAATTTGTCCATTCAAGTGCAAGACTTGAAAGAGAAATCAATATTTGCGCGCTGTCTGAGATGAGTAGCCTACACACACACACAGACACAGTCTGACACACACACACACACATGCGGCCGCCCGCACAAGTTCTCTTTCGCGACTTGAATGTTTTACACTGGCAAAGTTTAAATGAGTTTATTTTATTATTTTAAACACCGATGGCAACGTCTACAGTTCAGGTCTCGCCTGCGCTCGTGCGCTATCAACTCACGGGTGATGACAGCGTAAATGACGGGTCATGTTCAAGCATTTGGCACGAGACAGTGATTACAAAGAGTTGTTCACTTTTTTTTTACAATTATTATCTCTATTGTAATTTACAATATTGTATTATTTTGGAAGCCAGCAAGTGAATTTAACTGGTACACTAGCCACAGGTCGGAAGAACGAGTCAATAGTTCGCTTGCTCATTCCTCAGACGCACATAGCAGGTCGTGATATTTGTCTCCGTCTCCTTCCCACAGACGTTTAAACGCGCGCTCGGTTATCTCTAGGACCCTCCCCCTCCACACATTAGACACTTACAGTGGCCATTCCCTACTCTTCAAACACTCATTGGCCTGCCACACATTCCGGATTCATTGATAAGCCCCTTCCACGTTTAATGTGTAAAAAAAAAAAATTTTGACAAATTTACTGGTCGCGCATGTGCGACTGGATGTAAAATTCAGTCGCACATTCTCAAATTTTGGTCCCAGTCTGGAGCCCTGTTGTTCTAAAAAAACAACCAAAAAAAGTTTTGCTATGGTTATTTTGTTTTACAAATATTCTTTCAAAACCAAAAAAGCTACTGACCCCGAACTTTTGAACACACAAGTGAACTTTTGTATGTGTAAATTTCTGTCCTCTATTCCTTTTGTTTTTCTTAATTTCTCTGTCTCTCTCTCTCCAGTCTCTCGTTCCCCCAAACCAGATGCTCCTTCCCAGGACTCTCCTCTTGCTATTCCTACCTACGTGGATACCTCTTCAGTTACCTTGGTGACTCCTAAACCCACTGTCCCACCCCTGTTCCCTGTAGATGGTGAGATGTTATAAATTTGAGTGGTTACAAACTGTTCATTTATACATTCGTCCGACAATCGTAACTTTTTTTTTCCACTTTAGTTCTGTCTAAGGAAAGGACAGAGAGTCCAGTTAGTCCTCAGGATGGCAAGAGCGGCAAAGGTAATCCTGAAGTTGTTATTCTTGGTAACCTCATTACATTCACTTGTCATTTAGCCAATAAATGTTCTTCTCTTTCTCTTCATTGTCTCTACAGTCCAGAGATCACAAGACCTCGAGGAGCTTCGCAAGTTTGGTACTAATTTTAGGGTGAGTGATAGGCTGCATCTGAAATTGAATACTCTGAGTAGGTACTCCTTTTGAATAAAAATAATGTATTTTAAAGTACAAAAAAAGATTTCCAATGTTTTTCTAACCTCTTACCTTTTGATTTTGAATTGTTTGACAAATTCTTTCATAATATTTGGCACAAAGTGATGAGCCATGAGTCATGACCCATCTTTGCTTTCAAAGACTAAGATGCTCCTTTTATACTCCATCACGATACCCTCACTAATGACCAATTCACCTACTTATTGTGGTCAATTTTAAGAGTTTAACTTGGATATTCTATAACCTTTTCATTTTTTGCCTCTGTCCCACCTTTTTTGGAGTGTTGCATCCAACAAAATCAAAATGTGTTTATATTAACAAATACAATTTATTAGGTCAGTGGAAACATTGCAAATCTTTTCTTTGTACTTTTGTCAGTTAAATAAATGTTCAAGAGTGATGAGAAAATGAGATTTTTTTTTCTTCTTCCCTTTCTGATTTTTAGCTTTCATCTAGTTCCTCCCCCAAAATTTCAGCCACTGACTCTTCTCAAACAAACCCCACCCACAATACACAAACAGACTCCACCCCTCCCACAGAAGCTAAAGCAGCCCCGCCCACAACTCTGACCGCTGAGCTTCCGGCAGAAGAGAGAAGTAGAGAGACAAATGCTGAAGGGGTGGCAACCACCACCCCTCCCCCCGCCACACCCATCTCTGCACCCTCTGCCCTGTCCGGCACTGCCATGCAAAATCCAACTGCAGAAAGGCAAACGGTAGGGACGCCCCAACCTGGGACCCCAGGCAGTGAGGAGGGAAAACCAGAGGCCGCTGAGAGGTCAGAGGGAATGACTGAGTAAGTACACCATTTCAGAATATTTGGCTTAATTGATTTACTAATCACATTTAACAACTAGTGATACCATATAAGTCTGTTGGTAATCAACGCATTTCAAAACGCTTTCCAATCCAGTCAAGTGAAGAAATCTACACTCAACCCCAATGCCAAAGAGTTCAACCCCACTAAGGCTCCTCTCAGCATGGTGAGAGCATTGATTTTCACTGTTTAGTTTCCTTTATACAGCCTTTAAAAAGCTAAGTGTGCCATTTCTATTTTGCAGGTGAAGCCCTCGGCCGCTCCCACCCCGCCACGGCCAACTCCACCCAGCCCAACAGTGGTGTTGCAGCCCCCACCAAACCAGGCAGCCATTTACAACACCCAGTACCTGAGCTATCCCATCCAGATACAGAGTCACTCCGTAAAGATCTCTATAAAAGTTTTTGTAAATGAGCAGTAGGTACAGAGTAGTTTGCAACGTAGATGTTATATGTATTTTTTTGTTTGTTTTTGTTTTCTAGGCACCTCAGATGTACCAGTATCCCATGCCAAATGTTGGTCAAGGGAAGTACCCAAGAGCAAAAGGTAATGCTTACATTGAACTCTTCATTACTGATTGTACTAATACTGTATGGATTAGTAGTAGTGTTAATAATTTCTTTTATCAGTCAATACAGATTATTTTAAATGTTTACTTTAAATGTTTTTAACACCTACAATAGGGCCTGAAACTCTTATTTATAGACAACAAAACCGATAATATCAACAGGGCCTGAAACTCTTAATTTAAATGGATTATTATTATTAATAATAATAATGTTAATAACAAAAATAGGGCCTAAAACTCTTCTTTAAAATATTGTATTTAAAAATCTATACAGGGTTTCCGTTGGGCATTAAAAGTCATTAAATGGATTTTGCGCAAATTAAGGCCTTAAATGGCATTAAAAAGCATTATATTTTACTCCTACAGGCATTAAAAATTTAGATATAGTTCTGAAGAGAATTTTATAGTATCAATTTATTTGAATATAGCCTTCATAATTAATCATTTTTTATTTGCTGTCGCAAAATATGTACGTTAGTGTGATAAACGTGGAGCCGGTTTGGTGATTTTGCTTCTGGCTGGAGCAAATCTGCTGTGATGCGGAGGTGACGCGGGCATTTTGTACAGCGGTGGACAGAAATAAAACTAGACTGGGAAAGTGGAAATTCCTGCAGAAGTTGCTCAAAGACAGTTTAACTCGTGCAGCAGCAGCATCTGTAAATTTTTGTCCTGCCTGGCAGGCGCGATACGTGTGAGTGATTTGTGTGAGTGATTGAGTGCATTCACTCGTTTGACGCGAATTTGTGTCTGACGCCCGAGTTGAAAAATCTGAACTTTGGCATCAGTTCGTGCCGCATTAACCAATCAGGAGCCTGCTTGCTGCTGTCACATGGTGAAATATCTGGATGCCTCAATAAATTTTGTAATATGACTAAATGCCTGGGCCCATATTCATAAAGAATCTTAATGCAAAGAGTAGCTCCTAGTGACAAAATTCTTAGAAATGTGGGCGTTTACTCTTAAAATGAAAGAAAAAAGTAATCCAGAAAGCATCTTAACCCTTAAAAGAGGTCTTAAGGGCAAAATTGTTAGGAGCACAGGCGAGGACTTTTAAGAGGCTTACGAGTTTCTTTAGCAGAGGAGAAAATGGCAGAAATACGAAGAGGGAGAAGAAATGTGTTGCAGACAATCGATGACAGTGAGTTTGATACATTAAAACCAACATTCAAACCACAACTTAAATAGACATGCCAGCAATCAGTGTAATTGGAAAGAGTGGAAATTTTTTTTATCATTCTAAGCCAATCAAATACCTTTATAGGAAATTAACAGCATGGTAAATAAAAAAATAAAAAGGATTTATATACTCTAGTGCTGCACGATTAATCATATCGCAATCGTAATCGCGATGTCAAGCCCATGCGATTAAATGACGCAAAATGACGCGATTTTATATGAAATAAACAAATTAGGGCTGTTAACGCAATTAACGCAGCATCTGTTATTTTTCGTCATCCTTTGGCTAGTGTTACATGACCCCACTCTTATTCGTGCGAAAACCATTCTTGCACGTCTAGTCATAAGAGAGCGCGCTGTCTGTGAATGTCCTGACTGTGACACACAGAAAGACGTGCGCGGCCAGTATCATGCGCTGCACAGACCGCGCGCCAGAATACAGTTCTCTTTCACGCTTGAACGAACAATAACACAATTATGCCAAAATATCGTTTTGTTGAGTATCTTCATAACATAAGAGCAGTCTTACGATGCACGTAAAGAGTTGTGAGAGAATGAGGCACGTGTGAGATCTGCGTCTCTGTCAACAGCGGCTGCTCTTAAAGCGCCAGCATCCAATAATGCTCTGTCAGTAAAGTTAGTCAAAGATCAAAGGGGACAGAGAAAATTACTCCATCGGTGCTCTTGGCTAAAGAACTTTTGTAGCTTTAAGGATTAGGGCCTAGTCTATATATAATTTATAATTTATGCAAACTGTTTGATAACTTTATTCAATTTCTGTATATGCCACTTCTGTGTATTAATGTAAATAGTGATTTGAGAAATGCACCTGTAAAACTGTAACTTGTTTTACTGTAGCCTAATTTTTAAGTTTATTATAAATTAAAATGGCAAACACTTCACTGTCTATCTATCTATCTACTATAAATCTACTAATCTACGTTTTTACACCTGTTAGACAGGAAGGGCACAGGTAAATATGACATTTATTATGGGTTTATGTGAGGATTGTTTGAAGTTTACTTCAATTAAAAGCTGTTATATTTTTTGAAGCCTAAAATGTTTTTTAAAAATTGATAGCTTTCACTTGTAATGACGGAATCACTGTAATGTTGGATGGCTATAATTAATGTCATTTTTATCCAGACATCAATGGTTTATTGATCATTAAAGGTGTTAATCATTTACTTGTTGTTACTAGTTTGAGTGGAGAAATACACATTAATACACAGAAGTATCACTAATCTGTGTGTGCATTTTGCTTTTAGAACCAAGTAAGTTGACTCATGAAACCATTTGTTTATTATATCGCAATCGCAATATTGACCTCAATAATCGCAATATGACTTTTTCCCCAAATCGTACAGACCTAATATACTCATATATAATGTGTGTGTGTGTGTGAGAGAGAGAATGGTCAAATAGGAAAAATTACACATGTAATTTCAAAGTGAAGGCTTAGAATAGACCCTATACTTAAAATCATTATTTATTTTATTTTTATTTTTCTTCTTCTTGGACAACCAACCAATCACGGTCTTCAAAAGATTGTGTCATACATAGCAACGGGGTTGGCCCCGCCTCCTCACTAAGATGAAAGTTTTTGTCTTTTCCTTACTCAGAGTTGCTCTCAGATCGGTCCCGAATCGCTCTTAAGCTAAGACTCCTACGTAAAAGTTTTTAAGCTAAATTAAGAGTTTTCTGAGTGGATTCTTAGAATCTTTTTGAATACGGGCCCTGGTGTGGTTCTAATGCACAACAAAGCAAATATTTTATCACATAATTTGATTTCAATATATGAGACATTAATTTTGTATTGAATGCTGTTTATTCCATTTCTAATCTAGATTATATGAAACATTATTCTAATCTAAAGACGACCAACATACTTTAGTGTTTAAGAACATAGTTCGTGTCTGGACAGTGTTGTGTGAGGGGAAAAAAAAATCACAGGACAGGTTAATCACTTTTGGAGGCTGGCTCCATTTATCATCAAAACAAAAATAAATGATAGATTAGGTGGCCGAGGGTGATCATTGCTCCGATGCGAGACGACAGGTCATCAAACTGGGAGCGGGACAGGTGGAAGTACCGCTGAAAGCGGCCGTCATCCAGGGAGCAAATGGTGAAACTCGCCAAACTGGGAACGCCTCCGGAGGGTCTGGTGGACCCAAATACGGCAACGATGATCCCTACGCCGCTGTTCTGCTCTCCAGAGCAAATACAGAGCGGTGACTCTCTCGATGAATGCTCAATCAACATCAGCCATCTTGCAAACAGACAACCGTCTAGCACTTGCCCCTCCCACAAGAGGCGGATTTCGCCTCAGAAGCGCGTCAATTTCGCTTCAAACTTTTGCTTTTTACGCGCATCCTATTCGCTCTGGACGCTCGAATGAATTCAAAATGTTCACGTCCAACTAGACGCTAATTTGACGCTCTATTCACGTTTGGTCACAGCATTATTCATGTAAATGCTTTTAAATCATTCAAGCACAAGACAAAAGAGACCGTTCTCTTTTGTGCTTGAACCTGCCTGAACGAACAGTAACACACAATTTAAATGAATACTTAAATGAAAGTAAAGAGTTGTGAGAGAATGAGGCTTGTGTAAGATCTGCGTCTCTGTCAGCAACAGCTGGTCTTAAAGGGACAGCAGCCACTACTCTCCGTCATTAATGTTAATCAAAGAACAAAGGGAAAGAAAATCACTTTGCTCTTGACTAAAGAACTTTTGTAGCTTTAAAGGGCCCCTATCATGGATTTTTTTGTTTCCTAATGTTGTTTTGAAGTCTCCTACAACAGGTTTGCATGCATCAAACGTCATAAAACTGTTTGATTTTCTCATAATATACATTTGCACATCACCAGATTTTCAATGATTCTCAAACGACTCGCCAAATGAATCAATCATTCTAAATCCCTCCTTTCCGCGAGCTACTCTGCTCTGATTGGCCAGACAACTCAGTCTGTTGTGATTGGTTTACTGCGTAATTCCCATTGCCATAACACCGACAGCTCTGCGTGTCCTGAGGCTTCTACACCGTAAACTAAACACAGTAACGAACAATGACGTCGATTTTACCATATCAATCCGAGCGCGAGTCCGATGATGAAACACTTGAAGAAGAACCATTCATTCAACCCGAACCTCCATCGCAAGGACGACTCGAGCAGGACGTTTGAGGTAACTAATAGCTGAGCGCGAATGACTGATGTAACAAACATTGGTAAAACAAATCTTGCTCCATGTTTAATCTTTCCTTTAGTAGTGAGAACGACAGACAATCTGCATTAATAGACAGTTTTATGTAATAGTGGCCCACAGCTGATTAACTGACTCCGATATTTGAGAAGCAGTCGTCAGTAAAATAAAGGTAACAGGAAAAGTTTATGATTATACTGCTGTAGTATCATGGTAAAGATGAATTTTAACCACAGATTTTTCACATGCTCGTCCTTGGGCAGTGGAAAAAAAATGTCTTTACCGTCACATTGTAGAGCACAGCGTCTCCTCGACATGACAAGTTTCCCTTAGGGGTGACCCCGAATAGTCGAAGATTCGATGCATCGATAGGAGGAGCCTGATTCGACTACCAATCTCACGGTCGAATCTTCGCAGAGGTTATATTGGTTGCTCAATAACTGATTTCACATAGAACTACCGGTTTTCTGTCAATACGTTAATATAGGAGCCTATCATGACAATGCTGTAAACAAAAATGTGCAAAGAAAAGCTTTTAATAAATATTTTTAACGTGCGGCAGCGGGAATAAATCCAAGCACCCTGTGACAGATTAAAAGTTTCACGTTTGATCCGTGACCGACAGAGACGCTCCTCTTTCGGTCACGGATCGAAAGTGAAACTTAAATCTTGGCGGCAGGGATTTAAGTCTTTAAAAATGTCTGGGATAAGAACATCGAAAGTGTGGATGCACACCATCAGAAATTATATTCTTCAAGGCTGGATTTAGCATCAGGAAAACGATGATCGCACTTCAAATCATTTCAGGCGGTTCTAATGAGATGTTTGGATGCTGTAAACATTTTTAGCTAAACTGCCACTCCAGTTTACCGTGTAGCTATTGTTGTTTCTGCAGTTAAAAAGACAAAGGTGACAATTCTGGCTATAGTTTAGTTATTTTGATAATTTCTTTATTTTTACTTATTTATTGATCACTCAGGGTTATCTAAATTAACTATTTATTGCTTGTGTTTTGAATATATGTTCCCCTGCACTTTAGGCACTTTGCACACATTTGCTTCTATATCTTTGTGTGATGTTCTGTACATCGCGGCATTAAAATGTTAAAGCCCCGCCCCCTCCCCAACCCCCCGCACATGATTCGACTATTAGTCGACTATAGGGAAGAATTGGCGATTCTAATTCGACTATGAAAATCCTTAGTCGGGGGACACCCCTAGTTTCCCTGGTGACTGCGCCTGCAATAAGTGGGCGAGCAATATGCTAATGTTTCGTCTTGACGTCACGACGAAACGGCTTTTGACTCGTTTGAAAAACAATTCATTGCATTGACTCAGAGTCGATTCTTAATTTTGAAAGACAGTAACTTTATATACGGTGCACTTTCAGATTTAAAACTTTGCAGGATGTTTTCAAACACTTAGAGCTATATTACACACTACATGAAAGGTCTTTTTTTATTTTATTTTTTTTAATCCATGATAGGGGCCCTTTAATAAGGATTAGCCTATATTTAATCTTTAATTTATGCTGTGCAGACTGTTTGATAACTTTAATTTCTGTATATGTTAGACAGGAAGGGCACAGGTAAATATGACCTTTATTATGGGTTTATGTGAGGATTGTTTGAAGTTCACTTAAATTTATAGTAGGTATTTTTTTGAAGCCTAAATATAAAAATTAAAACAATGTATAGCTTTCAATTACACTAATGTTGAATGGCTATAATCAATTGTTAAAATTGGGGGGAATCATTTTTATCCAGACATCAATACTTCTTAGACTTCAGTGATGCTAAAGTATTTGAAATACACTGTCTTTATGTTGGTTCTACATTAATTTGGAGATTAACTGTGAAATTAATACATTATAAAATATAAAAATATATCAAAATATAATTATCAAAATATAAAATACATTATAAAATATAAAAGCTAAATATAAACCTACAAAAATGTAAGTGTTTTTAATTGCGAATAATCACAGAATTTTTTTTATCGATTGACAGCACATATATATATATATTTAATAACAAATGAATTAAAATGGACTCCCAAACCCTGTATATATTTTTCAGATTGTATTGTAATATTACAATTTATTATATTATCATTTAATAATAAAAACAGTTAAATTCAAGTTTCAGGCCCTATTTTGTGCTCTCATCATGAAAAGTGTTGCATATTCTTGTACTACTTCTGCCACCTGTCTCTCAGGATCTGTGGTGACTTCTCGTCCAGACCACAGCTCTTCAGCGCCCCCTATGCTCCAGGCCGCGGCATCAGCAGCAGGACCTCCTCTAGTGGCGTCTCCTTACCCTCCCTCATATCTGCAGTACAACCAGGTCATATCAGCAATGCCCCACTACCCTGGACAGGTACCAACCTTCACGTTTCCGGTAGAACAAATGCTTCTAGTATTTCAATCAAACAAGATTTTGTTTTGAATTGTTTTGTGGATGGCTACCTTAACTAAAAAAAACCCCTCTTGTTATTTCTCTCTCTGTCTTAGATGTACTCAATGCTCCAGGGCGGACCACGAATGCTTGGATCGGGAGGGCACCCACAGGCACTTGGTCCCCCAGGCCCACAGTACCCTGGTCAGACTGAAGGGCCGCCAGCCCCTCAGCAGGGGATGTATAGTAAGCATTTACTTTTTTCTTTTTTTTTGGAATGGATTGATTTTAATTAAATTTTTTTATATAGTTGACAACAAAAACACCAATTCTTTTTTCTTTCTCCTTCAGCTCCGCAGTCATTCTCCCATCACTCTGGTTCCCTTCATCATCCTCAGCCCTCCAGCACCCCCACTGGCAGCCAGCCGCCCCAACACCCTGCCCCCAGTCCAGGACAGGTACGTCCACCTGCCAGTCAATAGCAACTACACACCTATTCCACAAACTCTCACTCAAAGCACTTATTTTTTTATGTTACATAGAAATATTCATACAAGAAATCCCTCAAAGTTTCAGATGCCTTTGGTAATGATACTAAATATGTTCTGTGTTGACTGTTTGTCTTTTCTAGTCTGGTCAGTCTGGTCCTCAGCCTCAGTCTTTGTACCACTCTGGGCCGCTGTCAGCCCCCACACCCCCTAACATGCCCCCAGGACACAGCTCCCCACAGGCCTCCTACTCCCTTCAGGGCTACAGTCTGCCGGGACACCAGCCCCTGCCTCACCCGTACTCCTCTCTAGGACAGCTGACACAGGTGATGACCACAACCACACACAAAACACTTCCACATCAGCAGTCACGTTTCTCAACAGTGCATGTCTGCTTTGTAAGAATTTCAATGTCACTGGATTTATTTTTGTTTTTTCCCAGTGTCAACATGAGGTTGAAAAATTAATCTAAGGTTTTAAAAAATGATTAGCAAATATTTCAATAATCAATAATGGATCAATCATTTTCTAAAAAGAAATCTTTTAAATTAAAAAAAATAAATGTACTATAAATAATACTAGTCAAAAGTTTATAACAGGCCTGTCACGATAGTCAATAAATCAATTAATCGCTTGTTGGAACAGTCTAGTCGAACTGAAAAGAACAATATAAGTTTCAGATTTGGTGGTGTTTTCGCAGAGATATTAGCCGAAAACCATCGGAAGCGCGTCAGCCAGTTTTAGTTAGCTGTCCCTCTAGTGGACAGAACGTGTAACAACAACTACATGCTAAAGTGACATTGGCGATCCATAAGCCTGTGTGATGTTGTAAATATTATTAATAGGATGAATTTAAGCATTTAATATTTGAATATTAAATAAAATAAGGAATGGAATTCAAATAGTATTATAGAGGAAGATTGACAGCCTCAATCAGGAAGATTGAATGTATCACTATTTATGTCTGAGCCTAATGTTTAATATTTATTCAAGTGCATTTTTTGTGAACAGACACTTGAGAGTTCATTGCTTTTATTGGTTGTTTTGTTCATCTATTGTGGATGTATAAAATGTTTTCCATTTTCAGTATTAAATAGTCTTTAGAAATAAGTTTATTGATCTTTGAAAAGGTGTACCTGCTAGGGGTGCTCCTCAGGATTTTTGCAGCCGATACCGATTGCCGATTTCTTGTCATGGTGATCGGCCGATACCGATGCTTAATATAAGACAAAGATAAATACAAACAAAATGGAGCAGTCTGATGCAGCCCACAAGGTTTAATTAAACATTGTCCAATAGTAAACTTTGGAGGACAAAATAAACATTTAAATACCGAAGTCTGATGGAACTTAGACCTTGTCTAATACAAGTCTGAGCAGGACAAAATTAATTAAAAATGAATAAATAATTTAAACTCCTAAAAGAACAAATTGGAGTAGTTTGATGCTACTCAATAGAATAGATGGGCATTTCAAGCAAAAATAATATTCGAAGATCTGGGTATTATTCATTATTATTCGAAAATCGCACCCCTCCCCCATATGCACGCACACATGCATATAGGCCACACACATGAGAAAAGCAGAGTGGTGTGACGTTTAAATATAACTTAAAAACATAAATTAGGCCTATGTTTCATATTTATGTTTTATATAATGTTCTTTTTTTTTATTATTTAATCTATGTTGATTATATGAAAAGGGAACCGCATGAAATGTGTAAGATAGAATCATAAGATGCCCAATATATCGGAAAACACTTGAAATGGGTCAGACATGATTTTGACCACTTAATTAAGTTTTGTTTTGTAGAAAGCCATTCTTTAAAGTGAATTTCGTTTTGTAAAAATTTTATCTTAATTTCAATCAATGTTTCACCAACCAATTGCCTGGATGAATAAATAAGAAGCGAAATAGCAGACAATATAATCATGACACGGAGGCGCCGGCGCGTCTCATAAATAAACCGAAATTCCACTTGCCTCACAAAGCTGAGAATGTATAGTTCAGCCTTGAAATGTCTACTAAAAAAAAATAAATTAAAACTATTTAAATCGATAATAAATGGGCTACTCTCTACTGATGTAGGCTAATCCGTATGAAGTGTGTGTTTCTCTCTATAAGCGCGTTCACTACATGCGAAGATGGCGTCAACATCGCCAACTGTATCTTTGCAGTTTTAGTTTATTAA
This sequence comes from Semotilus atromaculatus, assembly GCA_031834385.1. NCBI lineage: Eukaryota > Metazoa > Chordata > Actinopteri > Cypriniformes > Leuciscidae > Semotilus > Semotilus atromaculatus. Next base: position 1,534,590 of record JAULUF010000050.1, on the reverse strand, counting down.
TAAACAATTAAAATGTATCATGCTGCATAAACATTACTTTTGCCGGTTCTTTGTGGCAAGCTTTATGCATGCGCTTGATATGCGGAATATAGGCAATATAGCCTGATGACACTCATTATGGTTTAGTATTTTCTCCCATATATATTTAAGTAATTAAATTAATCGAGTCATAAAATGTGATTATCGGCCGATGCCGATCGATCGGAGCATCCCTAGTACCTGCATTATGCCATTATCATTATTTTAGATGAAAATGGTCACAGAACGACAATATTATCGTTTATCGCAATAATTTCTTGGACAATTTATCGTCCAGCAAAATTTATCGTGACAGGCCTAGTTTATAATAATATAAAAAAATTTTTTATAAATCACCATGGCTGCATTTTATCATAAAATTAAAGCCGTCTGTCAGCGCTCAAGCACCCAATTCAATTCTCCTGCACTTTACCAAGCAAATACACACACTTGTGTGTCAATGCCCAACTTGTATTGTATTCACGTAATCCGTTATGTCTTAAGTGAACGTAAACGGTAGGGAGAAAAGTGGATGCGCGTCAGTCATTATATTGTGGTCTTAGACAGCAGCAGGTTTATTAGGTTTATTATTTTTTTGCTCATTGATTCTCTCTATCTTTTGTTAGATTACATTCGCTGCTCTTGTCCGAAAAGGTTGTGTAGCATGTTTAATTCATACAGTAAAGAGTCTTTACTGTATGAATTATGAATCTTTACTAAAGACTATGCAGTTTTTTTATCTTATATTTGATCACTATTCAATTTCTGTAGTATTTCTTACTGAAATACTAGGCTAGACTTGCCAGAAAACGCAACAAAGCGAATTAAGACCGAAATATATCACTCTTGTTATTACTATTTGTATCCCCAAATAAAAATGTAGTAGTATTTATTACATATTTTCAGTGCAGTATTAATGTTACTAAATGTTTAAATGTTTTTTTTTTTTTCTTAAGTTTAAAACCCTATACAAAAAAGTCCTATAGGGTGTTTCTAATACAACTGTCGTGGGAGTGATCGTAAATTTTAATTATTTCTATCTGACTGTCTTTTTTTTTTTTTTTACCATTTATTGGAAAGTCATAGAAAGGCAATAATGGACTTTTTTTCTTTCACCATTGGAGCAAATGGTATTGCTAAAATTTAGTTTGCTACGACCTCCTTAGATAACATCTATAGACCTTTACCCTGCTATAGTTCATTTAAACCCAGAAATGTCCCGTGTTCATTCATATATCTCTGAGCAGGGTGATTCTGTGTGTTCGCATAGAAGTCAAAGAAAGTGGTGTGCAGGTCTTTTTTTTTTCTTCTTTTTTTTTTTAAAGGTCTTTAAAAATGGTATTAAAATGGAAGTGCTGAAAGCTGCAAGAAATTGTTCAAAAAGTGACCGTAAAGTAATTTATAATGTTACAAAAAGATTTGTAACTTTCTATTCACATAAACTGAAACCATTCATTTATTTTTAGGGTTCTAAGGACAATGAATAATTGAGCAACAATAATAATTTGGCAATGGCATCAAATCAGTGTATTATGATTTCTGAAGGATCATGTGACCGCTTAGACATCACAGGAGTACATTTTCTATTGTAATATTTTAAAATATAGTTATTTGTATAATGTATGTGTATAATTGTATTTTATTTCAGGCCCATGTTCAAAGTGCTCTCTCAGGTCCTCACCATTCTGGAGGTCACGGCCCACCACCTGTGATGTTGCTTCATGCCCCGCCCCCTCAGCAGGGTTCTGGCCCCCAGCACGGCCCCCCCCCACCCCAACAGGGGCCCCACCAGCACTACGCCTACGTTGGGCACCCTCAGGGTGAGTTTCCTGCATGAGTGTGCTATGTGACTGTAGATTTGCTATCTACCTTTGTTTTCTATTACCAAAATCAGCTAATTATACATTTAATGTTTAATATGCAGCTATGTGCAGACAAGTTTATTTTTATTTTTTTATTATTATTATTATATATTTTTAATACATTTCTGTTTCTCTGTTCTCATCAGTGTCGGTGCAGGCTTTCCACCCTCCTGGAAACTGACAGTGTGACTTTTGAGATGGAGACTGAGCAGAGTGCCCCCATCTGATCCTCCTGTGGGATCGCACATGTGTATATATGCTCCACAAATGGAAAAAAAAAAGATTTTGTTTTTATTCACCTCTGGCAAGACTGAATGTGCTTGTTTTATCCCCCTCCCTTTCCTTCCCTTCCCTTTTGCTATTTTTAATTTGAGTGGATGGGGACACAAGTGTCTAAATCAGAAAGAGGGAATGAGTGAGCGTGTAAGACAAAAAAATGGAAAGAATGAGGGACATTTTTATAAAAATACAGTGACCTCTCCCTTTGTCTTCAACCCCCTTATTAAATAAGCAAATAATAAATGGTTAAAAAAAGAACAAAAAAACACAAAAAAAAGTTTATAAAAATAAATTTTTAAACTCTCCATGTGTTTTGTCTCATGCTTTGTTTTAAATGTAATTATTTAGTATTATTTAATAATTATTTAATGAGTTGTCCTAACATACTTAAAATTTGTATCCATATAGCAACAGACACAATGTAAATTAGTAATTATCTTTATTTCCACATTTACAAGCCAATAACTACGTTTTATAAACATTGGACTGTATAAAAGCTGTATATTACAAAGAGTTGAAGTTTCTCTGCACTCATATTTTTGGAAGCAAAAGCCTTGATGCGTTATGTAGTAAACAGCAAATGTTTAAAAATAAATTCTCAGGTATCGTCAGCAGATCTGTCATAAGGATTGAGGGAGGAAGTGGAGTTTTCTATGAGGTGGCAGTGGTTCAATGCTTTCTTGGTGGTGCTGCACTTCATAATTCAAAGCATGGCTGTATCTGGAGACTCGGGATTCAGGCCTCTCACCAACTTAAATCCAGGAGAAAATATATTTTTGATTCATTGAAAAATCCACTAATGTCAGACAGTCAATTACAATAAATTCGAGAGTTGTGTAGTACCTCGATCATAATAAGTTAGGCTCTGTGTTGACATAATCAGAGCTGCCCCGCTCATCATCGCTGCTCACACTTCCACGGGACAGACCTGTTGGAGGGGAGGAACAAAAAATTTAATTTCATGAAAATGAAAGTTTATATTTTAAAAAGTTTGTCAAATTAGTACATTTTGCTACTCATGTAACTGTAAAACTCAGTTTATGTGAACTTGTGCAACTAGTGCTAATGAGTTAACGATCATCAACATTTTGTTTGTTCAAAAAATGAACTTCCACTTTGCAGTTTTTCTTAACATGGATAATCAGTGGACAATTACTTACGAGAGGTTTGGTTTTGGGGGTCTGAAGAATTTCGAAAATTTTCATAATCGTGACAGTCTGTAAAAACACCACAGCAATCACACACTGTAAAAAAGTTGCTGCCTTAAACATCCAAGTTGATTGATTGTCCTTAAAAATTTAAGTCATTTCATCTTAAGGGTGACATATTATGCTCTTTTTCACAAGATGTAATATAAATCTATGCTGTCCCCAGAATGTGTCTGAAATGTCAGCTCAAAATACCCCCCAGATCATTTATTATTATAGCTTGTCAAATTTGCCCCTTTTGGGGTGTGAGCAAAAACGCTTCGTTTTTGTGTGTGTCCCTTTAAATGCAAATGAGCTGCTGCTCCCCGCCACAGATCAGAAGACGGCAAATCATTTGCAAGCGTTTCGGATAGAACAAAACACGCACATCTTCCTCATCCAGAATCTCAGAAATAACCAGTAGCAGAGTGCAGCCTTGCAGAGAGATTCTGGAGGAAGTTGCAACTTTTAGACTCACCTGGACCTTTATGAATGGTTAGTAGTGGATACATTTATGTAGGCTAGGTGTTGTGGTGTTACTAGTTCCCGTTTTTTGACGCACCGCAGCAACTAGGAACGATTTTAGTTCTAGGAACACATTTATACAGATTATAGCCTATACTTACTCCAGAAACTAGCTCTACGAACATGGAAAACACTTTTACGCTGAGGAGAAAATCCAACTTGACTTTGAGGGGACAAGCCCAACATGATTATGTATTTCTGCTCAGCTAGTGACATTGAGCATCAACCACACGGCATAATCTAATACTTTTTCAGTACTGTCTACTTTCTAAGTATAACAGTTCTATCTAATAACGTATTAGACAGGATTGTTAAACAGATCGTAAACTAATGACGGAGAATGGGAGCACTGTGTGCTCAGGCGTTCCTCGGTGCAGTCCAGGCTTGTGCAAAATGCAGAATTTCAGAATTGGCCTGCATTCAATTCATGAATTGGAATTTGATTTGAATTGACTCCGCCCCACAGGAGGTTGAATTGGAATTGGAATGACAGGAAGTGGAATTAAATTCATGGCAATTCAAAGAAATTCCACACAGTCACACAACAGAAGGAATGTGATGAATCTCACATACATTCAGTGTTAGTAAGGTTACTTTGGAAATGTAATTGCTTACTGTTATTAGTTACCCATTATAAATGTGGTTTGGGTTATTTTATTTGGATTACTTTATCAATGCAAAGCAATTTCCTTTGAATTTGATTATTAACATTTTACCTCAGTAATACAAATAAATACAATTACCTTAATTTTGTAATTTAATAACATAATTGCATTATACATGACTAGTCACTCCTCAACCCTGCATCCATTTTGTTCTAAAATATAGATAATGATAAAATTCTTGAAACAAATTGCCCCCTCAATGTTTAATTAGTTTTGTTCCCATTTTCATTTAAAAGTAATCATATAACACAAAGTGCATAATGCAGTCATATCTGACATATACTGTAAAGCTTTATTGTTAAACACTTCATTTAAAATATGTATATGAATTTCTTTGAATTTTTATTGAATTGCAATTCTGCTTCCTTTAATTCAAATTCGAATTGTAATTCTAGATCCTGTTTTTGACATCAATTCAAATTCAAGAATTGAATTGGAATTAAGGAGTCATTCTCAATTCAATTCAATTGCCTGGTGCAGTCAAAATAAAAGTTCTAACAACAAGCGCTGCTTACGTCAGAGTTCCTACTGGCGGTGTTACTGCAACCAGGAAAACGGCCCTAGAGGAACATTTAGTTCTCGGGGAACCACCCTGGTGGCTTACTGTAACTAAGTTCCTAGACCTACTCGGTGCGAAAGCCCTATAGATTCATCTGTTTGTGGGGGATTTTCGTTGAAAATAAAACGAATCCACTGCTTTCTTGTCTCATCTGAGGCTGGGACTCTAAATAGTGTTAAGTACCTTTGCATTAGAACTGGTTACACTGTCGATCGCGAAAACCAAATGGCAATTAAGGGGCGGTAATATTATAAAAGGAACCCCTTCCTATGTCAGAAGGGGAGTGAAATCTTAAGTTAGGTTGTCACTTTTCACGTTTTGTGGGTTGGCGAGATGCACCGGGGACCCAATTATAGCACAAGATTTTCATGATATGTCACCTTTAAATTACATCAAACTGACTTTAAAAAAAAAAATTTTTTATGAGTTTAATCTTGAATATTTATGATAATTATGATATGTTGGCTATTGCAGCTGTGCATTTATTTTCAGCATGTAGTACACCTACCTGAGTTTGAGTCATCCTCAAAGCCACCTATCTCTTCATTTATATAAGTTTTTTCTACAAAATTAGATGAAATCATCATTTTATTTGACAATTTATTTATGATGAAACAAATGTAAATAAATTGCTATCCTTGTCTAATCTCAGATCTTTTACCTGAACTGTGGGATGAAGGCTGTGTGCCTGGGGAATCTGGAATCACAATACTGGAGGAACAAAAAATATATTTTCTCCTTCAGTTTCATACGGATAATTATTCAGCTTTAGCCTAACTAATAGTTTGGAACAACTTGTGAAGATTTGGGATCAGGAATGAGTGCTCTTCTTACATGTAGTCACCTGGACGCTGATTATCCGGTTCATCTTCACTGTCTAGAGAAGAATCACATATTCTGGATTATTATCCTGTCGATCTCTCATGCACACACATTTGTTCACTCACAAAGATGTCACCCATAACTCAGTTACATGTGTAAGGGACAATTACAATACACTCCATAACTACTCAATGTGTCATTCGATTTCTGATCATGGTCTTCGACATGAATGTTGCTTCCCTCCTCACCGTTTTGATTCACATAACTGGCTTGACTTCCAGCTACAGAGACAAAAAATGGAAATATGTGCCTTAATAATAATACTCCGCATCATTTACTTGCATAGCACCTTTTATGCATAAAGTGTAGTTCAAATTGCTTCATGGGTCACATTATATGTATAAAAAGTAAAAAAGTGAAAAATAAAACAATTAAAAATGTTAATGAAATTAATTAAAGAAAAGGAAAAATAAAATAAAAAAAGTGTAAAACTTTAAAATAAGGTTTCATTAGTTAACATGAACTAGCAAGAAACAATACTTTTACAGCATCATTATAAGAGTAAATGCACTGTGAACAAGCAATGAAGAATTTTATTTTTATGAACTATCATTAACAAAGGTTAATAAATAGGCCTACTATAAAAAATATATTTCTCATAGTTAGTTCATGTTAACAAATGCATACACCAATGTTAACAAATGTAAAGTGTTCCCCCAAAAAAGATTAAATGAATATTAGAAACTCAATATATAAGCTAATTTGTGTCTTCACAAGCAAAAAATGTTTTGTGTCAGGTTTGTACTGTAGTAATAAAACACAATGAAACATTTTAAAGAGTAAAGAAAATATGGTGCTGTTTTTTTTTTTTTTTTTTTTTTACATTGCACTGAGCTGTTAGATTACTATTTTGTCTCAAAGGCCATGACTGTATGTTACTCACTTTCTGAGGGAGGACATGAGGGCAGCTTTGTGACAGTAATAGATGGTGAACTGAGTGAACTGAGGGAAGAGTGATTATTAACACACTGGAGCACAACACAGTCTGTGTGTATATCTGTGTTTGTGTGAAACTCACTATAGTGGGTACGGTACGCTGCCAATCCTGTGAGGGTCTGGATGGGGCGCATCTGAATAATAAGGAAGGATAAAATCATGTATTTGTATGCAGATTATACAATAATTTATGGCTTTTGTTGTGTATTAGAAGAAAGGACAAATTATTTACATGTCGACTGGGGATGCCGAATCACAAATCTGTTTAAAGAGAGACAATGTTGAGCCAACATACATATACAGCTTCAAACACATTTAAACAAAAACATACTGTAGATATATATGATACTTATGACTGATATAATAGTGTAGCAGACAAGATCCTATATATGGCAAAACTTGTAAGACAGCTATGTGAGATTTTATTTCTTACGGTGCTGGACTAGAGTCACTGGACCTCTGAGGGATGGATGCTGTAAAGTAAATAAAATAATAAACAAACTAAATAATGTCATGATACTTTTACAATGAATTTGAATTATTTTACATTCACCTTAAAAGTTAAATTAGTTTTTACAAAGTAACAGATTTTATATAATGAACAGTAACAGAATTAGATAATGATTTTAATGCACGACATGGAGGCAAAGAACCGCCCGATGTGAACCGGAGGGGGGTTGCCCCTGCAAAGTGCATTAATATAGTTTTATGCACAGCTAGCCGTGGATTATTCCACTTATACCATGGTCATTTGCCAGCATTGACAACTTAAAGCTGTTATTGATGTTTGCAGCACAATATAGTTTTTTTCCTCTGTTAAAGTTAGATTTCGCTTTGAATCAGACACGGAGATAAAGTAGTGTGTAAGATTACATTTATTTGAATGAGTAAATTATAGCATTTATTTTAATTAATTATCAAAAGAGAGAGATGAAATATGGTACCCGTGTCACCGTCTCTCTCTCTCTCTCTATTGAACAACGAAGCTGTGAGTTTAACTAATTAAGAATAGCAATGTAACCCCCTCGTTACTGAAAAATATAATGTATCGATTCATTTTTATTTATATTCTATTTTATTAATAAAATTCACGGGGGAGCGTTGATAAATTTCTGTGCTCCCGAATGTTTATGTGTGTGCGCTTCCATTAATAAAGGTGATTAAACTGACTTGGAACTAGAGAAGAAAAAAAGACTTATATGAGGTAGTGTGCTCCAAAACAATGACAAAATTCGCATTTAGAAGATATAAGCGTTCAAAATTAGTCTCTCACTTCCGCCAATATGGATCAATGATTCTGATGACATCACTCTGCACTTCAGCTTCTCATCACATTTTCTGTCCAATCAAATACTCTCTAGAATCCAAAACTTCGCACCCTTCTACATTAGAAATAGATGCTGAAGCTTCAGCTAAAATTGGTCATTTGTTTACACATTTACTATTTTCTATATGGTGAATGGCACATAGTGCACTAGGGGATAGGGAACTATTCAGACAGTGTAAACGCTTTCCATTGGGGTGAATAAAATCTGGTTTCACGTTAATGACGCGAACTGCCGCAGCGCACAACCAGTCTGCTCCGGCCCAGAGACACAGTAGCAGATCATATGCACGAGTCGGCACAGACCACAAAGCATATCGTACCATTTGAATTCTGCACAGAATGCTGTATTTTTAAGCGATGGAAGAGATTAAGAGGATAAACGGTTAGAGATTAGGAGGGAACTGCAGCTTTACCAAACTCAACAGATCTGGCTGAGTTGTGTTATTAAAGGGGGGGTGAAATGCTGTTTCATGCATAGTGAGATTTTTACACTGTTAAAGAGTTGGATTCCCATGCTAAACATGGACAAAGTTTCAAAAATGAAGTTGTAAGTTTGATGGAGTAATTCTGTTCCAAAAATACTCCTTCCGGTTTGTCACAAGTTTCGAAAAGTTTTTTTCGAATACGGGCCTGTGTGACGTCAGAGTGGCCGGAATTTCCTTATATGGGTCTTAAGGGCACTTCTCCCGGAAGGGCGCGCGCGCATCTGTAGCCTAGTGCGTGCGAGAGTACGCCTATGCCCATCAGAGTGCTGGGCTCGGCTGCGCTGCAATAACAAAATGGCACCAAAAAGGTGTGTTTTTGGTTGCCAGGGCAAGACAACACTGCACACATTTCCAAAGAACCCAGCGTTAGGGGACCTGTGGATGGATTTTGTTTTTCCAGAGCAGCAACGGAGTTGTGCAAGTGTTTTTGTTTGTTCCCTTCATTTCGACGGTAATAGTTTTATAAACAAGGCCCAGTTCAACGCCGGATTTGCAGATCGCCTAATACTAGTCTTCAATCTCAGCCTCGGGATCTGATTCTGGATCAAAAATGTATGGCTGAATCTGATTGTTAGCCATGGTTTATTTTCGGATGTCACAGCTTCCAGACGCTCTCAACGCAAAAGCTTCGCGCGCTCGTGTTGTGATTATTTAGCTCCGCCCACACGGCACGCCTCCACCCGCTCGGGTTTTTCCGGAAAGACTCGGTACAGCCTATCTTTCTTTTATAAATATAATAAAACTAAAGACTTTTTGGAGATATGAAGGATGCAATACTACTCTATAGGTACTCAAGATTAACATGAGATTGAGTGAAACTGAGTGTTTTTGGACGGCATGCTTATGGGGCGGGCAGCTAGCGGATCGTTAGGAAAGATTAGGTGATAATGTGATATATGTGATAATTTATGTTTTCGATGTTCTAGCATGTTCTAGCATGGTTTAACACGATTTACCATGTTTCTAGTATGGTTTACTATCGCCGGCGCCACCATTGATTATTGGCTGCTGTTGCTTGACTTCCAGTTACATGTGATTGGTTGCTGCTACGTTGGACGATACTGATTGGCTGCCACGAGGTGACAGGCCCCTCCTAATTTGGTAGGGCTGTCGGCTGCCAGTGGCCGATTTTTTTCCATAAAATAAAATACTAGCATGCACAGAATGCAGAGTCTGACAAATCTATATTATAACTCTTCCTTATAGGGTCATTTCAGAGATGTGTGAAGTCAAGTTTTTTTTATATATCATTATATATATATATTTTTATATATTTGAAATATATCACAAAACATCCTTTTTAACATAAAGCTTTGACGAGACAAAAAAAACTATTTTATTATAGATAAAGAGAGTTAGGAGGTCTTACTTGGTTGTTTATACCGCCAGCAGTATGTACAAAGACTGGTTGCAAGTATGATTGACAGGAAGAGAGCCCCGCCTACCACAGACAGCAGTGAAGTGGAGTCCATAACTGAGAAGACAATGTGAGAACATCGATTTATAGCAGTATTAGGCCACAACGGAGAGCAACAACCTTCTTCTGAATCTGTGGTTTCAGGTTAGTATGACTAACCCTGAGAAAAGTTTGCTCATTTTGCACAAATGAAGCAGCAGCATATGAAAAGTTAGGTGAACTCATTTCATTTGGTTTATATGAAACTGACCTGTTTTAACTATGCAAATGAAACAGTGAGATGATTTGTTTAGGTGCTCTGTCTTGTAGCGACACAAATTTTAAGAAACAGCTGAAGATCCAGATCTTCCATGAGCTCTTTAAAACATTACTCATAATTTATTCTTTATCACAATACATTCTTCTTTAAATTTGAAGAACTACATGCTTTAATTTCATTTAGATCCCTTAAATAGCTTGCATCTGACTCTGGATACTTTTTTTTAAGATTTAAGCAAATTTAATTAATAGTAAAAATACATCAGATTGAATTGAATAATCCATACGTATTTTGAGTAACTGAACAATCCTTAATCAATTAAAATACAAATGGGTCATTCAATTTGATGGATTTTTACTATTAATTAAATCAGGTAAATCTTAAAAAAGACTTAATTTTGAAAAATAAATTGTGTATCTTTGTCTTTCAGAACTTCTAATGGTGCTGTTGATTTGACTAATCATTTGCTTGCACACTGGAAAAGTCCTATTCTTAATCAGTCTCATCTAGTTAAAAACATCTCAACTTCAATCAAATTAAAAAGTAGGACTTGTTTTTCGAGAATGTTTCTTCAAAGGACAGTTTTAGCCAAAATCCCTTGTACAATACGATATGTACAATCCAGGTTCTGTTTTAGCCCTGTGATCTTTTAGAAAAACAAAAATGAGTCTAATATGACTATTGATAATGTCAAATAGCATAAACAATGATCATATAAAGAATTCTCATCTGTGTCATGTCTATTGCATCTCAAATAATGTATTGTGCTTGATAGCGTTTTGTGGAAATTACATTTTAAATATTTTTGCAATAAAATGAACTCTCCGCCAAACTCCCTGCTAAAGGTTATTTTATAGCTATAGCATTTTGTGCATCATAAGTTCACAAAGATAATTATTTTCACACTTTATTAAAAGTGATATTTATCTTGATTTCTCTGTATTCACACATCACCTATCTGATTTCGCTCTTCACTGATACCGTTGCCTTCATGATAAACAAATAACACATTATGGGGGAAAAAACTGTTTAGATTATTATAGTTTCAAATATGTAATTCTCACATTTTTATGATGTATTTTTTCATGTTTTAAGACTGAAAGTCTTGGTTTAGACAAGGGTAAAAAAAACACAATCTACACACAAAAAAGAAACTTGATATGCATAAATATAAATGATGAAAGTATGTAAAAAAAGGTTTCACGACCGGTTTAATGTGACCACATAACAAAAACAAAAGCTAAAAGCTAAAGTTAATACTCAATATGTTAGTTTTAATAGAAATCTGGGACATAAAAGCACAGAGAGCACTTTTGTTTTTATGAGTATAAACACCACTGTGTGTGTGTGTGTATGTATATATATATATATATATGAAGAGTTCAGATACAAAAGCCTCTAAGTGCCATTTGAAATTTTCTTCTAGAATAATTTTTTTCAACCTTGTATATTTAAGGTCAGTAATTTCACTTAAATGACAATTAATAGGTAACTTTCATTGTCATTTAAGTGAAATTACTGAACTTAAATATACAAGCTTGATAAAAATGATCATTCTAGAAGAAAATTTCAGATGGCACTTAGAGGCTTTTGCATCTGAACTCTTCATATATATATATATATATATACACACTGCCGTTCAAAAGTTTGGGATCGGTAAGAATTGTAATGTTTTTAAAAGAAGTCGCTTATGCTCACCAAGGCTGCGTTTATTTGATTAAAAATACCCAAAAAACCTGTAATATTGTTAAAAATTATGACAATTTAAAATAGCTGTTTTCTATTTGAATATATTTTAAAATGTTTTTTTTTCCCTGTGATGCAAAGCTGAATTTTCAGCATCATTACTCCAGACTTCAGTGTCACATGATCCTTCAAAAATCATTCGAATATAATGATTTGCTGCTCAAAAAAACATTCATTATTATCATCAACCTGCAGCTGTGTACATTTTTTTTCAGGATTATTTGAATGCCAGTATATATATGTGTGCGTGTCAGCTAATTTAACACCATTACGCAGGGGCGTAGAATTTAGTAGGGACGTGACACTGATATATCCCTAGCAATAATTTAGATCAAAACTTAAAATATATTTATATATTGATGTCCCCGTCCCCACCAATTTCAAAATCAAACCTAAGCCATTACGTATAACACTCAGATAGAAAACAAACTCCTGATTACCTCAGCATGAATCAATGTGTGCATTTTAGTGGAAACAGGCTCTTCTTCTCTGTATCATTTTTAAAAATCTCTGAGAAATCAGCTCTTTTCAGATGATATGTTTAGCTGGTTTTAATCAGTCATTCTCAATCTGCGTAATTTCACTTGGCATCACCTTTCTTGCAAGTTTTTTACACACCTTTATATATGCGAGTGTGTGGCTGTCTGTGGTTGCATTCAGTGCCAGGAAACGGATTTCCTGTATTTTGCAGTTAGATGAGAAGAAAAAAACGACATATTATGAGAGGTTTGGCCCTTTCTTAATCCTAAAGCTGTCAAGTTAGAGAAGTACTACCCAAAACCCCAAAAAGCAGGCCAGATGGCTTACACTTTCTTATTTTAAGTATATGTAAATGTGGCATGTTCTTTGGCACCCAATACTGCATTATGGTCATTTTGACAAATCAAATCATGAACTCATAATGAACGAATCATGACCTCATCCAACACAACAGGACCACTGATTTATATACATAAAAGTATTCGTATAACTCCAATACATGCTTTACTGCGGGCATTGAGAAAAGGTGTGAGAGAAAAAAACCAAGAGCATGAATGTAATTGGCTTGACAACGGAAATTGAATGTAATAACGAGGTTTAATTTGCAGTTGAAGACATCTTGACCCTTCAATCATTATCATACTACAGCCAATAACAAGCCATCAATACTGTATCAGTCAGTTTGTGACTGATCTTGTAAATAAAACTTGTAAATAATGTGATGTATGATTTAAAAATGTCTTATTTTGAAACCTTTATTTTCTTAATATGAAGTCCACACCCAAAATTAAGGAAAGTCTCCATTCAAATTCTTTTTTGTCCTGATAGATAGTTTAAGCTCTTCACGTTGGTGCTCAATAGCATGTTACTTGCACAGAAGAAAACCAAAGGTGTTGACAGTAAAAGTTTGGACTGCAAAGTTCCTCATCTCCACTGATCAAGAGCGGCAGATCATATAGGATCTCTGGAGTTTCAGTTTGCAGAAATGAAATGTAAATGAGCATTACTTTACTCAAACTCAAGCTCTCTGTAACGTATCACAGAAAACTTCAAGAGTGTTCCACATATAATTATGCCACAGTTTTACTTGGTGAACAGAAAAAAGTAAAAAGCTTACCTATCAGAAGCAGCAGTCAAGTCAAATCAAGACACCACACTTTCTGCTCAGCAGAAACCTGCAACCAAACTGGAGACCAGTTCACACGCACACTGTAGATGGTAAAAATCACACCTAACGCACCGCTCACTATGAAGGTGCCACCATTTTTTATTCGTCTTCCCACACAAATCACTCCTTGTTCCTCCGTTTTCTAAATGATCTCCTAACCCGAACTTGAACAATCCCAGTAGTCAAGTCTAGTAATACACTCGTATCTTCTGAGAGGTTCCTTGGGTTTTATTAATTCATACGAGCCGTTGAGGTGTGTCCTGATCTACAGGGCCTTTGCTGCAAAGAACTTAACTTTTAGGTTTCTCTCCTCGCTGCACTTGCTCTCTGCCTCCTCATAGGCTCACTGAAAGTGCCGTTCCATCACTTGCACCAGTCAGCATCTTTTCTCCCCCCTTTTCATCTCTGTAACTGGCTGCTCTCTCGCTCATTTCACCTCCCTTCCTTATCTCGTCTCATATATCTGAAGGGTCGCTTTCTTGTTGGGTTTTCTGTTGTCATGCAGATTTGATTGCTTAATTTTCATAATTTGTCAGATGTTAGAGAACATAACACGGGCCGCTAAATGAGCATGGGTAAAAGACGAAGTCAATAAGGCCATTATAGTTTTCAAACATTATAGATTATTAAAAGTGCTTTTTAAACTGAAAAGATCCGAGATTCATTTGAGCACATTGGAACAAAATCATACTTTTTTCAATGTCAAATAATAATAATAATAACGACATTTTAAAAGACAATAGTCATGCTTTATAATGTTCCACAATAAAGTTACACACAAGTGTTTCCCCTGCAGTTTCATGAGAAATGAGTTTTAAACATGTCAAATTAAAAACTGTCTGTTTAGAGCTGTAAAAGTTAACTCTGCACCTCATTATGGCGGACAGTGAGTCATAATTTCTCAATCTTGCCTCCCACTCTTGTGGCATTTTGTGGTGTTCTTGTAGCCTACACAAACACAATTGACAGGAATGACATATAGGTACAAGTATATTCTCACATGCACAACATCCACCAAATGCTCCACTGCATTGTTTCTCGCTGCATGTTTCGATTCAGGCTCTTCAGTTTTCATAATTCATTCACGAGACTCATTTTCACAGCAAATTTACCAAAAAGGCTAGCATCTCTATATCCCACCTACAAACAGGAAACCACAGCAACTGAAAAACATTATGATCGTCATTGTTGCCACTGCAGAGAGAAAGAGAACGCAAACATGCGAGAGACGGAGAGAAAGATATGAAGAAGTAGTTAAAAAAAAAGACTTGCCATTAAGATATGCTGTAAGGAGAAATAAAGAGAGAAACAGATAAAAAAGAATTCAAAAAGACACAAATAAGATTACATTTCTAATTTAATATTTAGAAAAGTTACAAAACAAGATTAGCAAGCAAGTTTGTAAATTATGTCAAAAGTATCGCCTGGGAAACAACCACAGCAGAAGGAATGCACTAAAAACTGCCTTCGTTTAAAAAAAAATTAAAATAATAATTACAGTAAAAATGGCACATTAAAACATGCCATGAACCAGGCCATCGCAACAAAAATATGTAACAATATTATTTAAAAAATATATCATCAAACTAATTAGTATCTGAATCATGCCATGGTAGCATTAGTGTTTGTTTTCTGCGTCCGTCCTAAAAAGACCCTGACAGCTCAAATGTAGTATGGAAGTAAACATTAAAACAAGAAGAAAGTGGAAAGTTTGTAAATGCAGATCACGGACATCTGCTAGTTTTGATGAAAACAAATGCAACAGCCGTTTGAGAGTGAGCGATTTGAAAAATCAATTCAGGTCCCGTCCAATAAAAAAGGTCAAAAATGTGATTTACACTTGAAATGTAAAACGCAGCTCTGAGTTTTAATTAAAGATGAGGAAACATCCCCAACATTTAGCCTCTTCTTTCCATGTCCCATGTGTGCCTCTGTCTCCTCCCGCAGGACTTCTCTGGGTGAAAGGCAGAATGGTTGATGGTTCCACACAGGACTTCCAAGTAAGATGTTCCGGATTTTTTGTTAGTTCATAATGTTCCCAAAATCAATATTGCCGTTAAAGAGAATAACAAAAAATATAAGCATAATAAATTACTATAAAACTCCATATTGTGGAGATAGTCCAATCAGTGATTAATTGTCTGACACTGCTCCAGGATTGGCTGCGGATGGCACTGGCTCTGTCTGCCAAAGCCAATCAGAATGTTGTTGTTCCCCATGTTGAAAAGCATCCAAATTCTTGCATCATTTCAAATTAAAACACTTGACACTGACACTTTAGTGGACCGGCCTCTCTTTGGAACAACAATTGGTGCATCATCTGCAAAACAAAGAGACATCAGTATATTAGATTTCTAAAGTGCCTGCAATGACCCTGAAAAATCAGCACATGAATAAGAATTATAATAACAAATAATTTTATTTTTATTAAATAGAATATTTAAAGCTTGATGTCTGTGGACTGCATTTGTGCTGTCAATTATAGTTAACTAAAACCTTTTTTTTTTTTAAAGGGGAATAAAATAAACATTAGTTGCTAAGACAAATATTTTTATGAGTATAACTACTCATTTAGCTATACATTTTCATTTAGTATGATACTAGAACAAATTAATAAAATCTAGACTTAAATTCTAATAAAAATACAAAACAATCAAATTAAATGAAACAATCAAAATTAAAATGGAAAATATGAATATATAATAATGAATTCAAAATAGTAATATATAGTAGTAAAATAATAGTATCTCAGTTATACTAAAATAACGCTACTGTCAGATAGCTGACTCACTGACTGACATCTAATTGAAACAATAATACTAAATGTTAAATAAAAGGATAAAAAAAACTATTTTCAGTTAAGTCAGGACAGTCATAGACAACCACAAATAAAAGGACTGGGATAAAGTAACTGATAAGAGAAAATGAAAGTTGAAAGAAAATATTCAGTGGTTGAAAATGGCTAAAATAGCTTTTACTGTGCATACAAATGCAAATCTGAACAAATGATAAAGTATACAAAAGGCTAGCGGGTTTTGTGCCGAATTTTCTTTGCATCAAGTTTTTCCCTTTAACTCGCGCCTCTAAGTTGAGCGTTTGCTTTGCTGTTCTTTTGGGAACCCTAACCCTACTGCCACTACATTACGGTCATATAATTCAAATTCGCTATAAGACCGGCTCCAGGAGAGATTGAGACAGACAAACAAACATATCATGTATCATATCGTACAAGGTTTAAAATATTTAAATAGAAATAGCAGTAAAAACAAAAACTATAATTCTGTATCGTTGATATTACTCTTTTCAAGCTCTGATTTCTGAGAGACGCACAGAGCTGCGCCATGCTGCACTCATTTCATTCAGAGTTTACACTCATTCATGAATATATACAATTTTAAATATGCAAATCAAATAATAGAAAAGGAGTATGATGTCCTACTTTTTTTTGAAAATGGCTTCCTAAATGTTAATTATTATTATTCACAAAAACACACACACAAAAATTTAATTTATAAATATATACACCGAATAAATAAATTAACAAACAAAATAAATAAAATGAATAACTAATTGGATTTGGACAAGAATAATCCTTGTATCATTCATTCAGTCGTTTTTTTATTTAATATTGAAAGTTGAAAAATGAGAAAACAGCTCCTTTTTCGTTTTTTTTTATTTTCCCCAAAAACAACAATTCGGTTTGCTTTTTTGTTTTTCGTTCTGAGGTTGAAAAATGAATAAACAGCTTAAATATTCAATTTCTACACGTGGAAAACGCCCCTTTCCTCTGATTTGTCAGCCGAAGATCAAACGGTTGAGTCATCAGTTCTTCCTCAGTTCCGCAGAATAAGAGTCCTCCGCTCCTGCAGTTGATGTGCTGATTCTTATCTCGTTTACTGCAACTACATTTCATCTTTTTCTCATCAAACAACCAGACTAACGAATGGCTCGACACAACCCGTACCTGGGAAGTGCCTAGGCAAGGCTTTCTTCTGTAGATATAAATTCACCTACGCTATGCATCAGCTTGGTAAATGACGGCTGTTAGCATGGTCTCTCTCGTAAATTAAATAATTTTAAACACTAATACAAAAAGGAAAGAATAATACATTGAATAATACTAGCCTATATAATAGGCCTAACATTCACGCACAAACTGTCGTTCAGACTGACTATCTAACAACTGGAGAACAGAGAACAACAGAGATATTAAAATACACTGAGTTTTATGATGTAGGCCTTGTGTTTTATTAAAATGTATTAGCCTTATCTAAAGAATGCGCGCTTGTACGCGGCGCACCGGGTCAAGTTGAGAGTAAAACACGCGCGCGTCACATCGTTGTAAAAACGCATTTCATTATTAGCCTATTTAGAAATAGTGTAAAAGACCGGTAAATAAAATACAAAATTAACATTATAAACAGCGTATTTTACTTCCCCTTACTGTAGCCTATATGTCAAATCCTTAAAGTCCCTGTAAAGGCAATTTAAAAAAAAAATTCTAAACACATTATAAATGTTAGAAATGTATTGCTAAAACATATTACAAAGACTGTGAACTGTGAAGTACTGAATTGTGGAGTTAGACCGTTTACAAATGGTGACAGTTTTTCACCATTGCTATTTTCTGGATTTTTTGGGCGGGTCTAAAACAGGGACTTGATGACGCACTGGAGCCCCTGAGCTCCTGGACACGCCCCTACTTGATGACGCACTGGAGCCCCTGAGCTCCTGGACACGCCCCTACTTGATGACGCACTGGAGCCCCTGAGCTCCTGGACACGCCCCTACTTGATGACGCACTGGAGCCCCTGAGCTCCTGGACACGCCCCTACTTGATGACGCACTGGAGCCCCTGAGGCTGGCCCCTCCCCTAACAATATAACTAGAGCACATTCGCATCAGTTTGGCGCTCAATCGCGAGTTACTGTCAGTACTATTATTAGTTACTACAGCCTACAGTTTGCTAGTTAGCTATGCCTTCGTCACGGAAATGCATATTACCTGGATGCCATCACTTACAAAACAGATGGGTGCCTAGTAATGTTTGTGAGTGACATTCACGGATGTTACTCCATGTTGTAGACAACAAATAAGTTTTCTTGCTGCTACAAACAAATATTTTGGAAGGAAAAGTCTAAATATAAATGGAATCAGTATATAAAATGCATATTATTAAAGATGAACAAGAAACAGCGAATGCTCTTTGCCATCGCAGCTATTTAATTGCAGCAAACGGGCAAACACCGGGTCTATCTGGGCTTACGAAACCATTCAGGCACGGAGTCAGCACGGCGAATACCACTGTATGTACACGGGGATATATCATAAATTATAGGACAGTTTCTGACTGCTAAAATGAGCTTCTCGGTCAACTTCCCTCAGCACTGAAGAGTGACGGTTCACGCACGCTCCACTGACTTCACTCCTATTGGTTGTCGCTCCCAAAAGTCGCTCAACTTTGTCAACAACAGATCTCAACTTTGTCACGTCGCTAGACACGCCCCATCTGGTCGCCAACGGTCGCTGTCGCGCGTGTCGCCGGAAATCGCCTGCGCCCCATTGAAATGAATGGTAACGTGACGCTTTGTCGCTTGTAGTGTGAACGTGGCTTAAGTTGCCTTGTGTGCTTATGTTATAATATACTGTAGTCCACAGTAACTACTAAAAACCTAATAAGCTGCTGGGAGCATCCATTCCGGCTGTAGCGGGTGACAGTTGAGTGTGGCAACGGCAGCTTTACCGTGAGTGGGCGTGGTTTCAGCGCAGCCAGTGGACACGCCCCCAGCGTATGAGAGCAGAGACTACTGCTCATTTTTTCAAGATTTTGATAGCTTATTTTATGTACTTGCCGGCTTTTTGTATCATTCAAATTTGTCTGGGTGACTAATAACACATTTTTCTGTGATATGACAAACTCAGAACACATACTTAATTTTGACTTTACAGGGACTTTAAATGAATGGTATTCAGAAAACAACAAGAATGAAAAACAAGTAGCTACGTATAATAAAAATATACATAGTAGCCTATAAAAATACCTTATTGTGCCCTTTATTACAAACAACATTTAGCCTATTTTAAACGGCAAGCCTCAGAACGTTCGACCTCAGAACAAAAAATGAAAAATCAAGCTGAATTCTTGTTTTTCGTTTTTTGGGAAAAATGGAAAAACGAAAAAGGAGCTGTTTTCTCATTTTTCTACTTTCAATATTAAATTTAAAAAACGACTGAACGAATGATACACGGATTGAGAATATCCTGAAAATGGCAAATTCATTGGAAATAATAATGGCCTGTAATCTAAGAGAAGACTGTGATGTCATTAGTGATATCACTCACCAGAGGGGACATAGTTCTCAGCCAGTTCTCGGTCTTTCTCGATGAAGAGGGCAGTACCAAGGAAGAAAGCTCCGCCCCCCACAGCCACGAAGGAGCACAGCAGGAGTGATATCTGAAGTGAACGAAACTCCCACATGTATGAGTCTGACTGCTTTATCGAGTCTGACACCTTAATAGGGGAAAAAACAAACCAAATGCAACCTCAAATGTCTTTTTAAAATAATTTTTCTGTGCATTTGTGAGATTGACGTACCACTCCTATGAGGTAAGGGCTAATAGCATCACCCAGCAAGTGCGAGAGTACAATCTGAAACGCTTCTGCGGTGGAGCGACGTGTAGGGATCACAACATACTGAAAGAAAGAGAGAGAAATAAGGACATCAAGAAAGAGACCTCATGTTATTCCACACATATTGCAAAGAAAATAATAGTTATTGATGGGGCAATAAAAGTTTACATCTTGATTTTTAGCATTTTAATCATGTTTTTATTAAAAACAAATATATAATGAAATAATTTTAAGTCCTTCTGTGGTTCCACTACTTTATAAGACTTTGAATACAGTGTGCCAGTGATATTAACTACTTTTATGGAGCCTTTTTTGTTATTTTCTTTAAAGTCATTGAATGGCAATAACTGATTAACGTTTCTTCAAACAAGTCTAATTTTGTGTTTCATACAAAAAACAACAACTAGCATACAAGTTTGCAAAGACAAGAGGGTGAGTGAATAATGAAATAAAACCATCTTTTCATTTTTTTTTTTCAGAATTGGTAGTGGATTAAATGGGAGGAAGGGAAACTCACCAGTAGGATATCCGCAACAATGGCCCAATTCATAGACAGGAATGTCTCACCCAGGAAGATAAAGACCTGAGGAGAAAATAAAATAGTCAACCACCATTATGGTCAGCATTAAACTGCCCTAGATTCAACAACAGCACTGAAGTCAATAGAAAAAAGTTCCTGGAATAAAAAAAATAAAAAAAGAGCTTCCAGATAAAGCAGGTCAGAGGAGAGGTCAGATGAGTGACTTACATAAGTGGCTGCAGTGCTAGCCTGGGCAAACATGATGGACAGATAGAGAAAGGGAGCAGAGAGGAGGAGTCCTGCAGCACAGACTAGTGGATCAGCTCGAGGGGTTCTCGTCCTCAGCTTCTTGCTGGCTTGCACTCCACTCGCTACACCCAGGATGCCCGACACAACTGTGATGCCGCCAAATATCAGACTGCAGAGCAGAAGAGATTAGAACAACATTACCAGTGCATGTTCTTAACAGAAGTATATTTACAATACAGCATGTGCAAACGCAGTGCTCTAAATGGTAACGTCACAACAGTACCATAATACTACAAAGACATTAAAACACAAAACAAATGTCGATGCGAATGTCATGGAGTGTATCTTTAGAGAGAGATGTTTGTGTGTATGAGGGTCTGGTACCTGTCAGAGTTGTCACAGGGGATTTTTAAACACGGCTGCTTCTCTCCTATGAAGACGCCTGCTCTGAATAAAAAGGCAGGGGCCCACAGGGCCAGTGATCCTGTCACAAAGGCCACAGCAGTGAAGCCAAATGTGGACAGAATAAAACTTCGACTGAGAAAACAAAAACAAAAATCAAGAGGGAAATGGGAAAGGGCATTTAGTTAAGCAAAGAAACAAGCAGTCACTGTGTAACTGCAATATATATAAAAAAAAATTTAAAAAGATGTTTCAGCGTTTTTTATCCAATGTTGTTTTGGGCCCCACTGACTTTAAAGCTATTGGCAAAAAAAATGGAAACATGCATTTCTAACAACGGCAGTCACCGAGAGCAATGCTAAAGCTACAGCTTTATGATAAAAAATTAGCCTGAAATCTGATAACAATTGCTTGTGATTTCTCACGATTAGATATCTTATAACTGATCATATCAGAGGCTGCAGTGGTATCAGCAGTTATTACTTAATTACTGAGAAAAAACCCTCAGTCAGGTGGGTCAAGTAGCATTATCAGATATTGAAAAATTCCCTGCGTGAGATTTAAGGCAAAGGCCATGACTTATAAATTATGCTTTAAAGGCAACATGAGCTCTCAGTGACTCACTTCTTGCAAAGTGCTTTCATGTCCACGAGCCAGCTGGTTCTGTGCAGCGTGTGCTCCGGGCGAGCTTCGATAGCACCGCGCTTCGGCTCCTGAACCACAAACAACAAGAGGATCACGGCCAACAGCCCCAGACCAGGGGTCACCTAAGAAAGAGAAACAAACAAATAAAAGCAAAAAAAAACAAAAAAAGGCAGAGAGACAAAGAAAGTGAAAGTGGGAGAAAATTACAAAGAATTGTTATCATATTTTATCTCCAAGTGTGATTTTGTGGTGAAAGCAGCAAGTATTATGTAATCCACCCATAAACAGTGAAAGGTTTGGTGCTGCAGACGTACCCGAAGAGCCCAGTGCCAATCCCCAGCCATTTCATCCACTTTTGAGCCCACGATATAACCCAGACCACTGAGGAAAGAAAAGCCAGCAGATTTGAATGAGAATTGGGATGAAGTCTGGTCCACACCGCATCTTATGCTGGCAGGGAAATTAGGACACCATTAGGTCACTTGATGGAGTTTTTCGGTTCCTTGCCACTGTTGCCTTTGGTTTGCTCAGTTGGGGATATTCAAATTAAATAACCAATCATTAATACCATTGATCAGCTCTACCAAACGTGGATGTTTTTTTTTTCCAGTAATAAACAAACATTGTTATGTTGTTTTGATTGATACTGTGAAGCTGCTTTGATGCAATCTGTATTGTGAAAAGCGCTTTATAAATATATTTGACTTGACTTGAGGGAAATGCCCATTTAGACAGGAAGTGAATATCTGATTGACTAACCAAGTGACCAAACACAGTTAGATCTTTAAGATGATGTTTAGGCCCGTGTTAATGTGCAATTTGACACTCTAATATTCAAAAGTTTGGGGTCAGTAAGATTGCTTTTTTTTTTTTTTAAGAAATTAAGTTTTATTCAGGAAAGACGTTAAATTTATCAAAAGTATCAATAAAGACATTTATAATTTTACAAATTTATTTTTTGAGCAGCAAATCAGACTATTAAAATGATTTCTGAATGACCATGTGACACTGAAGACTTAAGTAATGATGCTTTGCTGTCACAAGAATAAGTTACATTTCAAAAAGTTATTTTAAATTATTAGAATAATATAGGGTCATTCCGTGTCAAATCAACCAGAGGTCCACAGCTGGGTAAAATTCAACAATTTGAACATGGAGCTACTTTAACCTCGTTTCCACCAAAAAAAGAACTGGTTCGGAACTGGTGCTGGTTCAAAGTTGGTTCAACTTGCAAACCTTCTCAGAACCTGTTTGTTTTTCCACTGACTAGAGAGCCCAGCGAACGACGTCGTTACATGCCATCGAGGGCCTTTAAAATTAAGATATCAAAAGGAAAGTTTGTTAAGAACCAGAATCTTTAATACTTCTTGAGTTAAAGGCATGCAAACTTGAGGCAAAAGACACAAGATGTGCTTTTTGCCATTTTTGAACCGTCATCGTTGGTATATAATGAAACCAAGATTGCGAAAGTCAACAGACTTTACTAATAGACCTACCAATCTCTGTGTAAAAATAAAATAATGATGCTGCCATCTTTCTTAAGTCATTGTACCCTCCTTTAAATTGTCAAATTCTTCCCTCTACAAAATAGTGGATTACTAATCTGTGACAATTAATATTTGGGCTTTCATCACTATTCATGTTTGTCTTTCTAAAGAAAAAAATATTAACAAAATCAAAAATTTGAGCTGGGTGAAGTGTCCGAAATTTGGTTGATCTGACATGGATCAATGGACCGTATAAGTAATCATATATTTCCCAACATTTCTGCTTATGAATAATTGTTGAATTTAACTGAAAACATATTTAATATTTACACAAATAAAAAAACAAGCCTGTCAGTAGATGTTGTAAATATTTTATTGATATATTTAAAGTTGAAAACTTTAAATTAAGCGGAATTAGGGACAGGTTTTTCTTCCATTTTGTGACTTACATCCGAGGGAAACAGACTATTGGAAAAGAAACAGAAATGTAGGAGGGACTTTGTTCAGTCCACCAGTTGTTGATTGGATGGAGGAACGTCGGAATTTGAGCTTGCAGTCGAGGATAAGTAAGGTGCGGGGTTTAAGGAGACTAAACGATTGGTCCGGCATTCCTCACGAGAGAGAAGTCTGCCATTTCACAGGAAGATTAAGTTGACATTTTGATTAAAAATCAAGAAAAAAATTGAGATTAAGATAAAAATGACATGAATGGATGAATTATTTACAATAACATGCATTTAGAAAATAGAATTTATTTCATGTCGACTTTAATTATCCTCACAAGATTGAACAAATCCAGTGACTCATTTGCCCTTAGAAGTGCTCAACTGTAGCAGCCTAGAAACTTACAAATGCAACTTCATTTCCTGGTGTGAATAAAACTAATAATGCAACTGTGTGTGACAGAGTGTGAGAATGTAACCATGCTGAGAATGTGCATAGAGCAAAAGTGTGAATAACCTAAATACCAGTTTTTCTACTGGCAGTTCTCTCTCTCTCTGTGTGTGTGTGTGTGTGTGTGTGTGTGTGTGTGTGTGTGTGTGTGTGTGTGTGTGTGTGTGTGTGTGTGTGTGTGTGTGTGTGTGTGTGCTCGTGTTTATATTACATTGTGGGGACCAAATGTCCCCACAAGTATAGTAAAACCTGAAATCACCTACATTGTGGGGACCAGTCAGCGGTCCCCATGAGGAAAACAGCGTATAAATCACACTAAGTAATGTTTTTTGAAAATGTAAAAATGCAGAATGTCTCCTGTGATGGGTAGGTTTAGGGACAGGGGCAGTGTAAGGGGACAGAATATATAGTTTGTACAGTATAAAAACCATTACGCCTATGGAGAGTCCCCACAAAGATAGCGAACCAGACATGTGTGTGTGTGTGTGTGTGTGTGTGTGTGTGTGGTCGCACCTGCCCACTGGGATTGCAAAGTAGAACAAGGAAAGCATGTTGGTTCTCTTCTCTTTGACAAACAGATCAGCGATGATGGTAGGAGCAATGGTGGAGTAACTGGCCTCTCCAACACCCACTAGGCCTCGAGTCAACAACAATGCCCAGAAATGCTGAGAGAGGATTTATCCTGTTAGTTTACTCTACAAATCGCACTTTAAAACATAAATACACTTCAGTATATGAGACACAGAATCAGAGACTGAAAGCTATTGCATTGAAACAAAGTCTTTGAGTAAAATGGTATTCAAATATAAGAGTGATGTTTAACCCTTAGGAATCTGGAAAGCCTAAAATGTTTTGTGTAGGACTTACTTCTTTGCCAATGAAGGAGCTGGCAAGTGTCACTAGACACCAGAAGAAAATACCCACACTCATGATCAACTTCCTGTTGTACCTGTCACCCAGGTATCCAAACACAGGAGCCAAGAACATGTAGCTGCAGATGAAGACTGAAGGGCAACAAAGAATTGAACAAAGTGAATGAAAAATGTAATAATTAAATAAATAATAATAAAACGAATTTTACATGGTATGAATCTGCTCACCTGTCTGAAGTAGCCCTGATTTTCCATCACTAATGCCGAAGAAACGCTCTATGTCTGGAAGTACACCTGAAAGAGAGGAAGTGTATTGTTATCACCGCTTTATTACTGACCAATTCATACACTGCTGTGCATTATATGTTTTTAAATCTTTCTAGAGTTATTTACAAATCAAACATTGGCAACCAACAAGAAATGTCTTTTTGCTCTACTTTTGCTATTTTATTACTATTACTTAACCTCAAAAGAGCAGTGTTGTTATTGTTAACTAAAACTATTAAAATTGTTTTCATTTATGGAAATAAAGCTAAAACAAAATAATCATGTAATAATGTGAATACAGTGATGAAGAAAGGGAGAAAAAAAAAAGTACACTATTGCCATTTAAATACATGTGTGCACGATTATTTTGATAAATAATATATGTAAATGTTAAGGTTTGATTAATACAGTAATTAAGAATGTTTAAATAAAACTGAAATACAAATGAATTAAATCTAAACAGAACTATTTACAAAATGCCACAATTACATGACAAAATTACTAAAACAAATTAAAATATAAAAATAAAATCTAATTCGAAATTTGTATAAATACTATAATAGTTTATAAAAAATACTAAAATAACACTGCATTAGAAACAACACATTAAAGGATTAGTTCACTTTTTAAAAAACTTTTGCTGATAATTTACTCACCCCCATGGCAGCTTCAAATGGCTTTAAACGACAACAGACGATGCATAAGGGTCTTATCTAGCAAAACGATCGGTTATTTCTAAAAGAAATAAAAAAGTTTCAGTTTTATTAGCACAAATGCTCAGCTTGCCTTGCTCTGTTCTCCTGTTCGAACTCGTTCATCAAAATGAACAAATCTTTTTTTGAGTCATTTCATTCATTCAACGAACATAATGAACGAAATGACTCGAAAAAAAGATTCGTTCATTTTGATGAACGAGTTCGAACAGGAGAGTCACGACCGCGGATCACAGAACAGAGCAAGGCATATAACTTCGTTTTTTATTTATTTATTTTAGAAATAACCGATCGTTTTGCTAGATAAGACCCTTATGCATCGTCTGTTGTCGTTTAAAGCCATTTGAAGCTGCACTGAAACTGTCATATGGACCTTGGACGGTTTGGCTACCAGTAAAGTCCATTATATGGAGAAAAATCCTAGAATGGTTTCATCAAAAACCTTAATTTCTTTTCGACTGAAGAAAGAAAGACATGGATATCTTGGATGACATGGGGGTGAGTAAATTATCTGCAAAAGTTTTTTAAAAAGTGAACTAATCCTTTAAAACCTAAATATGAATTTTCAGAATTAGTGATGTGATTTACAAGTGATTAAAAAAGAACAGTCCAGACTAAGATAATCTTATACCATGAACATAAAGCACATTATCATGCCGTTTATGGGTATTGGTGATTTGTGTCTGTCTTGTGCATTTGATCTGGATGAAAAGGGAGCCAGCATTGTCTGGTAGCACTGATGCGCTGAAATCTAATAGCACCAGTTACCTGCCACAGTGAATCTGTCCATATAGTTCAGCAGGTTGATGTAGCAGAGTACAATCACAGTCAATGTAGCTCTCTTATCAGACACTCCACTGGCAGGCTCCTCCTCCTCGGGCTGAGGTGAACCCACCCCATTGTCAGCCGGCACCTCCTCCTCATTATAATCTGAGAAGAAGGGTGTGGTGTCTGCAACATCTGTCCGTGACATCACTGCTGCAGAAAAAATATATAAAGATGAGAAAAAGCGAAAGTGCCAGTACAAATCAAAGTCTTAGTAATAATACTGCATAAACACAAATAGAAAAAAAACTTCTTTAGAACATGGATGGTTTGGTCTACCACAATCACATCCTAACGGGAAGTAAAACCATTGACATTTGTTAACTGCTCAAGAGCAAAAAAAGACCAAAGTCTACTACTGATTACACACAAAGATTATTGATCACATTCTAATCTCAACCTCACATGAGAATGATGAAAATGCTTCTTTTTTTTAAAAGCTTTTCCATAAATTCCATTAAAAAAAAAGTTAATGAAAAGTTGCTGTGACATTAAAAGAGCGTATTTGATTAGTAACCATAAATGGTGCAGAATCTTTTTTTTTTTCATTGTCTGAAAATTTTTATTACCTTCTTTTTTACATTTACGAGATTCCATAGTTTTTAAACGTGGACTTAAACTTTTGATCCCCACTGTTACTTTTGTGTGATAATCCATTTAAAATATAGACAAGCAAGATGAGGATGAATACTGAAAGAGCTCTTTGTTTAAAGCTCTGAAGCCATTTTTCTAGGATAGATTCAACTGGGACAGAAGTTATGACTTACATTTATAATCTAGTTTGTCAGGAGTGTAGTTTAGATGTATTAGGAAGAGGACACATGGAGAGGGAAGTAGGCACAAGCTCGTGATGCGAATTAATCTCACCACAATGTCATGTGAATACAATGATGATAAAAAAAATATATATGACCGTAAATGTTTAGGTTTGTTTAAAACAGTAAATAGATTAAAATCAGTGGCAAAGCTAAATAACTTATGTGGGATAACGTGTCAGAAGAACCTTTATCTACTTTCAGCAGATTGTCAGCTGAATCAAAGTAAAACTGAACCGGTTTTTTCTGACTGATGATATCTGATGCCTGGTGTTGACCAATACTAGTCTATGTACAGACATGATGCTGATTAAGCAACATATTCCACTGACAGCAACAAAAACACACACACACAGCGCGGTATTTCATGTGGTTATTTTGTAAAAGGCATAGAAAATGGTAGTGGTGGTTTATTAGTTTAAAAAATACAACATTGGAAAACCAAAACATTCAATTACAAAAAAAGGAACAACCTTTCATTTCATATTGTTGACAGACAGATGTAAATCACAAAACCTATATAAAAGAGCGATATAAACTGTCTCCCATCTGATCTATCCGAGACTGTTTACTGATTGGTATACACTGTTGTTTACCTGGAAAATGCAAAGCGACGTCAGAGGTGTCCCCAAAGTTGTTCTTCTGGACGCTGTCGGGCTCTTTCGGGATCTTTACCTTATCTCCTGTGTGAACATTTTTGAATTGCAGTGGAGAGTCTCGAAGCGAACTGTGTGCAGCTGACCGACTAACAGTTTAGTTCCAGATCTACAAGCTCAGTGCGACGCCATGTTGGATTGACGCAGTACTTCCGCTGCACAGTCATGTGAGCGCTCCCCCCTCCCCGACAGCTGCTGACAAAACGTCATTTTCACCCTCACTCACTGCACTAATTTGAAATGATTAAAATAAATACAATTTAAAACCGTAAGTATAAGTATAATAAGAATATTCTGATTTGTGCACGTAACTAGCACTTTAATTCATTTATGTATTTGTAATTCTATGACTGTGAATTAATAATGATGGTACGGCACCTATAAATTGTGTTTTTTTTTAAAACATTTCTTCCGCTCACAAAATCACTATTGAACCTGAGTATTTATTTAGTCTCCTTTTTGTGTTGATGAATGCTGGTGCTTTATCAGCACAAACTAATGTAAAGCAGCGGTTAATTGTTTGAACTGATCAATGACCAGAGATTACATGGGTTTACATAAGTGTGTGAAGCTAATATTTGCTGCATTTAATATGGGTTGTTGCTGGGTCAGGAAAGTCTCAAGTGACAAAATACCCAACATATCCCTGTTGTTAATTCCTAAATCTACTTATCAAATAATTGATATATTCCCAAACTCAGAGGTGAACGTTGGCCAACTACAGCTTTTGCATTTGATTTTTATAGGTAATATCTATAATTGTTCAAGTCGATAATTTCTTTAAAATTATTCATTCAATTTAATTATTTGACGTAACCCTCAAACCCTATTGGGGACAAATGTGGGCAAAATTATTTTGATTTTTTTTTTTTTTTTAAATAGCCTATACTTCCCTTGATCTGAGCGGTACAAGACTTGGCTACTTTTCCTAAGTTTGCCACCTGAACACACACACAAACAGTTTTTTTCGATTCTACAATGTTAAGTGGGTGGGAAAAAACTCCTTAATTGTCTGTTCGTGGACAAAAATGGGCACCCATAAGAATTAATGGGAAAAATTGTAATTCAGAGCATTTTTTTAATTTATTTTTTATAAAAATTAATAGATCCAACACAATGCATATCATACATACACAGAAATGAAGGGGTGAGCCTGTACAACATTCTACATTTTCCAAACACTCACACACACAAAAAAGCATTCAGTTGGTGTTGTTTTTTTTTAATAAAAAGTCACTTACACATACAAAAACAAAGGATTGAATGAGCTAATGACTGACCTCTTGTTTTTTTATGTTCCGATCATCCACCTCTGAACGCACAGGCAAACACACATATGTGCACAAGTGCATGTAAACATTATAACCTGTTTATTTTTACCTAACACTTTTTTGAGTTATGTTTATTCTGACCTGTTTGGTACCAATTCGTTTTTTTAGTTATGAAATATGATGTTTTTTGTTTGAAATAAATGATAAATGATCTACTACTTTGTCTTTTCCTTACAGCATGGTCATATTTGTATTTAAGCATATTTTGGCATCTTTTTATAGTCTCACCTAACACAGATACATATATATATATATTTTTTTTTTATTACAATTTTAATGTGATAAAGTCAAAAACTTTATAAAAAAAAAAGGTTAAATTCGTTAGAACCGTGGTTTATAGTGTTCAGTGTTCAGCCTCTATGCAGCCATTTAGTACTATAGCCCATGCTAGCCATCTAATGGCTATTGATATTATTGCTTTTCTTTTAATTTTATACCAACATAAGACACCAGATGACACCAAAGTCAACACATTTTAAGGTTTTGGCTATCAGAACTTACCGGAACGATTTTTTTTTTTACTGAAGTTAAAGAAATATTAAATATAACATAAAAATAAGCATAAATTACATAGAAAATATGGTACTTTTAGAGGTAAATAAATTCAAAAATACCCCCAAAATGGAAGAAAAAACCCCCCACCATAAATGGATAGTATACATTTTAATCGAAGACAGTGATACAAAATTTATAATAAATAAAAAAATTGGATCACACCTGAGACCTCTGTGCCCACCTTTGTCCACGAACGAATAATTAAGGGCTGTCATGTGAATAGGGCATGAGGGATAAATGAGTGCAATATTGTTTTATAGATATTTTTTAATCTAGATTTTAATAGTATGCTCTCATAAAAGTAAAATGCCCCTAAAAGCCTATTCTAGTGACACAAGTACTGCATACAACAAATATATTGCAAATTTGTCATTTTATTATATTCCATTCAATCAATTATTTTAATTAAAAAATCTATTTTTAAATAAATCTGGTGTATATACACACAATGTAAAACGGATTTATATTGTTTTTGCATGTGCTCAAACATAAGACAAATGTATGCTGTTCATGAAACCTAAAATTAAAAAAAACATTTGTCTGTGGTCTGTCAGCACAAGGGATAATGGTCTAAACCAGTGGTAGGAAACGTCAGTCCTGTAAAGTCACTGTCATGCAGAGTTTTGCTTCAACCCTTGTCAAACACACCTAAACCAGCTAGTCAATGAGGCAACAGGCAGGAGAGTTTTTTTTTCAGGGCTGGAGCTAAAGTCTGCAGGACAGTTGCCTACTCCTGGTTTAAACAAATGTCAGACATCCTTTACAAATCTTTTTCTTCCTCCTTGCATACAGAATATGGTGTTGAAAAAGTAAAGAACTCCCAACAACATCAATAGTGTCCATCGTTCAGACCCAGACTTCAATGACGTCACCGTCCTCCATGTCCAGATCAGCTGGAGTCTGATCATGTGTGACCCTTGACCCATCAAAGAGAAATTTAGCCCTCCATCTAGCACTGGCAGCCATGCCAGAGACATACTGAGACAGGATGGACCCTAGAGGAGCATTCTTTAAAAAAAGAACAATGACAGGTGAGCACTAAGTGTCCTTCACAAAAACACAAGTTGCACAAAGGCACAAGAGGAACATCCAAAAAGACATACCTTTTGTAGGGAATACTCCTGCACAGACGCTTTCTCTTTGCCTTGCAGTCGCAAAGTAATAAGATTACGTTTGTCACTCACTTCTTGTTTATTCTCTGTTACAACACAATCTGGAAGAGACAGAAGGTACAAAAAGGATTTGCATGAATGTTTCAGGAAGTGTTATTTATAGAATGTTTCCAATTAAAAACATTCAAAAGGATCCATTCAAAAACAATGG
This sequence comes from Semotilus atromaculatus, assembly GCA_031834385.1. Taxonomy (NCBI): domain Eukaryota; kingdom Metazoa; phylum Chordata; class Actinopteri; order Cypriniformes; family Leuciscidae; genus Semotilus; species Semotilus atromaculatus. The sequence continues at coordinate 1,502,610 of JAULUF010000050.1, read as the reverse complement.
AATAAATTCACTGTGATGCATGCTAATGAATTCAGCTCAAACTTCCCACTGTTTTCTATTACCTATGATGTCAGCTATGCCGAGACCCAGCTCACTGACAGACGAGTGAATAGGAAGATCTATATCTTTCTTTAATAACAGAATTTGGCTGGTTGTGACATTGAGTTTGATGGCCAGCTGTTCCACAGCTTTACTCAAAGGAGCCGTCTGCAATCGAAAGACACATTTATTTAATGACAGTCCCAAGTCAAATTTAAAAACATTAATTTGCCATCTTAAATAAAAAGGTAAATGTATTCATATACTTTTATTACACCAAACAAATGTGCCTAAAAAAACACACATTTATTCCACTTACAGAGAGTATTGGGATTTTGTACAACTCTGTTCGACAGCGGAATTTTAGTGAAATTTCTCGCGCAGAGTCTCTGCCCTCAGTATTCAGGGGACGTCTTTTCTGTTTGCTGTCAGAAGAAATGATGATGATGTCATCATCATCATCATAGTCATTCACAGGAGATGGAGAGTTTCTGTATTCAATGACAGGTTCTCGAGGCTCAGGGGACAGACACACAAGAGAGCCGATCGCATCCAGTTTCCGGTTGATTTCTCTGGGACAGAGATGGAGAAAGAGAACAAGAGAATGTCAAACAGGTGTACTCATCTCTGGCCTTACTAGCGGTTCATTTCATTACTTATAATATTGTTATTCATTTCTGTATCCTCCTTGAAAGGTCATTATTGAGTGTCATGACAGAATTAAAACACATAAGAAAACATCAGAGAGATCAGGACAAGTATGTATTTTTCATCACTGATGATGTCACTCACCGTATTTTTTCGTTTGCTCGTCTGCTCTGTTTCGCTGGTGGACTACATGGTGGTGGGGGTGGAGAGGGAGAACGAATAATTTCTCTAAAGGTGAGGAAGATGATGAATAGATGAAAGGACACAGCTTTGAGTAGGCTAATCAATCAGCTGATTAACTGGCCTGGCTATAGGTGCGTTCGCCCCATGTGGTAATTACTGTAATTACGAGATTCCAACTTGTAAGAAACATTTAAGTATAACTTGGGAATTATCGGAGAGCTCCAACTTGTACCATGTGACATGATAACATTTATATTGGGTGCACAATGACTCACTTTTTATATGCCAAGAGGAACTAAACGAAAGAAACTCCACTTAAGTCAGTCTGTGTACTTACTGCGCTTCACTCTGTTCTGGCTCCTCATCTGAGCCACTCTGATCAATGCTGATTGGCCGTTTCACTGCACGGGGTGGGGAAGGAGACCAAAGAGGGCCACCCTTTTCCTCATCTGGTTTGGTAAATAAAAACAGTGAGGATGCCATTGGATTAATCCTACTAACAAAATGATAAATATCTTAATAAAGAGTCTACAAGTAATGAGAAACCTTCACTCACAGGAAGCAAGTATTATATAAAGGCAAGATATATACGACCATTTTTTAAAATGTTTTTGAAAGTAGTCTCTTATGATTATGATCTTATGAACACCGCATTTATTCGATCAAAAAATCGAATACAGTTAAGCAGTAATATTGTGAAATATTATTACAATTTAAAATAACTGTTTTCTATTTTAATATATTTTAAAATGTAATTTATTCCTGTGATGCAAAGCTAAATTTTCAGCATCATTGCTCCAGTCTTGTGTCATATTATCATTTAGAAATCATTCTAATATGATGATTTGCTGCTCAAGAAACATTTCTTTAAATATCATTGCTGAAAACAGTTGTGCTGTTTGATTTGTATTGGTTTTTTTTAAAAACAGTGATACTTTTTTCAGAATTTTTTTAATATAAAGTTCAAAAGCACTCACCCCCAGAAAATGTAATGTAAGTGTATAAAATGTGATTTACTCAAAGGTAACAGTGGTCTGAAAGTTTTGATACCTGTGAGACTGGTGTTTTTGAAGGTTATTGGCTTCAGATTTAAGGAGCTGTTAACCTAAAACACAATAATATAACATCTGAATCACCTTTGTTTGCACCTTGCAACACATCCATCCCAATGCATCTAGATTACAGTCATATATTAAAACATGTGGTAAAGGTCATCAACAATATTTTTCACGACATAAATGACTTTGATGTTAAGCAGGCGAGATACACCCACCTTGTTGGAGTAAACGGGCACGTTTCTGATGGAGGAGGCGTCGATGATGCGTCGGCGTTTGGGAGGATGTTGTTTTGGAGGGTCTGAAACAGAAACACTCTTGTCCCCGACACTGTCTGATACCTGGAATAGAGAGATGACAACATATTCCCCATTTTATCTCATTTTGGGTTTCAATGGGAGTTATAACAGTACAAATAGATTTAGCTAACTTAACGGTCTAATCGTAACAATAGGTTTGTTTTGCACTGACTTGTGTAACAACTAAAGTCAAAACTGTTCGGTAAACCGGATAAAACAATGTTTAAAGGACCTAAGCATTATTAATAACTCCAAAATAGGCTGCTTTAAGTGAATTTGGGGTTTTTGAATGTAAACATAACCATATGAAAAATCTGAAACCAGTGCTAAATAATGTTTTTGCAACTTCTCTGAGCACAGCAAACTTGAGGCTAAAACCTACACATTTACTTGAATAAAACCTTTGAAAGTGGTTTACATTTTCTATGTTGTTGTTGTAACTTACATTAACGTTAATCAATATGACAACTGATTAACGTTAGCCAGCCGTGCTATTGCACAACACGACAGGCAGTTATATAGATTAGATATTCAGATAGTTTCCTGACAAGAACTCTTCAAACGTCGTGTCCATGTAAAATGTACAGAGTAGCAAAAACAATTTAAACTTAATCCTGAATAAATGTTATACAAAGGATCTTACCATTTCATCCATAGTCCGCTTCCGCGAGCAAATTCTCGTGCGCGCACTTGGCGAGTCGCCGTGACGTCACAGAACAAAGCCTGGGTTACTAACTGCGCACTTTACTCCAGTCTTCAGTCACCCATTTAAACGCTTGATTCTTTTGAGGAAATATTAAAAATTTAGCAAGATAAGGTGATTTATTTATATCGAGGCGGAAATTACTTAGTTACGATAACAGCTTAAATCTATAATACAAAAAAGTATTGTTCTATAGAATGAAGAAACTAGAGAAACGGTCTACTCTAGAAGGAGGGATGTAATGTTTCATTTAAAAAATGTAATACACCACGAGAACAAGGATATAATTCAATATTCAACATGAATATGAGGAAAACCCCTAATGTGCATGTATAATGTGGCCCTGGATATCTGTTAGTCATTTTCAAGATTTATTTTTTACATTTAAAAACATGTATCACTCTGCCTTTATAAATTACAGACGATAGATTTGTGTGCCTTTCATTCACATGTAAAGGGTTTATTACTTTTAGCACAATTCACTTGCAGTTGGTTTCTTTGTATCCAGATTCACAAAAAACATCATACAAAAGATGCAGTAGAAAATATACCAACACTATATACATGGTAACAGAAAAAAGGGGAGAAAAGCACATAAAAACGGAATGGATGCTCAATATTCTGTTTTCAATCACAACAATCATGCAGGGTCTTTTTGCAAAGGATGTCCCATTGTTGTATATTTCTGTCACTTCTTTTTGTTCTCTTTGCAGGCTACTACATATCGCTGAGCAACGTTGAGAGGTGGAGAATAGCCATCTGCATAAGATGTATCCTCAAACAGCACTGAGTAGTCATCCTGGGGCTGGAAAACAAGTGAGACATGTCATATTGTTCAGTCATATGGCACAGTGATGCCATAAAACCCATAATAAAGTCAAGAAATATTACAGACTATCAACATGAGGGTTTAGAGAAGCATCCCATGAGGGATTTAGAGAAGCATCCCATGAGGGATTTAGAGAAGCATCTTTAGAAATCACGATAATATCTCAGTCTTTTAACTCTTTTCATTCTTGTTCCGCTCACCCGATGTGGCGGTGTGTGGATCAGAGCTCTGTAAAAGCAAGTGGTCTGTGGATAGAGGGCCAGCACCAGCTGATCTTTACTGAACAAGGCTTCTGGGTCGGACTCTGGGTTTGCTTTCCACTGTGGGAGAGGAATGATTCTTCTCCGACTCAACGTGTGTCTTCTAAATAAAAGAGAAAATGAGACAAAAAGAGGAACAACGAACAGGTAAGTTTGTTTTAAAGCACTCCTGGAATTACACTACAGTTCAAACATTTGAGGTCAGCTTAATTTTTTATGTTTTTTTTAAAGAAGGCTCCATTTATTTGATCAAAAACACAGTAAAACAGCAATATTCTGAAATATTATTACAATTGAAACATATATATTTGAATGAATTTTCAGCATCATTATTCTAGTGGTCAGTGTCACATGATCCTTCAGAAAATCATTCTAATTATTTTCAATTGAAAGAAACATTTATTATTATTATTATCCAACTTGTGCAGCTTTTTTTGTGAACACCATAATAAAAAATGTAGGGTTCTTAGATGAATAGAAAGCAACATAATTGATTGGAAATAGAAATCTTTCTAAAAGGACAAGTTCTGTATTTTACACTTAAAGCCCTGTTTTAAGATCGTTTCTGATGAAATAGAACGGTTAAGATTGAAATTTGGACAAATGCTGCTGGCCCGAGAATTTTCGGTCCGAAATACCGAACTTGTCCTTTAACGTTATAAATGTCTTTGCTGTTACTTTTGATAAATGTAATGTGTTGATAAATGTAAGTGTTTATATGTGGGTGTATATTATTAAATAAAATGGCATTGCACTTACTCTTTACCCTCTTCATCAATGTCATCCACTTCATACCTGATAAAAGATAAACATCATGAAGCTACATTATCATTTCACACCATCAGGTTTTAAAGCTACAAGTGAATATAAATAAACAGATCAACTGGTAGATGATTACTTGTTAGTGGAGTGATTGTAGCTGACGACTTCCGCAAGAATCCACTGTTCATCACCATCCACAGCCTTCACACGTGCCGCCACCTTGTCCCCCTGCTTAGCCACATAGTCACTGCTTGCTGGTATAGCGCCACACAGTGGTGGTGGACTGAAGGAGTAAGACAGGTATGAATTAGTGAAATGTAACAATCATTTTGACTCAATATTCACTGAATAAATGACCATTTCTAAAACGAAGGGAACATAAGAGATAAACCAGGAGACAGTACTGAATGGTACCTCTCGCCAGGTTTGCCAATCCAAAGAGGAAGGGTCATGGCTGACTGTTGTAACAAGGTCATCAGGACACCTCTGCGCATGGTCTTCCTGGGTGGGTCGGTATCACTGTACACTCCTGCCATCCTGGCAGCTGCAGAAAGAGAAGGGGTCAATTAGCTTCCACAATAGTTCAAATGCACAAGTTTACAAACTAACATCCAAAACTTACCAATCCGTCTTTCCTCCAAAAGAGATTTAATTTCAGCAATCTTGTCAAGTGCCCGGTGAAGTATACTGTGGGAGGGATGCAGAAAAATCTGATCAATTACACCAGACATAAAAAATAATTTCTTAAAATGGAACAGTTTATTGAATATATGTCTTAGTAAGGTGAAATTGAAATGCTTAGTTTTATTATTAAAGCTCTGTCGTTTTTTATTTTAGGGGGCAAAACATAGAATACAATTCAATACAGTAATGATTGAGAGGGATAAATAAATGTAATAAACAAATAAACATTCCTCAAAAGCCTCATGTAATTTATTTTATACTCACATTTTAACATGATTTTTCTTAAGAATAATAAGTATGAATAATTAAGTAGACCTAAGTTTCTTCAGTTCAGTAAGTGTTCATATTACTAACAATATAAAAGTTATTTTTACATATACTTTAATAAAATCAGTAAATATTTCACAGCAACGAAAAAAAAAGACGTGTCGGTAAAATGCATGTAGCAGATTGTGTATAACAGGTTCTTCAGCAAAGCTTTGATCATGTTGATAGTTTAGAGTCTTTAGAAATTTGAGTACCAAATGTAAAGTAGACTAGGCTTATAGGGTTGATAAATGTTCAAAAAGTCTGTCTTTCCAGTCAACACATTTGAAAGCCTTGGGCAAAATTACCACAAGATGGGGCTATATAATCACAAGATGTTCAAGATGTTTCTTGTGAAAAGAAAAACGAATAGTCAACACAGAAAAAGATAAAGTCAAGAACAGATCACATGATGAATCATCCTGTGGTCATTTCATATTTCTCACAGTGAAAATGCGCACTTTACATTAAAGTAAAATGGTGCAGCAAGGGAAACCAAATGCAGCAACAGTCATTCAGCCTTACCCACATTCAGCCTCAGCATCAGCTTTAGCTGTAGTGTAAAGACCTCTCAGCTTTGTCCTATAATATGGAGAAGCTAAGGAGAAAGATATTCACAGTTTTAGTATGGAACAGAGATAAATAAAATTCTAATCTATAAATATCAGAGAGATCCAGTCTGAAAATAATAAGATGCTTTATCGCTTGAAAAAGTTCTGATTGTAGACAATGCAATAGGAAATCATGTCTTACTCTTATTTTCTGTCTGCATCCTTTCATGTGTTTTCTGGATGTTGAGAAGGTTGTGCTCACTTCTTGATCGCTCTTCCTGTGTATTTAAGAGAGATTTGTGTATAAACACTGGGTGAAGGTGCGGGGTGTTTCCCGAAGCATATAAACCCAAACTACAGTGATCATGCATGAGAAACAGAGCAGTGCTCACCTGAGTTTGCTTTATAAGCTGATGCAGCTCATTCAGCAACTCTGCGATTTTGGTGTCTGCTGAAACCAAAGCCATTGTATCTGCAAGAAAAACGTTATTCCAGTTTTATATATATTTAAATCTATGTGTTTGTGTTTTGACCCATTTCATTATGTTCCACACTGTTTAAACCTTGAACAGCGCACATAGCACAAAACAAAGATAATGTTGCTGTAATACATTAATTCTAATAATAATGCATTTAGGTAACGTTAAGCGTGTTTTTATTTATTTATCTCAAATCTACATAACACAATAGAGCGCCATGGACTGGATGGATCTCAGATCACACCCTCCGCGCGCACACAGATAAGCAAGAAAAGCGTGAATCTCACCTTCAAACACACAGTTTCGCGATGCTCTCCAGATTCACCTTGTGTATAAGTACACGAACTATGATCGAAAAACATTTATTTTATTATAGTTTCGCTTTCCTTAACGAATTTTAGGATTTGTTTTCGCTTAGCATTGATTGGATGGCTCTGTAGCTAGGCCTCGTACGGACACATTGAGTGGACAAACTTCATGGCATGTTTTCAAAACGCCTTATTGAAAAATAACTACTGGTTGGGGAGTGGGGACCAGTCATCATGTTTGAGATGAACTGAACGCATCTTGCATTGGCATATCTTAAAAAATGCCAGTACCATTATTTTGTCTCAAGATGCACATTAGTAATAGGTTTTTTTTCTAAGGCACATTATAAAAGCTACTTAAATGCCCTAATTGAACTAAGGCCTGATCCAGGCTTAATCTAAACCCTGTCTGTGAAACCAGTCCTTACAGAGTTACATAACAACTACCAATTGTTAATTATATACTGTTACTTCAATATATTGTCACTATCGTGCATTTTGGGCTCATTACATGATAGCCAAAAGATAATATGTAAGATGCAACAAAGCAGCATCACGAGTTATCTTCATCATTATTATCACTGACTATCACCACATAACCGTACATATTTTTGGTTAGATAGGGTTATGTTTAGATACAGAATTGTCACTGTTTGATCAGGTTGTTTTGGGGTTGCTCTTAATTTTAAATATTGCTTAATGTTTTTATATTAACATTTATTTTTTAAATATGAATGTTTTATTATTGCCAAAATGTTTTATTTACACAATTTAGCTGGTGTTATTTATGTTTAATACTTAAGCCCTCATATCTGACCTGCTCTTTACTGTGTCCAAAGGGTGTGAATGATGAGATAATATGGAGTTCATTTTCAACAGAGACATATTGAGGGGAGGGTGAAAAACAAAACAAACAGAGGGCGATAAGTGGTGGTTTATCTAGCACATACTGGTCTGGCAAGAAGAAAGAAGAAATTTGTTATGTTGTCGAATGCATGTTGGCTAAGCCAATAACTTTGTAAATATTTACTGTACAGCATGCTGCACTCTCACATGATATTAATTTGAGAGCCAAGGCAAACAGTGCAAGGCAAATAGGGGAAGGGAAAGAAAAGAATGTGTATACTAAAAGAGCAAAACATTTAAAAAGGGAGAAAACCTTAGGGAGAAAAAAAGGTTTTGTTTTATGAGAGAAAACAGAATCAACTCTGTTAAAGAACTATAGTCATATGATTAGAGAGAAAGAAAAAAGAGAGAAACACATTGTAGTACATTGGGTTTTACCCGTGTGCTATATTCAATAGCCTATTGTTTGGGGCTTTGGAAGAAGAAATATTGTAATTTTTTGTCAAGTATTCACTTCACTCATTTCTCACGTAGCTCATGCACTCTGGTAACCAAAGAATACATCTTGGAATATTTGAGCACATGAGAAAGTACACATACTCTCTCATTACAACAGCACAGAACCACAGGAGTCTAACTGTAACTAAGCGTCGACATTGGTCAAAAATATCCACAGCAGACCTCGGCCAAATTCCACTGGAATGACTAAAGAACTTTATGTGCTTGTACAATGAAGTGGAAACAGAGAGCATGTCAGTAAAAAAACCCTTCAAATTTCTAATTAATATAGACAACAAAAAATAAGATGAATGTCTGTAAAAAGAAAAAAAAGTTTATCTATATATTTATTATTTGAATAAAATATGAAAGAAGATTTTTTAAACTTTTTTTTTAGATTTTTAGGACATTTATTTGATAAAAAAAAATCTGTCCTTTTTATTAACAGTTATTAATACTGTGAACTGTTTTTACATTTTTATATATTTCAAAATTAAACTTGAATTTTCAGCATCATTACTCATTCAGTGTCACATGATCCTTCAGAAATCAGTCTAATATTGTTGTTTCTTTGCTGCTCAAGAAACACTTCTGATTATTATCAATGTTGAAAACAGTTGAGGAAAATGTTTTTTTTTCGGGATTCTTTGATGAATAGAAAGTTCAAACAAACAGCATTTATCTGAAATAGAAATCTTTTGTAACGTTACACACTACCATTCAAAATTTTTGGGGTCATTAAGATTTTTTTTTTCTTTGAAAGAATTGAACTTTTTATTCAGCAAGGATGCATTTAATTGATCAAAAGTTACAGTAAAGACATTCATAATTCTACAAAATATTTCAGATAAATGCTGTTCTTTTAAACATTTTATTAATCTTAGAATCCTGTTTGTTTTTTTTACAAAACTGTTTTCAACATTGATAATAAGCAATAATGATATCTGAGCAGCAAATCAGCATATTAGAAACATTATTATTATTATTAAACAGTTGTGCTGCTTAATATTTTTGTGGAAACCAAATTTTTTCACGACCATTTGATAATTACAAAGTTCAAAAGTATTAATTTATTTAGCCTTTTGAATGGCTGTGGTGAAAGGCTTTTTGCCCTCTGAATCTTGTACTTGTTGTTGGTTGTATATGACATATACCAGCAGGCACTATGCTAACCAGCAAGCACTTTGAACATGTCCTATTAATGTTATTTAGTCTATGAACTGCAGGGTGAAGTCTTTAGTCTGCTAGTCTTTGCTTTGATGGTGCTAATGTTTGCCTGACGGCGAAGAACAAAACAGCTTGTGGCCGGACTGCAGAGAATCTTGAATGATGGATTGGGCTTTGCTTTGCCAGTGGAGGATGTGGATTTTGCCAATTGTGGCAGATTGCATCCTGATCCTCTGTGTTAATGACAGAACTCACTGTATGCAGTTTTTTATGCTTGGTTCCACACGTTTAGTATAGCTGTATAGCACACAAGCACCACTGACAAAGAGAATAAACTGAATTAGAGAGGATGGGACACTGTTAATCTAGCCAAAGTTACACAATAAAGACAAAAGACATTTATTCTGCTGTTTTTCCCAGCATGTGCAATCCAAAAACAATTTCCCCTTATAGTCAGTCAAATTAGGCTACACTGTTTTGACAAACTAATCATCTGGAGTAGATCTCCAACAACGAATAAGCAAACTAAAAGAAAATGTAAATAGACATTCACACAAAAGGCAATCAAAATGAGCATAGCCTACTCCCTAAAGACATGTGCTTTCCTTTAAAACAGAGAAGCAGGTTAACGGGTCACAGTCCACAGAGGGATGTGAGAAGTCTGAACACAAAGTCAGATGTAAATAACACAGAGAGGCAAACATTAACTGAAGTAATCTAATCTAATCTTTATCAGATATAAGCAAATACACTCAGAGAGAGGGAGAGGAGAGTAAATGAAAATAGGGATGTTAGACAAGGCCAAACTGAATATTTAAAAAATGAGTTATTTTGACTGAAATGAAAATTAACAGCATAGGCCTGTCAGGTAGACCTAAGTTTTGAGATCTTGTCAAGTGAAAAATATAAAACAAAAGTGCAAGTCAAAACAAAAACAATGTCATCTGCTCTGAAGGACATCCTGTCTGGCAGTCTACTGATCAAACATTAACTCGCATCTGATGCAACTTTTCTTCTGGTCATGGTGACCCATCCACAGGCCGCAGAGGGAAACGAAGGCGGAGCCACGTCTTTAAAAGAGGGCACTTGCAGACGTGTAAACAACGCTGAACCGAGCGAAGAGGACAAGAAAGAAGACTCAACAGCGCATTTTTTCTAGGTTTTCCAGAGCTAAACTTCTGTTCGTCTTTATCAACTGTTGCTCTTGAAGTTCTAGTTTCGCTAACTTAGCCTACTGTCAAAATGAGTAACCACGTTGAGGTGAAAAACATTGAACCGACCACCTTTGAGGACCGCTACTACGATGAATATGAATATTATAACTTAACAGACCGTTATTCCGGTAGGTTGTCAAAGAGCGTTATTGTTGTTGTAGCCTAGTAATAATGTAGCCTACTCTAAAACTTTTATAAATAGCCTTTGAGAGTCGAGTCCTTTTGGAGATCTGGCAACACGATTAGGCTATTTCTTAAAGCGCGTTCGTTCATGCTCGACATTCTTCATAATGTTTGTTGGTTCTAAGTTTGAACTCATTCTAGTTTTCTGTTCACTACAGAGTGCAGTTCTCGCAAGGGCAGGACGAAGAAAGAGGCGAGTTGCAACACGAACAGACCGAACCCCGGTGGACACGAGCGCAAAATAGTGGAGAAACTCCAGAACGCTGAGAAGAAATCCAAAGTGTGACGCAGAAGAGGTGTGTGTGTAAACCCCTTTCCACATTAACATTGAAAGGTTAAAAAAAAACTGAATCACATTTGTCTTCTAGATTCAATCGGACGGCTATAACTGGCAATCGACCACAGGTGTCTCTGCGGGAAACGGGCGCTGGGCTGCATAAGGATAGACTTCACTTCATGAGCCTCCGCCTCAGGATCAGATGAGCGAGATGAGGCGGAGTGAAGCTCCCGGTCCAGTGACTCGTGAAGTGGGGAGTTCTGTCAGGTGCCCACTGCTCTTGTGTAAAATGCGGTGGGCCCTGCAGAACGAGCACCTGTTCAGATGAACCGATATGCTTGTGGTGGTGAATGTACGTTTTAAATTGGAGCTTTGACCAAGTGTAGATTTTATTCCGTTTGGTGTTTTTAAATGGTACATTTTTTTTAAAAAAGTTTTTCTTTTAATAAAGACACTTTTCCATCAAACTTGAGATTTGTTTGATACCTGCCTCTGACCATTCAAGTCATGATAAAAATGCAGCTGCAACAGTGCTACCTTCAAATGAAAAGGATACAAAATGGACCTGAAACTCTTAAAATAAACCGTAAACAAATAGTCCACAACATTTATCCAATGATAAAATAGTAAAACCCACTTTGGTAACAGTTGTAAGTGTTTTAGAAAAATGTTGCTTAGTTACTTACAAGTACAATAAATGTAAATTAAATGGATTATGTATGGTAGACAATGGATTAGATAGCCTAATTGGTATGACATGTAGATAGGCCTACTTTTCTAGATTAATATGTTAGTTTAGAATGACCAAAACATTTTGTGCATTTAATGTTTTGTTTCTAAAGCGTTATGTAATGGGATGTCAGAGTATATCATTTTCATAGAATGTGGGATTTAATGGGTCTATCAAAGGTAGGGTAGGCAATTTTGGAGAGGCTAGCAATAAGCTAGCTTTGAAAGCATGATATGTTGAGACAGAAATGCATAAATCCGAGTGATGATGTGAACAGCCCCGCTTAGAATGTTTTGGTTCAGGAGGAACTGGAAAAGGTGGCTATTGTTTGTTTGTGGTGCTCGGGGACTGACTACAACTCTGCATTCGGAACACGCTGATGACGTGTGATTTCTGCGTGAGCAGGGTGTACTTCGGCCCAATCCCAAATGGCACACTTCATGTGCACTTTCGGTCTTGTGGACTTACAATGGCTGCCGCGTGCGCGTGTCCGTCAAGTCCGTGAGACCGCAGTGTGTCCCATTTGTCATTTTTAGATCTCAGAAGGGTGCTCGCGAGCGCCCCCTCTGCGGTCGATTTGCGCCCTTGATGCGCACTTTTGCCGAGCCCGCGCTGATGCGGACTCCACAGCAGACTTCTTCCCGACATTCAAAGCGGCGTTACGTCGCGTAAGTGCGGACTCAGAGGAAGACCGCGAGTGCTTAGGGTTCCATTTGGGACAGGGCCTTCGGCCCAGTCCCAAATGGCGCACTTCATGCAGACTTTCGGTCTCGTGGACTTAAATTGCGCGTGCTCGCCGAGTCTACGAGTCCGTAGGCCGTCCCATTTAGCATTTTACCGCTCTGAAGTGTGCTCAGCAGCGCCCCCTTTGTACCCTTGAAGCGGTCTTCCGCGAAGCCCGCATAGATGCAGGCTCCACGCACTTTAACTACCCAGGAATCCTTGCGAAATGCCAATCAGAAAACGGATGGGAGGAGATTTCGCAAACGGACTGTAAACATGGCTGAGAAGAAAATAAAGGTGCAAAATGCAAGTCTCTGAGTTTTTGCAGAACTACGCCCCCTCTGGCGACAAGCGAAACTGCAACCAGAGTGGTGGCACTAGACAAAAATTTTCTTTTCTTTACTTTACGTGGAGTTTGCGTTGGGGTTTGGAATGGACTACAAGCCGGTCTCTTTGAATCCATCTTCTACCTTTGACGCACGAGTTGTCTTCGCTGATGCGGAGAATGGCGGCTTATACACAAACCTGCGAGACATAGCCTGGTGAGCGTGAACGCGCATGACGTCACGCCCAGTCTCAAATTCGAGCCCGAATCCCTCTTATATATTTTACTGTACAGGATTATAGAGGCAATCTCAGTGAGCAGAGAAGGGCTCATTCAGCGCATCAGGCAGTTCTTTAAGCATGTATAGGATAGAAAAACAGGTATTTTTAACATGAAAAGTTGCGCAATGCACATGTTATTATGGTTTTTATGACATAGGCGTACAATTTACCAGTTGTTACTTACAGTTTATACAGACATTATCGACCAGTGGTTGTCTCAAACATAATAATATTTAATAATAATAACTATTAATAATAATAACTATTAATAATAATAGTGGTTAAATAATACGATCGCATTATGATTCATTACATAAATAGAACCGAATGTCATGGCTTTACTGAGTCATGTAAACGTTATATGAGTCATAAACTCATGAGTCATAATTTTTTTTTTCTTAAACTCATTGTAAAAACAACAACAACCAGACATTCTTCCTGTTTCCGACGTGACGATCGAGTCTGTCCCAAAAATACCTCTCAATGCGCCCTCGCGGACTCGCGCTAAGAGCCCTATAGGTCTGCACTACATGACGTCACCGAAGTGTGGACTCTGAGGAAGTCCACAAGTCCGGAGTGTGCCAATTGGGACTGGGCCGGAGGCGCGTGATTCCCCCTCCAAACCAGACCGGATGCAATGATTAGATAAACATGTTTTGGCCCTGAGACTGCCACAGAATACATGTTTTAATTTTTTAATATTTAGGTCACTTCTATTATTGATTGCTATCAGGATGTGAGGTGAGTTTTAACCATGTAGTATAACAAAGTGTTTATAAAAAAATGTCCGACCCTACCGTTAAATATTTGCACATTAAAGGTAGGGTGAGCAATGTTTTTCATTTTTTGTTTTACTGTTTGAAACTCTCTTCACATCCTGAAAGCAATCAATAACAGAAGTGGTCTTAATATTAAAACATTTACATATCCTATCATCTGTGTAAGTCTCAGGACCAAAAATGTTCATCCAGTCATTGCATTTGGGCCAAATGCCTTTGCAGACTCTGCTCTGGCTATGCGCATTCATGTGTTTTGAAAGAGGTGTTTTGAATAGACTTCTGAGGCAGCGTAACTGTTTAATGATTTACAGCAAAATAGAGAAAGCTTTGGTGAAAACTAAACAAATATTTAATTACTACAGTAGAAATTTATCACTAGAAATTCACTAGTCAAACATGTACATTTACACAAAAACTGACCAGCACCTACAACTTTCAGATGCCATCTTTCTTTTTCTAGCTCAACTGACACCAAATGGAACGCATTGGATTGTGGGATATCAAAGGCAGTGAAGGATCATCTATGCTGCCTTTAAAAATCTTTCCATGATGCCTTCCTGTCTTGAAATGCATCCTCCGAAGGCAGCATTTTTAAGTTTTTGGATGGAGCCCTTATGCTTTCAAAGCTTTTATTGGTGCACAATAAAATAGATGCAACCCCAAATTTGTACTAATATTCTGCCATACCTTCTATTTATGTATTTACTATAAAGTGAATATGAAGTGCTCAAACTGACCCGCAGCATAACACTAAATCAATTTAGCCTGTCATGTGTCTTGCCACATGGTGAAAACTATCTGTCACTCACAGCAACATAAAATCCTCACAGAGCAATTATAGCTCAGCTCAAGATAGATAGAGGGCAGTAGTGAAGCAGTAAAGAGATGTGGAGCTGAAAATGAGATTTTGCACAGAGGATTATCTAGGAGCGCCATGTATCTCATTTAAGAGCGTTTTGAAACGCATGTGCAATATAGGGAGCAGTTCAAAGCAAGTAAGACTGTTTTTATTATAGCCTTTTCAACAGAAGCGAGAAGTGGAATAAACAAGTGCAACCACTCCATCCGCACAACTCCTTATGCAGAGATTGTGAGCTCTTTGCATGTGCTATACTTCATAACATATTTCATAAATCTTCATAATTTATGTAAAGTATATTATATAAAATATGGCAACACTGAAAAGAACAATTAAATAAATTCATGCTCACGGGATGAACAGTTGTGGCTGTTTAACATTAAATCACAGGCAATTTCTTAAGCAATAAACATGAACTGAAGAGGAACCAAAGGAATATTAAATAGATTTTATTTTTTTAATTTTTTGCCTAGGGTGAGTTATGCAGACTTTTAAATGGAGTCCATAAATGTTGAAAGATCTATATTAGGCTAATTCAACACATAGATATATGCACACAGAAGAACCAAAGCATTAGATTAAAACTTAATCAGTCAGTAGGCCACAGGAGTCTCACTAGGTTGATCAGTTTTTAACTCCTTTTCTTTTTCCAAACGTGCATTTTATGTTATCAGCACATGAGGGTCAAGAGTAAAGAGGTTTAGGCTAATGTGCTGGGGAAGGATATACAACAATCTGGTATAAAAAAAAAACAACAACAACAACAACAAAAAGAACACTGAACAAGAAAATGAAGAAAAATGCACGATTATTATGCATCAAACTCAAAATGACGGAATATCTTGTGTCTCACAACAAAATGAGACCTTTGAAGTAGTAGCACTTAAATAATAATAATTACTATAACATGCAAAACTGTCTAAAATATACACAAGTTAAATTTGAGAGGGAACGGTGCTTCTGGGCTTCAGCATGTCAAAGAAAACAAGTCATTCCATCTCGCTGGGTGACAGTTGTTCCGTAACAAGGAATACTATGTCCACATACACAGATATGCAGCTTCTTCAAGGTTGGAGTTGGTCGAGCTCTTGCTCTAAACAGGAAACTTTTCCCAAAACATACTGATAACACGTTCTTTCTCTCAGTAAGATGTACAGATAATATTCATCGTAATTCTCTAGTGAGATGCAAATTATATTCATTATAAAAACTTCATATTCATCCTGCTACATACACACTGAAAGAACAGAAATTGTTTCCTCTTCACCGCCCCCTTGTTCTTTGCTTGTACCGTTAACACAAGATAATCCATTTATGTCATTCTCCCACGGACACACTGTGGCAAGCGCAATCCTCTTTTTCTTCCTTTCCCATAATCACCGGAACAAACATGTACACATGGTTAGAAGATTTCATGGACAAATCTTAATATGCAAATGAAGTTCTGATATGTGAATGCACAAATATCAGAAAGTTTCCAAAAAAGTATATTAATTCACCTAAATTACTCAATAGGCCCAGAGTTTTACTTATTAATAAATTCAGCACTAGACTTAATTTCCAAATGTCAAATGGATGAATTGAAATAAACGAACTGTATTAAAAATAGATGCAAAAGTAACAGGATATCAGTAACTTTGTGGAGCAGTTTTAAAAATACATTTAAAGTATTGTGTTCACCCCCTCCATTTCTTAATCCACTTCCCTCCATCGTATCACTACGGGTAGAGAAGCTCCTCTTGTTGCCTAGCAACAAGCCTTTGGAAATTCCAAAAGAGACCACAGAGACCATAGACTACCTCTCCTCATGGTGCATGTGTGTGTTTGTGTGTATGTGTGTGTGGGTGAAGACGGATGGGTGCAAACTGTGGAGTCAGAAACTCTCCGTAAGTCAGACATGCAGGTGCGCAAGTGTGTGTTTGTGTGCGTGTTTGTGCATTTGTATGAATGTCTCTTCAGTTTGAACATCTGGAGGGCCCCTGCTGTTGCTGTAAAAATGTGTGGTAGGGATGGTGCAAGTGTCAACTGGTGTGAAAGTGTGGTTGTATGTATTCATGCATGAGATTACTTGGATCAGCACTCACGTGCGAGTGTGTGTGTGTGTGTGCACAAGTAGGTGTTTAGATATTCAAAGCACACTTTGATATGATCCCTCTGCACACATGGTCAGTGTGCTAATGTGTCTGTGACCATATTTCATTATATGGTAATGTCTGTTAGTCTTCCTTTTTGTCTATCTATCTATCTATCTATCTATCTATCTATCTATCTATCTATCTATCTATCTATCTATCTATCTATCTATCTATCTATCTATCTATCCACCCACCCATCCATCCATCCATCCATCCATCCATCCATCCATAATATATTCATATATTATATATTATATTATATATTTGCAGTTATACACCCTGTATATACAGTCCTGGTCAGAATTATTAGCACCCTTGGTAAATATGAACAAAGAAGCCTGTGAAAATAAAAATACATTGTTAATCCTTTCGATCTTTTATTAGAAAATTCACAAAAATCGAACCTTTCATTAAAGTAAAACAATTGAAAATGGGGGGGGTCTCTTTATGAAATAAATGTTTTTCTCCAATACTTTAGCCACAATTAATGTCAGCCCTCTATTCAATAATTTGTTAAGTTTATATAGCCCTTTTCTCTGAAAAAAAAGCGCTTTACATATGGAAGGGAGGAATCTCCTAAACCACCACCAATGTACAGCATCATACTGGGTGATGCAACGGTAGCCATACTGCGCCAGAACGCCCACCACACACCAGCTTACTGGTGGAGAGGAGACGGTAATGAAGCCAATCAGTGTATGGGGATGATTAGGAGGCCATGATGATGGACAGAGGCCAAATTTGGCCAGGATCTTTTTCGAAAGACATCCTGGGATTTTTAATGACCACAGAGAGTCAGGACCTCATGTCTCATCCAAAGGGTACTTAGGAGGTTGCAATACTTTTTACAACCTACTTATGCCAAGATAACAGCTCTGAGTCTTCTTCTATAATGTCTGATGAGGTTGGAGAACACATGAAAAGAGATCAGAAACCATACAATCAAATTCCCAAGTCCATGTTGGTGCCTCTGCTCTTCAGTTTACCCGACTCATTTGCTAAGGTTCAGGTCAGGCATGGCAGAACCTTCATTTTGCATTCATTACATCCAACAATGGCCCATGTATTTGATAGTGTAGGGGATTTTACAGTTAAAGGCCCAAGGACCAGATATGATGAATGAAGAGTCAGAAGTGCAGTCAATTAAAGAACATTTTACTGAAGAATAGTTTGCAGTTTCATCAGCAGAACTCAGCTTCAATACTCAGGAGTTCGTAAACCGCTCTGCCATTGTCGAGCTCTTGCTCTAAAAAGGAAACTTTCCCAAAACATACTGATAACACGTTCTTTCTCTCAGTAAGATGTACAGACAATATTCGTCATAATTCTATGATTGAAGATGAAAAGTAAAGTAAGTCCTTTAACTAAGAATTGAGCTGTGTCTGAAACTGCTCCCTATCCACTATGTAGTGCACTATACATCGGGTGTCGGCCATTTTGTTGTGATGTCCGAATTCTGAATTCTGACATCATTTCTAATCCCTACATTCTGCTACTTTTACCTAACCTGGATGCCAGCCGAACGTAGCCCCGCCCACAATATTTGAGGATGGGAAGTTCGGTCTGGACTTGATCCGCTGTGAAGCAAGTATGCCCGAACCAAAGCGGTTCGGACCAATCAAATTGTTAGGGCGGGCTTTATACGATGATGGACAGATGATCAACAGTAACGTAATCATCCACGTCACCAAAGAGTGCTTGGGTTGAATACGTTTACAACAAAGAATGGCTGCCGCTGGAGAACTGAGATGTGTAGATTCAGCCATCGCGTCTGTTATAGAAGATGTATTGCATTCATTTTAAAAAAGGAACAGAGAACCGCGATCAAGGCATTTGTTGATCGGAAAGATGTTTTTGCCATCCTTCTGGATTCGGTCTATCCAATTGAGTGCAGAGGCATTTTCTTTCCCTGGTTTGTTTGAAACACGCCCCATAATCACAGCCCAATGGAGCAGTATCAGACTCACTGATCTGAGTATGACGACGTCAGGCTAACTTTTACCCACAATCCTCTCTGAATTCGAAAGTACATTCGATGTACACTTGCTGAAGCACTGTTTCCCACAATCCCATGCGGAGAGAACTTAGCGTGCATGAAAGTGCGGAATGAGCAAGTTTAAACCAGAGATTACTTTACAGCTTTCTTATTTCTGCTTTCACATTTATTTCATGATAGTTTTAGTTTTTTTCCTTCCCTTTTTTATTAATCATTACTTTGCATTGTTGAGACAATATTTTATAAATTAATTTTAAAATTAAATGAAATTATATAAATAAGGTAAATTATATAGGCCTAGGTATATCATTTCTTGGTAACACTTTAGGATACGGTTCCTTCATTAATGAATAACACAGGAACAAATGAGTAACGCAATATTAAGAATCTAGTAACTACTATTAACTAACAAGAAACTCTGATTAACGAATTAGTCAGTAATAGCGCACACATGAAAGTGGTAGTTCACTATTAACTAATCAATAGAAAAAAAAAATTTATGCTTCCCAGATAACTACTGAAGTTTCATAATTCATGCAAAACTAATCAATAACTAATGCAAGACAAATGACTAACTGTAAACAAAAGAAGGTTGTTTACATTATCAATATGTTATAGCATAGCAGACTTATGATTTGGGAAAACTTTTAATAATTAACCTATATCTCCTAACTATTTAGCAAAAAATAGTTTTCAAGAAATGGATTTTTAAATGCAGTTGTCGTTACCTTACTTGTCCTGTGGCCAATTTTCCGAAATTCCTCTGGACTGGCATTGAATCAATATAGAGTCATGGTGACTACTGGAACATATTGAGTCATCAGCAATCCAAATATATACAGTGATTTTATTATTTAACCTACCTCTCAAAAAAATATGTTTTTATGTATGTCTCCTAGCTCATATGTGTGTGTGTGTGTGTGTGTGTGTGTGTGTGTGTGTGTGTGTGTGTGTGTGTGTGTGTGTGTGTGTGTGTGTGTGTGTGTGTGAATATCTTGTGAATGATTAGAAAATTCTACACTTTAGGATTGGCTTTTCATTGGTAACTACTGTAAGAACCATGGTAACTACTCACTCAAGTGTTACTACATATTTCCAAAGGAACTACTACATATTTGGATCCGTATTCTAAAGTGAAGATCATGGTAACTAGCTAGTAATGTATGTAACACTAGTATGTAGTGTATGTAGTGTATGTAAGTATGTAGTAACACTTGAGTCATTACTAGTTAGTTACCATGATCTTCACTTTAGAATACGGATCCAAATATTTAGTAATTCCTTTAGAAGTATGTAACACTTGAGTCATATGTCTAGTCATTTGTCCTGCATTAGTTATTGATTAGTTTTGCATGAATTATGAAACTTCAGTAGTTATCTGGGAAGCATAAAATAATAGTAGTTATTGATTAGTTAATAGTGAACTACCACTTTCATGTGTGTTACTAATTTGTTAATCAGAGTTTCTTGTTAGTTAATAGTAGTTACTAGATTCTTAATGTTGTGTTACTCATTTGTTCCTGTGTAGTTATTCATTAATGAAGGAACCGTATTCTAAAGTGTTACCCATTTCTTTTGCATTAACACAATTTAATGTGTAATTTACTAACAGTGATTTAACAATTTGTGTTGCTAACTCATTAAACTGTAAGGAATAGATGATAATTTGGTGGATGATTTAAAAAAAATATTCGTTAATCATCTGTAGGTGCGTATTCATTAGAATGTGATAACAGTCGTCTGAGGGCGCTCAACGATCACGTCATCTGTGAGGGTGAGACTGAGCGTTTCTAACAATTTAAATCGATGAAACTACAAAGCTGGCACGGAGGTATATATAATTACAAAATAAAGTCATTATGATTGTTATTGTTGTTAAAGGGCCCCTATTATGATATTTTAAAGTTTCCTAATGTTGTTTTGGAGTCTCCTACAACAGGTTTACATGCATCAAACGTCAAAAAAAGTGTTTAATTTTCTCATAATATACATTTGCACATCACCAGATTTTCAATGATTCTCAAACGACTCGCCAAATGAATCAATCTCTCTAAATCCCTCCTTTCCACGAGCTATACTCTGCTCTGATTGGCCAGACAGCTCAGTCTGTTGTGATCAAACAAAAATTCGACAGCTCTGCATGTCCTGAGGCTTCCTTCACCGTAAACAGAGCCGATCCGCCCTATACGCTCACTACGCAAGCTGCGTAGGGCCCCGCAAATTAATCAAGGCCCCGCCTTCCCCTCGTGTCATAGCGTGTCAATTAATGTTTACAACATCCATGACAAAATGAAGCGAAACTATCCTTCTCGTCACGAAACCAGAACAAACAAAAAAAAAAACTTGAGAGTGAATTGCGGGAACAACAATAAGGTAAACTTGTGTTCTCTCCTCTACAAGTTTCAGCAAAGTAAAGTTAAGTTTATGCAGGGTTGACAACTCTCACGCATCTGGCGTGACAGTCACGCATTCAGCCTCAATCTCACGCTCTCACGCTCGACAAAGAAATCTCACGCTAAATGAGACATTCTTCTGTGCTGTATTATTATTGTGTTTTCCTCATGTGCGCTAATTTCCGAATTACTAAACAAGTTCAGGTTCTTAACTACTGATTGGACCACTGCTGTGTCTAATGCCTTTCTCTGATTGTCGATTCGCTGGAAACATTTGTCGTCGTTACGTCAGTGACGTCCGTGACCGTAATTTACCCTTTTCACACGCGCTCACGGCACATCTTTCTCAAGCAGAGACAAATCGCGAGTCAAAGAGGATACTGACACCGACAGACAAGACAGAGAAAGTTATAGGCTACTTTTGATATGGAACAAATTCTCTGCTCTCATATTCTGTCAATATTTTTACGAGATTCAAACAATAAATACAGTTTTTGGTGCTTTTAACCCCTTAACTGTCACTCCCACTTTTTTCGCATAGACATGAAAATCACTATGCAAACCTAAATGGTTGTAATTCAAGAATGCTTTGGAATATAGACCTATGGTTGATCTTGTTTTAAAGAAGACATTTGCCAGATTGTTGTAGAAGTGAAATAAATGATGAAAGTGAAATAGAAAAAAAGTTATTTAAGTTTGAGTTTATGAAAATGAACAATGTAAAAAAATAATTATTTAAATTTTATATAAAATATATATATTACAAAATATATTTTACTCTAAAACTGCAAGAAAATTAAAGACAAAAATCTTAAGCAGTTGTGTTCCAAATTTTAGGCTAATATCTCAAAAAATAATCTTTTAGTAATATTTTATTTGGGCGCAGTACCAATTTCTTTCACTAGGACAGCCAAGCTTCCTTACTGACCATATAAGGGCGCCTCCATGTTTTGAGTGATCTGAACCATGTATTTCCATAATTTTCATACCATTTATGAAGTAGACATCCTATTTAGAAGTAGTATGGGTGGTTTGACAATATTTGATTTGAATTCAACCTCTAATAAACTCATAAAGAGAGCACACATGTGCGTTATAGCTCGCAGCCGCATCACACATCGAGAATCGATAATATTTTTCTTTATATTTGAAACATATTCAGACCTTTTTTTCTAATACAATTGAATTGGTGTTATCTTTTGAACTCTTTGCATGAAAACAAACTGAGGTTTCTACCAATCTTTCATGATTTTTCATATTTATTGCCCTTTCAAAATAAAGGTCACAATATTACTTTAGGATTTTACTAAGATATTATTGTTTTATTGGACGGTGACAGTTAAGGGGTTAAATGTGACAGACTGTAGCGCTTCAGCTGAAACGGCACGGGATACAGTACAACTTTTTTTTTCATCATCATCATCCCCCGTTAACAAATCTCACTCCAAGCAAAACTCAAAAGTTGGCAACCCTGGTTTATGTGCATTTCTATTGTGTTTTTTCGGTAGGCCTATTGCTATAAGCTGGACAGGCAGTGCATCTCTTGCATCACTTTGTGCCTGACAACAGTGTTTGTTTACTGCAGCTCGGAAAAGATAACCGCGTCGCGCGAGTGTATCATGCGTTCATATGCGCGTGCACGAAATTAAATGCGCATTTTTCAAGCAGAAATATTTGTGGAGACCCAGACATACTGTACAATATTTGGGCCTGAATGATGGCACTCCTCATCAAAGTACACATTACATACTTTTAAAACAAGACACTTATTATCTAGTCAATGTGTAGTTAAAAACTCTAAACAACTGCGCTAATTATGCAAGATGGAAAGCAATGTATTGACAATTTGACATTGATTGACTATTGATTTATAAGCTATATTGAATTTAAAATGTTGATTAGCTGGACATACGGGTCAATATGGATGCACATCCCTCAGTAAATAATAACCATAAATCAAAAATTGCTTCAACACACATAATAAACATTTATTTTATTTATTTTTACTATTAGGGCCCCTTAGTTAAATTTTTATCTACCAATGTTTATTTTTGATATCAGGAATTACATGTTCACTTGTACAAAAGTTAGATGTCATCACTCACAGGGATTATTTATACCTGCATCACTAGTTCACTAGTTAAATATTACAAGAGCCAAGCCATAGTATAATTTATATTTGAAAATGTATAAAAGGTTAGTTTGTGATATTCTTCTCAATTTCTAGACAGTCCAAATAGACTGGTGTTGCCCATACTGATGCCGAAAATGCCCAGGCTGTTGAGAACCAAAAGTTAATCCCAAAAGTCAAAGCTCAGGGTTATAATTAATTATTTTCTTCTTATTTATGTTTATGTTAATATTCACTTACTTAATAATATTCATTTCTTATCTTAATATTCTATAGAAAATACTATCAATAAATATTGTTTGTTTAAACCTCATTCTGTTCTATATTGTTGTACTTATTCTTTGACTGTTTTGTGTAAAGGAGGGAGGATTGTATTGGGAGCACTGAAGTGTCAGGTGTGACTTTGTGGCAATGGCAAATGGGTTACATAGCTCACGGCGTCACGGGCCAGGTAGAGGGCCCCTTAGCAGAATTTTGCTTAGGGCCCCAGGGAGGTCAGGATCGGCACTGACCGTAAACTAAACACAGTAACGAACAATGACGTTGATTTTACCATATCAATCCGAGCGCGAGTCCGATGATGAAACACTAAAAGTACCACCATGAAGAACCATTCATTCAACCCGAACCTCCATCGCAAGGACGACTCGAGCAAAACGTTTCAGTGCTTCACTACTCAGTTTGAGGTAACTTATATGAGAAGTTGCTATTCCTCACCATCAGCACTAACAAGTGTCCATCAACCGATTATTTTACTTGAACTAATTTATTTACAGAGTATGTTTCTAATATATTGCGGTGAACACGTGGAAACCGTATCAATAACAGTGCATGTAGGCTATGCAATGTATACATTAGCCGAGTGTGAATGGCTGATGTAACATAAACATTGGTAAAACAAATCTTGCTCCATGCTTAATCTTTCCTCAAAGTAGAGAGAACGACAATCTGCATTAATAGACAGTTTTATGTGGCCCACAGCTGATTAGCTGACTCTGATATTATATATTAAGCAGTCGTCAGTAAAATAAAGGTAACAGGAAAAGTTTAGGATTATACTGTTGTAGTATCATGGTAAAGATAAATTTTAACCACAGATTATTCACATGCTCGTCCTTGGGCAGTGGAAAAAAAAAATCTTTACCGTGACATTGTGTCACACAGCGTCTCCTCGACATGATCTATCCAGTATCCACAGGATCAGCTGCCGGTTTGAGGTTGTTTCCCTGGTGTCTGCGCCCGCAATAAGTGGGCGGGCTAATGTTTCGTCTTGACGTCACGACGAAACGACTTATGACTCGTTTGAAAAACAATTAATTTCATAGTCGACTCTTACTTTTGAAAGACAATAGGCTTGTTCGACTTCATGCAGCTCTGCGCAGATCGATCGGTGGCTGACTTGAAGCAGCGCATGCCAGTTCGAAATTTTGTCCGACTTGATACAGCGCTGTTTTTTCTTAAAACCCTCCCCAACAACATGTGGTGATGTAGGAGCTGTTTGATCTTTTTTAGGCTTTCTGACCCTAAGACTTAATTATATATATAAATGTGTGTGTGTTTGTGTTTAAAATGTGATGATAAATTGATTTAAAATTAAATTGACTTATACCGCACTTCAATTCATTTTGCATGCATACTGAACAATGTTGAAGTATGCTGTTAAAGTATTGTAGCTCATGCTAATATCACAGTCAACACTGATATTGAAAAAAAAAAAGTAATATGTGTTTATTTTTTATGCTTTAATGCCACTTAGTCATTCCAATCTGCTTGCTGTTTTCGGCTCACCTTCTGGCTCTGGTCTTCCCATACCTTACGTCTCTCCTCCTGTTGCTCTTTCTTACATGTTATTTGTACCAAACCAATTATTCATCAATTTCTCTCTTAATCGTCGCCTGTAACTTGTTTTCTTTCTGCTCAATGAGCAGCTGGTTAACAGTATCGGCTGAATAATGAGACTCGGCCCTATTAGTCTCTAATGGCCTTTAATTAATTGAGAGGATAACAATCCAGTTTTAATTTCATACACATTAATGTGCACTGCTCTTAGACCCTTCAGGCTTCTCCTTCTTCCCACCCATCAATACCACCCTCCACCCTTTCCCTGAACGTTTGAAGGTGCTTTTCTCTCTTCTTCTCTCTGACAAGACAGGAATTCAGATGCCCAGAGTCCAATTAAATCTCAATTTGAGTTTTGTTTGAAGAGAAACGTGAGAAAGTGAAGTGAATGGCATGTATTCTAGTGCACTCCAATAACAATTGGTAGTCTTGTGCAGCAACTCATTACCATGGTGACAGCCAGGTCAAGTTTAGGGGATATGACATCATCCCTTTGATGTCTGTTAGTGTCAGTGTCACTGTCACTCAAAAGAAACAGCAGCTCTCCTCTATAGCTCTCTTCTGATCTTTCTTTATTTTCACTTGTACCACACTGAAAGCTTACATTCATACACTCCTCTTTTATTTTCATTGAGTCACTCACACATTCAAAAGACAAAAAAAAACATCTACCCATATGTGTCACGTATATGAGAATCTCCTGTTTTATTTTGAATGCACGTTTGTCTGTAGAAAAATATGTTTTGGAATCAGTTGCATTGAGAGCTCATACAGAAAACTTATTTAAATTTGAAAAGATGAGGTGCTAAATTATCACAGAAATTGTCACAGTAAAATTTACAGTAAAATTCACAGTAAAATTGTCACAGCTAAATTATCACAGTAAATTTATTTCCTATTAATCTGAAACACGGTTTTCCAAGAGCAAGGGAGAACAGAGAATATGTTAACATTTTGTTTAAATATCTGTATCTCTGTGTTTTTTTGTTCTACATGTTTAAAATGTCCAATATTGCCTGCTTAAAGTGAACTGAAAGTACACTAAATTATTCCTGATTTGTGTAGATTAATGTCAAGTATAAAAGTGCTCCCCACCCTCCCCATCTTCTCAGCAATGATATTTCTTGTTTAAATGATTTGTTATATATAAAATTAAACTTGCTGATTCAGATAATACCAGATAGGTCATTTAACATCTATTAACATGATTATTTGCAATTATTATAAATATCATTATAAACCAGGTGTGAAATTTTAGTTTATACCTTAAATTTGTCGTACAACCTCAGGGGCTAGTGCTCCTGTTCGCTTATTCCTGGTCTCTTCTACATAAAAACAATATCTACAATGGCATATATTATGCATAATATAAAGCAGTCAAACTAGTTCGATTTTAGTGACCTCTTAAGACACAGTAAAAAAAATTAAATGGGTATCTTCAACTTTATATGTAATTTTCATTATCTATTACCGCTAATTCCTGTTTTAATGTGTTTGTTCTTTTTTGTCAACTTGGAACACAAAATACCTTTAATTGTAATGTCATCCCAAAAAGTACAAATTAATACCCAAAGTCCCTTACAGAAGGCAATGAAATCAGTTGTATGAAAAGTTTCCATTGTTACATTTCTAAAATTTCTTTTGAAAATCGTCACACTCATACCCACAAACATTTGGCATTTCTGAAGCCCAGGTCCTCTCAACACGCAGAAAACTCCAATAAAAGTAAGACAAAAAATCAATGGATTGGTGTCAGGAAGAGGAAAATTCCTTTGGTTGCCCTGAAGACTATTTAGTTCAGTGTTAACAGAAATATAATCCAAATCCCTATTTTAAATAGGGACATCAGCAAAATTCAAACATATCACAACAGCTCTTAAAGAGGCAACAACATATTGTTTAATGTTTTGTGCAGCGTTTCAATGTTGACACTGAAAGATAAGGTCTTCAATCCTGCGATAGCGATCATGTAATATCCGCATTCTGCAAGTTATGAAATCTGAATCATGACCACCACAACAAAACCAGTCCCATGCTGCAAATGTTGCTCCTTACTTGTTTTGTTTCTTCTTAATAGCAACTCCAGTCGCTCACAATCAGAAACTGCCCCGGGCCTTTTCTGAATGAGTGCCACTTGACCTCTACACCTTACATTAAATGAATAGAACCTAATTAGAGCGGTTCAATAAGACATTGATCCAAATATGTTAATAACAGCATGATCTCAGACAAAAAAGATCACGTACTGAGGCTGCGGGGCTGATGGGTAGCATGAGGCTGGTTAATTGGGACGGCGGGCCTGCACGGTATCAGGAGGCGTTTTCTGCTGCGTGTTAGCTCTGCTTTCACTGGACCACAAAGCCTCTGATCAGCGCGATAGCATCCTAAAAAGAGTTGCATAAAGAGAGGGGCACAACGTGAGTGATCTGCGTCGATTTGTGTTGTGCCCCTCTCTTAATGCAACTCTTTTTAGGATGATTGCGATTATCAGAGACTCTGTGGTCAAGATGTAATGAAAGCAGACAATATAATATGCCTGTAAAAGAGGCGATCGACCGAACGTGATACACAAAAGAAAGAGATGCACAAAAATATTCTCATTCGTTCCATCTCAATCGCACACGTGTATATTAAAGCATGCCAGAGGAAGAGACAAAAAAAATCCTCTGGGGGCAGATGGAAAGAATAGGGGGGAGAGACAGGAGTGGGAGTGAGTGGGAAGAGTAAGGGTGAAATGGATAGAAAAAAGAAAGGGATGAAGCCAGGGAAGATTTTTAATGAGGAAAAACAAAGAAATGAGCGACTGCTCATGCTACAGACCATCTTTAATCCCCCCTGTCTTGAGCGAGAGAGTTAGAAAGAGAGTTGAGGTGGAATAAGATCAGTGAGTCCTCGCCAAAAAAAAAAATCTTTGTGGAAGAGTGTGTTCTGATTTTACAATGTGTGTTCTGATATTGTATTGTGCAAGTGTGTGTGTGTGTGTGTGTGTGTGTGTGTGTGTGTGTGTAGGAGAGTGTGTTCTCACGCATGTATCATTAGGCATCATTAGAGCAAATTATATGGAGGGAGAGAGACAGATGCTTCCTTTGGCACATAGTGAGAACCCTTACACCACTGCAACACAATGCAAGGCCAGCAACTAAGACAACAGAAACATAATATGCATAAACAAGCATGCATAAATACATGCAAATAATTTATACTGCATTAAAGACGCTGACGTTTACACTGCGTCGGAGAGCTGTCGCAGAAAAGGCTTCGTCACACGTAGTGTGAAAAAATTCCTTTTATCTTCACATTACTTACTTTATAAAATAATATTAAAGGGCCCCTATTATGGATTTTTGAAAAAAACAGTATGTGCAATACTTACAAACAGGGATAAAGAAATAGTTCTCACTCTTTTTCTCTCTACGTCATACTGTGTTATGTGTTTACAATATTATTTTAGTCTACACTAATTCATTTGCACTGTCAACATTAATAAGCAGTATGTGTCCAGTATTGGAACAACACGAGAGTAAGAAAATGATGACATGATTAAAATTTTTAGGTGAACTATCCCTTTAAGAGGAATCTTAATCCTTCAGTCACTGATAACAGAGCCCTGCTTATTAATGTTGACAGTGCAAATTAATGTAGACTAAAATAATATTCCACAGTATGACAGAGAGAAAGAGAGCGAGAGACTAAAACAACAAGGAGAAAACATGCCCACAGGAAATGGAATTAGCCATTGTGCAAGTAAAATTGTAGCACATGTGTCTCAGTCCAAACTGTTTCTCTTTCCATATCCATCCATCACACTGTTTCTCAAGCCACTGTGCATTCTAACAAATTTCTCCTCCCATCTTTCCCTCCCTCTCCTCCTCCTTCTCTTCTTCACATTTCTGCATGTGTAATCCTATAGATTCTTTAATGTTATGCTACACACTCACTCCTCACGATCTCCTCCTCCTCCTCTCTCCCTCTCTGTCTCTCCCTACCCCTCCTCTTCTTTCTTTCTCTCTCTCTCTCTCTCTCTCTCTCCCTTTCTCTATCTCTTTCTCGTGCACCACCTGTTAGTGCAGACCCCTATGCTTTGGAATTCACTTGTTTATGAGGGAGTCTTTCATACTCACACAATCAAAGGTAAGAGAAAATCCTTCTTATTTATCATTGCCTGGAACTTCCTAGTATCTGTTATGTAATTTAATCTCCCAGCATTTTCTTGTTTATTCATTTATTTGTTTGTCCCTCTCTTTGCAAACCCCTCCCTCGCGTTCTGTCTTTCTGGTAATTAGTCAATTCATTGTTAACCCTTTCTTGCAGTGTTAATGTGTTTATATTTCTGGAAATGAAATGATCATAAAGTCGACTCATTCTATTTACCGCCGGTCCCCTTAACCTCTCTTTCTGTCCTTGTCCGTGCGCCCCCACAACCTGCACTCATTCTGCGTTAAGTATTAATGTACTCATGTATGCATGCACGTTAACCTTTTCACTCTCTTCCTGTTTCTCTCTCCCCTCCCCTCCCCTCCACCCCTCAACTCTCATTTGCTGTTTTGTTTTTGCATAATCTTAACTTTAGATGGAGAGAATATACTTAATTCTGCAGAGCAGAAAGATATGTGAAAAATCTGACACATGGGGGTCCTTTGATATGAGATACTGTGCATGCGATGTTTTTTTTTTATCTCTTTTGGAAAGCGTGCGATGCGGACTTCTCTCTATCTCACTCTGGTAATCCATCAGTGTCTGAGTTACAGTGACTGACTGTGAAACGGTGATGTGCTTCTCATCAGGACCACTGATCTTGTGTGAATAAAAGAGAACATGATACCACTGATGAGACACATGAGAGAGTTTAGAGAGAGACAAATAGATAGACAGATAGATAGACAGACAGACAGATAGACAGATAGAGTGGCCGATCAGCATGAGCAGATTTAGACTCCAGGCAGAAGCAGCGGAGAAACGAAAAATAATTTTAAACACTGAAAGACAAATGACAGAGATGGTGAAAAAGTGAAAAGAGCATAGCCAGATACATGTGTCAGTTACACAATTACAGTATTGTGCAGCTTAGTCAGCTCGTTAATTTGATCAGCAAGAGAGTATGTTGAAAGCAGCCCAAATCACATCTAGCCATTGTGTTTGGCTTCAAATGCCAACAGTGTCATTATGTACTGTGACAACCCACTGCCAAACATGTCAGTAATATACAGTACTGGAATATCTCTCTTCATTACTTCCTCTCACTCTCACATCCCACCCCCCAGTCCGAGGCGTCTTCTCAACAGCCTCTTCATGTCTTGCTGTGATCCAATCTCAAGCACTGACATTCATTCATTTTGTGACTGCACTCACAGAGTTAGCGGGTTATTGCGCAATGTGCACAGTTCACTTTGCAAAGCAGTAGGCGAGAGAATCTGCACTCCGTAAAAAAAAAAAAATCCGTAAAAACAGGGCACAATGTACTGCATTGATCTGAAGGAATTTTCCGTATTTTCTTTTCTATAGGTGTTTTACCTGTATTTTGAAATTTACACTGCACTACGTTGTGTTTTAGAGTTAACGTAAATGTATGTAAAAAAAGAAAGAGAAAAAAAAGGATAATTTCCCAGTAATGAGCTACCAGCTGATGAGCTATTTTACGGATTTATTTCTTAGTGTGCACACTGCCACGACACATTGCAGAGCATGCAAGTTACTGCAAGTTTGTTTTTCATTTTTAAAACATAAAAACAACAGTGCCAACATGACAGCTTACTTAATTCTAGATTGACTTAACTAGCATTGCACTAGCCATTTGGGTTGTTAAACAATAGATTTCCTAAAAGATTGCACTATGAATGAGGTCTACGGTTGCACACCAGAAGAAGCACACATAAAATCTATGCAAATTAGATTACATTTGAATCCGCCGCTGGCTTGGTAGTTTCTGAAAGAAATAAAATCACTTTTGAAAAGAAATGAGCCCACATAGTTACCTCTGAAGAAATCGTCTCAGAAGATGAAAAAATATATACGATACAATCACATTTAGTTGATAAAAATTATATTATTATTCAGATTTGTTCTAGTGTGCAAGTATCATTTCCAAAATCTCATTTCGTCATATAATGACTATAGATACAAATTGACATTTCCCTCAGTCTGAGGGTTGAAAAATAATCCTTAGATTCCGGTCCACGCCAGTGAATTGCAAATCATTGAAAATGTTTAAATAAATAATGAAACAAAAACGTTTCATAAACCATCACAGACACGTATTATTATGTACAGCAGGTGGTGAGAAGAGATTTGATTTGAAGTCTGAGAAAAAAAATTCTAAGCGTGAGGTACTGTGCTAATCGCTAATCTTGTTAGCGTCCATGTGTCATGATCTCATTAGCTGTGCTTCACCAATGGCATTATGACAACTTACCTGCCACCACCGTGGAGACAGCCATGGTGCCTGTCAAAACAGTGGACGCCCTGATGGATTGACAAGTAGAAATTGCTGCAATGGCATGTAATGATATGCTTTTGGCCAAATGGCCCAAAATTACCTTAAAGGTCAGCTACTATATGAGTATGAGTATGTGTCCTATTCCTGAATTCTTCCTTCTTTACTTAGCCGAAACTATGGCTAAGGCAAGATTTTCTAATGTTTTGAAAGAAGTCTCTTCTGCTGCACCAAGGCAGCATTTATTTGATCAAAAATACAGTAAAAACTAAAATATTGTGAAATATTATTACAATTTAAAATAACATTTTTAAAAATGTATATATATATATATTTAAAATATTTATTTATTTGATCGTTTTTTTCAGGATTATTTTAAATATACGAAGTTGAAAAGAACAGCATTTATTTGAAATAGAAATCTATGTATTATAAATGTTTTAACTATAACTTTTGATCCTTATTACTTATGCATCCTTGCTGAATAAAAATATAAATTTCTTATTGACCCCCAAACTTTTGAACAGTAGTGTATAATAAATAAAATGATCAAACAAAAATATTATAGTTAAAATATTAATGTTAAAATGATTAACATAAAAAAATTATTATTCTAAACAAGGTAACACTTTATTTTACAGTCCTGTTCCCCATACTATGTACTTATTATAGTAATTAAAATAACTGGGTAATAACTATACCCTGAACCTAACCTTAACCCATGCAGTTACCATATATTCAGTGTACTTTCTTAGGTAAGTTCACTGTAATTACACGTAAGCGCACGTACAGTAAAATAAAGTGCAACAAAAAAAGTGTTATACATAATAGCCTAATATATAGCTCCTTTTGTATTTCAAGGTTGTCCTAACTTAACAATGATGCTGACTGTTCCATAGTACCGCTCTTTAAAATTATCTTCCTGATTGAAATTCTTAATTATTTCTGCTGGGATTAGCTGCAAACGCCCTGAAACATTCTCAGAGGAGCTTTTGCATATCAAATGTACCCATAGAAACAAGACGTTGTGGCTAAAACCACGAATAAAGTCAAAAGTGCATTCTCACTTCTTATCAAATTTCTCTCTTTCTCTAAACCCATTTCCCATCCTCTCCTCATTTTTCCCATCCTCTCCTCATTCTAGCACAGTAACTCTTAAAACGAATATTTTGGGGTCTGAAGCTGCTTCATTTGCGGTTCTCAGTGGTGTTTTCAGCAACAGAGGAAGCTGAAGCTGACAAACCTTAACTGCTGCCCTGTTTTCCAGCTCGGCTCACTTTGAGGGTGAGAAGAGCAGGTCGAAATTGAAAGTGTGCTGTGGCAGGCAGGTCCGGCAGCTCAGAAACAGTTTTGACAAGCCAGGTTAATTCATCTCAGTCTCTGGAGGTATTACAGATCAAATGCATATCTGACAGTCTGTCAAAACAAACAACTACAAACAAGGCTGTTAAGAGGTCTCTGGAAGAAGGTCTTTAATTTAGAAAGGAAGACAAAGGCTTACCAGTGGTTTCAATTTACATCAAATAAAACTGAGTAAGCCTGCAGGGAAGAGGGAATCGGCCAAACACTGCTTTTGGCTTCAAGCATAGATTTTTGCTCACGACTTCTAAATAAACCAGAGCAGGGCTTAGATGGCGAGTTCTTAAAGCTAGAGCTCAGCACAAACTTCTTAAGCCGCAGCATGCAAACGCCCACTCTCGTCCAACTCTGAACCTCCAGCCACACTCTTTCCTCACTTCGCTTTGTACCTACTCATACTCGCAGCCTTTAGCCTATTGCTCTTGTGATGTAGTTTGCAGCTCTACTCAGCAACTAAGTTGTAACTCTCATGTATATTTGTGTCTTTTCAACGTTTAAGCATTTAAAGTAGAACGCAACAAAGAAACTTTTTGTTTTGGTCTCTAACACGGGTCTCTAGATCCAGTAAAATGTCAAGTCAAGTCAAGTATATTTATATAGCGCTTTACACAACATAGATTGCACCAAAGCAGCTTCACAGTATCAATCAAAACAACAAAACAATGTTCAACCTCCACGTTTGGTAGGGCTGATCAATGGTATTAATGATTGGTTAATTAATTTGAATATCCCCAACTGAGTAAGCCAAAGGCAACAGTGGCAAGGAACCGAAAAACTCCATCAAGTGACCTAATGGTGTCCAAAAACTCCATCAGGTGACCTAATGGAGAAAAAAAAAAAATCTTGGGAGAACCCGGGCCAGTTCTCCTCTGGCGTTTATGAACTAGAGGCCGGATTTACAGTAACTGTATAAGATAAAAATGTATATGAATGTCTCTAAACAGACTCTAAACGCGAACGTTGATAAACGCTGATGGCGTTCACATGCGCATTAAGAATTGATTCTATAGTTATGTGCGTTTGAATATATGTGCGCAGGATTGTAATTCCCTACAAAACCATGCCTGAACAAACTACTTGTCTTGTCTATAAATTTGATACAGAATTTTGTTTCATTTTATCACTTCGGGGTAGGTACACGAAACGAAATTCACAACGCTTTATCTGTAGAGTGTAAAGGGATCCTCCATAGGGAGAGGCTAGTTGGCACTTCAGCACTGCATTGTCATCGGGTCCAGGCGAAGCTCCTTCGTCAGATCTGGATATGGCCTGGATCCGGCAGGCTGCGGGAACACCTCGGGATAAACAAAGACACTCAAATTAGCGTAGATGCCATTCTTCTTATGATGTAACGAGTACATCAGGATTTAAGGGAAGTGTTCCCAGTTCCGGTTGACCTAATCTATGCATCCTAACATTGAATTATAGAAGTCTATAATGTATTATGTGTATGCTAGGGCAAAGAGATGTGTCTTTAATCGAGCTTTGAACTGACAAGAGTGTGTCTGCTTCCCGGACAATAGTAGGAAGACTGTTCCAAAGTTTTGGTGCTAAATAGGAAAAGGATCTACCGCCAGCAGTCGATTTTGATATTCTAGGTATTATTAACTGGCCGGAATTTTGAAATCGCAATAGACGTGAAGGACTATAATGCGTTAAGAGCTCGCTCAAGTACTGCGGAACTAAACCATTTAGTGCTTTGTAAGTAATCGACAATATTTTAAAATTTATACGATGTTTAATAGGCAGCCAATGCAGTGTTGACAGAACCGGGCTAATATGGTCATATTTCCTGGTTCTGGTAAGAACTCGAGCTGCTGCGTTTTGAACTAGCTGTAATTTCTTTATTAAGCGTGCAGGGCAACCACCCAGTAGAGCATTACAATAATCTAGTCTTGATGTCATTTTTATTTTTTTATTTAACCTTTATTTAACCAGGGAAATAATCACATTGAGATAAATATCTCATTTACAAGTGAGCCCTGGCCAAGGTAGTAGCACACAATATACATAACTACATAAAACAGATTACACAACACACACATACTCAACAATAAAACAAGATTAAACGTTAAGAGCAAGTGCAGACAGATTTGAATCATTTGTTTAAATGTAACTTGAACTCATTTATTGAAATGAGTACATCAAGTTTCAATGAACTTTGGATCTCATTCCAAGCAGCTGATGCGCTGTAAATAAAAGCAGTTTTTCCAAACTCTGTCTTCATTAGAGGAACATTTAAAAGAATATATCTACTCGAACGTAGATTATACCCTTGACTATTAAAAGTTATGAAGCTATTCATATATTGAGGAAGCTGGCCGACTAATGCCTTGTATACAAGTATGAGCCAGTGTTTGTACCTTCTTATGTAAAGTGAAGGCCAACCTACCATTTCATACAGTGCACAGTGATGAGTGTGATATTTTGTGCAAGTTATAAATCTTAGAGCAGAGTGATAAACAGAATCTACTGATTGTAAGAGAGCTTTAGTGGTATTTCTGTAAAAAACATCTGCATAATCTAGGTAAGAAGGTAGATTCCACCAACTTTCTCTTGGCTGACTGTGAGAAACATGCACTATTCCGAAAATAAAACCCCAGCTGTAACCTTAACTTAGACAGCAGTTTTTTTACATGTAACTTGAATGATAAGTCCTCTTCCAACTCAAACCCTAGATATTTGTAAGAGGAGACCAGTTCTATAGAGTTACCCTGCAAAGTGTAAATAGGTGGTGGAGAAGTCATGAACGCATGAACTAATTGTTCCGCATTTGTCAATGCGAGCATATGACGTAATTTAGATATATTTTTAAGATGGAAAAATGCGGTTTTACATATACTAGATACGTGACTTTCAAATGAAAGATTGGCATCAAAGAGCACACCCAGGTTCCTAACCGACGACGAAGACTTAACAGAGATCAAGAGACACTAATAGAGATCTAAGATCAAGTAACACTAAAAGAGATATACAACCACGATCAGATGATAAAAGCAAATCATTTGTGACTCTAACAAGAGCTGTCTCGGTACTATGGTACGGTCTAAATCCGGACTGAAAATCCTTGCAGATATCATTTCTTTCGAGAAAGGAACACAGTTGTGATGATACTGTTTTTTTCTAATATCTTTGACAGAAAAGGTAGATTCGAGATCGGCCTGTAATTGACTAATTTTGTATGATCAAGTTGCGTTTTTTTAACAAGCGGTTTTATAATCAAGCCAGCTTAAAGGTTTTTGGTACGTATCCTAGAGACAAAGACGATGTCTACAACTCCTTTCAAGAACAAGAACAGCTCAAATGGTTAAATGGTTCAAATTCAATGGCCTCAACATTCAAAGGAGATTCTAAGACTAAATGCATTTCTGTGAAACCAAGTGCCCTCAAGATCTGAGTAGTGAATTTTTGCCATGCTGGGGTGGACTACATGAACATCTGTGCTCATGAAACTGCTTTGAATCTGCTTCTGAAATAGTGGGAAGTTTGATAGTTATGGATTTTTGCTGTTAACACCAAGTTCATATTTCTATCCCTAAGCCTATTACCACATGCCCTTGAGTAAGGCACTTAGGCTTCGTTCAGACTGCAGGCTGAATAAAAAAGTGTTTTTTATTTTTTTATTTTCATGACAGTGTGAAGAGCACATGGAAACTGATATTTTTTATTCTGATTTTTGCCACTTCCATATGTGGTACTAAACCAGATAAAGATCCAATATTTACAATGCAACCTCAGTCTGACTCTGAACAGTTATATCAGAATTTGACATTCGACATTAATCATAATTCTGTGTTGACGAGAGTCACTGCAAAGATTTAAAAAACCGGTAGTTCTTTGGTGGGAGATAGCTGTGAAGGTAGTCACTGCATGGACAGCGAGGTGTTAGAACTCATAAGTATTATACTGACAGCTCTATACAAGCAAAATTCATGGTCTTCATCCTCCTTGTCGCCTGCACACAAATTCACTAGCTTCTGTAGTCCATCACCTTAAGAATCGAGCACTAAGGCTTGCTGTGTGAACAAAGCTAGGATAATTCACGCAAAATTTAAATTCTGTCATCATTTACTCACCCTCAGTCATTCCAAACCCGTATGACTTTCTTTCTTCTGTGATACACAAAAGAAGATATTCAGAAAAATTAAAATTCAGTAAAAGTCCAATTGTAAGAACAAAAAACAGTGTTCTGCAGAAGAATAAAAGTCATACACGTTTGAAACAACATGAAGGTGATTAAATGATGCATGAATTTTCACTTGAACTATCCTTGTAACTGCCGATGACTCTGGTGGAACCGTCTGTGTATTTGAAGTCGCTTTAAATGAAGCACATCTAAGTGAATAAGTGTCAAAATAACTGTCTTTCTCTCTGGTTTAGCTCTATGACGGTGCGTAAGGGAAAAAAGCTCACCATCTCCATCCAGGAACACATGGCCATAGACGTCTGTCCTGGCCCCATACGACCAATTAGACAGATCTCTGCCTATTTCCCCCGACTCTCCCCGACCGCTGAGCCCATCTCTCCTAACCCTGCTTCTCCACTGGCTCTTAGCCCAGGGGTTGGGACCTCTGGAGGAACGAGGGGAAGTCTCTTGTCCCCTCTCCAGGCAGGGGCAAAGGGAGGGGGTGGGACTCTGTCAGCAGCAAGCAGCATTGAGACATCTGTGGACATCTGCAGTTCAGACAGCGATGACAGTAGTAAGTTTTGACATTGTATGCTTAAATACCTGCAGAAAAACACACACACATCCAAGGGAAACTATTTAGTCACACATCAACACACAACTGTAACTGTAAGGTATCATGAAAGTATAATAATATTACATAAGTTGTACAGTTAGTAGCCTCTTAGCACATAACCAATCTGTGTAGTCACATGTGAGTGCACGCATCATGGGAGTTTTGAGAAACTATGCATCTCAGAGGTGACTGACAAATAAGGGTGTGTTTTATTAGTCCTAGGACAACATTCATAGTTTGTAAATTATAGGTTGATAAGAATGTTATTCAAACCCCATCCATAACCCCTAAAACCCCCAAGCACACATAAGCGTGTGTGTGTGTGTGTGTGTGTGTGTGTGTGTGTGTGTGTGTGTGTGTGTGTGCGCGCGTTTTCCAGGAAAACAAAGATGGGCATAGCTGATCACGAAAACAAAATCGCTAACGTTATTTGTGACGCGCTGTCATTTTAAATGAGGTTCCCTATCGAGAACCGTCACTTCGTATTGCGTATACGCAGTGGGGAAACTCCTTTTCCTCAAAATTGATGCGGATCCAGTGGATTTTAGGGGTAACCTAAAATCCAAAAATTTTAGTAACCCCTAAAATCCACTGGATCCGTCTACGGCGCGGAACGTCAGCGTCGCGGATGCCGGAGCTAATCGCGGCCATTATAGTCAATGCTCTAAAGTCCACCAGCTGCG
This sequence comes from Semotilus atromaculatus, assembly GCA_031834385.1. NCBI lineage: Eukaryota > Metazoa > Chordata > Actinopteri > Cypriniformes > Leuciscidae > Semotilus > Semotilus atromaculatus. The sequence goes on along the minus strand of JAULUF010000050.1, from coordinate 1,463,914 downwards.
GACGCAGCGCGTCTCAGAAGCGTCCCAGAAGCGGCACTCCGCGCCGCTTCGCTAAAGATAGGTGTCTAGTCTATTTTTGACGGACCCGCGTCCAAGCCGCACCGTGAATACAAAATAAAAGTAAAAAAACACTGTCAATTTCAAAATAAACACCCTGTGCAGAATCCCAATTGTATTGCACACCAATACATCCTTGGTAGGAACCATAGACTGACACAGAACACAGAACTGCATAGAGGATCCGGTCGATTTTCAAAATAAAACACCCTGTGAAAAAATGGAGAAGTCACCAACGCTCCGCTGCTGAAACGCATCTGAGACGCTTCCAGTGGACTTTGACGCCGAGCTTGGGACGCATCAAAAACGTGGCGCTGACGTTCTGCGCCGTAGACGGATCCAGTGGATTTTCGGGGTTACAGTTAAAGTGTGCAGCCCTACAGCGGATTTCGCCTTCAACACAGAAGTCGTCTTCCCCTGTCGCAGCTCTGCTGTCGCTATCCGGCGACCTACGCAATATCCTTTCTATTACTGTTTTGTTTTAGGAACGCGAGTGTTTGTTAAAATGCCTCGCTCTGCCTGTGCCACGTGCGGCTCTCTTCTGCACGAGGCCGACGGACATGCTGACATCTCATGCTCAAGCTGCACTTTCTGCCGGGGGATGCTCGGTCTGGGAGGGCATGCCTGTCTCGACGCTGCGGTCGCGGCTAGCTCTCTCGCAAGATAGCGATGCCGCTTCTACCGCCCTTCCTTTTCCCGCTCTACTTCTGCCGAGGAAAAAGAAGCTCTGCAGCCAGCATCAACCTGAGGGAATGGAAGTTAGCGAACCCACGCCGGCCACGTCCCCGCGTGCTTCGCTTTCTCCTACCCAGACACCATCTCCGGTCCTGTTCGAGGGAGACCGGCTAAATGCTACCCGCTGCCCCGGCGCCAGGGCCCTCGTTCCAGCAGCACTTCGGATCCCAGGCCTCCGGCTACCTCCTAGCATCGGGGGGAAAAAGGGAGAGCTTGTGTCCCGCTTTAGCCAGACCACCCTCAAAAAGGCCCAGGACACTTCTCACAGCTCCCTGTTTAGTTCAGGCGGCTGGAGATTTTACTACTGTAAACAGGCCCGCTAAACTGCGGACGCCTTTGCAAACAAACGCCGTTTTTACGGTGACCCAAATAAAGCACAAAAAGAGTATGTTTCAAGCACACAACACATGGGTTCACGGTACCCCTTCATTAGGTGACCCCCTCCCAGTTGCTTACCTGACTTTACCCCAGGAAACAGCCTTTATAGTCAGCCCAACACTAGTATGTGCACAAATCACAAAATAAGGGTGTCAGGTCCCCCTGTGTTAGGAGGCCCGTCCCAAAACATGTGTCAAACCCTGGCCTGGCAAGCCATCACCGGTGTGTCGAGTTGGGTTATAAACACAATAAAGCGAGGCTACTCGCTCCAATTTGCCCACAGACCCCCACAGTTTCAGGCGGTTTTAGAGACTTCGGTGAGAAGCAACGTGGGTCACGTGCTTCGCTCCGAAATACACAATCTTATAGCAAAAGGGGCGATAGAGGCAGTACCCCCCGCTCTACAGCACTTGGGGTTTTACAGCCGCTATTTTCTAGTTCCGAAAAATGACGGCAGTATCAGACCCATCTTAGATCTGAAGCATTTGAACAAGGCTCTCATGAGACGGCCATTCAAAATGTTGACTATCAAACAAGTCCTTGCCCAAGTTCGCCCAGGGGATTGATTTTTACGGTGGATCTGAAAGACGCTTACTAGATAGCCCCTCGTCACAGGCCATTCTTGAGATTCGCCTTCGAGGGGGCAGGTTTATCCGTACACAGTTCTGCCGTTCAGCCTGTCTCTGGCACCCCGTACGTTTACGAAGTGGATGGACGCAGCGCTTTCCCCCCTGAGGCTTCAGGGGGTGAGCGTGCTGAATTATTTTGATGATTGGCTGATTCTAGCTCAGTCGAGAACCGACCTGTTATATCACAGAGCTCTGATTCTCAGCCATTTGCCATGTTTGGGTCTCAAAATCAATATATCCAAGAGAAAACTAAGTCCCAGCCAGAGTGTGATCTTTCTGAGCACAGCTATCGACTCTACAACTATGATAGAGCCTCACAGCATAGCGCACACTCTCTATTCAACAACTCGCAGCCTAGAGATGTGCGGATGGGCTATTATTTCATCCGCAACCGAATAAAAAATCTCATCATCCGTCCGCCATCCATCCGCGCCAAAGTTTTTGACCAATTTTCAAAACCGCACCCGCCCGCCATCCGCTGATTGGGCGATACAAGGCGCTGCTGATGACAGACGCGAGACTAGAAAGCTCTCAGACAAAAATAAATAAATAGCCTAAATTAAACGCACTTCGCAAACCTGACCTTATCTGATAGGCTACATTGTAGCCTAATAGAAAATGCATTTTGGCCGAAACTTGTCAAGGTGTTCGTGGAGGTTTGAGGTTTAGCAGCACACTTGTGATGCACCATATTAGACGTACCCCTCTTGTGGCTGTCATGAACATAAACTGCTTCGCAGGTTTTGCAAATTACATAGCCTGCACTGGTGTCATCCTGTACCACTTTGTAAAACTTATTCCAGGCAACACTTTTCTGACCTTCTATTTCCTTTGTTTTTAGTTCTCCTTTTTTGAGTTAGTCACGTACCTCCTTCGCCGGCGTTGCCATCTCTGATAATAACAAGAAGTCTCTGCATAGACTCGACTAGCTGCCTGATGAAAATTTGACTATTTCAAAGTGTGCTCGAAATTTTTTTTGGATGTAGGTAACGTTATAGTCAGATAACAATATTTAACAATGTAGGCTATACATATATTTTTCATTTGATTGGTTGAACCGCCCGCCACCTGCCCGATTTTTTTTTTAAAAATTCAATTCGTCACGTCATCCGCCCGATCCACGGAGTCCGTGGCTGTAATCGCCAACCTTCAAGCCAGGCGAGGCTTTTTCAGAAACTTCTAGGTCTCATGGCCATGGGAGCCGCATCGCCCACTGCAGCACTGGCCCGTCAGGTCGGGCAGTCTGTACGCCCTGGCGAGAGACCTCCTTATTTGGGTGCAAGTCAATCTGAACTCTATGAGAGCAGCACATATCCTGGGCATATCCTGGGAATTTTTTTTTTTTAAATAAACCATTAAATTACACTTTCTGGAGAGTTTTGTGCAAAGAAATGCACAAAACCTGTGTCTTACATGATATGTGAAAACCTGCAAGGTTAAGATACTTTGCATTGTTGTAGAATCAGTATTAGGACATTTAGCATTTACATTATACTGTTAATCAGTCATGTACTGATTAACTCAAATAATTGGTTGATTTAATTTCCATTAACCACCGCTTACCCCCCAAGGATAGATTGAAAAATAAAATCAATCTATCCTTGTGGAAAGGTTGCTTGGTAGCTAAAAGTAGGTCTACCAAGTCTTATATTTCTGTAATTCACAAAGATCAAACACAAATATGCTGACTGAATAGATTGCTAGTTTATTTTGAGTAGTCAGCTAGCAGTTCTCTTGGCAGTTTGCTGATAATCCGGTGTCTGAAGTAAAATGGTCAAAACATCTCCTGAGAAAAATACCATGGTCAACCTAGTCTTGGTTATTTAATTTTGATTTAGTCTTATTTTCCTTACCTTGTCATTCAAGGCCAGGGCACTTTTTGTGCATTTATGGAACTTTTGCACGCGTAGGGGGGGACAAAACTGTGAAATGTGGGGCATGTCCACGTATAATGGCTCCTACGCCCCTAGTCACGGGGCAACACTCCCCTAGGCAAGTGGTCCTTGAATCCTCAGACGGTGTGTCTGAGAGTGTTTGGCGAGGCCGAAGTCGACCTCTTCGCCTCAAAGAACAACACTCATTGCGCAGTGTTCTTCTCGAAGGGCAGGGTTTCGTTGACCAATCGTTGGCCCAACCTCCCCCTCTATGCATTTCACCCCATCTCAATGATTCCCCAGGTCATCGAACAGGTCAGGGAGAGCGGACGCCCAGTCCTCCTAGTAGCCCCCCTCTGGAAATCCAGGCCGAGGTTTCCAGAGCTGGTTCAGATGACAGACAAAGTCCCTTAGTCTCCTCACGCAGGCGAATGGGACAATATGGCATCCACAACCCGATTTATGGGCTCTCCATGTGTGGCCCCTCAATGGGTACCCAGGAACCTTACTGAAAAGGTCCTAAACACGATCAATGAGGCCAGGGCCCCTTCTACTAGGCGCTTGTATGCTTCTAAATGGTCAGTGTTTTCCAGCTGGTGCTTGGACAAATGTTTTGAACCCATGTCATGCGAGGTACCAGTGGTTCTTTCCTTCCAACAGGAGCTGCTAGATACGGGTAGGACCCCGTCTACGCTCAAAGTGTATGCGGCAGCCATCGCAGCTTATCATGCTCCGGTGGCTGGCCAATCGTTAGGCGGAAATTACTTGGTGGTACGGTTTCTGAAAGGAGCCAGGAGGATTAACCCCTCCAGACCTCCGTCTGTGCCGTCATGGTTTTGCCAACGGTGTCTGGTCTTATTAGTATATTAGGTTGAATATGGATGTATGGGCATTACATATTTATATGTAGGCTATATATTATAAGGCCCCACGGTGTCCGGTCTTTTTTAATATATATTAGATTCTGGCTTGTTCTGTGGGCTCAGAGTTCTCAAGCTGCAGTTGCAACCAGTTACTTGGTGCTGCTTTTCAAGGTATGTTGAAAAGATTCAGTAAAACTGTAATGTATATTTTCTCAAGTAATCGCACAAGTGTTTCAACCGTGGGAAAAGACACCAAAACAATGTCACCTGACCTCAGGCAAGTAATTCCATAGCTGTTCGATAGTTTGCAACAAAAAAAAGAAAACCAATTCGTAAAATCATACATTGTTAAATGTATAGGGCCTATACTATATTATAAATTATACATTTACTTAATCTGTTATATCTTATATGGTGTGGCCTATATTCAAATAAATATCAGTTGTGTCAAAAGATTTATGAAAAAATAAAAAACAGAGAAAATAAATCTTCCATTTACTAAAAAAACAAACAAGCAAGCAACCAACTAATATATCGTCAGATATGTTATCAAATATGATTTATTGTTTTAACAATTATCCATATGGTAATGCAAATCCACAAAGGGGCATCCTATATTCCCTGTAGAAATACACAGCTATATTGTACATAGCAAAGTATTATGTTGATCATAACCCTTATTTAAATTTTTGTTGGTTTTTCCTTAGAGTGCCTGGTAAAAATTATATGGGAATTATTATCTTAATAATTCTGCAATATTAAGCTTGTTCTTTGCATTGGCAATATGCACTGGCAAGTACTGGCTTAATATTCCAATTTGCAATGTTGCTATCCATCTTACCATTTGTCAGATATGCACGCCTCCTAATTGTGTTTCATAATGGATCGTTTAATCTACTTCCTGTGAGGTATTATGGTAGTGATGTTATTAACATTTATACTATTATTCCTATGATTGTGTAGCTGCACTGGGGACGTTAGAGTTTGAACTGAGGTATGAGAAAGCAACCAGTTCACTCCACTGCACCATCATCAGAGCCAAGGTAATGTCCTTCCCACACCTCTGCAGTTCACTACACACTCACACCTATCTGTGACTCACACTGCAAAAACCTGCAGGTGATTTACCCTTTAGCAGTTTGTTCTACTTCAACAGGGCTCCATACCTTTGTTCAATATGTATATGTTATATATTAAAATGGCTTGTTTTTCGTTTAGGGTCTGAAACCCATGGATTTTAATGGCCTGGCAGATCCGTATGTCAAACTTCATCTTCTACCAGGAGCTTGCAAGGTGAGATCCTGTTTTGAATAATTAAACATTTTATGCATCAAGTTCACTATAAGGAACAAAGGGGGGGGGGGGGGGGGGAGTCAAACATTATCTAAAACAGCCAGATAAACTATAAAGACCGATGAGAAGAGATGAAAACATCATGTTGCATCATTAAAAATTAGAAAGCTATTTAAAGACCACCCTTATTCTAGCAACAGTTATTATGGTAAATTTATGATAGATAATCTGTGAAGGGAATAGATTTTTTAGTATATTCTTAAGTACAACTTTGGCCTGTTGTAGATATTGTTTTTAAATGTGTAGGCGGCTATTTTTCACAACAAATAATATAGATTAAAATTAAGAAAAAAATTCTACATTGGACTAGCATGGTAATGAGGAGCCATAAATGGTCTTACCTGTGATTACTTTTTCATATAGGGGGTAAGTACAAGTTAGAATCAAGAGCTTTCAAGTCTGGACGTTCTTGAATTATTGACCGGACAATCGATGTTCCCCATGTGTAAAATGTTTTAATTATGACTGATATTAGGAAAAACCTGGCCTTTAGATATCGCAAGAGATCACATAGCCGAAATCATAAAGAGCCTGATGACCTGTTATGGAGTGGTTAAAAATAAGAGAGTGTGCACACTGAAGAAGGCACGCGCCGAAACGCGTCTGTGCAAATAAAAGAGTTTATGCATAGTGCGGCCTCTCTCTTTTTTTATGTATTCTAATCATCCAGGCCAGCACTCTTAAAGTTTAAGTATAATCATTGAGTTAAGCCTGCTTCTATCCTCACTAACCTGTTATGGAGTGGGAAATAAACAACTTAAAATAAGAAAATGTTAAGTAAAGTTAATTTGACTTCCCATGCCACTTTCAAGTAGAAAATTCTGTCAAACTGAGAAGGTTCCTGCTTAAATAATATAAAATACATCATGTATCCTTTGTAAACAAGTCATAGTTAACTAGGCTATTACTGTTTTTGCAGTTACGTTATAAATCAACTATACATGATCTAATAAAATCTAATGAGGGAGCATACCCTGCGACTCGGTTCACACTTCAACCCCCCAACCAAATCTATGCCCTTGATTTTGTTATGTATCATCCAAACCACCATGCTCTCTGACCTAAACGACCTAATTATGTACGATTGTACTCTTTAAACACTATGGCCAAAAATAAAAAGGACACCCGAACAGCAAACCCATATGTGCTTGTTGAACATTTAATCTCAAAACTGTGGGAAATAATGAAGAGTTGATCTTCCCTAACTGATGCCTCTTTTCTAGAGAGACTTTCTATTAGATGTTGGAGCAGCGCAGGGATTTGTTCCCATTCAGACAAAAGAGCATCAGAGAGGCATTGATGTTGGGTGATGGGGCCTGACTCACAGTCGGCGTTCCAATTCATCCCAGTAGTGTTGAATGGGATTCAGGTTTAGGCTTTGTGCCTGTCACGTTTTTCTACACCATTTCATTATAGATCTTGCTTTGTGCACAGTACTATCATGCTGGGACAGAAAAGCACGTTCCTCAGACTGTTCCAAAAATTGTCTTCGGTTGAGTCATTAAGGGGTCTAGACAAAAACATAAATTAGAAGGGAATGTCAACATATTTTTTGGCCATATTGTGTTTTATTGATGGAAGTCTAATTTTAAAATGATAAAACCTGACAAAGAGACACATTAAGTACTTCTGGAATATCTACTTAATATACTACTTTAATCCAGAAACAACTGCTACTGAAAAGGTTTTATGGGATTTTAATTTGGCATTAGTTATATTTTTGAAAGAAGTCACTTAATCTCACCAAGGCAGCATTTTTTGATCGAACATGCAGTAAAAAACAGTAATATTGTTAAATATTATATAAACTTAAAATAACAGTTTTTGATATATATATATATATATACACTCACCGGCCACTTTATTAGGTACACCTGTCCAACTGCTCCTTAACACTTAATTTCTAAGCAGCCAATCACATGGCGGCAACTCAGTGCATTTAGGCATGCAGACATGGTCAAGACAATCTCCTGCAGTTCAAACCGAGCATCAGTATGGGGAAGAAAGGTGATTTGAGTGACTTTGAACGTGGCATGATTGTTGGTGCCAGAAGGGCTGGTCTGAGTATTTCAGAAACTGCTAATCTACTGGGATTTTCACGCACAACCATCTCTAGGGTTTACAGAGAATGGTCCGAAAAAGAAAAAATATCCAGTGAGCGGCAGTTCTGTGGGCGGAAATGCCTTGTTGATGCCAGAGGTCAGAGGAGAATGGCCAGACTGGTTCGAGCTGATAGAAGGGCAACAGTGACTCAAATAACCACCCGTTACAACCAAGGTGGGCAGAAGAGCATCTCTGAATGCACAGTACGTCGAACTTTGAGGCAGATGGGCTACAGCAGCAGAAGACCACACCGGGTGCCACTCCTTTCAGCTAAGAACAGGAAACTGAGGCTACAATTTGCACAAGCTCATCGAAATTGGACAATAGAAGATTGGAAAAACGTTGCCTGGTCTGTTGAGTCTCGATTTCTGCTGCGACATTCGGATGGTAGGGTCAGAATTTGGCGTCTACAACATGAAAGCATGGATCCATCCTGCCTTGTATCAACGGTTCAGGCTGGTGGTGGTGGTGTCATGGTGTGGGGAATATTTTCTTGGCACTCTTTGGGCCCCTTGGTACCAATTGAGCATCGTTGCAACGCCACAGCCTACCTGAGTATTGTTGCTGACCATGTCCATCCCTTTATGACCACAATGTACCCAACTTCTGATGGCTACTTTCAGCAGGATAATGCGCCATGTCATAAAGCTGGAATCATCTCAGACTGGTTTCTTGAACATGACAATGAGTTCGCTGTACTCAAATGGCCTCCACAGTCACCAGATCTCAATCCAATAGAGCATCTTTGGGATGTGGTGGAACGGGAGATTCGCATCATGGATGTGCAGCCGACAAATCTGCGGCAACTGTGTGATGCCATCATGTCAATATGGACCAAACTCCCTGAGGAATGCTTCCAGCACCTTGTTGAATCTATGCCACGAAGAATTGAGGCAGTTCTGAAGGCAAAAGGGGGTCCAACCCGTTACTAGCATGGGGTACCTAATAAAGTGGCCGGTGAGTGTATATACACATATATATTAAAATGTAATTTAATCATTTGATGCAAAGCTGAATTTCAGCATCATTACTCCAGTCTTCAGAAATCATTATAATGTGCTGATTTTCTGCTCATTTCTTGTTTTGCTCAACAGTACTGCTTAATATTTTTGTGGAACCGTGATACAATTTTTCCTGGATTCTTTGATTAATAGAAAGTTCAAAAGAACAGCATTTATTTAAAATCTTTTACAATGTTATATGTATTTATATATGCATGTAACTGTATATATGCATAAAAAGTATAAAGGTATTCCAAAATCTTTACTCTTTTAATGTAATTTTATTTATTTATTATTTGTATAAATAATGTGACAGCAGTTAAAATGTTTTATACCCACAGGCCAATAAACTGAAAACCAAAACTGTACGTAATTCTCTAAATCCTGTTTGGAATGAGACTCTTACTTACCTTGGCATCACGGAGGAGGATATGCACAGGAAGACTCTGAGGTTAGTGAAGACATCTGTGCACCTTTGAATCTGTCTTACTTTATTGGTGACTCCAAGTAGGCTGTAAATCTATTCTGGATATGTCTTAAAAATCGTTTTCTCTGAGAGCAGTGATTTGACAGTAGCCTGCATATCTTGCTTCGACAGTAGGTGTGTAGGTGTTTGACAGCAAGGGCGACTTCTCAGCAGACCTTCCTTTCGCTTATGAACCTTCAGGAATGATCTAGTTTCTTGGGTACAACTGTTGTGCACGTCAGTTTCAGCATATATTTAGCCTGAATATTTTTCCAGTGCTGAAAGATGCTCTTCCTGACTGCTGTAGCACTCTGGTTTATCCTGTGATTATCCACAGGAAATTGCCTGTGCGTTCATGTTATAAATGAACAGTATCCCCTGGCAATATGAGACTGGGACTCCTGGTGTTTTCAGACTTGCCCTTTTTACAGTGGCGGGGTGACAGTAGTCAGGGAAAAGTCATTTAGCCGTTTATCTCCAAGGGAGAGTACAGGAGCAGAGGAGAGTGTCGGTTCCACAAAAACGCTAGCAAACCTTTGAAAAAAAGGGCAGCCGCTTACTTCCGACCAAACTGGCTAAGCCAGAAATATCACCCTAATCCCATTCATAAATATACATTTCTGTCTGAGCCATTTCCAGCTCTTGCTGCTCTGCGGGTGGTATTTTTATAGCCTTTTTTATCACTTCCGCCCATACTACATTTACAACTTTAATGTTTACCATTGCTCTCCTTCCAGTATAATTGAATAATTCTCTCACTCTCTTTCTTATGTTGTTGTTTTTCTCAGGTTATCGGTGTGCGATGAGGATAAACTGACTCATAATGAGTTTATTGGAGAGTCTCGTGTGGCCCTACGACGTGTGAAACCAGACCAAACAAAACGTTTCTACACCTGTTTAGAACATCCACCACCTGTAAGACACGCATACACACACACAGTCAGTTTGAGTCTAAATGTCACGTCATTGTGATCAATGCCTGATCTAAATCTAATTAAGCTTGCTCTAGCTAATCAAAAGAACTTTTCTTAACCAGTTACTGTTGTAGAAAGATTTAAAAAAAAACGAATTTTCTAGAATGCATTACCTGTGTACCAACTTCTTTGAATTGAATTCAGCAAATTCCAAATCATGTTTTGAAAGGAAAACAATTCTACATTTCAAAATGTTGCTTAACCCTGTTAAAAACACAGAGAAAAGGAAATGTCTAATTTGAACATTTTATGCTTTGATAATATAATGTGATATGTATTATACAACATGTAAATGAACACATTTTCATGTTAATTTAATGATTAAGACTGATTCAAGGTGAATGCAAGTCATGTTAGAAATATCACCATCAAGTACCCATAAAAAGCCAATAGAACTGCCTTGAGGGATCTTCCACAACACCAAAAACAAATACTACTCCACCAAGGAGGAGATTCCAAACATTTTACATCTACTTCTGTCCATCGGAGCTGCTTCCATCCATTTTGCGGCCAGGGCGCCACTCAAATGCTATGCTGTACACTTAGCAAAAAAATGTTTTCACTAAGTACAGTACATATAGCGATAGCTGCTATTTACACTTAGTTTAAATAGCAATAGATTATATTTACACCAAGTGAAAATAGCAGCATTTTCTTAGCGATATGCTATTTACACTAAGTGAAAATAGCAATAGATTCCATTTACACTGTAAAAATAGCAGTATTTTCTTTGCAATAAGTTTAGCAAATGTATACTTATAAATGGCAGATATATTTGCACTTTAGTGTTGTTGTACATTAAACGGTATGCAATAATAACAGAGTGTAAATTATGATATTTATTCAAATTATTAAATGGAAGCCGCTTTATTGGCACAATAAAGCCCTCCCTACCCCTAACCAATAAACACTTTATTATTAAACATGTTAGGCACTTTCTTTCTAATATTTTCTTCATTCAAAATAAATGCCTTTCCGATCTGATATGTGATGGGAAAAGGGAGCGAGGTTGAAGTTCAGCAAAATGCGTATTCGAACTCTAGTCGGATAAAATCCTGCATCTTCCATAATTTTGTCCAGACGTCAGTGGGCGGAGTTAGAGTAAATACCCTTTGCCAACAAGGTGGGCTATTTGCACTCAGTGTAAATAGACACTCTGAAAAAAGCAATGCATTCCAAGTTGCTTTTGGTTCATTTAGATTTGATGGATGAACTTGCACCTTGACTGGACATGTTTATTAATTAACTTGTCAATTGTGATAAGACCTTCCTCAGTTACGAATGTCACTATCTATTTACTTTAATCAGTGTTAGAAAGTCACAGCTATTGCGAGATTAGAAAAGAAGCTTGATTTTAAAATCTGTTGTCAATGCCAAACTTGAATGTAGCAAATGGAGAATACATACAGACACTCTGCTCTCTTCATCTCTGTCTCCTTTATGTCTGTGTCTTCCAGCTTCCCTCTCCTACAGCCATGGGAGCAGCACTACGAGGGATTTCCTGTTACCTACGAGAGGTACTCTACCCCAAAACCACCTGTTTTCAGACCATTAATAAAGCAATGACATTTCCGGATGAGAGTTTGCGATGACGTTTTAAATAATGCATGCTGATTAATGCTCTCACACTCAAATGTTTTTACATTGGGATTTAAACTCATTTGCATTTCATTAAGAACATTGAGCACATTATGATAAGTGGGACGGAAGAAATTGATTAGCATTTTCATTACCATCCAAAATTGTTCTCAACATGCAAGGCGCCCCACGATGAGAAATATACCGGAAAGTAAAAAGGACACAAGGAGGATGAGGATGGGGTCGGTTAAGGAAAGGGCAGGCATCTGGATGTGCTATCTGCCCATTTCCGTGTTTAAAGCAAATCCCTTCTCTGTCTTTCAACAAGAACGAATGTGGCATCCATAAATTACGGATAATATTAGCTAAACGGGATTGTGGCCCCCAGAGAGATGAGATACAATTGGTTCTATTTAATTTGGTGTTGTAGTAGAGCACTTATGTTGCCAATGCTGCTCAGTGTTGACAATTTCACGGCAGAAGCTGAACAGTGAGCCAGAGAGAGAGAAAGAATTCAAACCCATTTCTCTTGATTTAACCAGGGATGTAGAAACAATCTGGAAATTGGAGGGGGAGGGGGAGGGGGGGGTTAGATCTTATCAGCCTGGCTCATGAATAATAATGACAGTATAACAGTACTGAAAGCGTGTAAATGGACACTAGCCACATTAGAGTTACTGTGTACTACGCGTGCATTCATTTGATTATTGCTAAAAACACTTATTTTATATACATTCCTCGCTCTGTTTCTCATTTCATTAATAAAATGGTAAAAGATAAATTTGAAAGGACAAAGGCGGAAGAACACTTTGCCGCCCACCTGAAAGCACCAGAGATTTTTGGAGACCAGAATAATAACATTTTCAAAGGAAGGGGAGCGATTATGTGAAAAAGACAGGAGAAAGCCACCGACAGCACAGATAGGGAAAATGAAGAAAGGAGGAGCGAGAGGTTACAGGGTTATGAATGGACAGAGGGTGCTGGATGAGTGACAGACCACACATTCACAGGTCTTTGGAGGAAGAGAACAAGAACTGACAGGGGAAAACTGCTGAACTGCTTAGAGGGATCACAGAGACAGTGATGGCCAAATGAAATGATGGGACAGTTCACTCAAAAAATTAAATAATTTTATAGCAAATAAAATCATTTACTCACCCTCATGCCGTTCCAAATCTGACTATCTTCTGTAGAGAACAAAGGGAGATGTTTGGCAAGATTTTAATGCAAATGCAACAACTTTATTCCTGGAAAAGGACAGGCCCTGCTCCTGCGGAAAAAAAAGTACATTTTAGCATACTTTTAAAAATAGTACTTATTACAGAAATAATAATCTTTAAGTCCCCCTGTGGTGAAAATCCAACTTTTAAAGTTGTGTATATGTCTATGTGGTGTTTATAATATGCTTTAAGACAAACCATGTGCAAATTCACAAGTCAACACCATTGCTGAGTATATTTTCTCTTTAAAACTGCGGTGACCCAAACACAGTCTCAAAACCGTGGTTTGAAATCGCTGGTGTTTCTGACCTCACAAACTACCTTGTTGTAACCAATCACGTCAATGGGTCTCATTCATGAAACATTCGTAAATATTCGAGTAAATATGTGAGTGATTTGCGCGTAAAGAGACCTTCCCGAAAACTCTTCTCCTGATTCACAAATACTTCGTAAACGTCAGATGTGATAGTGAAATGTGTGTGTGTGTGTGTGTGTGTTAATGAATTCCAATCAGTCGTAAATAGGACACGAGTACACGCTCATTATCAATTACCATAAAACCCGCCCATTAAATCCGACTGACAATGCATTGTGATAGGTCATTTCATCTCCACGTCGGAGAAGTTTATCTTCTTTACCGTCTTCCGTGTGTCCATGGCGTAAAATGAGGGCGTGGGGGAAGCGGAGACTTGAATATATAGGGAGTGTTATTCTAATGACGATCGTTTTCAGCCGCGGCATTTATCAAGGGCAGGTATTGCGTACACCTGGATTACAAAGGTACGCACAGCTTCATAAATCAGGCGGTGAGAGGAGTGTAAGCATAATCTTACGCCAACATATACGCCCGTTTCTACGCAAGATTGAAAAATGAGGGCCAATGAGTGGATCCCTGAGCTGGTGTGAGTGGAGGCGGGGCTAATTTGCATATTCATAGAACCGTGTATAGTAAATTAAGCAAGGGTGTAGAGTTACATTCAAGGTATTTTAAGGTATTTTTTCAAGGAACATTTTTTAAATATGTAATTTTGGTGATCAAAGAGGAGTTTTAAGGGTTAACATTATTGATACTTAAAACTTGGTTTGTCCCTTTAAGGGAAATTTGTTTTGGGCAATACAGGTGAAGTTGCATAACAAGATACCCACATCAATAACAATCACACAGTCGTGTCCTTTGCACTGCAGTTTAACAGCCTTGTAGCCAAAGGAACAAAATATTTTTTATAGCGGTTATATCTAAACCTTGGGATACGAAAACGTCGACCAGATGAAATTGGTTTGAATTCTGGATAAAGCACATGAGAAGGGTCTAGAGTCCTTTTCCTTACCTGTTTAAAAGTTTGTTAAAAATAGACTGAAGATGGGGGTAAACCCCTAGACCAACCACCTTCATTGCCGTACACACCAAATGGTTCATCTGAGATCTAGGTGTAACTGTCAAATTACTGAACCAGGCCGCTATATTATACAGTAAGATGGATTCAATACAGGCATGATAAAACAGCAACAGGACCCTCTGAGCAACTCCAAAACGTCTAAGCCTCCATAAAAAGTACATTTTTTGTTTGACCTTTTGACACAGATTATCCACATGCACCACCCATGAACGTTTATTATCAATAAGCAAACCGAAGTATTTGTACGAAGCAACTTGTCTAATGGGCTCATTGTTAATCATGATAGGTGAGTGGTTACCTACTAACTTGGGATCAAAAATCATTTCCTTTGTTTTTCTAGCGTTAATTACAAGACTGTGTTCTTTACTCCATTTAACAAAGTTAGCAATCTCTGTAGAGCAATGTTGAATGACCTTATCCTTAAACAGAAGACCAAGAATGGCAATATCATCTGAGAATTTTACAACAATATACCCAGCCAGGATGGTGTCCTCATTGGTGTACAGTGTAAATAAGAGTGGTGAACATACACACCCCTGAGGGACATCAATACTAATCAGAAAGAGTCTGCTTGACTCTAACTTGAGTCCTAGTAAGAAATACATGGAACCATTTAATGGTGTTTAATAGCCGTACTATTCACTGTAGTTTGGAGAGCATAAGGTGTGGCTGCACGGTATTAAAGGATTAGTTCACTTTTATCAAAACTTTTGCTGATAATTTACTCACCTTCATGTCATCCAAGATGTCCATGTCTTTCTTTCTTCAGTCGAAAAGAAATTAAGGTTTTTGATGAAAAGATTCCAGGATTTTTCTCCATATAATGGACTTCATTGGGAACCAAACAGTTCAAGATGAAAATGAGAGTTTCAGTGCAGCTTACCAGACGATAAACGATACCAGACGATGAATAAGGGTCTTATCTAGCGAAACGATCGGTCATTTCAAAAATAAATTAGAAAGTTTAAGTTTTATAAGCACAAATGCTCGCCTTGCTCTGTACTGTGATGCGCGTTCGTGACTCACGTAATACGTAATTAACATTCATGTTTTTTAACATTACAGTGGTATGAAGCAGGTCGCGATTGTTAATAAGATACATATATCACACGCGAGTCCCGCGGATATAAAGGAATGAGGATATTTCATTCTACCTAATACACGCAAGTGCTGAATTACTACTCAAAGGTCAGTTTATTTGACGAATTAAACTTGTGAGGGAACGCAGCGCTGTTCCACTTGGTCTAACGTTAACTGTTACACTATACTAAACAGCATTATGATGTTATTCTATGTGTTAGTTCGTTTGCTATATGAAACTAGCAGTAACATTAAGCTAGATAAACATTAGAATAACATACTGATCATATTCTAACATTTCATCATGTTGAGCTATATAACATTGATTTGTTTTATGCACATTTGCTCACCTGTCTAATAAAGTGTGTGCAAGAGCGTGACTCTGTGAAGTCGTGACTCGTAAAGCTCTGTCAAGTCCAAGTTAGTCGCAGACGTGGAGCTCTCGGCATCTCGAAAGATGTTGATCTTCGTTTTAGTCCTCTTTTTGTCTCAAAGTCTGCTTGCCATGGTCCATAATGTTTGACCAAAACAACAACAGCGTGAGCGTCCTGTTAGGCATAGCACAGTTGTCCACGTCTGTCACCGTGGTTACTATGGCAGTACGAGCTGAAACCACAGACGACGGAAACCGAGGGTAACGCGGATATGACACCATTGACTGGTGACTCTCAGCTCACCCCTGCTCACACGCCCCGTTTCCTTGGTTAAAATCGCAATTTTCTCACGATTTAAAAATAGTTGGAAACATTTGGAATATTGTAAGTTATCAACTTAACAAAATATATAACACTGGCCTTGTGATTTTGGGATATTTTAATGCAAAAATGTTACATATTGTACCTTTAACTTCAAATGAAATATTGAGTAACACACTACAGTTACAATTATAATCAAGTACTTTACATGCACTTTAGTATATTAGTCAACACATCAAAATAAGTGAACTTCTTTAAAATTATGACAAAAGATTATTAGAACATAATGATTTGAAATGTGCTTTAAAATAAAACTTTTAATATTACAAAGTGTACTTTTGAAAAGTGTTCTTATTTTTGTTAAGAAACGTAGCCATTAAAGTGTACTCTCTTTAAGTACACCTAAGTGGCACATGCAATACAATTAAGCATACTTTTTCACTAGGGTGGTCACCATTCAATTTCGTTGTATTGAAAAGAACAGCTTGGACATTCTGTTAAACTTTTCCTTTTGTGTTATATTAAAAAAAAATAATAATCTTACAGCTTGGAAAGCCATGAGGGAGAGTTTGATGACAGATGATGACAAATGAAAATTTTCATTTTTAGATGAACGATTCCTTTTAAAAAAAAAAGGAGAGTTGAATACAACTGAGAGTTGGAAATGTTATAAAAAGAAAAAAGGTGGTGGAACAGAACAAGTTCCAGTCACAAAGGTAGGATCACAAAGTCACAGACAGAGTTTACGTCTCAACAGTCACAATGTTTATTTAAAGCTCTTGGTTTGGTGTCATGACTGGCACATGTACAGATTCTGGTGGAGGCTGATGACTGGTGCCATGCCATCTGCTGCTATTCACGCAAATCTGAATATGAAAGCTGAGTGCGCGTATGTGTGTGTGTGCGCGTGTGCCCAGCCTCATTGCACACCTGTTTACCTGCTGGATACACCCCCTCATTATCATTAGTGAGTCTGCATGATGGAGGTCATTAGTTTGAAACCTCATGGAGCACAGCAGCCTAAAACCCTGCAATTCATGCTACAACATTTAAACTGCGCTAAATTAATTGATCCCATTCAGAAATGCCATTGGCATTTTAATTAGTTGAAGAAACTTGCACTGTCAGAGGAAAGCCACTGCTATGCCACCATCTGCTTCTTTGCAACTAATTTGCCTCAAAGATTTTCTAGCAAAAACATCTTATTATTTGACGTTTGCATTTTATTGTAGTGTGCTAATTGATTATACTGAAACATTGTTATCATACATATTATATGATATGTATGCAAATACTGGAAACAAAATCAATTCTTCCACCCCGAAGTATGCATTTTTATCTTAACATTGCATATTTATGTTTGCCCCCTAATGTACAAATACATGAGTGTGAAACCGCAACAATTGCAACTAGTAGTTGACCTCATATCATGTGGCAGGAAATTATATGTGTGGCTATTTTGTCTGTCTCTTCAGCATTTGGCAGCTGGGTTGCTCTCCTCGCTGTTTGCATTATGAGTTGTCTGTTTATAACGCAGGGGTCACCCCTCATTCTGCCCAATATCTGTATGTGTCTCCTCACTGTTAAATTAATGAAGGTCTGGCAAAGCAACTTTCACTCACTCCAGCTCTGTCTCACACACACGCATACACTCTCTCTCTATCTGTATCTATCCCCACACAATTACATTAATGAAACATCAGACTTGCCAGAAAACAGGTTTGGCATGGCATGCTTCTCACTAATGGGCATACACACCCACAACCCTTGCACAAACACACACACACAAACAATGTGGCAAACCGGGCTGTAAGGGGAATTTCAAAGTGCAAGGTAAAGAACTAGAAATAACAAGGCTCTTTTTAGAAAAACAAACAGAGGGAGCAAGACACTGTGATGATTACCCTATTGATCCTGTTCTTTTGCTGGTTACTGTGGGTGCGGCTGGGGGAGAGAAAAAGAGAGAGACACAGACTGCTTAAAACAAAGCAAGGCAGGATTAGAGTATGAAATTCAGATATAAAGATTACGGCTCTCTTTGTGAATTTTCATATGCAAAGATATTACACTTTCCTCATAAATGCATTGAAAATGATTTCCACTGTTATGCCTTATGTTACACTTAAATATATATTGGTCATCCCTGTTATGAAGTACTTTTTAGTTCCGTAACTTTTATAAAAATGAATATGCCTGAGTATTTCTAAAAGAAAAAGGGTTCTCCAGACCAATAGAAACTCAATTCAATTTGATTAATTATGCCTTGATTACTTACACAACAGCAAGAAAAAGAACAGGATGGCAACTAACAGATTGGACATTTAGAAATAAATAAGGATTAATTATTGAGGATGATGTTATTAAGGATCTGGCATTTATCGGTAAGGGATAAGAGATAAGACTAATAGGAAAAATTGAGGATACAAGAAAATCCAACATGTTTCTTAAAGTTATTTAATTATAGTTAATTATATAAAATGTACCTGTGTGTGAAATTAAGAGAAGATAAAAAGGAACTAATATAATTTACATCTTTATACATATTTAGACATGCAGACATGAAACTGTACTTCATAACAGAAATAACACATTGATGTGCTTTTTATTGTGTTTCCTCTATATCTCTGCATCCGTCTAAACTTTGATCTTCTCCATTACAATCATTTATAGCTCCTGACCCATATAATTAAAAAAATAAATGGTTTTAACCCATACAGAAGGAATATTGAATATTTCATGTAAATATTGTTGCTCTTGTGGTGTAAGTGTTACATATTCAGTCACACTTGAGAATTCTCTGCATGCATTATTAATGTGCATTCAAATAAGCTTCTCTCAAGCCGTGTGTGAGTGTGTTGCACCAAATCAGACAATTATGTCTCATTAAGTCTCCATATCTCAAAATCCTGAAGAAGCTGTGCTTAGATCTTCCCGCTTCCCCCTTTGAAAGTCATTGAAGCTGAGCTGAGCCTAAACAGACCAGAAAGAGAAGACTTCACAGAAGACTACACAATTTTAAATTGTTATTTTCCATTTTAAGACAGAATAAACATCTTGTATTCGAATCAATAATAGTATTTTATTCATGGCAATAATTTTAATTAATTTTTTCAAAACAACAGATTGCCATGATTTAAAAATGAGCCTAGTGCATAGATGTCACAACATCCTGACATGCCATAACCAGCTGTTTATAATTATTCTACATGATAAACATTCTCGGATTTTACCCAGAGGTAGTCCTTGTCATTGGTTCGGTTGTATGCCTTGTGTCACAAACTGCTCCAGGACACGAAGGTTGAGGATCCAAATGCAGTATTTATTGAACAGGGTAATCCAAAGATGTAATCCAGATAACAGGCAAGGGTCATACACAAATAAACAATCCAAACAATAACAGATCAGGGCTGAAGCAAAGAGAGAAATCCAAGGGAACATGCAGAGAATCAAGAGAACTAGGACATGGGAGAAACAGGATATAAACACACTCAGGAATGCAGTGAGACAACATACAAAACTTTGCAGGGAACGATTGAGTGTACTTGGTTTAAATAGGCTGAGACCAACAAGGTAATGAGACACAGGTGGATGCAATCAGGGATGACGAGTCCAGGCAGTGAGTTATGGGAAAAGTAGTTTGTGAGGGAATGACAATAGTCTGATGTGGAGTGCCCTCTGATGGCTCTCAAGGGCGCTCCAGCTGGTGACCGTTACATAGCCCCCTTAGACGGCGGTGGCCATCTTGGGACGAGACTGGAACACCGGCGGCCATCTTGGCTGAGGGGTCATGTGATGGAGTTGATGTGTGTGCTGCCCACACACTCAAAATAGCCGTGGCCATGATGATCATGCTCTCAAGGGCACTCCAGCTGGTGACTGTTACACATTGTACCAAGTCTCCTACTCCGTCACTTTTAATATAGAGGATTTATTACAATGCTTGCAAGATAAAGCTGTATTGATATTGCTGGTTAGGGTTTGTGCTAAACCTGTAATTTACCACTGGTACTACCTTCAGGAAATGCTTAATGTAGTTCCTTCAATCAAAAACGTATACGTTAAGAAATGTAAGTACACAACCCCAAGGAGTCAGCTATTTTTATGGCTGTCCATATTGTCAAAATTGTTCCAAGGCAAAAATTCCTACGAAATGAATTATCCGAGAAACTATACCAGATAGCCATATCTATTATAGACCACATACTGATCCTGCGATAATGTTAAATAGCTATCTTTAACTTTTTAAACCAGGTATGTTGCAGAAAACGGAATCAGTGTTCCATTGTTTAGTAGATCAAGGCCCTTGCTAGTGCGAATTTACATTCATGAGGTACTGATTCACAAGTCACAAATTCACTTGTGTGCTTATTTAGACAGCTCAAGATTAAAGTTTGAAAATCTACCATTGTCTTACACATTCATAGAATGGTGAACAGTGATGGTGTCATCATAATATTTGCATACTGAACTGTGATTAGTCTTCTTTCTTACATTTATTTGCATACAGAATTTTGATTGCGTCTTCTTTTCATAGATAGCTGCCTGACTGTGCTGATTCTCGAGTAACCGACTGCAAACAAGATGTGATGCGGCATTTCATATGTGGATCATTTAAGCCTTAAACATAAGCCCACTTAAAATTGAGAAAAATTTTTTTTGCTGCCTTGCAACCAATGGTATTTTCTTCAGGAAATGCCTAATCTACCGGTAGTTACATTTTAGGATCTAACATACATTTGTTCTTTTTTTTTTTTTTTTTTGCAGTGGGAGAATGAACAAATGACCAGTTTGGAAGAGAGGGGCCGAATGTTGCTCTCACTGCAGTTCCTACCCCCGCCTGCAGAGGGCGAAGGAGAGGGCCGACGAGGGGGCTTGTATGTCGGAGTGCTGCGCTGTGCCCATCTGGCCGCCATGGACGTCAATGGCTTCTCAGATCCCTATGTGAAAATGTGAGACTTCGGCAAAAAAAAACACTGAGAAAGCGCAGACATTCAGCGAAAACACACTTGTTTGGATCTCGATGCCTCATGAGAAACACAGAAAAGAAAAAGGGCAAAAGAAAATGAACACCAGTTTGGAAGGAAGGTGACATAAACAGTTCTCAGAGGTGGAGAGCGATTAGGATAAACTGTAAAAAAAAATAGAGAGTAAAAGAGACAGACAGTATAATAAATAAGGCTAAAAAAAATCTCTCTACGTCCTACATCTTTCCTCTGATGTGTCTTTGCATCTCACGCTCTCATTTGTCCCCCCCCCCTCTAATCTCTCATATTTTTCTCACATCATGTATTAAAATAAACGCTCCCAAACAGTTCTTCCTCCCCAGGCAAAATGGCATCAGAACAGACAGGTCCCCCACCCACGCTCACGTCCCTTCCAGTCTCTCTCTCTCTCTCTCTCCTCCATTCCTTTCACAAACACACACATACTCATTCTCTCTTTTCCTCAGGATCAAAGCCATATTCTAACTTTGTGTCTTGGGGAGGGTGCGGAAGAGTCAACAGCAGTACATAAAGCAAATCAAATTTTTATGGAAGCCAGTGGGATGTCACAGCAAAAGCCAAAAAGCAAACAGCTTGGCATGAATGTGTCTGGAGTCCATTCCGTATTTGTGCGACAGCAGCGCCGCTTGTTTTAATCTCATGCTCTCCCAATGTCCTGCTCTTCCTACAGCCCTCACTTTGTTCCTCTATGTGCCTTTCTCTTTCCAGATACCTGAAGCCAGATGTGAAGAAGAAATCCAAACACAAAACGGCAGTGATTAAAAAGACTCTTAACCCAGAATTCAATGAGGTATGGATGTATTTGATAAACTGGCAGGGAGTGTGTCAACTGTTTTGAGTGTTAATGAGATGTCTGGTCCAATATTTATTTTCTCTGCATCTTTGCTCACTTCATATTCCCAGAAGACCTCCGCCTAAACGCACTTTTGTTTTTCACTTTGTACGTTTCATTTCCGTCAAGTCCCTGTTTCTCTTTTTTTACCTCTCCTCCTTCCCGTCTGTCTCACGCTCTCTCTGTCATGTGGGTGGTTGGCGGTCGCCAGTAAGGCTAAGTGTTTTGTTTCCATTCACTCAGAAGTAATACACACCCAGATTGGCCGTATAATTACTCCTTGGCTCAGACTCCTGCTCGCTCCAATCTAACACACCTCTATCTGCTTAAAAGCAGTTCTGCCCTCTGCTCCACGGGAGCCCTCTCAACAAAACAATAATATCACATCATATCAAAACGGTTCATGAGGGTGATGAAAATTCCTGGGAGGTATAACAGCGCTCCTAAATGGATTATATGTAGAAAATGTTCCAATTTCCTTTTTTATGAACTGATTGAACATGCGTGTCTGCCTTTGGCTCAGGAGAGAGGAATGGGTAGAGGTCAGAAGAGGAAAGGTCCAATGGTTTGATCCCAGCATGATTTAACTCGTACACCCTGGATACGTTGCTATAAAGGAGCCTCCATTAGAATGTACTGCTTTCTATTGCATACATTTTTTTTTTCTTCCTTTATTCCGGCACATGCCAAGCTTCAGCCAGTGGGTGTGATATCCCAGACCAGAACATCTGTTTGGCTGAACTACCAAATGTCATCTTTTTCTTGATATTTATTTTTGAATATTTTGATCATTCCCCAGGTTGCTTAATGTCCTTTAATATGAATTAGGGGAAAATTAAAAGTGGCAATGAATAAATATCATTTATTACCATTAATACCAAGACAACTGGTTGATAAAATGAGAAACTGAGGCATCGTCTATTAAACTATTCTTCTGATAATGTAATGAAACGATTGAACTACTGAAATAATCCACATTATATTTTACCACCTACAGGAGTTTTTCTATGAGATCCCTCTATCTGAACTGGTTCATAAGACACTGGAGGTCACAGTATGGGACTATGACCTCGGAAGATCTAATGATTTCATAGGTAAGAGCATGCAATTATGATTAAAAACAGTTTGTTTTTTTGCAACCACAAGGCATTTTTGCATCCCACTGTGCAGTTTTTAAACATGCGCTAGACAGACGTGTTTGAGCATTGCAGTATTGCAGAGAGCCATGTAATAGACATTATTGTTGAATGTTGATAATTAATTAATGTTACTAATCATGCTTAAATTTTAGGCTTGATACACATTATAATAATAATAATCTTCACTGACGTACACCTAGAAATTAATTTGATTGCCCTGCTAAATAAAATTTGTAATCCTTTATCTGCTGTTGGAGAATAAGACATTGGCTCTGTTTGTAATAGCATATCATACTATCAATTCCAATGAAGCGTACTCTGCAAATGAGCAGCACTAACGCTAGGAACACAAATATATATATATATATAGTATGTATACTGTGCACAGCATGCTAATTTTCTGTATGAACAGAATACACAGATGACCAACTGCAGTTGCTAGATTATACATTAAAAAACAGAGCACACTGCGTGAAATACTATATCTTATAATGCGATACACTAGATTTGAAATTCTATTTCCAGTGTAATGAATTCACTATTGATTTGCCAAGACAAAAAAAGTAGGGAAGCAACAATGTTAAAACTAATAAGCTGATATTTATTATCATGCTATGGCTGATGCATTTTACTCTAAATGAAAAAAGATAGGTTTTAAACTATTATAAATTAATTTAAAATAAATTAAATTACACATAATCTAAAGTTTGAAAATATATTCATTCTGAGATTGTGATATTAAATAATTTTTATTTGGAAAGATTAAGCATGTTAGCAAAGGTAACCTAAATTAAAAACATTTGCATGTAAAATGCTAAGCAGCCTTATCAAAATTTCAGCCATATCACCCTGTAGCCCAAGACTGGTTGCCCACTGAGGCTAAGCAGGGCTGAGCCTGGTTGGTACCAGGATGGGAGACCTCGGATGAGACGTTAAACCGAGGTCCTGACTCTCTGTGGTCATTAAAAATCCCAAATTTTCCCCTTGGCCTCAGTCCATCATGGCCTCCTAATCATCCCCGTATACTGATTGGCTTCATCACCGTCTCCTCTCCACCAGTAAGCTGGTGTGTGGTGGGCGTACTGGTGCAATATGGCTGCCGTCGCATCATCCAGGTGGATGCTGCACATTGGTGGTGGTTGAGGAGATTCCCTCTTCCAGAAAAGCGCTATATAAATGTAACAAATTATTATTATTAAAATGAAATATCCAATATCATTTATATTTAACAACAAACAAATCTCTAATATCAGCTGATTACTGACATGGTACTGATAAGATCCTCTAAAAGATAATAATATTTTATAAAAAATAATAATATTTTTAAGATGATTACTGAATACACTTTTTAACACTTTTTACAGATTTAAACATACAAAATTGTTTGAAATGCATCATGTATAATGTTGTTTCACATTCTATTTTTAAGTAGTATGTAGTTCTGAGCATACACTGTAAAAAAAAAAAAAAAATGAAAAGAAATAATTACTCAATTTTAAGTTTAGTCAACTCGAATATCCAATCTTTCACTTAGCACTTTCCCATTTCAGGTTGACTAAAATTAAGGCAGCCCGAACACTTCATTTTTTTTTACAGTGTATACTATGCAGTAGTCAGTAAGCGGTACATTAGAATACCATTCTGAACATAGCCATCCATCCTTGATATTAAGACATGTACTTACACAAAAACTATATTCTTGAATGATAGGTGGCGTGTGCCTGAGCTGTCACGTCCAAGGAGATGCTCTTCGCCACTGGATGGACTGCTTGAGGAACAAGGGTCAGAGGGTGGAGCGATGGCATATTCTGGCCAATGAGCTGCCTCAGACCACCTGCCATGATTGAGGAAGAATCCTGTCAGGAACAAGGAAATCAGTCATGATAGGTTATTGGATTTGATTGATTTGAGGTGGACATGGAGATAATTATATGAGCTAACTAGGGACCAAGATGTTGGAAGTAAATTACACACTTTGTGCAGTTTAAAAGGAGGGTGGAGGATGGGCCACCATTCGTCTTCTGACTTAATGTCACTCAAAGCGAGTCCCCACCCCTTTCACCCACTTCTCTCTCTCTCTCTCATTGCTGCATTGCTGCAAGTGTTTTATACATATTTTGTAACGTTGAAGTGAACTTTAATCTTGTGTAGCACAATTCTCTTTTTGACTAACCGATTATAATGTATTTCAATGTTCAGTGCTTTCATAATGCTTGCAGACAAAGCTAAGACGCATCTTTATCAAAGTTTTAACACAGGGGTGCATGTAAACTACCTGGTGTAAACGCATTAAAATGATATACACATGTGGTATCACCATGACAACATGAGCAGGTCCTTAAGGGCCAGTCTTCACAATGTTGTCAGTCACATTTGAAACGAAATGGAATTTCATGAAGAGCAGGTTAATGTGTACTATTAACAAACAGACTATCCATTTTGTAGCATGATGCAATGTTTACATTTTTTACTTTACACCAACTGTGAGGTCGCAGATTTGGCAGTTTTCAATTTCCAGTTGTTACTTTTCTTTAAAAAGGGGTTTTATGGACATGCTACGATTTGATATTGCATACATTAATTACTTGATATATTTTTGGAATCAAATGTTTATATGTGGCGTATTCTAGGGGTATCTGGATTGCGTCTGCATGCGTGCGTGTGTGTTTCGTCTGGTTGTTTTGTACCAAAAAAAGTGCTGTATTCTTGAGGGTTTGTGCTTTACATTTATATGAAGTGATTATGTACAAATTGGAAATACATTTGAAATGCATTGCTCTTTAAGATGTGCATCATTTCCCTGCATCCTCTTAAAGCAAACATATCAATAATTACAACTTGTAATCGCTCCGGCAAGCAGAACATCTATTATGGTGCACCACTCAATATAAGCACACTTCACCTAAATGATCTCATTCGCAAAGGCGAATGATTGTGGCTTTGGGTTTACACCAATAAGCAATAAGATATTCTCTAAATGGGCTTCCAAACCAAACTAGATAATATCAGCTTTTCCTCCTGTGAAAAACTAATGCACTGATTCTGTGGTTCTTCAAGATACATCAGGTTGATTATGTGTTCAATGAGTAAATGGTAAATGGACGACCACTTAACAGCACACCACACTGAGGTAAAAGTCCCTATATCTAGCCCAGGCCACTGGCTACAACAGTGCACATTTTAGAGGAAGCTGATGAGTAGAATCAGGCTTCAAAAATGTCTACCCGATAAAGTGTTTTAGAGCTTACCATAACACGAAAAAATTTATATTCATTATAAAAATGCCCAAAATCACACTTTTAAATTAGGCTTCGTCACACCGTACAGGTTTTTCCAAGACTTTGGAAAAGGGGGTGTTGAAGTAGTAAAAAAAAAGTCATTGTTTTGGCTTATTTTAAACCACTAAGCCTTAAAACTCCTTAAAAAATAGATACTTTATATAATAAATTAAGATTATCCCTCAAGTCATATTGATTGTTAAAAGAGAACACAGAACATTTTACATATAAAGGGTTAGTTCACCTAAAAATGTGCATTCTTTAATCATTAACTCCCCCGATGCCATTCTAAACCTTGATAACATTCTTTCTGATGTGGAGATATTTAGCAGAATGTCTAAGCTGCTCTTTGTCCATACAAGTGGACGGAGATCAGGGGCTGTCGAGCACTAAAAATGACAAACATGCACCACAAAAGTATCCCATATATCTCATATATTGTGCAAGTCTTTTGATGCCAAAACTGACAGCATTCCCTGAAAATATTACTTGACAATCATAGTCACCATCCATGTTCATTCTATGAACTCATTTTGTGCTGCACAGAAGAAAGTCAGCTAGCTTGGAACAACAGGTGGGCCTCAGGATGACTTATTACAAAACAAGAATTAAAATAGTCTAAAACAGCTATAAAAAAATATTTCCTTACAGTCTCAGAAAAACTGTAAGAAGCAGCCTAATTGTGCCTAAGTGATTTCTAGACTTGTTAATCATGGACAACAGTAAAACATATGCAAACGAATTGGTTTAAAAATAAAGAGAATGATTCCAGAAGAACACTCAGCTCTGGAATTCTGAAACTTAATTATTTTAATTTGAACTATAATAATTTTAATCTATAGACACTCTTTTCTGTAAATCATTCAGATATTGTTGTAGACAATGGAGACATTTTTCTAAGATGAAACGTCATTTAAAAAAGTAGTTTCATATATCCACGTGTTTCAATTTAGATATGTGAACTTAGTACTGAAATTTTCAGTAAAAAAAAGTCCTCGTCTAAAAATGTTCAACATCGCCACCTGGTGGGAACTAATGGGACCATTCCTCTTCTTCTTTTTCTTTTGCCCCAAACAACTTTGAACTGAAAAGTCAAGACATTACAAGCCTTAAGCATATATAATGATCACCTTCCCATAGAGTTAAGTTACACCCTACCTAAAATGTCCAAGTGACCCTGAAGAACTTGATATACTTGTTACTTCGTATTGAAAGGGATTCTCCACCCAACAATTTAAATTGTCATAATTTACTCACCCATGTTATATAATAGATGATATTTTGAAGAATGTTGGTAATCAAACAGTTTTGGTTCTCAGTTACTTCTATTCTATTTTTTGTCAATACAATCAAAGTCAATGGGAACCAAAACTCTTTGATTAGTTACCAACATTCTTCAAAATATCTTCTATTATATTTCACAGAAGAAAGACAGTCAAGAAGGTTTGGAACAACATGAGGGTGAGTAAATGATGAAACACTTTTTGGGTGGACTATACCTTTAAATACAGTAGAAACAACATTTTTGAGAAGGGTGGGCCTTCATTGAAATAATGTGTTTTACACAATTGGCAAAAACATTTTTTAGACATCTCTACCTACTGATAGAGAAATCCAAAAGAGTAAACACTCAATAAAATCTATAAATCAAACCATTTAATTTAGCATATAAAAAGAAGCAAAAAACAGTTGACAACACTGGCACTTGTTAGTTGCATCCTACCGGTCTGATGGCAGGGCACACAACAGGAACATAAAATTAATTTCAATACCACGATCAAACACTGTACTCAAAAGGTTTTCTGAGGACATCATCATGTGACTTATATTCTTCAGTGTGTCTCAATCCTGCCCAGCATGGCACAATTTAGATTTCTCTATAATCTAGAACAGCTGATTCAACTCTGATGTTCAGCGATCAGGAGCAGGAAACCTGTGACTGCATGTCACAACACAATGAACAGGGAAACCGTCCCATGAGTCTTTCACATAGCTTTAGTTCTTTTTCATTTTTCCGAAGCACCATTGCCTCACCTATTATGAACACGCATGTGATTCCGACAGGTGTAGGCATCCTTAAAGCTACGCGCGCACACCGGACAGTCAAAAAGACGTAGCTGCAGATGCACTCGGCTGTGGTTCCTCAGAGTCCCGTCGTTGTTGAAGCGTTTCCCGCACTGGGCGCAAGCGTACGGCTTCTCCCCAGTATGAATGAGCATGTGAACCTTTAGGCGTGAGTGATGAGGGAAAAGTTTTCCACACTGTGGGCAAACGTGTGTCTCAGGACCACTTCCTCGTCCTCGTCCTTTTGCCCTACACTGCCTGACTTCTCTGCTGAACGCTGCGTGACGTAGGGGATTGACCGCAACGTTAGCTACATGTATACCGATATGACCGTTGCTGTTAATAGTGTCGTTCCTGACTGATCCGAAGTCTGTGTTTTGATGAGCGGTGTTGTAGTTGACGTGAGCTATGCCTGATTCAGGACAAGTGGTCTTTGACACATTTGGGCTAATTGTACTGATGGACACTTGCAAGGTTTTAGCCTTTAGCTTTATATGTTTAGCTGATTGTAGTTGAGAGGAATTCGATGTATTGAAAACTTTAGGATCAGACTTGTGAGTAATATCAGTACAAGCTGGTAACTGAGCAGAGCAATGAGGTAACGGACTGTAGACGGATGTGTTAGCATGGGTGGATTGTGAATCAAGGTTTTCAAAAGGCTCAGTTTTTACACCACAAGGTAATTCATTTACAGTGGATGTCTCAAAGTTTTCATCTGTCTGAGCCAGTTTGTTTGGTATTGTGGGACAAGGTAAATCAAAGTCTGATTCGGTCATCAGAAGCGCATGGCTGGAGAACTCTTCCACTTTCGTCCCGGTGGGCTGTTCATTTTGTACCTGGTTCTGATAGATCTCTGTAGGCATTGTTTCAGTCTCAACGCTGGAGGTCCACTTTAGATGAGGAGGTGGAGATGATGGTGCAGGATTTGAAGCGGCGGGAGCTGTAAAAGATGAAGGGTCTGAGGAGATCAGGTGGAAACATAGTATCTAAGACACTTAACTCATTTTGGTTAGTCGGAGTTGACCGATTTCACAGAATATCATGTAGTTTATGATGTTCACAGACTCTGATTCCATCCAGTCGGACATGCTTTATATTTTGATCGGATTTTAGAACGCATATTGTTTTCATTTGTCATGCAATCGCCATGTTTCTGTGCGAGTTTGTTGTGTCGGACCAACTTGAAAGTCTGGTAGTGTGTGATCTTCAGCCGTTTAGAGTATGATTCTCTCTGAATTCATTTATAAAGTAGGACAATGTATGAGGTCTAGTGATTTAAAATTAGTTTAGATTTTAAAATTTGTGTATTCGTATTCTAGCCTTAATTAATCTAAAACTACTCCAGATTCAAGCTTTTTACAACAAATGTAAGTTACTATTTAGCCTACAGTTCAAGTCAGACATTTAGACACACTTAAGTGAATGTATGTTTTTTTTAAAGACCTTAAAAGCTTTTATGTCTTACAGAGTATACATTTTCTTTAATATTTCAGTTTAAGATACACAGAAAAATGTGTTCCTTCAAGTGCGAATGGTTTCATGTACAAATATTTTCACAACAGGCCCTTAAAGTTGAATATTTAGACATGGGTGGTTTTGGGCTCTTATTTACACCTATAAATCTTGATCTTAAAATATAAGCATTGAGTGTCCAATTTCATATGATCATGAGCAAAATCTTAAATATTAACCTTTTTGTTGACACAATATGTGTATCTAATTATTTAATACAATATTTTAAGGCACTCATTTGACAATATTGGTGGCTATCCAGGAGAATTGTGAAAGGCTGTATGGATATAAGCAGCATTACAATCATTTAAACATGTAAGTGATCATTTTTTAATGGATAAGTTGAACCTTATAGTGAAGTCAACAGTCAAAAAGTAACCAGCATACATGGGAACTAATAAAAGCGCATCCAAGGAAACTCCTCATGAATAAGTGCGTAGAACAAGAATTTTGTAAAAATTGTAAAAACTAAAAATAGTTTTGTTCTGTTTTTAATTTAATCACTACATAATTCCCATACTTTCCTCTGTTTTATTTAATCGTTTTGGGGACTTATATTGTTCTGAAATAATTATACAAAACAACGAGAAGTTTTAATCAAACTGGTAATTTATATTGACCTACACATTTTATTTTAGCAGAGTTGTTGATGTATTCATATGGTTATAAAACATTAAAAATACTATTTATATTTAATATTTATTTATGTATTATTGGTTTATAACTGTCCTTACAACAAACAACAGTAACTGTCCTTGCAAAACCTTACAATGACATCATAACCATTGTTTCCGCAAAATTACTAGTTACTACTGTAAAAACCATAATGCATTTAACGTTATATAAGACCTCATTCAAAATGTACAAGATGCGTTCAGAGTCTTTCTGTCATTGTGTTTAACTTTTTAATGATAGCAAATAGTATAGAAGTAGGTACTTCTATACTATTTGATGATAGGGTTGGCTGATACTGTTACCATGGCAGAAACTATAGTTTCCATGGTAATATGAGTAAGGAAAGTAAGTTAATCAAACCGCTGTTATCGACAGAACACTTTTTTTGTTGTTAATATTATTTTGAAAGAGCTATGTACCGATTGACTCGACGATTTTCTCAATCTCCTTCAGTCTCCGTCTCAGATACTCGTTGTCCTTCTGCACGCTGTCCAGCTCTTTCTCATACTGCAGGACAGTCCCGCCGATCATGTCCATGATTTCATTGAGCACCGCCATCAAGCGCTCCGTCAGAAACGTGTTGATGACCTGCAGCTTCGTCATCTTGACGTTGGTTCGCAGTAAATGCAGTTGTTTTATGTTCGGCGTACAGTAAGACAGAATGTAAACAACACTCTTCCCTGTGGTCATATGACCACGTATTTGTTAGTTCCTCTTAACCACAAAAATAAACTGATTCAGCGCCTACCAAAGGAGAGGAGTGGTACGTACAGAAAGGGCAGTTCACAATGCCAGTTGTTTCTGATGATATTTGCGATAAGAGATATTTCCTTCAAACGAATCAGAGATTTCCTTCAAAAGGTTGAAGAACAATTCAGACCGTTTCTTCT
Source organism: Semotilus atromaculatus (assembly GCA_031834385.1). Taxonomy (NCBI): domain Eukaryota; kingdom Metazoa; phylum Chordata; class Actinopteri; order Cypriniformes; family Leuciscidae; genus Semotilus; species Semotilus atromaculatus. Next base: position 1,432,118 of record JAULUF010000050.1, on the reverse strand, counting down.
TTTAGAAAATGTAGATTTTTACTATTATTCTGTAAGTCATAATAATGAGACCTTCACATAATAATGACTCATTTCATAATAATGTGAAACTTTCTCATAATTCTCATAATAATGAGAAACATTCTCGTAATTATGACCTGGTCATAATTAGGCCTATTAGATATATTTTTTATCTCATTATTATGAGAAAGCTTCTTGTTATTATGAGAAACAAAGTCATTATTATGAGACGATTTCTCATTATTATAGTCATTAATAACTATGTCATTGTTATAGGAAACTAATGCCTGGTTTCACAGACAAGGATTAAGCATATTCCGACTAAAATGCATGTTTTTACTGTTTTAACTGAAAGCAACTTGCACTAGCATATCTTAAAATATGTCCTTGTTTTGTCTCAAGATGCACATCAGTAATGTTTTTTTAAGGCATGTTAATAAAAGCTACTCAAATGCCCAAATTGAACTAAGGCCTAATCCAGGTTTAATCTAAACCATGTCTGTGAAACCAGGCCAAATTCATTATTACGAGAAAGTTTCTTGTTGTTATGAGAAAATAGGTCATTATAAAAAGGTTTTGTGGTATTATGGGAAATTAGTCATTATTATGAGAATTTAAGTCATTATTGAGAAAGTTCCTCGTTATTTTGAGAAACTATGGGGCCGTTTACACGTTTGTATCGTTGTTGTGTAAACACCCGGAGTCATTATTATGAGAACGTTTCTTGTTATTATGAGAAGCTACAGGAAGTCATTGTTATGGGAAACCAAGTCATTATTATGAGAAAGTGTTTTTATGAAAGTTCCTCATTATGAGATTTTTTAGTAATAATGTATTTTTGCCCATTTCCTCAGTTGTGAAAATATGATTTTGTAAATGTCCAAATAATGAGTAACATTTTCGTAATAATGACTTGGCATATCATAATGAGAAACTTTCTCATAAAGTAAATTTTGGATGGGGAAATTTAATTATGACTCATAATAATGATAAACTCTCATAATGGCATGGCATCTCATAATAATCAAACAGTCATTATTAAGACATCATTATGTGGTTGCAATAATGCTTGAGATGCTTTTGATATTTCTATAAATCCAAGATTTGTAATCTCATCTGAACAAATATTATTTTTAGGAGGCACACACTGAAACAACAAACAATATTCTCAAAATTAACCAGAATTCATTTATTGTAAAAATTAGTATAAAAGACCAAATCAGTTCAAAACTTGACTTCAAACATGGACATCTTACATTTCTATGGGGTGGTAAAATAGTCTCTAAAATTCTCTTTATTACAGTTTTCTTTAATATTAATCATGTCCTTGCTAGTTCATTTAAATAACATCCCATTCATTTTTTTTTCTAAACTAAGATGAAACATCCATTCACCAGTTACTTACAGGCTAAAGTTTGTGACATTATTCCAAGCATAATTTTACGCTTCGTCTGTAACCATAATCAAGAGGCTTGGATGACCAACTGTATGCATATCTGACTCCCCTATCAGACCCCACTCCATTTCAATGTTGATTTTGATGCAACGATTTATCGGAAAACAAACCAAAATCAGAATGTTACACAACCACTGTGGTTTACTCAGCGGTTCGCCATGACGCACAATAGCCAGTGTCCATACTGACTGAGAGCGGTTTAGTGGTTTTCACACAGTCTTTCTCGTAATCTCTTTCATTCGTCTCTTCTCGGCACTGCCAAAGATTAGCACATTTCCTGCAGGAATAACACAAAGATGATGTCTTGCTTTCCTCATATTTATCCTATTATGCAAGCACCATTAAGGCAGTTGAACAGACTGTGCAGAAATGTTGTACTACAGCAAATATATATATGTATACATAAAATCAGAGAACAAAGGATAATGTCGTGATAATGTCAACATTTACCATGTTTCATCCGAAGGTGCTTTAGAAGGGCTGACGTTGTGTACTCTTTGCGACCACGAGATATGACGGCCCTGCACATAAGGCACACTGCTTTGCTACAATCGCCTTCTTTTAGAGAGAAATACTTCCATACAGGGCTTGATTTGGCTATAGTCCTCTTTTGCATTTCACAGCATTTACTGCTACAGTACGCCGTGTTGGTGCATAGTATGTTGTGATATGAAACTTGATTAGCATCATAAGATGAACTGCTATGCTGGGATACCGTGGGAGGAGCTTCCCCGCTAGTGTATGTTGGCTGGTTTGGGTGTTGTGCTCTGTAGGGGTCCGATGTCCCTAAAGGCAAGTCTGGACTGCGTGGCGACCAGCTCTGATATACATCTTCAGTGCTCCCCATTGCATCACCTGAACACAAGTTAGAGTTCATGAATTCAACTTTGATTTTAGTTGGGAAATTACAGTTTGTCATCTCATCCTCAACAGGATGTGTGCTCTGTTCGTTGTGATCAGTGCACATGTGTGAGCCCTCATTGTTGCTGGCTTCTGATGGCAAAGCTACAGATTCCCGGTAAGCGTCGGCAGAGTATTCAGGCTTTTCCGGTTTTATGAGCGGATGTGTTTCATCATGTCTCTGGCATCGGCCCTGATGGATCTCTTCAAAGGGTTCTGGCTCCTCATTCTGGCTGCAGATCCATCCAGGCTGCACAGGGGAGATGGGCTGATAAGACTGCACAGGAGCTAAAAAAAATTTAAAATACAAAAATGAACATAAAATGATAACATTTAAGATCCATGTGAACCTGTAATGTGACTACAGCTCCAATAACCTATCCATATTTTATCAAACACAGCTTGATAACATCAGATTTAAAGACCCACAGGTGTTTTTCCTGTGTTGATTTGTTTCAAATTAAAGGTTGTATCAGTCATTTCAGGCCCAAAAACAATTACCTAATCTTTCCTAACGATCCGCTAGCTGCCCGCCCCATAAGCATGCAGTCCAAAAACCGCGTTTTTGGACGGCATGCTTATGGGGCGGGCAGCTAGCGGATCGTTAGGAAAGATTAGGTGAATGTGATCATTTATCTTTCGGCCTTTTTTGGGCCTGAAATGACTGATCTTTTCTTCCATATTGTGATGTGCATTTGAGTGTAACGGATTATTGAAAAAGAAAACAATGTAGAGCAGGGACTTAGTTCTACTCATTGGATTTTGAGATGTGAGCTTGCAGTTGTGAGGGTTTAACCAGAGCGGAGAGCAAAGTCTGGCATTTCACCAGAAGATTGATATTATTTTGAGTAAAAAAGTAAATAAAAAATGCATGGATGAATTATTTTCAATAATTTCAATCTCAATCAAATAGTTAAGAAAAAGATAGTGTCGGTTTAATATTGATTTCAAATCGTGTCACAGCAGTGAACCATAATTTGCAACTAGTTATTGCTGTGTCAGAGGTTAGGGAGAAGAGATTTATATTCTGGAAAGCATTTAATTGGACGAAAATTGCACACATCAACAAGTGCACAGGGATTGATTCATATTTTGGGTCAGTTTCCCATAAGGACAATAAGATCATTTTAAATACGAATGTTTGATAAAAGATAAGTTGTTAACTTTTAGAAGTACACTAGCATATAGATAGACTAAAAGTGGCAAAACTCAACTTTTTGATGACGAACGATTTTTATTTGATGGGTGTTTAACTCAATAGCAGAGTTTTAAAAAGTCACGTTATATAATTTATGATATATACACACACACAGTACCAATTATATATATATATATATATATATATATATATATATATATATATATATATATATATAGGCTGTACCCTATTCATAAAGGTCCATGTTTATTCACAAATCCATCTAATCAAAAATAGATTAATGTATAATGAATAATGAAAGATGCGTGACCACAACACGCGCACAAAATGACACCAAAAAAACTAAACTCCATGGACTCCAATTTAGATCCAGTTAAAATGTTATGACATAGATAGATAGATAGATAGATAGATAGATAGATAGATAGATAGATAGATAGATAGATGGTCATTAACTCTTTTAAACATAATGGAAAAACATTCACCATGATATTATAATGAGTTTAATAGTTTAAGCGTCATACCAGCATTTGCGCGTTCACTGAAACACCCCGAGTCTCGTAACATTTGTTTCAGTCGCTCGTTCTCGCTCTTGATTCGCTCCGTTTCCTCCTCATACTCCCGAACCGTTCTGCCGACTGTAAAGAGGATCTCCTTCACAGCAGCCATCAAGCGCTCGGCCATGAAAGTATTCAGACGATCAAGTTTAGTCATTTTATTATATTTAGATCGCTGTATTTAAATGATAAATACAGACAACAATACAGGTACCGATAGCGAGCGCGTGAAAGTTCCCCCTTCAAAATCAAACCACCAACACATAAGGTTGCTGTGCTAACAGAAGTGTCTCTAGCACCCTTCACAGGACAGGAGGAGGGAGCACAGCTTTTGATAAAATAACGTCGTCCTTCGTTTTATGTAGCCTACACCAATGAGCAAAAACATTATGAGCACCTCTCTAAATGCTGTTGGTCAGCATATTGTGACCACTTTTGTATTGTAGAAAGCCTTTCTTTAAAGTGAATTTCGTTTTGTATAAATTGTATCTTAATTTTAATACATTTTTCATCAACCAATTACCTGGATTCAGGGCCGTAGCAAGAGGATGTGGGGCCCCCTGAAAAATATTGATGTGGGCCCCCACCACCTTCCACCAATATCATATGCTGTACTGTACCGTACCAATACTAAAATGAAAACACTGCAGATCACTGATTGGTCAGAGAGAATCGTCAATATACCAGTCATTAGGTGTGTTGTTCAGTTCGACATCGGCTGCGGCTGGAGCTGGATGTAACCGGGATCGGCGTGAGTTGCCTCGTGCAGGCGGGGAAGAGCTGCAAACAGAGACGTGAAGCCGGACACTTTCTGGTTCCCGTAGTGACCGCTCACGTGGTGTTTGCATACTTTACCACAGCTGAAGTTAAATAAATGCAATATTTGTCAAATACACACGCTTCAGATACGTTTCCATTTAATACTTTAGTTTATGCCTGTTTTTTAATCAGTTTTATTTTGATAAACATGACACAATATAACATCGCCTACATGAAAATAGATTTTACTGTTATAAAAAACAGATTTGTGAACATTAGTGGAACTGAAGGTGTTCGAATAAACACGAAACAAGTGATCGTTGTCATGCGGTGAATCCGGCCAATCGTGGAACAGCTGTGTCGTCGTCAGCATAGACCTTATTCACAGCGGCGCCATCTTTAATTTTTAACAGGAATGAAAGCGAGGCTGTGAGGGATAGACCACCTATTCCTCACAGCCTCACTTTCATACCTGTCATGGCGCTGGTCTGAATAAGGTCTATAGATATCCATAATGGAGAGCCTAAGTCCCTCCCCTTCCGGTTGACCACCATGGGACCTTATTTCGGAAAAATATTACATGGTAATCAATGGAGAGAGACAACAAATATTTTGATCCCGTTTGAATCGTGCCCTGAATTACACATATGATGTTTGTCAATTTAAAAGATACATTTTAAAGTCAAGAAAGTCACAATTTGATGTAAAACTGTTGAGGTATAAGATTGTGAAAATACGTAATTACAAAGACTACAAACCCCAAAAGGCGCGCATGAGACGTCATACCTTTTCTCTCAATGAATGCAACTTTACTGAAGCTAACGTCTGTCATGTTTTCTATAGTCTAACGTTATAATCGTGACGTTACGCCGTCATGCCTGTGTGTTTTGTACCAGACTGCACACACACGAGCTTGGTGGCGTACGGTGCGAGACGAGAGATGTAGCTCATTGAGCGATTTCCACATAAAACTAAACGTTACTCTTCTGTTTTATGACAAACTGCGACTTACTTGACTTTCATAGTTATCTTTTAAATTGACAAACATCATGTGTGTAATTCAGGGCACAGTTCAGACAGAATAAAAAGATAAGTTGTCTCTCACCATTGACTTCCTTGCATATTTTTTCCGAAATAAGGTCCCATAAGCTGGAAGCAGAGGGTCTCGTCCGTGCTGCTGGCCAATGGAGGTCGACGTCAGCACCTGGCGGCCATCTTGTCACAGGCTACTCGCTCACTCGTAACATTGTGTTTTATGGTGCATGTACTTTTTAAATAACCATAACTTGCTAAATTTTCTACCGATTTTCAAGCGGTTTGGTTCGTTATAAACGTCAGAGATGTAGTTACATTTACATTTAGTCATTTAGCAGACGCTTTTATCCAAAGCGACTTACAACTGAGGACTAAACCAAGCGAGTCATCGTGAAGAGGCACAAACAACGCAAGAAGTGCTCAAAATACAAAGTTCAGACATAGCTCAGAGTAGCATAAGCCAGGCAAGCGAGGATTTAAAGGAAAAGGGAAGGTTTTTTATTTTATTTTATTTTTTTATGTTAAGTGCTCCCGGAAGAGATGAGTTTTCAGTTGTCTTTTGAATGCTGTCAAGGATTCTGCATTCCGGATGAGGGTGGGAAGATCATTCCACCAGCATGGAACCGTGAATGAGAATGTTCTGGAGAGTGATTTTGTGCCCCGCTGTGACGGTACCACGGGCCGTCGCTCATTGACCGATCGTAGGCTTCTGGTAGGGATGTAGACTTGAAGTAGTGAGTGGAAGTAGGAGGGAGCTGAACCAGTGGTCAATCTGTAAGCAAGCGTCAACACCTTGAACTTGATGCGAGCAGCGAGTGGTAGCCAGTGCAGAGAGATGAACAGAGGAGTGACGTGGGCCCTTTTGGGCTCGTTGAAGACAAGACGGGCTGCAGCATTCTGGATCATTTGTAGAGATTTAGTTGCACATGATGGAAGTCCAGCCAGAAGAGCATTGCAGTAATCAAGCCTAGAAATGACCAGGGCCTGGACGAGAAGTTGTGTTGCATGCTCAGTTAGGAAAGGCCTGATCTTCCTGATGTTGTGCATAGCAAACCTGCATGATCGAGCTGTCTTTGTAATGTGGTCTGTGAAGGTCAGCTGGTCATCAAAGATTACTCCAAGATTTCTGACTGATCTTGATGGGGTGATTGAGGAAGAATCTAGCTGGATAGTGAGGTCGTGCTGTAGAGACAGATTGGCAGGGAGGACGAGAAGCTCAGTCTTTGCCAGGTTGAGCTGCAGGTGATGTTCCTTCATCCATGCCGAGATGTCCGCCAGACAGCTTGAGATCCGTGCAGCTACTGTGGGATCATCTGGTTGAAATGAGAGGTAGAGCTGGGTGTCATCTCGGCACTGCATAGTTATGACACTGCACACTTATGAATAATTATGTATTAATTATGTAAACATCCAGTATTATAGCCACATTATAGACACATTAATAACGTTTATAAGAAACCAAACCGTTTGTAAATCGGACAAGATTTCTGCGAGATAAGAGTATTTGTGTAATCACCTTACATCAGGTATCACAGAGCCTGCCAGAAAGCTAGCCTGTGACAAGATGGCCGCCATTGATGACGATATAGACTCCGCCGTAAGACATCTAGCCTTTATTATGGATATCTATGGTCGTCAGAGCTTCAGAGAACTTCCACTCTCAGTAAACTTCTGGCTTCTGAACTGGTTGCAGTTCCACTCGGGTTCCATATGAGGGCGCTCACAGGACGAGTGCAGAATGAATGGAGGTCTATGGAGCTATACTGGTCAAAATCCACCTTTCTCAAGATATATTTTTTGTCTAGTAATTTGAATGTTGTATTCGAAAGGAGATGCATAGAAATTACACATTGCTTGGGTGTTAGATTTTTTAGAGTCACTTTGCTTTAAAAAGTCTTTAAAAATGTCAGTGACGTCATGCACATCATACGACCAGAGATACTGCTTTACGGCAATCCTTCAGTCACTTTGGTGCTTTCACGCTCTGCACTTTCTTTTCTCTCGAAGCATCGACAACACCGCTGACAAAGGTAAATACCTCTTTATTTACCCACCTCCTCTTTAACTGCTGATGATTTTGCTAACTTCTTCATCAACAAAACAACTACTATCCAGTCAGTTCTCAGCTCCACACACACAGGAACTCAGACCATCCTCTCCCACAACCAAAATTTTCTCTCCTCCTTCTCTCCACTAACCGAAGAAGAAGTATCTAAACTTCTTCTCTCCAGTCATCCTACCACCTGCCCACTCGACCCTATCCCCTCGCACCTTCTACAAGCCATCTCTCCCACACTTCTGCCAGCACTCACACACATCATCAACTCATCCCTCAATACTGTTTTTTTCCCTACAGCATTCAAGCAGGCTCGGGTAACTCCACTGCTTAAAAAACCAACAATAAACACATCACTTTTAGAAAATTACAGACTTGTCTCTCTCATACCATTCATTGCCAAAACACTTGAACGAGTTGCTTTCAACCAAGTGTCATCTTTCCTGTCTCTAACCAACCAGCTAGATGTAAACCAATCTGGCTTCAAGAACGGGCACTCGACCGAGACTGCACTACTGTTGGTCACAGAAGCCCTGCGGATCACAAAAGCGACCAAGATCAGTTCTTGGACCACTCCTCTTCTCCATTTACACCACATCACTGGGACCCATCATACAGGCACATGGTTTCTCTTATCATTGCTATGCTGATGACACCCAGCTCTACCTCTCATTTCAACCAGATGATCCCACAGTATCTGCACGTATCTCAAGCTGTCTGGCAGACATCTCGGCATGGATGAAGGCAAGGGCGCCATAAAGGGGTGGAAGGTTAGGACGATTCTAAGGGCCCAGGCTGATTTAGGGCCCAGAAGAGCAGACACCCTTTTTCTTTTCTTATTTCTTTTCTCTTTTTTATACATACATTAAATGTGCTAGGGCCCCTCATGCACTAAATGTGTATTTTGTCCGTTTTGACCATATATTTAATATTTAAAAAACAAATAATGTATTTACTGTTTCAGTCACACCCCTCCCCCTCACAATGGTTCATTCCACCTGCGCTGTCCGAGCTACGATCGCTAGTGTAGCGACGCGTCTCTTGCTTATTGCACTTGCTATGATGCAGTGCAGACAGTGACACACGCAGGCATGTCACATCAAAAGTCAGGGCATCAAAAACGGAAAGAATAGAAGGAAAGAGAAGACAGAGAACGACGAAGTCGACAGTATGTCCAGGGTTTCCCATACATTCATTAATTTGTGGCGGCCCACCACAATATCACGCTGACCGCCACGGATTGATTTTCAGATTTTTAACTATTTAATATGGGTAAAATTGTATTTTATTGTAGGCTATCCCTCCCTCTCTCACAAACTGACAACGGAGGCGCGCGCGCGAATAGCCCCTCCTCTTCGAGCACGATCTGAATCAAAACATGAGCATGCGTTGGAGGACGGATTGTTGTGTTTATTCCCCCAGCGAGGATTCCAGAATCAATCCGGAGTTGCATGGTTAGTATAATGAACATTGTTGTAAAACATAACTCTGAGAAGTTAGTTTATGTTAAACGCTGTCGTGTTTCCATTACACATTCGCGCAGATTTTTTTTCTAAATATCGATCAAAAACTATTGCGAAATGACGGCGTTTCCATTAACCGATGTTATGCGACTAAAGCGTCATTCTTTCTTTCCTCTCGCGGTCAGTCATTCCAAAACTCACGGCAACGGACGTTGGTAGGTTTATATCACCGCACTAGACATTATTATTATTATTATTATTATTATTAATGCCTAAGCGTGTTATCCAAGCATTAATGGCAAGGAAAGACCCTTAACTTATACTGTGAGCGGCACATATGAGGTGTTTTCTCACTCATTTCTGCTCCGAGGTCTTGATTGTGGCATTTATTTTCTTTATTATGTTGACCCTGTCCTGAGGCCTTCCCATATGATAGGGCATTGGAATATTTTTTTCAGAAAGGCCCGTAAAATAAAATGTTCAAACAAAGGGTGCAAAATTTGTCACAGTTTTTTCGAAAAGAAAGGTATCTTGCCCTATTCCTGTATTCCAAAACTTTCAGAGTTACTTATTTTTGTTGCTACATGACCTGCTTTTATCTTGCTAGCTTAGTAAAATAATTACTGAATTATGATTTACATCCAACAATAATAACATCTCCGGGGTTATCATGTCTCGTAGACACAGATTCAGCGGCTGCTGCACACCCCCGTCCTCCTTCCCCCACGTCCCCCGTCCCCCGTCCCTGTCTCAGCCGAACAAGGTGAGCCTGAGCGCGAAACTTCACGAAGATTGAAGCCTCTAAACACGTCTTATCTACTGTGTTCGCCACATGATGATAACTTTACAAAACAAAAAGTAATCTACACGCTTCAAAAATTACAAAATCAGTTTGCCGTGTGTGTGTCGTGTGTTCTGTGAAGTGACAGTGCTGCTGCTACGATCGATGCTGTCAAACTTGACGTTCTTGATGTGAATAAAATGCCCCAGAAAAAATTATATAAAATTGAATAAAACATGTGTCTGTAGTAACCATTGGCTATAAGGAGTTTACAAAATAGATATTTTAATATTTTATATTAAGAAAACTAAATAGGCCAATAAAAATACATATTTCTATATTTTTTTCTTGTTTTTGTAGGCTTTGTACTCATCTTTAGACATTTTAACTATGCAATGTGCTATGTATCTTTTCTCAAGTATTCTGGGCATGTTTATTGGGTTAAATTTTATCTGTAAAAAATGTAGGGGGCCCAGCAATTTTGGTTTCCATAGGGCCCAGAATTTCTGGCTGCACCCCTGGATGAAGGAACACCACCTGCAGCTCAACCTGGCAAAGACAGAGCTTCTCGTCCTCCCTGCCAATCCGTCTCTACAGCACGACTTCACTATCCAGCTAGATTCATCCTCAATCATCCCATCGAGGTCGGTCAGAAATTTTGGAGAAACATTTGACGACCAGCTGACCTTCACAGAGCACATTACAAATGGTAAATGGACTGCATTTATATAGTGCTTTCACAGAAAGCCACCAAAGCGCTTTACATTTGCCTCACATTCACCCATCAGGCCTTTCCTAACTGAGTATGCAACACAACTTTTCGTCCAGGCCCTGGTTATCTCTAGGCTTGATTACTGCAATGCTCTTTTGGCAGGACTTCCATCATGTGCAACTAAACCTCTACAGATGATCCAGAACGCTGCAACCCGTCTTGTCTTCAACGAGCCCAAAAGGGCCCATGTCACTCCTCTGTTCGTCTCTCTGCACTAGGGATGGGTACCGAAACCCGGTATTAAACGGGCCCCGGTGCTGAATTTTGAAAGACCGCTGGATCGATAAGCTCGGACGTTATCGGTTCTGCTGTCGGTCCTGGAGAAATTAAGAAAGTACACACGTGCTATTTATTATTGCTATAAAGACGTTATCTTGCTTATTTAATCTCGCCAGCCACTTCTATATAATAATATTGAACCATTTGTCTGTGATGCATTTTTGCTAAAGAGAGAGAGAGAGTGTGTGGGAGAGCGCTGTCTTTCACGCGGAGCCACGGCGTGCACAACACAACAGCTCTTCTTAATGAGTGACGATGAGGCGAACTAAACAATAAAACGTATATGGTTACACTTTAGCTCTTTGATATTAAACACATTTTATTTTAGATTTCGATTTTGGCTTCCAATGATTATAAAAAATAAGATATTTGAGGTAAAACCATAAAAAACTAAAGCCGCATTCTGTCTAGCGCAACTTCCTTCCTTTCACAGCGCTGTCATTTCTCCCTAAACCAAACGTAACGTCAGAATCAGCACGATCTGTGATTGTTGTAAAATGCAGTCTCAACTGTTGCTAAACTGCGGGACGCGTTTGATAATAAAAAGCTTTTAAAAAGCTTTTAAAAGCACCAAAATTGATGCAATAGTTCCAAAGCCGGCGCGCGCTCCGAAACACACCGCAACGAGACAAGCAATGTATAGCCTACTTTGGGCTTCGTGTGCGCGTCTAAGCGATCAAATATACACAAACGTGTCAAAATGACCGTCTTGGAGATTCACTTAAACAGTTTATTCATTTAAAAACAGTGTATGTCTTAAATGGGCGTAAATAGTTGGGAGAAAATATGATGTAGGCCTAATAATGATGATGCCAGAGGTCAGAGGAGAATGGCCAGACTGGTTCGAGCTGATAGAAGCGCAAAAGTGACTCAAATAACCACCCGTTACAACCAAGGTGGGCAGAAGAGCATCTCTGAACGCACAGTACGTCGAACTTTGAGGCAGATGGGCTACAGCAGCAGAAGACCACACCGGGTGCCACTCCTTTCAGCTAAGAACAGGAAACTGAGGCTACAATTTGCACAAGCTCATCGAAATTGGACAATAGAAGATTGGAAAAACGTTGCCTGGTCTGATGAGTCTCGATTTCTGCTGCGACATTCGGATGGTAGGGTCAGAATTTGGCGTCTACAACATGAAAGCATGGATCCATCCTGCCTTGTATAAATGGTTCAGGCTGGTGGTGGTGGTGTCATGGTGTGGGGAATATTTTCTTGGCACTCTTTGGGCCCCTTGGTACCAATTGAGCATCGTTGCAACGCCACAGCCTACCTGAGTATTGTTGCTGACCATGTCCATCCCTTTATGACCACAATGTACCCAACTTCTGATGGCTACTTTCAGCAGGATAATGCACCATGTCATAAAGCTGGAATCATCTCAGACTGGTTTCTTGAACATGACAATGAGTTCGCTGTACTCAAATGGCCTCCACAGTCACCAGATCTCAATCCAATAGAGCATCTTTGGGATGTGGTGGAACGGGAGATTCGCATCATGGATGTGCAGCCGACAAATCTGCGGCAACTGTGTGATGCCATCATGTCAGTATGGACCAAACTCCCTGAGGAATGCTTCCAGCACCTTGTTGAATCTATGCCACGAAGAATTGAGGCAGTTCTGAAGGCAAAAGGGGGTCCAACCCGTTACTAGCATGGGGTACCTAATAAAGTGGCCGGTGAGTGTAAATATTTCATTGAATGCTGTATGTTGTGCTTGTTCAATTTAAAGCAACCCCAAGTAACTTTTCCTCTGCGGTCGCCCTACTGGTTGGAAGCGGAATTGTCCATTACCGTTGTGTAAATAATTTAGTCTACCGCAGCCTACTGTCGCACGCACGCTCGTTGTTTATCCAGCACCGGCTTTGGAATGAACGATGTCCACAGACAAGGTAGAGTATGTTGCATGATTTCATGAAAGTATGATGTATTGCGACATCAGAAACGAAGAAAAATAAAATAATGACTATTGTAACGCTTGACGTAAAGCAAGTCAAATTTGTAGTTGTCTTATGTCTCATTAGAACTACAGAAACGCGACCCGATCTGTCAATCTTACATAGCGTGGTTATAGCAGATAAAGGACCGCAAAGCGGAGGCATAAGTGCCTTTCACCCTTTTACGACTTGATGAACCACTGAAATGATTTTGGAAACATTATTTTAAGGTAAAAAATCTTACTTAAAAAAATTGAATTGTGATAATTAAAATAATTGAATATTAAATATAGAGTGGCCAAGTTTTGCTCATTTATTAATATTATGTAAGTATATATATATATGTATTAAAAAAAAACACAGGGGCGGTTGTTGCTCCGACTTCGCGTCCAGCCGTGCACAAGCGCAAAACCTCACAACACCCGCCCCTGTCGGTGATTGGTTGAAACACTGTTTGTTTTGGTTTTGAGTGGTGGTGTACCCATTTGTTTTTGTGTGCAGATCTCAGAGCCTAGGCTGCCTACAGAGACACATTTTTTTTTGACAGCCTTTAATAAAACAACCTGATTAATCACGATATTCAGAGGTTTTTACAGAAACCAATATCATGAAACTAGCGTTTTTTAAAACATCAGATTCAGCAGTTGCTGATTTTATAGTTGTTTATAGACTGCCATTACCTTTTAAAAGTTTGGGGTCAGTACAATTTTTTTAAAACATTAAAATATTTACTAACAATTGATCAAAAGTGATAGCAAAGACATATATAAAATATAAACTGTAGTCAATGTATTCTGAAAAAAATGCATCACTGTTTCCACAAACCTATTAACATGGATGATAATAAATGTTTCTTGAGGACCAAGATGATTAGAATGATTTCTGAAGGACTACTTTGTGACACTGAAGACGAGTATTTTTGATCAAATAAATGCAGCCTCGGGGAGCATAAGAGACTTATTTTTTAAACATTAAAAACTCTTATCAACGCAAAACTTTTGAATGGTAGTGTATAATAATGAACAATTAAAAAAAAATTCACAAAATAATTTATTATGTCTAGTGTCTCAACTTTGGTATGAGCTTGCATTGTAAACAAACCGTCATAAGTTGCATCAGTATGAGAGATATGTTTCCCCACACATGCAAAAAAAAAAACTAAAACAATACACCCTTAGATTTCTCTAACTTTTTTTTTTATTCTCCATCTGGAGTTCTGTACAATACAACAGGCGGAAATGAACCATTCCATAAAAGTATTTAACATTTTCAGATTCAGGCAACATTGTAAAACACTGTAAAACATATTTACAAAACAAATAAAACAAATATGTTAGCAATAATATTATAAAATATAATAATAATAATAATAATAATAATATAATAAAAGCAACACTAAGATTTAGATGATAACTTCTAGCAATCTGTGTCATAGTCTTTGACTTTGCTGTGTCCTGCTTCTTCCCAGTGGAACCCTCTCGCTTCTGTCTGAAACAAAAGCATATTCAGTCAGGTAAAAAATAAAAAAAAGGTTACAAAGTTCAAAAATTGAGCAAAATTTACTTTGGGTTGCTGCAATTTTCGGTTTTTAAAGACTTTTTTAAGACCTAAAGAAACGAAAAATGAATACTGTACTCTTAAGGGATCGTGATATTTACATAAATGATCTATATTTTCAGGAATTTTGACACTAACGATAATAAGGTGATATTTTGCTGAGTGTGTCTGGTTTAGGCCTGTCGTGGACAGCGGACTCTTTTATTTTGTGCTGTGGTCTATTTACAGCAGTGACATAAATGAACTTTTCCATTAAGGGGCAATATTTGCCCCCTTAAATTGCTTTCCGGGGCAATTTTACCTTTGTAAAAGGCAATTTTTCAAACCTTATTAGAGGTTATTAATTCAAATGCATTCAAACGCTGATTCATTCTGGAATGAAGCAACTGCAAGTGACTGTGTCTGTCTTAAGGCCACGTGTCCACCAAAGTGTTTTTTCCCCAAGGCTGTCATGAGGGCAGACTCAAGTCCCTTCTTCTGAACAGACTGGCACGCTGCCGCCTCCTGTGTGCAAAGGAAAATCTCAGCTCAATATGTGCTTTACATTTGCCAGGCTCCATTAAAACTGGAGCAGATATTCTATCCCGGAACGGACCGCCCCCAGGGGAATGAAGACTCCACCTCCTGACGGACACCTCCTGGATTTTCGGCTAAGCGGAAGTGGATCTCTTCGCGTCGGAAGAGAATACCCATTGTCTGATATTCTTTTCGAGGGAAAAAGGCGCATTGGCCCACATTGGCGCCTCTATGCCTTCCCTCCGGTAGTTCTGCTCCCTCAGGTCATCAGCCGAATCAGGGAGGACATGCTCCCACAGCAAGGCATTTTCAGCTGGCTAAAACGCTTTGGTGGACACACGGCCTAAATGACATCATTAAATCATTCATTCATTAATGAAGCACTGCTATCTATTGTCCCAAAACGGTTCAGCTGTGGTATCATTCAGACTTTTCCATTAGAATTAATAAATATAAGACAAGAACTGGAGGCAAAAATGCCCCAACATACCCTGAGTTTTGGAGGCATTCTAACTGCATAATAATAGGCTACATCACAGAGTGAATAATACATGCACTCTTAATGCATGTTTTTCCTTGGTTTTTGCAAAGTGAGTGACATATTGGATAAAGTCAGCATATCGTTAAAACTCAAAATAACAATAACAATGTTGATTTGCGACTAAGCCTAAACGGCTATATCAGATTTAAGACTATCTCAAAATGTAATGCCTGGCAGAAAAAACACACATATTTAAGACATTTTAATGACCTTAAAATCAAGAGATTCAAATGTCTTTTTTTAATGACCCAGAGGAACTCTGTTATGCTTGGGACTTTTGATGCTCTTTATGCATGTTTCATGACAAGCAGAAACTTTGTGGCCGTAACCATTCCCTCAGTGTCAAAATTAACAGCATCTGGTAAATCCTTTGGACCCTTTGCTGATGGCTGTCAATAAAACAAATATTTTTCATTCTGTTCTCGAATAAGAATAAAGCTCTATTTAAGAAAAATAAAATTCACTTTACCAGGCTAGCTTCATCCTTCACCGATGTCTCTCCATGTTGGATTCTTCTCTTTGGCCTTTTCAGTTTTTGCTGGTCTGTGCTAGTTAAAGTGTCCCCTTGAAGACAAAAAAAAAAAACTGCAAATTTCAAATTGATGAATTACATAACACTAGGTTTCTGGAGGTTTTATGAAGGTAAATAATATATAAGGAATAAATTAAAAGTAACACAATATGTCGGTATGTTCTCTAAATATAAATGTATAGGGAGAAACAATGGCCCTCATTTACGAAACGAATGCATGACAAAAAACTGGGCATACAGTCATTTTCACGCATAGCGGTGGCTACGATCAAATCTTTTTTGAGTTAATGTAAAACTTGCGCACAGCACAATAATTGCGGAGAACTGTTATGAGAGCATTTTGACTGGAATGAAAACATTTGAAGCCAGTAAGCTACATATTCATCATTTCAAAATGTGTTGCCAATGGTAAAATATTCTATTGACAGTGTGTCATTTAGCCTATCCATAACATTAATAAAGTATTTATTTTATTAAATAGTTAAATATTAATTTCTTAATTTAATTTAGCAATTATGAGGCTAAGAGGTGTAAGGTGTAAGATCAATTTCTCTTCCATGAGATTACTTCTCACTTCTTGGCCATGTTACGTTTCACCATGTTGTAAACTCTAGGGACGAGGCTTCTAAAATGTGAATTTATATGGGTGTAATGTTAAATGACAAGTGTTTCCAGCCGCCACATTTATCAATGTCCGATCATTCGTAGGGTGGGATTAGCGGTGTACGAATGTTTCATGAACCACACATGAACCCTGTCCTGAGATGATGTCTGCTCTCGGATCTGCACTTGTTTCTACGTTTGGATAATGAGTATTATTCATTTTACAAAAGTAGTAGCTTCAATTACTCTGCTCCCAACCACTAGAACATAGAAATAACTTTCACTGTACCTTCTGATCACACTGCAAAAAAAGTGATGTTATTCCTCAGTGTTTTTGTCTTGTTTTTAGTGCAAATGTCAAAAGCATATTAAATGAAGTGAGTTAATGATTGAAACAACAACATCTGCCAATGGGCTCAGAACAATCAACGTAATTCAAAGTGAAGTTTTCATTACTCGTTGACAGATATTTGTTGTTTTAAGCATTAACTCAATTTTGTATAACTGTTCATTTTACATTTGCATCTCAAGTAAGTGTACCTTGATTTAAAGATGTTTAGAAATTTGTATTTGAAAACAGGACAAAAATACTGTGAAAGATATATTATTTTTTTGCAATGCATGCAACAATAAAGCCATAACTTTATTTACACCAAGAGACACACCAAGCCGACTTCAAAGAACTAGCGACGAAAACCGACGGGTGTTGGTTAAAAAAACTAGTGCGACAGACGCTCACCCATGGCCGACAATGGCTCATGGTTGGTCGACAACCGACCGTCGGCTTGGTGCGTCCCGGCCTTAGGACTTTCTGCTCTGATTTAAGCCCTTTTTAAGGCCTTGACTTAGGGTGAATTAAGACCGTTTCAGAAACCCTGATCAAAGTCAAATACAAATTTAGTAACAATCAAAACAACAACTAATCAATTCACCATGGTATGCAAATGTGTGCTTTAAAAGACGATACTTCTGGATGAATCCCACATTGCAGTGATGACACCAAAATGGCCTCTCACCTGTTTGAAAATTAAAAAACAGAGGCATGAGAATGACCCCCGTTCTTGTCTGTGACTAGCTTTGCTTTGAGTTGCAATATTAGAATATGCGTGTTAAAAAGGGTTTTGCACACTGACCTGTGTGAGTGTACTCATGTCTGCGCAGCGTGTAGGAGGTGCGGAAAGTTGCCCTACAGTGCTGGCAGACATGTATTTTTGAATTGGGCCTCTCTCCTTCACCTAGCCAGTCATAATCCATGATCAGTGACTATACAATTAAAAGGAAAAAACAGAAAACCACAGCTTAACCTTTGTTCATCAAAAGTACTGTAATAGACATTTCATTCACAATACATTCACATTCAGAGGAAGATGATTTCAGAATGAGCACTTTGACATTTGCTGTAGTCCTGTATCTAGCTCACTCAGATTTAATAAGCAGGGAACTTTTCCAACTTATAAAAAACTTTTTACATGCCTAGGATGTTTAATAACCATTCACATGCATCTGCGTTGTAAGAATATACAGGAAGACTTCAGATAAACGCTGACTCATTAGCTAACGTTTGTTCATTGAAATTAGATGGCACAGTGGCTTCATTTGTCATGTCAATCAAATTCAGTTCTTTATTATTAGCAAATTTAAGTTTGTAACTATATCGTGAATGGCATCTCAACTAGCACAGGGGTAGAATGTGTCAGAATGGACACGCATGGTCTACGCTGGGCGTAGTTGGGCCTGGTCGTAGTTTTAATTGGTGCAACAGGTGTAAATATTTATCGGAATTCTGGACGTAGCTAAGCCCAGCGCAGAACTTGCACCCAACTTTTTTATGTCCAGCTGGTGCAACCAGCCCCTGGATTTTTTTACATACCAGTATTAAGCAAACAAAAAAAATTTGAGTAAATATGTGAACAACTGTAAAGAGATTTAAAATATCCGTCAATGTAAAGAATCTAATAATAGGGAGTCCTGAAGAACAACGTTCAGAATGCCACATTTAACAATGATATTTACCTCATTTTGGACACGTGAGCTCATCTTCCTCTTCCTTCGTATTCCATAGGTTTGGGCTTTCATACTGTCATTGGACACAGTTTGGTTGCCGTGAGGTGAACTGAAATCATCACATGGATTTCTGAGAACGACATTTTCTGTCATTGTCCTTTCTTGGTCAACATCACATATTGGGATACTTATTTCTTCATTCTTGCAGTCTGTTGATTCTTGACCAGGGCTTGGATTTGAAATATTATCCGACTTAAAATCATAGCTGACTTCATATTCAGGAGAACGTTTGAATTGTAATTTAGCACCCTCTGTCTGCCCATCATTTGTAACCCCCTTATTTGGACTTGAGACATCTGGTTGCCCAACACTGCATGAGACATCTTGTTGGGAAGAACTTTCTTGTTCATTATACAAATTTAGCTGCTCTGATTCATAGGTGGTATTTAGGCAATAAAAACCTGATGGTTCTAGATTAGCATCAATCTCTTCTGGACTCCACAGGGAAGTAAGTGTGTGAGTTGAAGGAATGGGCCCAGCATCAGGAGGACTTTCACCACAGCTATCCTCAGCTCTGTCAATTGATTTGCCCTTGCACTGCTCTAAATGAGTAGCAAAAGACTTCTTGCTAAATAACCCTAAACAATAGATGCAATACACACTATCATCAAATGAGCAGTCTGAAGCAAACATCCTAAATGGTTTTAAATCTTGTTTACTACTTTGAACAACATTTGTGCCGTGTAGAACATTTCCCTTAGTTTGAAGGAGGTTCAAGAGATGTTTCCTTTCTTGGGAGTTCTTGTCAAAGGTAAGAGCATTTGCCACCTCTGGCTCATTAGGATGAACTGACTGAAGATGATCCATCATTCTATAATGTGGTTGCTTGCAGTAACAGCAGTGATGTATCTTCAATAAGTCATCAGTGGAACTGCTTTGGCATTCAGGACCCTGTTTTTGCAAAGAAGCTTTAAATAATTAATAAAAGCATTAAAAGAGCATAAGATATGCAATTAATTAAATCAGTCAAAATGCTTTGCATGGTCAGTTTTTGCATATCAGCACTCAAGATCTGCACTTTATTTACACCTAAAATACAATACACCAACAAAAACTTGCATTGCAAAAACAAAACACTATTCACTAAAAAAAGCAAACCACCTGAGAATGAGAACTTGAACAACTTTTCTTTGACTTCTTTTAGACGGCTGATCTGGGAGTCTTGTTTGATGGCTGATCTGGTAGTATTACTTGTACTAAATGAAGATTCCAAATGAGGATAATTATTTCAAGGATCTAGAACAGGTGGACTTGTGCATCAAGAGGCCACTCCACTTATGGATAATTGGTTTTTGAGGCAGCATTCAGGCAAGTGTCAAGATTGGGAGGGCTTGAGGGTTCTGATCACAAATCTTCTGTGCTGGGCTGTTACTAGAACCGGGAGACTAGAGTATAGTTGTCCTTTCATAGGGTTTGAAATAGAGTGATCGCCTGAATCTGAGATATTAGATAAAAGGAGCATTAGTTGGTTTTAAAAGTCTGGAGACGCTGATCACGTCTCAAGCTGGATTTGCCAATTCTGCATCAACCGCTTCCTGGGTTTTGCAGGAGGCAGTTGGGTTCCTGTTGTGCTGAAACATCAGAGCATATTCCCGAAATTTGTTCCATCGATAATAATTGTGGCAAAAAAATGCAGTGAACAACATCTGCAGTACAATCCATTTTAGAGTCTCGAGGTTGCTTGATTTTCTTTTTAACTGTGAAACTATTCAATAACTCTTTCCTTTTTTTACAGGCTTTGTCAATGCACAGGTTCTCTTGTGTGATCACACTTTAAGTGCAGATCTATCTTTCTACATGCCTTCCCATAAGATCGACAATATAGTGCTTGCTTTACTTTTTTTGTGCAGTCTTGTTACTACTGTCAGATTTGAAGGGTTGTGGAAGAGTTTGGGAGCACTACAAATTCTTCAGAACTTTTCACAAACAACTAACATTTTTAACAGAAGGTTCATTCTTCCCTGAGATGTCAGTTGAAACATCCAGAACAGATTCTGACATCTGCCATTAAGAAACTTTAAGAAAACAGTATATAATTCATTATAAATTCAGATTTCTCTGTTCATGTATTTACATCGCTTTAAATTTCCACAGATTGATTAAGAACAGGTTTACTTTTGAGTCCGTGTTGTACTTTTCAACCTGCTACTATTGCATACCTGGTTGCTCACATAGTTTCTTATTTTTTGTCTCATCGCCACTGGCAATCTCCATCTTTAGCAGTTTCTTGTCATCATTAACTTCTGATATAGATGCTTGACCAGCAAATTCCATAGCAGATGTTTGGCATGATATATTCTTCATTGAACTCATGGGGTTGTCCTCTATTTGTCTGATGGTAATCGAAGCCATCTGGTCTCTGGTGAGTGGGTCAGTTGAGATACTCAGATCATTTCTTTTACTTGTTACAACCTCAATATCAGTATGATTTGAGGCACTGTCAATAGATTTGGCATGAACACAAGTGGACTCATCAGTCTTGATGGATTCAATTGCATCTGGAGCTGGAAAAATGAAATCGCTGGAAGGATTTTCACCAGGATTGCTGCCCACATCTGACTGTTCATTTTGAACGCTAGGCACTGAGGCAATTTTCTTTTCATCTAAACCTCTAGAAGAATTCAGTACATCTTCATCAACATTTTCTTCACCATCTGAGAGGACAACACAAACTGATTGTGAGTAAATTTTCTTCTGCATGTCACCAGAACTAGTTTCCTTGAACAAAGACCTTAAATCGCTAGTCTGTGGCATTACGGTTAATTTCATAGAAGAAATGTTATTACAATCACACTTCGAATCACACTTCATCCTTCCACATTCAGATGGAGCATGTTCAGCAGCTCTTGGGTTTGTCTGCTCTAGTTCATCATCAATTATGATCAGCGGCAGCTGGTTTATGGCTGTTTTCTCGGAAACACCCGAAAAATAACAGTCATAGCCCTCTTCTTGTTGACTCTTTGTGTTCTTTCCCTCAGAGGATTCAACGGCCAGTAGGCCCCCAAAGTTATCAAGCTCTACTTCTGACTGAGAATCATGCTGTGGAGATACAACCTCTATAGGGGCTATTTCTTTCTCAGGAATAACACGCTGGCATATTTCAGACTTGTTCTGGATGCCATGTCCAGAGCATTCCACTGGTATTATGCAAGGATTGGAACCCACAATTTCATCTTCCACAGCATCTACCATTTCATCATCATCCAATACTGAGCATGATGTTTCTTCATGATCAAAGCCACTACTTTTAGAACGACCTGATTTTAAGTCCCCAAACACTGAGCTCCTGTACTTGAATTCAGTCATAATTGGTTCTAGAACAATCCTTGGCTGTAAACTGAATTGGCTCAAGATATCTCTGAATAGCTCAGGTTTGGTTCTTTGATTATTCTTATTGCAGGTGGTAGGTTTCTCAATAGCTGTCTGAGGTAGAAGGCCGAGGCTCCCAGCATGGTCCTCCATTCCAGTGGTCTTAGTACTGCTTGCGAGAGCTCCAGACACTGCACGTGTTGTACTGCTGCTCCGATGTGCAGATCCGTCCTCATTCCCTGTTTCTTCACCCACGGATTCTTCAGACTTGTCACTGTTGTTCTCCGGAGTCTGTATTGGGGGAAATCGACAATCAACCAATTTCATAATGACTTGAACAACAGCCCTTTGGGTCAACATGACCTAGGATTCATTGCACAAACAATTCCTCTTTTTCCTTGAATGAATCGGTCAAAATTATCGCATAGTATCTCCTACCTCCTGATTATGGAATTTAGGGAGTTGGCCCCTTTTCAAGTCTCCATAAAAACGTTTCTTGCGCTGCCGATAGGAGTATGGTTTCTCGCCACAATGAATCTGCATATGCATCAAAAGCCGCATTTCCCAAGCAAAAACTTTGCCACAAAATGGGCAGGGTAGTGGCCCTTGACCTCTGGTTTTGTCTTTCCGCAACTCTTTGTTTGGGGATCCCTGAGGTTTCTGATGAAGGGGTACGAAAAAAAAAAAAAAAAAAAAAATTGTAATACATATTTGTGCAGGGGCTAATCTATGTAATGAGTGCCTTCACCAAAAATGATTTCTAAAATAGGAAAATAAGTAAAAGTTCCTTCAGAAATACATTATTAGCCTTGAAGGTGCTTATTAGGTTCCTGAATTTTCTGATTGTCTTCTGGTTGATTTAAAGTTATTTTAAACTATGAAAATGTAAAGACAGATGTGGATCATTCTTCAGGTTTTTGTAAGACACATACCGTATTTGGGTTGAGATTACTTGTTGACGTCTTATCAAGCCTCTCTTTCTCCTTCTCCTCCCCCCATCTCATTCCTGCTTGTTCCATAAGCTTATCTTCCCCTAGATATTGCATTCTTTTTCTTTTCTTTTCATCCTGCAACCTACGTCCCACGTGTTTCCTTGAGTGCTTCCTTAACCTCTTTTCCTGAACAAACTCTTTGCCACATACTTTGCACGGAAACATCCTCTTCAGTTTTGTAGCACTTGATGTTTCTCTGTCAGAGTCTGAAGTGTCTTTATTTGATTGCTCAGGAGCACACTTAGATTTATCTGTGCCCCTTTTAGGAAGATCAGCACTTTGTTCTGCCTCATATGTAGTGATTTGCGGCACATCAACAACCAGGTTAGATTCATCACTTGATGGACTTTGTTTATCGTTTACCTTTTTTGATCCTTCATTATTTTGTTTCAACTCCTTAGTGACTTCCTGTGTCACAGTTGTGTGCTTGCGCAATTTCTTATCAATCAATAAAAAAAATAGGCTGGGTTATTATACAAAAAAAAAAGTTCAAAAATTATAAGTGTCTCAGCAAGTATTCAGTAACATTTCATATTCAATTACAAAAAAAACAAACAAAAAAAAACTAACCTGGGGGTAACCAGCAACAACCGGAGAGGACCCATCACTTGATTGATTTTGTTTAGCGTTGACCTTTGATGATTCTTGATTCTTTTTTTTCGACTCCTTAGTGCCTCCCTGTTTTACAGTTGTGCCATTACGCAATTTGGGTTATTATATAAGAAATAAAAGCTAAACAATTATCAGTGTCTTAAAAAGTATATAGTAACATCTACCTATTTAATTACAAATCTGAAAACCAACCTGGTAGTACGGCTGTTGTGATTTTGCCAGGCTACTGTCAAGAAAGATTTCAAACTGACTACGCCTCTTCTTTATTTTGAGATGTTGAGAGCGAATGTGCGGCTTCAGCCATCCTTCACGGACAAACACTTTATCACAATGTGGGCAGGCGAATGTTTTCTTTAGCTCTTGCAAATTCTGTACTTCTGTAGTTTTAGGTACTGCCTCCATATTTTCTTCTTTAGATGGCTAAGAGAAATACAAATATAAAAAATTAATAGGAAAACATGAATTGAAATGATCACATATCCAGATCAAAATTATGCATTGTGTAAGCAGGTACCTCAGTCTGGATTGGCATCTTAAGAGTTTTGCGTAATAAAGCCCTTTCGGCCTTATGGGACTTCATGTGGAAACGCAACTTGCTTGCCAAAGCGAAGACTTTGTCACACTTTGGACAATGGAGTTCACTTTTGCCAGTAACTTTGGCCTTCTTCACTGCATCATTTTTTCTTTGCTTCTGAAAGAAATGCAAGTCCAATTGACAATGAGAGAAGCAAGGAAATATATAAGCAATGAGCTCCAAGTGTAATATGCCCTGGATGTGAAAGTGAATGAATAATGTCTGTATGTTTTACAGAAGTCATACAAAGTCACAGCATATTAATACATTGTCTTTAACAGTGAACTTGAAAGAATTATGCACTGACACTGATACCAAAATGTCATAGCATAGCACAGAAATGACTCAAATGACTGAAAAAAATTCATTTCAAAACAAATTTTATTAAAACCACTGCACTGTATATACACACATGTTACATAAAAATAAAAAAAGGTTGTGATTTTCTATTTTGTATATACATGTAAAAAGTTTGTGATTTTCTATTTTTACTATATACATATTTACAAATTTCCATTTGATGGTTCTTCTGGTATCAAGACCTTCATTATCTCACTTTCTCCTTCTGCAACGTGTTCTTCTGGCTCAAAATGCTCCAATTTAA
The DNA here is from genome assembly GCA_031834385.1 of Semotilus atromaculatus. NCBI lineage: Eukaryota > Metazoa > Chordata > Actinopteri > Cypriniformes > Leuciscidae > Semotilus > Semotilus atromaculatus. The sequence continues at coordinate 1,407,060 of JAULUF010000050.1, read as the reverse complement.
TTTGAGTTGTATTGATCAGCATATTGACTGGTCGGCTGAACCCTTTCGCCTCTAAATAGGCATGTCGATGGTTTATTCTAAGATGAGACCACAAATTAGAGGTGTTCTTCTGAGAAGCCTTGCTGGACCCCTGGCTAACTCTGGCTGCACATTGATGGCAGAAGACTTCACCATATGCATCTTTTGAGAAGTAGTCCCAAACTTTGCTAAAACAGCGGTGTGATACACATGTCACCTGTGAATCAATGAGAAAAAACACGCATAAGCTTTATGTTACACTTTATGTTACGCTGTGATACTTGTTTGCATTAAATATATTATAAAACATACTAAATGCCTTCAGTTGTAGAAATGGCTTTAATAACTTAAATGCAGGGGTTAAAGCAGATGTACAAAATGAAAATTATCCAAACATTTAATAATAATAATAGTTGACTTGATAGTAACAACAAGAATTTAATAATAAAATTATCCAATAGTATGTTCTTCAGCTCGCTGGTAATACTACAGTAATCAACATTTGAAATGGATCAAAAAAGTTAAATCAAAGTTGTCCTAAGACAACAGGTATTGTTAAAAATTCACATATAACTTTGATGAAAGGTTTTGATCCACTTCAAAGGTTGACTACTGCAGTTTTAATGGTTTATAACCAGGGTATTCAACCAGGGGTTCCTCAGTTATTTAACATTCCATAACTATTTTCTCAAAAGTGGTCTTTTAAGCATTGCATGATTTAAAAATCTGTCAATGATAAACATCAGTTGAATAAAATGCTACATATATTACAACTATAATCAATAGTGCTTGATCCATCTTATCGCTAAAATCTACTCCTTTAACCAGTCAATGTTTTCAGATAAATGTAACTAATGTTATACTTTTAGTTTCTGTTTATTTCTATATAGTGCAAATGGCAGATTGCCTTGTAATGATAAACCACCCTCAGCATTTTCTTCTTTTCCTGTAGTAGACGACTAGCAATGTAGTACTATGTAGCACTAGCTGATAAAATTGGTACAATTACAGTACATTTTCCTTGTTCATCAAAGCTTTTGTTAAACCCATAATCCACTATTCAAACTTGTTCCATAAAACATATTATCTGGTAGAAAGATTAACATGATTACTTAGCTATAACTGATATGGTTGTTATGCACAAAGGCTGCAATCAATTGATTTGATCCCAAATCAAATAACTTCTTCTCAGGTAACATAGCAGTCGCAGACATTTGTTTGTATGAACTACGTGTTTCGAGCATCACACCAGCTCTTGTTTTCATAACTTTCAATTTTGACCTCAAACTCACCGTTTAAACTGCATCCGCTTCAGTAGTTGCTTTCTTGTTCTCTTCGTAGATTGGCTGTAGCTGTACAAACGTGTTCAGTTCATCCTAAGATAAGTGCTTACTATCTTAGAATTCATTGAACTACTATGGAGAGGTCATTTTTCATACACTTTGGTGCCAATTAGTTAACGATAAAATTGATGAACTTACTCACTTATAATGGCAAAAACATATACACATATATATATATATATATATATATATATATATATATATACACACACACTCACCTAAAGGATTATTAGGAACACCATACTATACTGTGTTTGACCCCCTTTCGCCTTCAGAACTGCCTTAATTCTACGTGGCATTGATTCAACAAGGTGCTGAAAGCATTCTTTAGAAATGTTGACCCATATTGATAGGATAGCATCTTGCAGTTGTGGGATGCACATCCAGGGCACGAAGCTCCCGTCCCACCACATCCCAAAGTTGCTCTATTGGGTTGAGATCTGGTGACTGTGGGGGCCATTTTAGTACAGTGAACTCATTGTCATGTTCAAGAAACCAATTTGAAATGATTCAAGCTTTGTGACATGGTGCATTATCCTGCTGGAAGTAGCCATCAGAGGATGGGTACATGGTGGCCATAAAGGGATGGACATGGTCAGAAACAATGCTCAGGTAGGCCGTGGCATTTAAACGATGCCCAATTGGCACTAAGGGGCCTAAAGTGTGCCAAGAAAACATCCCCCGCACCACCACCACCACCAGCCTGCACAGTGGTAACAAGGCATGATGGATCCATGTTCTCATTCTGTTTACGCCAAATTCTGACTCTACCATCTGAATGTCTCAACAGAAATCGAGACTCAGACCACGCAACATTTTTCCAGTCTTCAACTGTCCAATTTTGGTGATCTCTTGCAAATTGTAGCCTCTTTTTCTTATTTGTAGTGGAGATGAGTGGGACCCGGTGGGCTATTCTGCTGTTGTAGCCCATCCGCCTCAAGGTTGTGCGTGTTGTATCTTCACAAATGCTTTGCTGCATACCTCGGTTGTAACGAGTGGTTATTTGAGTCAAAGTTGCTCTTCTATCAGCTTGAAACAGTCGGCCCATTCTCCTCTGACCTCTAGCATCAACAAGGCATTTTCGCCCACAGGACTGCCGCATACTGGATGTTTTTCCCTTTTCACACCATTCTTTGAAAACCCTAGAAATGGTTGTGCGTGAAAATCCCAGTAACTGAGCAGATTGTGAAATACTCAGACCGGCCCGTCTGGCACCAACAACCATGCCACGCTCAAAATTGCTTAAATCACTTTTCTTTCCCATTCTGACATTCAGTTTGGAGTTCAGGAGATTGTCTTGACCAGGACCACACCCCTAAATGCATTGAAGCAACTGCCATGTGATTGGTTGATTAGATAATTGGATTCATGAGAAATTGAACCGGTGTTCCTAATAATCCTTTAGGTGAGTGTATATTGGCCAGAGCCAGACCAATTAATCGGCTACTATTTGCTTATTTTGAGATAACAGGTATCGGGCAATAACCATGAAGTGCTTACCCCCCACAAATTCTACTGACTGCTTTGTGAAAATGGATAGTAAATAAAGTCTATTAAATAAAGTTTACAATTGTTTTGTGAATTTTGAGTAAATGTTGTCTAAAACAAGTTTTCTGCTCATTTCAGCAAGTTCTTGGACATTTGCTATAATTGAATATCAGCCAACCTACTTTCTAGGTATCAGCATCGGCCATTAAAAAACCCATCTTGGTCAACCAATACTTCGAAATGTGTGGTGTGAGGTCTCTAGCTGTGCCCGTTTTATTCTATTATATTTATTTTCCTCTATTTCTTTACATCCTTGATAGGGCTTATGTGTGAAGGAAAGAAAATGTCCATGTACTCATATCTATAAACACTATTTCTTACACTAGAGAACACAAAGTGCAATACCTTGGGTGGTTTCATCTTCACATCCATCATCTCATCGGGAAGGTTTACAAGAGCTTTGCCCGTGTGGGTTTTCATGTGCATGGCTAACTGACAGGCCCGAGCGAACACCCGATCAGGGCAATGAGGGCAATGACACTGCATCTGGTTTGCTCCACCATTTTTCTTGCTTCGATGATGCACAGGGGCAGTAGTTCTGTTTTCTGGTTCTTTATCACTGCTGTGGTTGCTCTCAGTAGACAGGCTGGCTGGCTCTTTTTCTTGGTCTGGTGCAGTAACTGCTAGCCGTTCGGGTGATGCGCTACTCCTGTTGGTCTGCTCAGAGCAATCCGACAGATCATCCACTATTCCTCTTGATAGCTGTGCGTGAGAAAAACAACACTAACATTAATCATGCATTAATTAGTCCTCCCATATTGTAGTCTTTTTTTCACATGATGGTATATGACTAATCTACCATATTAGTACCACTTTAATTTACAATTAAAGAACTTTATTTTTTAGTTTTCTGTATATTAAGATATTAAAAAAAACTATATTAAATAAAAACTGATATTAAAATTCCATACTATTTTGTCAAAATAAGTTAAAAATAAAACACTATGAACTAGGCTAAATGATTTAGGCATCACAACACAATGTATTGCACAGTATAATTTTTTTATATATTTTTTTATAATTTTTGTATTTGCTAAAATTAAATTTAAAAGGTGTTATTAAATTAGTTTTTTTTATGTGAGCATTAGAAGAAAAGGTCATCTACAGTAAAATGACATGAGCTGTACAATTAAATATACAATGTCAGCTCATGTGGATAATAATAAAATGCTGATAACCCTACGTTCACACCACCGTCGGCGAGAGCGAATTTAGCGACGCCATGGAAAGATTCGTGGACGCTCTGATGCTCTATCGTAGATCGAAAGCTTGGTCTTTTTTAAAACTTTATATAAAGGGGCCACAAAGCAAACGAGCATGTCGATAGTTATTTTTGCAGAAAATTGATCAATGGAAAGAACTTAATTATAGTGACATGTTTGCTAACGAAATAAACCAATTAAAAGCCATTTGTGTGGTGTGGCTTTTTGTGTTCATGGTTAAGTGCTATATTCTAATTTGCATTACCGCTGAAAAACAAGCGTTCTAGCGTGAAAATCTTGCCTATAAATAGTGTTGCGCGCCTTCTTATCAAATTCAAATGATCAACCTCTCCTATATTTTGCTTGGGAACTAATGTGGTCGGAACCAAAGTTACTTGACCGCATTCTCTGGAATCCTCTCAAACGGAGCACACTGAACCGCGTCATAGCTCATTACCATAAAGTTGACCTGATTTCAACTTCTCCTCGCCGCTCTCACCGTCCAAGACGCGCCGCACCGCACCGCCCTCGCCGGAGCTCGCCACGGCTCTCATTGAAAATGAATGACTTCCGGTCACTTTGACGCTCTCGCCGGCGCCGGTGTGAACGCACAGTAATATCGGCTAACCAATATGGTCATGTTACATTGTGCCCTAGCCCTAGTGAATTTTAAATGCCATTTGCAAGAGATATTTTACTAGGGCTGTAACGTCCCAGTCGATTAGTCGATACGTTCTGGTTCGACCAAAATTCTGATTGGTCGGTTTTTTGCCACGTTCACTTCATCAGTTTTGCCGCGTTCATTTAATCAGTTTTGCCGCGTTCATTTCATCAGATGGAAAGCACTAATTGCTAATGGGGGTGTTTTCAGAGCACCCCTGTTTCACAGGTAACAGTCTGTCTTCAGAACACCCCCCTTGTTTTCACTTCTTTTGGATTAGCCCAACCCACCGGAGAAGAGAGACAGATTGGAGAAAGTTGGCTACTAGAAGGTTTGCTGAATATTATTTATTTAATTGTGAGCGTTTAATTTATAGTCAGTCCTCTTCTACCATGTCAACAAAGACATCGGCAGTGTGGCAGCATTTAAAAAAAAAAGTTAATAGTCTATTCGTGTCTCAGCTGCGAAACTGAGCTCCTGTGTTCAGATGCACAGAGCGGCTGCACTGATAGTGTCTGTCAGTTATTTTAATACATATGACAAAAACAATTGTCTAAATGATATTGCATATTCCTCAAAAGTTCTCGTGATGTTATCACTAGTTGACAACAGTACTATTTTCGGAAATCATAGGCTATGATATAGCGCTGAGTGCACGTGATGCAGCTCACTCATTTCAGTGCAAAATAATTAGAACAAAAACGATTTAATATACTGCAAATAGCCTACTTGTTTTTTATGTTTATTTATAATTCATTTTGGTGGACAACAAGGCTACCAAGTACTGCGCACAGTGCGCAGCTAATTAATTTTTAAAAAAAAATTCCTAACGTAATTTTTAGTCGAAAATTTCAGGACTTCAGTCGACCAAGATTTTCTTTGGTTGATTACAGCCCTACATTTTACTACTTAAACCGACATATTTCAAAGTGAATCAGTATATTCAATGTGAAAAATTAAGCAGAATAACAGAATGCTTCTGCTTCCCAATAATACAAAAAAAGGTACATTTTGTCATGTTGACTTCAATTACCATGCTGATGTTTACCTGAGAAAGGGCTTGCTGTTTCTTCTTTTTCTTATTGTCACCGTAGAAGAACGCCTTGCGCCGACGATACTTGTACGGCCTCTCAGTGGAATGGATCCGCATATGAATCATCAGCCTCTGTTCTTTTCCAAAAACTTTACCACAGTCTGGACAGGCAAAGGACATCCTCTGCCTTCTGTTGTACCCTCTCCAGTGCCTGACCCTGGTGGTACCCGAAGTTGGATCAAAGTCCAGAGGGGCCATGTAACTTTGGCCAGAATCCCAGGTCATACCATCAGCCAGGCCATAGGAAATACCAGTGCTTGACCCAGCAACATCAGATCCATGATCAACACTTTGAGGTAATGTGGTGGCATTGTACAGGGGGTGATCAGCAGTCTCTGTTTTGACTACAGGTGGTTCTGACTCTTGTCCAAATCCAAAGTTGACAGCACACTCATCTTGTGGGGATGGATTGGACTCGTCTGGGATGGTAAGCGTAATTGGTTCCGATGGGCCTGAGAATTAAAAAAAAAAAAAAAAAAAAAAACAGCAACCATTTAATGAGATCAAGTGCGATTTCTGTTTTCAACCTAGCTGTAGGTGAAATGTGCTGATTTAACACAAAGGGAAATGTAAAATATATTATTTAGTCTCATATTTAGTTTTTGACTGGAGATGTTTTTTCCAGTGGACTCTAGAGGGGGTATCTCTGTTCAGCGCGCTCCCTCGACATTTTGGAGCGAAAACAACAGGCATACAAAGCACACGTTTACTTCGGCCTAATGTACGTTAGCTGCGAGCAATCATGTGGATCCGATGGCAAATATTTACACTTCCTGTACAAATATCATGCATTGCTGTGGAAGACTAGAAGCTGAATGCTCGCTGATGATCTCACCAAAACACAGTCCGCGGTAGTGCATAGGCTGAAGAGCACAAAACTGTGTAGCAACTATGTCTCCGCCCCCAAAGTTTTCATCACGTATTGCTATCAGTCTATCACTATATTTTTCGTTAAGAACTACATTAATCCCGGTGTCGTCGTACCTGGCCAGTCCGCTTGATTAGCTCCCTCCATCCATCGGAGCCTACGTCTCAAAATCTCGTTTTCTTTCCGTGCCCGGATCGTCTCCTCCTCGTACTCCAGCACCGTCCCGCCGACCATCTCCATGATCTGCTCCACCGCGGCCATCAGACGCTCGTTCAGCGCGCGGTGCAGAAGCTGCAGTTTCGTCATTGTGGCTGTTTTATCTTTGCAATTCAGCAGCAAAGAGAAACCACTGAAACGGCTAACTATCCCAGTTGCATGAACACAGTTTGCCTTTCGCCTCCTAATCTCAAAGAAAAAAAGGCAGCAGGAAACAATTGACTGCCACCTACTGCACAGGAGCAATGCTACCGTTCGGCTAGTCTAATGGCGAACTCCCACTCTCAGTAAACTTCCGGGTTCTGAACTGGTTGCAGTTCCACTCTGGATCCATATGAGGGCGCTCACAGGGGAGGCTGCAGACCTGGAGCCGGCAGATATACGCCCCCGACAGTTTTACGCCCCTGACAGTTTTACGCCCCTGTTGTTCCTAATGCGTCCAGTAGGGGAAGGCTGAACATTAGTCCTATATAGAAGCGACACAAATTGTTATGTTAAACGATCTGCTAAAGTTATTGTTGTTGATTGCATTGTAATGAAAACATTTATTATTTATAAATGATTAGATAATATTCGATATAAATTCAAAAGATGGCCTATAATTTATTTCGAGAGACAATAAAAGTAGCCTACTTGACGGTCAGGTTAATATTCTGCCTGACTCAAACTTCGCTAACTATACGTGTAGGTTAAGATGCTAGTCTTCTCTTTACCCGCTCTGTCTCGCTCACTTTTAAAATTAATTACATTTTTATTTTTATCTTGTTGTCTGTCTTTAGCTTGCGTGACATGTCATCTTTTGGTAAGACCTGTTTACTCCATGCATTTAAACATAGTCCACATGGTTTCTGGAGCAACATCAGAGCATATTTTGGAAATGTGTAAACATTTGTTTACAGTCTATGGTGTGAACACACAAAATACATACCTATTATTGATTGATTGATTGAAGTTTATTTCGAGCAAAATAAAATAAAATATACATATTAACACACACAAAAAAAAATGTATCTCCCATATACATAGATATGAACATATAAATATACACATACATACATACACATACATACACACATTTGCTCCCACCCCCAATTCCTTCCCATATATTACCCCATATAGCACTTCCATTAGCAGTTAACTTAACAATCATTTTTTTATTTTATTTTATTTTTAATTATTATTATTATTATTTTTTTAATAATATTTATTTGATATTATAGTTTCTTACAGTTATATTATCCTGTCTCAATAATCACAATAATGCTATAATAACCCTCATTATCGTAAACATTCAGATATGTCCCGATATTTATAATAATCACATCATATATAAAATATAACCATTTCCTAGTATATTGTTTAATCATAGTTCAGCTATAGTTCAGCGATATACATATCCCACTCTATTGTAATTGTGTCACCATTTACAATATCAAGATAAATAATAGGAACCGTTTATAATCATCAATACTTCCGTTATTTTACAATAACCAACACCCTCTAGTGATTTGGCATATAATCTAAATGAAGCTTTGAATAAAGTTTATCTAGAAACGGAATCAATGGTGTTACTGGTGTTGTTACCCATAAGAAAGGTGACATCAGTGACAGTAACACCATGTAAATCTTGATGATTTTTATTACAAAATAAGAGATTTTTGTTTAACGGTAACACCAGACACAACTTCAGGGACCACTACTTTCTTTATACATTTTATAATATTTATTCTGCATTTTGTTTGTTTTATTTAATTTACATAATATAGGCTATTTTATAGTTATGTATACATTATTGTATTTTAAATAGTGTAAAAACCTGTTATTGACCTCAAAATACAGCATTTTCCCTCTGTACATGACTGTGGGGACGAGCACTTCTGTGGTGCTTGGAATTATATATAATTAATAAAAATCAAATATATTGATGGCTCAAGAAGGTGTAATTGTTCAAATAACATATTGTTTTATTTTAAAATGTTAAGAAATTGTAACCCTAAAGTGTTTTTTAAGTGTAATATTTCTTTAAAGGCTAGGGAGAGAATAATGGACATTTCCATAGAATGACCCAGCTGTATGATGACCAATTGTGAATAGTACAGCAGATATTTCATTGAGGATCCAAATGATTACACGGATGTCTAATGGGCTAAATATGGTTAATAGGGCCTACCTAAAAGTAACTTTATATAAATTCACAACAACATATATCACTCAGGCTCATGTATATAAAAACAGTTTAAAAACAATAAATTCTACAGTAGGTCATATAGTTACTTTGTCCATCTGATCCAACTGTGTGTATTAATCATTTTAAAATTCACAAAAACAAATAGTCTTCTGTAGGCTGAGTGCAGAGTGAAGCCCAACTGAACATCTGGATGTTTTAATCCGTCGTGCAGATTATTCCACTGTCTATAACGTTTATTTAAATGAACAAAAATCTCTAAATTAGTAATATAGGCTAGTCTATAGACGGGACAGTTATTAATGTGTTAGTTTCGAGCGTCGATTTATGTAATTTCGCCGTATATCCTTCTCCCCCTACTGGACGCATTAGGAACAACAGGGGCGTAAAACTGTCAGGGGCGCAAAACTGCCAGGGGCGTATATCTGCCGGTGTTACGGATCAACTGGGGATCATGTTAACTGGGGACGAGCGCGTGCACGCAGATAGTTTTACCTGGATTTCCAGCAGATGTTAACAGCGACAGATTCATGCCCTATTTTACGGATCACCGATTAAAAACGAATATTTCACCAGTTGTATACACGGTATGTGAATAAAGCGCTTTGTTTTTGCAGTGTATGATATTCCTTCGTATTTGACGCATTTTCAAAGAAGTTTAACATAGGCCTACTTTAGTGTCAAGCTCAGAAACCACGCCCATGTTAACAAGGGTCAATCGGTTTCATTGGATGAACAGACTTGTCAGCGCACTTGTGTTGTCATGAGTTAAATCACAAATAACAACAGATGTAGATTAACTTAAAGTAGCTAGGCTACCTAAAAGAAACATAAATTGCAAAGTCATTTACATTTTTTAAACAAGTTGCATTTATCGATCTGCATCTATAGCCTACATAGCCTAATTTGATAATGAATCTATTATTTTTATATAAAAACACTTATCAGCTTATTTTACTCTGCTATGATATTTAGATCTCTTTTTTGAACAACCAGCGTCCGTATCATTTTCCCTGGATATAAAGCAGCAATGCATATAGGGTCATGAAGGTAATTATCTCATGAACTTGTAACATTTTCAAAAGATTTATAAAATAAAAAATAATTTATTTGTTTCTTTGAGAACAATTCTGTATTTACTACTGCATCTTCTTAGAAGGATATAATCATTTGATCAACCAAGTGATCAAACCACTTTATCAAGCATTCCTGTAGCTCAAACAGTAGAGTGTTGTGCTTGCAACGCCAAAAGTCATGGGTTCGATTCCCAGGGAAAGCAAGAACTGATAAGCCTTTAAAATGTGTACCTTGAAATGCAATGTAGGTCGCTCAAACATTGTACATTATGCTCAGTAGCATGAACTTGAATGTTGTGTATCTAATGTCTTGTATTGGACATTTAGAGAACACTTTGTCTTTAGTGATTAAAGTCCTGTGAAAAACACAGAGTGGCAAGTGCAACCACAAATTGTATTACTGAAATAAGCAGAACATATGATATAGTGATGATGAATTATTACAACTATATAGGCCTACTGATTTTCTCTATGGCTAATTTTCACCTACAACACTAACCTCTTAATCATTTGTCACCTCACATGAATAGCATGACCCTCTCTAAAACAATAGGAAATGCTTTATTGTTTACTTTTTTGCTGACCTCTTTAACAAAAGAAATATTACACAATGGTCTGAGTTTTATAAATAAAATCTAATGGGTTTGGGCCTCTTTTTATGTAATATAAATTATGCCAGTTCTCTTAATTTGACTGGTATGAAACTCATTAAAGGATTAGTTCACTTTCAAACAATGTTTTGCTGATAATTTACTCACTCAGGAGTGTTTTCCTCAAAAACCTTAATTTATTGTTGACTGAAGAAAGAAAGACATGGACATCTTGGATGACATGGGGGTGAGTAAATTATCAGCAAAAATGTTTTTAAAAAAAGTGAAGTAATCCTTGAACATATTCTCTTTACTTGTTATTCATCACATCATGTGCATTCATTGTTGTCGTCTGCTATCTGTTGGAACAGATTTAAAAAAAGGTCTATAAATGAAGTGTCATTATTGTTACTGGTGTCGTTGTTGTTAGGCCATATACTACCACAGCAAATTGATGCAATTAAAGTTAGACAAATCAAAAACTTTGCAGGATAACCAATATCCTGACAGCTGCTCAAGAAAGACACACTATTATATAAAGAGGAGATGTGAAAATTTCACAATGAAGGGTAATTATGTGTTAAATTGGTCTTACTATAAAAAGGTAATACAACTGTGACATTTATTTTCTAATATAACATGATTACATTAGATGGAGAGCAGTAGGTATGAAGGCCAAACTGGCCAATGGGTAAGAAAAATGTATACATACTGTATTGCAAAACCAGTAACTGTTCTTCATTAGCATGTAACTTATATTCTAACTTATTCTATAGTTTGTTCGTCCTTCCTTAGATTGAATGTTCAGAAGGTGGGACTGTGTGGTCAGACCTTCACAGTTGGCAAATACAACTGCCCTGCATGCATGCACATTTGCCTATTTTTTTTTTCTTTTGTTGCTTTCATACCTGTTAGCAAATGAATATGTTTGTTGAACATTCCCCTATATAAATGCTGTGGGTAAATCACTGGATCGGGTCCATAAGCTATTGCTTATCAATTTTCACCACTCTTTATGAACATTTATGGAGTGTACTGTATGCTTTATGCTTTAACTCATGTATGAATGTGTGTATGAATGGGTGAATGAGAGGCAGATATGTAAAGCGCTTTGGTGGCCATTGGGTCTGTGAAACCGCTGTATAAATGCAGTCCATTTACCATTTACCTCATTCCTCAGCAACATTAAAATACATAAATAATAAATAAATAAATGCTTGACATGTCCTTTTAACCACAGCAATATTGCTGCTCAATTTAAATTAAACCACAAATTGGCATCATAACAATAATCTGCGAATACACACGCACTGCAAAGACACAATGTCAATAGCATAATTTATTTAATATATTTACAGTTGTCATCAGATACACATTTTATTGAAACGAATGTAACAAAATAATGTGGGCGTGGTCTATGTGTCGCGAAATTAAAGCACATTAAACCTTCCCTTAAAGGCGTCTGAAACACACAGCGGAGCAGCGCAGAGTAAACAACAGACTCCTAATATGATACAAACATTTAACAATAACGTGGAAAGCTTTTAAATCTGCTCAGTGAAAAATTAGCTGTGAGGAATCTGTCACCGTTTAACATCTGCTGGAAATCCAGGTAAAACTGTCTGCGTGCACGCGCATTTCCCCAGTTAACATGATCCCCAGTTGATCCGTAACACCGGCTCCAGGTCTGCAGCCTCCCCATATAGGAATGAATTGAGGTCTATGGAGCTATACCCCTCAAAATCCACTTTTCTCAGGATATAAATTTTTGTCTAGTAATTTAAATGTTGTATTCGAAAGGAGATGCAAAGAAATTACACTGCTGGGTGTTAGATTTTTTAGAGTCACTTATTTGCTTTAAAAAGTATTTTAAAAAGGCAATGACGTCATACAATCAGCGTCCATTAGCAGAATGCTAGCGTGTTATGGGAAACAACAACTCAACCTGTAAGAAATTGAAAGGACATAAGTATTCGTTTATTCAACTTTCGACCTATAACCCATGTTGAACTTGCAAAACCTACATTCAAATCTGAGATTTCTCAACGGCAATCGGGTGAAAGAGACAAATTTAGCCGTCTAGCTCCATAGACTCCCATTCATTCTGCACTCGGACGATCGCCCCCCAGTGGAACTCTGGTGGAACTACAACTAAAATTCGGTACAATAGGACTTGGCCAGGCTTTCCGTAGACGGGCATTGGTTCGGCTCAGAGCCATATGGTTCGGCTGAGAGCTTCTTCTTCTTCTTCGTTGGCTTGCAAAACATCCTTGACGTTGCATTACTGCCATCTTCTGGTTCTAGTTATTTCCCCATAATACGTTAGTCATCATATTCTTGTCATTAGTCCCGTTTTAGTCAGAAAACAAATCAAATAGTTAATTCCTTGTTCACTCCTACTAGTACAGTCTATTATACTCTTCACTCCATGTCCTATTAGTCCTATTTTTTCCATGTCGTTTATCATATCTATCCTCTGTAATTCTTATTTTGAACAATATTAAGCACATGTTCTACAGTCTCAGGTATTTTGGCACTGGTCACAAAACCCAGGTGGATGTTTCCCCATTATATGAAGAGTGCTATTTAATTTATTATGCCCTATCCTTAATCTGGTTACAATAGTTTCTTCTCTCCTGTTTCCTTTCTTATTTTCCACAGTGCCAACTCTTTTTTTAATTGAGTATAAATGTATTCCTTTTAATTCTTGGTCCCACCTTTGTTGCCATTTTTTAGTACATTCTCCCCACACTATACTCTTTCCTTCTGATCTTGAAAGGCTGATGACTGCTTATACTCTTTTTGGAGTGCTTTCTTAGCTATTTTGTCTACCTTTTCATTTCCTATAATACCCATATGTGCTGGGACCCACATAAATATAACATCATCACCTTTATTCTTTAATTTTTAATAGATAGCCATAATATCATAACATAACCTCCTGATGATTCTTAACATTCTAAACACAACACTGTTTGTGCCCCTTCCTCTCCTAAACCCACTTTGAAATTCCGTTATCAACCACTTTTTTTCGTCTGCAGAGCAAAAGTCATTATGCAAATTATTAGTGGGAGGGGAGCAAACCTTGCCGAATGGAAGTCAACACAAAAACATAGTAATTTAAACGCTGTTCTTTGCAAATACAAGAATAACCACGGTTTTCAAACATTTAAGTATTGACATAACTAGTCAGTGGCCAAACTGGGTCACAGTGGGTGGAGATCATGGGGTTTCAAACTGGGGCCTCGAGGGGTGCTAGGGGCTCCACGAAAGAGTTCAGAGAGAAATGTTGTAATAATAATAATAATAATGAGATTAATGGCTCTTTAGTCTATATTTTATGTTTCTCTTCAGGTTTATACATCTTTGGTGGGTAAAATACAAAAAATACAATTTCACCTTAATAGAAAGTAAGAATTAATATAATTTTCCAGATTGAATGTGAGTATATTTCTAGCATTATTTTTTACTACATAAATGTATATATATATATATATATATATATATATATATATATATTCATGTAGTATATATATTAACTATTTACATATACAGTATATAGGCTATATATATAGTTAAGAAAAGGGGTCCCTTGCAAAGAAAATATATTTAGCTCCATGGCATCAAAAAGTTTGAAAACCTCTAATCAACACTACAGTTCTACATTTACATTTAGTCATTTAGCAGACGCTTTTATCCAAAGCGACTTACAACTGAGGACTAAAGCAAGCGAGTCGTCGGGAAGAGGCAAAAACAACACAAGAAGTGTTCAAAATACAAAGTTCAGGCATTGCTCAGAGTAGTAAAAATCAGACAAGGGGAAGGAATGTATTTTTTATTTTTTATGTTAAGTGCTCACGGAAGAGATGAGTTTTCAGCTGACTTTTAAATGCTGTCAGGGATTCTGCATTCCGGATGAGGGTGGGAAGATCATTCCACCTGCATGGAACCATGAATGAGAAAGTTCTGGAGAGTGATTTTGTGGCTCTCTGTGATGGTACCACGGGCCGTCGCTCATTGACCGATCGTAGGTTTCTAGTAGGGGTGTAGACTCGTAGGATTGAGTGAAAGTAGGACGGAGCTGAGTCAGTGGTAGATCTGTAAGCAAGCGTCAAAGCCTTGAATTTGATGCGAGCAGTGAGTGGTAGCTAGTGCAGAGAGACGAACAGAGGAGTGACATGGGCCCTTTTGGGCTCGTTGAAGACAAGACGGGCTGCAGCGTTCTGGATCATCTGTAGAGGTTTAGTTGCACATGATGGAAATCCTGCCAAAAGAGCATTGCAGTAATCAAGCCTAGAGATAACCATGGCCTGGACGAGAGGTTGTGTTGCATACTCAGTTAGGAAAGGCCTGAGCTTCCTAATGTTGTGCAGTGCAAACCTGCATGATCGAGCTGTCTTTGTAATGTGCTCTGTGAAGGTCAGCTGGTCGTCAAATGTTACTCCAATATCGTATCTAGATCGTATCACTCCAAGATCATATCAAGATCGTACACGTATCTTCTATTGCAATTATTTTTCCATAGCAATAAGTTTTGGGTGGTACTGAAAAGTCATTGAGTATTTTTTATGAATTTGACCAACAACAACAAAAAAGTTGTTATATTTAAAAGTATTTTACATAATTGAGCTAGTAGTAACTGGAATTAGCGTTACTGCTTTACACCTGTGGTAACTTGGTATAAGTCACTACTGTAGTCAAACTACTTTTTACAGAAATATTCTGAAAGCTTCTTGCACTGTTTGTTGAACATTAATTTAATACAGTTTTACAATAGTGACAGTTACTCTAGTAATGGTATCTACATGGTCAATTTTTTACATGAAATTTACATTGGTGGGCCATTTGCATTATTTCTGCAAAATTATGGAAGATAAGTTAATTGAGACTGGGAGAAATCTGAGGTATAGCCTACTATATGGACAGAATAACAGGACAATGAAAGATTTTGCTGTATTTGGCCGAGCAGTGGTTTGTGTGGCTCGCCAATGTATTAGATTTCTCCAACACATAAAATAAGTTTGACCAGAGTTCTTGTGGGGAGAATTTATTGAAGGTTTGTAGTGTAGCA
Source organism: Semotilus atromaculatus (assembly GCA_031834385.1). NCBI lineage: Eukaryota > Metazoa > Chordata > Actinopteri > Cypriniformes > Leuciscidae > Semotilus > Semotilus atromaculatus. The sequence continues at coordinate 1,391,189 of JAULUF010000050.1, read as the reverse complement.
GTCCTTCAGCAGCGATGTTAGCACGTCACCCTTCAACAATCTTAACCCAAAGATCTGTTTGCAAGACAGATCTTTATACATGAAGAGAAACCTGTTAGGACCTCCCACAGGAGATCAATCTAACTTGCCACTCCACTCTGATCAATGCTGATTCTTTTTATTCATTCACACCAATCAGTTTCTATAGGCCATACATCTGAATGGGCCATTCATCTGTATTGGCCATTTGGCACACACCTTTACAGACACAGAGTTGATTACATCTGAAGTACATTAAACAATGTAAATCCATCTGACTAAAGTTAACTGAAAATACACATAATCTTTCAATCCCTCATCGGATCATTTTTGATCACAAAACAAACTTCATTATCATATATACAGCATGCTGCATACAGGCTCCAATACTTAAAATGACAGGATAAGAGTTCATAGTGAAACTTTGCATCCTCTTGAATCCTCTAGTGGCTTTTATTTTGGAGTTGTGATCTTTTGGAAGTGGCGGATAGTGTTGTGTTCTGTGAATGTTCAGAAGTTTTCATCTAGGTGGCCAGTGCAGTGCCGTCTAAACGTTGGATGTCTTTGCTCATCCTCTGGAACGCTGGAACGCCTGCAATCACACAAAAGAGAAAAGGGAAACGTATCTTGCCAAGGAAAAAATTTTAAACACATAATTCCTAACTGCCTGAAAAACTGTCCCTATTTAATATTGACAGGACACTACTGTTTTTTTCAGTGGCTGTGTGTTTATGTCTTCGTCCTCAGGCGACAAGCTAGAGCCTAAAACCCCCGCCATATCTGGACTCTGATAAACACTACTGCCATCTATCCCTCAGCTCTAGGCAGATGTTTCAAATCCCAATGGCTCACGTCGGTCCACTCATCTTTTCTCTGCACCTTAACTGCTTCATCAGTTACCGTGAGATCATGAAGGCTTTTCCTCCTGGATTCTAATGATGAAAATTGATTATTAGCATTGTGTTCTACCAAGCTGAGTCTTTCATCAGTTTGGGCAAGGCTGTCAGATGTTAGATTTTCTTTGGACATGGGCCGGCTGGTGACATGTTCAAAAGGGCATAGTCCAATTTCCTTGTGGTCATCCTTACTGCATTGCGTGTCATTATGCAGTTTTGTTTTAGCTTCCATCACCGATGGCATTTGCTCTCTGGATGCTTCATTTTGAATAAGTTTTACATGGCAAAACTTGCTGAAGTTGTCTTAATGCCGCTGTATGTGCACCTCTCTCCTTTACGGCTTGTATAGCAGCACCTTCTACTCTGACATCATCTTTGGCTTCAGGTGTTGAGACTTCTGTGTATGCTTTTACCTTTGCGGTGGTGTCTTCATTTGTCATTTTTGCATACACATGGAGTCCATCAGTTGTTGGATCAGATGTCACTAGTTGGTGCTGCAGAGAGAGGCTCTTCAGTTTCCCTGCGGCTCAACAGCTTTTAGCAGAGTCTGTTTTTGTTTGGCTGTCAACTGCTGAAACCTCTTCAACAGGTTGTCCTCATCACTTTGATGGTTTAAACTCAGCTTGCAATCACGAACCCAGTGTCCTTCTTCATTGCAATACCTGCATCTTCCTTGAGTTTTTGACTGTCTATTATCTTCATTTTCTTTATGCTCATTCCACATTGTCCTGTTGCTGTATGACATTGTCTTCGATCGCAATGCTCTGAGTTTGACTTCATGTGTTCTTTCAATCTTTGCTGACCACTCAACAATCTGATTAAAAGATGTTCCAACACTGTCCCAGTCGTCATATTTGATTTTGAGGGCTTTTGAAACTTCAGGTTTCAGTCTATTTACAAAAGCAGTTTTCAGAGGCATGCTAGTGTTCTTGTCAAGATCCTCGCTGTCATTTAAACCAGCATGTTCCAACCAAATTTGTGTGAGGCGTTCTTCGAACACTTTCTCCAGTCTTCTGCATACATGAGGTAATTCTAGCCCAATTCACCTCTGCAGGTTTCAGTTCAAACAAGAATGTTCGTACAGCTTCCCATCCAGCTTCAATGTTTTCTTGAGACTCGCCTACCCTGTTTTCAACACTTTCAGTTAGCTTCTTTTGGTCATTGTCCCTTAAGTTCACATTAACAATCATCACACCATCTATACACTCTAAAAAAAAAGGTTCTTCAGGGGTTATTTGCGGTGGTTATGGTGCTATATAGCACCACTACCATTTAAAGAACCTGTTTGGTTTAGGGGTTCTTCAGGGGTTCTCTGGGGTGGTTAAGGTGCTTTATGGCACCTATTATGGTTCTACATAGCACCATTTGACAAAGATAAGTGCTATATGGCACTTAAAGTGGTTCCCCTATGATTACAAGCCAATGAACCACTTTTAGTGCTATTTAGCACCATTTTTGTTTAGAGTATACTGGATGTAAGATTTTCTGTAAGCGTTGAAGAAATTGCCATACTTTTCGTGGTTGTTTGTACACATCTGGTAAATCCTTAGACCACTTGTCTACTTGCTCCGGTGAAGCTGGCTGGTATGTCTTACAGGGGACATATTTCTTAATAGTTTTTACGATGCGGGTTCGTCTTTCGCCTTCCTCCTCATACTCCACCTCATTGTCAACTTCAATTTCAGTCCTTCTGTTCTTGACAATTACAGGAGTGAGTCTAACCTTTTTGTTCTTCTTGGTGACATGAGCATGTGTCTCAGGTTCAACATCACTGTCATCAGGGCTCCCAGTCGAGCTGCTGCCACTTTCTCCTAGCAGATAATGACGTTGTTGAGCCTCAATCTTCTTGAGGTCTTTAAATGGGTAGAGTGACTCTTTCTCTATCTTGCTGCTAGATTTTATGGGAGTTTTTTGTCCATAACAGTCTTTTGATTCCAGCTGTGTAGAAATAAACTTTAACAGCTTGTCATTATCATTTAAGAGTCTTTCTTTGTCGTCCTTTTCATTTTGCAATTGTTCAGCCAGTGCTCGAACCTTTGCTTTCTCTGCATTGTACTCGCGCTGCGATTTGTCAGTCTCACACTTCTGTCGATGCTGTAGAATTTGTTTTACCCAAAATCACAGACAAGCCATCTCTGTTGGTATTTGTCCTTAAGCGCTGCATCTTTCCATAAGCCCCTTTAATGTCCGGCAAGGCCCATAGTCCGCTCTCTGAGTGCTTGATGCCGTACTTCTGGCACATGTCATCATGGCACTTCCTCATTCCCAGCCTTTTGCCCAAATATGCATTCAGATTGTACATCATCTGATCAATGGTAACATTTGGAGGTTCTGTTCCATGTCTTTCTGTTGTTGGCCTCAGTGCAGGGCCATTACCATTTTTTGTGTGCAGACTCAGCCATGGCAAGTACAGGAGAAGTGCCCTCAGATGTGTGGAAACAAAACAAACGTGTTAGAGCCATTAAAGGTGCTTATTTAAATTCTCAGCAGTCTTTATACTGACCATTTCAGTTACACAGACAAATCATTAGTTTACTTATTCAGCTTAATTTTCAATATTCAAAACTAAAATTCACTTTCAGACTAAGTTTCCTTGTTTCATTTCTGAAATAACTCCTGACTGATAAGACTTGTTACGTTCTCTCTGAGTCCTATCCTGAATTGGTTTAAATTTTGTCCCTTAGACATTATACTTTAGATATTTATGTATCTTTCATCATAAGGCGAATAAACTTCTAGTTTCTAACCCAATTAGAATGTTTGATTCAAAACTAAAATATTGGTTACTGAATTAGCACCCAGTCAAGAATTCACAATTCTTGCAGCAACATCAGTCCCAAACCTTATACAGTTTCTACAATCTCTGGACGAACGGACTAAATTGTTTCTTTAACAATTCCTACAGACTCCAGAGAAAGGACCAAACCTTATACTATACTTCAGTGGTTCCTACAATCTCTCATGAGAACGGACTAAACCTTCTTCTTAAATGATTCTTACAGACTTAAGAAAACAGGGCCAAACTATAAAACTTATTTATATAGCTCCTACAGTTTCACAAGAATTAACTATATAATTAAAAAGATTCCTACAGACTCATGAGAAAGGCCCAAAGAAAAGATAAAACCTTAAACAGTTTCTACAGTCTCTGGACGAACGGACTAAATTGTTTCTTTAACAATTCCTACAGACAACAAAGAGAAAGGACCAAGCCTCTGCTTCTACAATCTCTTGATGAACAAACTAAATTGTTTCTTTAACAGTCCCTACAGACTCCAGAGGAAGGACCAAACCATATACTTTATTTCAATAGCTCCTACAATCTCATGAGAACGGACCAAACCTCTTTCTTAAATGATTCTTACAGACTCAGGGGAACAGGGCCAAGCTATAAAACTTATTTCTATAGCTCCTTCAGTCTCCGGAGAATTAACTAAATCATTTAAAAGGATCCTACAGACTTAAGAGAAAGGCCCAAGCCTACAATTCTCAACAATATGTGTGACTACACTACAAATCTTTACTGGTCTACTTATTTTTCTTTTCTGAAGATGTTCTTTTAGAGAGCTGATAAGTTTCACTCACCAAATTAGGATCTTTGAGACAGGATCCAGTTGATTCAAATAGATTGTGTCCACAGATGCAGTCTGTTGAACTTCAGCTTAACAGTAGATACTCCAAGACTTTTCTGTTTACTTCTTGTTGCAGTTGGTGAGTTCTTGGTTCTCTTCTTGTCAGTCTCTCCTGGCTGGCTCTCGCCAAATCTTTCAGTACCAATAAAACATACTAAGAAAAAACAATGCTAAATGCAGTAGCTAGACAATAATAGGACATTTATGACATAATTACGGCACAATTATCATATTACCAGTAAAAGAATCATTACAAATGCATTTATTGCAGTGTCAGTAACTGGTGATTCAGTGCTTGAACTTACATGTTTAATAAAAACAATATGTGCTAAATGACACAAAGTAAAATATTTCCAAGATAAGGCATCATTAACTGCATCCTCACAATATCCTCATATACAATAACTGAGATGTCAAATTACATTTCATCTAGTTTATTCAAGTGTTTGTTGTTACATACAACAAAGTTCCTCATTTACACGTTTGACAGTCATGATCTTCTCAAATTTCATGATTTTCTTCTGACAATTTTGCAGTTTAAGTAAACGTTACTGTTCAGTCTACCACATTGATTCATTTCCTAATATGCTCTTTTATATTTAACTTGTCCTCTCAGTGTTTCCCGCAGTCACTGAAAACCTTGAATTTAAAAATCGTGATGTGTAGATACACAGTGTAGGCCTGGAAAAATATTAAAATGAATTCCTTTCTAGTGAATATACATTTTTATAGATATGCACTGCCTAAAAATATTTCAGGCTAGATACTGCTCTCTGTGGAGTATTTATAATAGTCAACATCAGTCTGGAAGTATGGTAACTCATGGTACTCTGTACAAAACACAAAGTGGTCTTCCTCAAAGGGGAAAAGCGAAGCCATTCTTAGAGAGCGTTTTTTGGCTTACTGGAGACATTTGAGCACACATATTAACTGGAAAGGTCATAAAAATGTTAGTCAAACAGCATATCGGCCTTCTGTGTTTTTTATGTAACATGGAAGCTTCTAATATCGTTAAAATAATAAATATCCCAATATATCTATCACAATGCGGGGTTCTTTCTCGAGGTGTGCCTGCAGCGATCCGTCAACAATGATGCACTCGTCACTCGGCGGACAGCTGTAGGTCGTCTTCTAGCGTATGCGCTGCTGGTTCTTCATTGAATCTCTGGCACGTGCGCTCATGTCTCCTCATGTTCCCGCTCTGGCTGAAGGTCTTTGAGCACCAGTTGCAGCGGTAAGGCCGTTCTCCGGTGTGTGTGCGCATATGCATCCGAAGGTAGTCAAACTTGGAGAAGTTTCTGCCGCACCAGTGACAGATGAAGGATCTATCGTGTAATTTCTTGTGGAGCTGCAGCTTTGCAAAGTCCTTCAACTGCCTTCCACATTTATTACACTTATATGGCCCTTCATGATCCTGATCTTTCGCTGATGCCCTCCTAGTTTTGGTGAATCGTGTGCGAAGACGATCCTTTCGCTGCAGTCTCCTCAACGTGGTTGAAGTGTCACTGGCTGTTCTCAGCTGGTGAGCGGGTTCTGAGTCCTGACACGGACCGGCATGGGCAGGGGTAGTAGTAACTGAAGATGTTATTGTGATGATGGTGTCCTCTGGCTCAATCTTAATCCTCGGTGTTGAAACAGAGGGCAAGGTCACATCCCACATCTCATCCGTATTCGAGCTGTCGAACTGAGGAAAGAGTCGTTCACCTGCATTTTTTTGATGTGCCGACTCCCTGTCCTCTGCTTCTGTCTTACAGGATGAAACGGCATCTAGTATGCGTGGCTTTAGTTCACTAGGTGAATCTTGACTCTGGTCATCGGCCTCTGTTTGCTGATCCTCTGGGTCTTCTGATTCGATTGGAGACGTGTACCCACGTGATGGCAATTCTGTGGGTGAGGCTTCATCAGGAGAGACATAGTGGACTTGTCCTGTATGGTGAAAGCAAGAAAAAATGAAAATGGCATTCCCTGATAGTACTTACTTCTATTTTTAGTTGCAGTATTGGTCATTTTAAGAGAAGCTAGGGTCATTATTATATTCATGAAATGCATTCAAACATAAGTATATAAATTCTAAGCAACATAAGGATGTAAAGAGTGACCTTTTTGGGAGTGGAACTAAATATTTGTAATGGCTGAATGTTTTATCCAATTGAAACCTGTTTGACACTTGACAGACTGCTCGTGTCAAAGTTAAAAGCGCTACTAAGGAATTACATTTCACTAGGGGTGTAACAATATTTCGTGTCACAATATATCGCAATACAAAAATGCAACAATATGTATCGTGGATAGTGACAAGATGTATTGTGTATAGGTCACGCAAAATGAAAATTACTGTGCATGAAAAAATTTAAGTTTAAACTACTACTACTATATATAATGTTGAATATAATGGATAATAATGCAATGGGGGAATATGTGGGTCCTGAATCTGATAGTGCCAAATGTCTTATGCTACCAGTAAAAAAGTGGCCAACATTATCTTAAATATATCTAGTAGTTAGTGAAAGAGTGCATATTCGTCTAAAATATTCAGAATCATGAATATTTTTTATTCTGGTGTCACCATTGTCTGGTGCATTGGATTACGAGCACCAAGTCCAAGACTATTAATTTATTACACCCCCAATTTAATATTAAATTTAGCATTTTAATCAACAGTACATTTTTTGTAAACCTTTTACCCTATGTCTTGGAGAGTATCGCAATAATATTGTATTGTGAGTTCAGTATCGTGATATGTATCAAATCGTGACATGAGGGTATCAAAAATAAGAAAAGCGGTGTGGCCTAAATGTCTAAAACAACATACAACCATTCAATCAGAATCAGAAAGATTATCAGAAGTCTCTTTCTTGGTTAATCTAAAGTCAGGGGTCGTTTATGCCTTTATGCTTTTGAAATTAGTGTTTTATGCTTACCACAGCTGCCTTTATTTGATAAAAAATACAGTTAGGCAGTTCATGTTAAATATTATTAATACAGTGTAAAATTGTTTTATTTTGCAATATATTCTAAAATGTAATTTATTCCTGTGATGTCAAAGCTGAATTTTCAGCATCATTACTCGTCTTCATTGATCCTTCAGAAATCATTCTAATATGCTGATTTGATGCTCAAGAAACATTTCTTATTGTTATCTATTTTGAAAACACTTGTGCTGCTTAACATTTTTTCAGGATTTATGAAGAATAAAGTTGAAAAGAACAGCATTTATTTGAAATACATATTTTTTGTAACATTACAAATATCTTAGTCATCACTTTTAACTAATTGAATGTGTTTGTGCTGAATAAAAGTATGAATTTCTATAAATCAATTGAATAACCCTGAATATTTGAAATGTAGTGCGTATGTTCAGCAAATGTATATTTTACAGTTGTTTGTACCTGTACATACCTGATTTGTGTGATTTTGTTACTCTTTATTATTCATTATTACAACAACAAAAAAACATAGATGGAATTTCTTTTCCACTCTCTCACCTCACTGGTCTTGTCGTATCTAGCAATCAAAATACAACATCATCATAATTAAACATTTTATTGTATGGATTGCAAATTCCTATTTTTTTACCTTCACGTCCACAAACGGACATTACATAACTGATAACTTAATAATACAAACAAACAAAAACTCAGTAAAAACGATCATTTAAACATGGTTGTGCTGGACTAGTCAAGTTTTCATAACATATTTCCTATATTTTCTCACCGTGTGGCCCTGCAGCTGTGGCCACTGTCCCCCCTCTCTCTCCCTCTGAATATAAATGTGTTATTATCCTCAATGAATTGAATATCCATTCAACAGACTATGTTAAAATTATATTATTGTTGTATGATTGTAGTTTCTGGATACGACAGAGAAGGGCTAGACCAGTGAGGTGACAGAAACTTAGTGGTAACGTTAAAAAAATGACGTCTACGCTTCTGTGTCAGTCAGTTTCACTATTAAAATGCCGTTGACGGGAAAATGCACCCATCCTGGGTTGTTTAAGAGTTTATTTACCGTTTAAATGCGCCTGATTCCTCCTCAGCACATCGCTCAGCTGTTGTTTCAGCTTCGCGTTTTCTGATCGTGTTTGGGCAGCTTCCTTTTGATAGTCATTCACCGTCGCTTCCACCTCCACCCAAATCTCACGAATGACAATTGACATTCGCTTCATCAGGTTAGAATGTAACCTATCTAGTCTTGACATTTTACCGAAGTATAAAAAGAAAACAAATTCGATAAAACACTCGAATAAAAGCAACTCACTACACTTGCTTTTGCTTCTCTTGTTTTAGCTAAACGCTGACTCTAAATGTAAATTACTGCCACCTACTGTACTGTAGCATATGCACGAGTAGACATATTCACAGCCCTGGATAATATCAAATCTTCAAAGTATTTTTCAATGCCAGGTTTAAGTTGTTACTGTATACTGTTACTGTTCACTCAAAAGGAAATATATGAGTGAAGATTATTAGCCTACTGTAATTACTGTAGTAGTATTATTAGCAGGCATTTTAAGTAGCCTACTCTTCCTACATGTATTGAAATTCATCTAAATTTGAATGATCTCATGGATGTGGCTGTTGTGGTTTGTGGTCATAGTGGCACTATTTTATCCTGTTTTAATAGATGTTTAAAACTAAACAATGCCTATATAATTCTGAAAATGTTTACAATGGCTTTTCACGTTGTTCACTCAATCTCATTCAAGTCAAATCCGGTCAAGTATTTTTGCAGTACTCTTCTGAAAATTGGATATGTCTGAGCAGTTACTCTCTAAACCTCCATGATCCTGGAATATTGCTTATACTTATAGTTAAGCCTTTGAGTAACACATTAGTTTAATTATAGGCAAACTTCATCAGTCTCAGAGGAACAGATGTTTCTGTCCATTTAATGGCTTAGTCTTTAATCATAAGATGGCTGATTACACTGCATGTAATCACATCTTTCTGTCTGAGGTATTAATTAGATTCTGAGCCCTTATCTAAAACATGTCTGCCGCTGTCTGCTGTGAAAGAGTTTGTAGTCTGGCTCTGGCTCACAAGGACACGCAGAAGTCTCTGTCTTCACAATGAACTTCACAAGACACCAGGCCTCGAGTGTCATGGAATCTGGTACATTTAGTGACAGAAACAATGTAGTAGAAACATTAGTTTGTAATGTGAGTTGGGAGTCTCGTGGATTTTACTCCCATCCTTATCGTGTTCTCAAGTGCTATTACCATCACTGTCAAACAAGAGACTTGCCAGAGAGAGACACAACCTCTCCCACTTAGATCAGATTTAGCAATTATGTTATTTGATTAGATTGTGTAATTAAATCCCACAAGGTTAAGTGTGCACTACATCTCGTCGTCTCCACTATACTCTTTGTGACGTTTAACCTTCACTGGTCTCTCTCAGTCCATGAAGACACTTTTGGAAGTAAGGGACTATTTTATTTGCATTAGGTATTTTTAAATTAACTGTTCTATATTTTTAGCAGCAGGGATGTATTTTGCAAATCTCAAGCTTTAGATGTGGACTCTGAGGTAAAATAATAAAATTGTTGGTTATTACCATTCAAAAGTTTGGAGTCATTCATTATGATTTTTAAAATGTTTTTGAAAATCTCTTAAGCTTACCAAGGCTGCATTTAAGCCGCTTTGTTTTGTAAAATGTTTTGTTTTGTTTTTGCTGCCCCTGGGCCATGCACCTTCCCTCTGTCTGGTTGCATTATGATTCACTTTTCAACATATTACTTAATTTTCTTATTATGCTACTGTTACACAAAACATATGGCTATATGCCAATCATGTAAAACATGTCCTTATGGATTGTTAGTGTCTCTGCCATTTATTCTTGTTATTTTTTCCTCTTTTCAGAAAGCATGTATTCGATCAGCCCCTCCTTTTTCCGTCTGTTGCGCCAAAAAAAAAATCCCTTTTTCATTGTCTAAATCAGTTTGTCTCTGCAGCTCCCATTAACCTGACTCACTCACACACACACTTTCTCACGCCGTCTCTACTCCTCCAGAGCCTTTTAATAATGCATGCTGCTATAAAATTCAAATGAGATGTGTGATTTTTAAACACACCAGTGAAGTCTGAGCGCATAATCTCTTTCTCCCTACATCCTGCTCCCCGGTCCCTCTCTGTCCTCCTCGCCTAACAACCGTTGCCCTGGAAACTGTAACGTCCTGGAGACATATGCGGTATAGAGGGAGCAAGGAAACAGCGGAGAGGGAAAGAGTGTGTGATCCAACAACAGGCACACGGAGTCTCAAATGTATTTGTAATGACAGAGGAGTGGCATAAAGAGGGACAGTTTATTCACTGGACTCATTGATGCATAATCAGTGTTGGTACAGAGCAGAATAAGGATCAATACTGCAAGATCTATCAAACACTTTGGTTCAGATACAGCGTACATCACATATTATTGTTCCAAAGCAATTCATTAAGGCATGCACAGGCAAATCTGCACAAAATCAGGATTATATTAGCAACAAGAGTTAATGCCTCTCAAATCACGTCACAGAGGAATCTTGAGTTGCACGGGTGCTTTCACCAAAATGCTGATGAATTTGTAAGGGAATGTTTAATTAACACAAATAACGGATTTATTCTTCACACCAAAACACAGAACAGCAGGTAGAACTTGTAACCCAGAGAATTAGACTCGGCTGTTGTCTTTGAAACATTTGTTTCAGAATTATATTATTCTGTAATCAGTAAGCAAACATGCTTGTATAAGGTCAAAGTTTCAGCAAAGCACAAATGGCATAGAAAACAAATGGGCTGATTTCAAAATACATACCAATAAAAATACTCAAGAGTGAGAAAATGTGTGAAAGCACTGCATTAACAGTCAAGAGTTGCATTACGAACACTGTTCATGTCCTTCAAAGAGATTCAGATTACCAGATGCAATTGGAAGCGGGACAAATATGTACAGACACATATATACATACACATATATACAAGCATGAATTGTAAGCGGGTTAAATACAAATAGCTGAGCAGAACAATTCAAGAGAACAAAAGTCAAGCTGGCATTCACTGACTGCACGCAGTTGGATCAAATGTGCATGCTACGGTCATTCCTATTTAAATGGTGGGGATGTGAAGTGACCACAAATGGAAATGTATCAAAAAGACAACTGTAGCTGCTTCTGTTGACGCAAGCCTAGCCTCTCACTACCCAAACGGAGTCAGCATGCTTATCGACATCATACTGCTTGTGATACTGAATACTTTGCATTAGATACAGAACATTTACAAAGTGCTAGCATAGGTTTTGCCTTGTAAAAAAATAGTAATACTTGATTTCAGAGAATTAACAAATGCTCCCCATCTCTGTCAAAAAGCTGTTGACATCAATGAAACAGAATCGCATTCTGCATGCAAGAGACCTGAAGCCATGAAAATGAGGGATTTGTGATATTATCTGTAAAAGAACTCCAAATATGCAGGGATGCACAATAATTGGGTATCATCAGTATTTACATTGATCAGTCAATATTACATTTTTCTTTTTATTTGGATGATTTAGAATTTGAATTGTGCATGCTCATTTCCTCTGTTTTTATATTTATAAGTTGTTCATATTTAATTTGATCAGTTAGTCAATATTTAGTTGTGAGCTCATTTCATCGTTTTTTTTTTTTTATCAGTCGTTGTATTTAATCGGTCAGTCAATATTGGAAATTTGTTGGCTGATATTAAGTATTTAATTGTGCATGCTCATTTCCTCTGTTTTAAAATGTAATTTATTAGTATTGTAAGTTATTGTATTTTATTAGTCGGTCAATATTGGAAATTGTTTTTACTTTTAGATTATTTAGATACATTTAGATGAACTTTGTCATCCCACTTAAAAGTTAATCTTTAAAAACATGAATAATTAAATAACTAAATAATTTCTTAAATGTAACCTTGAGTATTCATTTTAAGCACAATTTTTTGTTGAGCCTAAATGTATTTTTAGTGTTTTATTCTTTATTTAATTATTTCAATAAAATAGTATAGATTTTGACAATTAGTCTCATATCAACTATCGGCCAATTTAATCAGATTATCGGTATGTACTCAATTTTGAATATCGGTGCATCCCTGGATATATATGTCTTATTAAAAATGCATTCATGCTCTTATTTCCCACATGCCCACCTAAGCTGGAGTCTTGGCAGCATCTGAATTTTGGCACAGTCGGTGTGGCCTAACTAGGAATGAATCGGGTATCATTATGTTGAGCAGAACAAATCATTCCACCAAGCAAACAGTTTTGGGCTGTGTAAAACGATTTGTCATAATCTAAACGTCCTAGCGTTCCTGCTGAATGTGCTGAAAGAGTCTGATTCTATTGTAAACATTACGGTGTAAAAACACGAGTTTCATAATTTTGCCTCATACTGATTAAAACACAATAATAAATCAATGGTTTGCTTTCTGTTTGCCTTGAAGGATATGGCCGAGAATAGCTGTAAGGAAGAGGGGAGGGCATGTGGGCAAGCGTTATGATATTGGCTTCCTCACACACACACACACACACACAAGCAAGCAGCCAATCAGAGGCAGCTAGGATCCCTCTCAACACTACTGCATTCCCTACATCTCCCCATCTCTGGGGTATCTTTTCATCTGAAGCCCCCCCCCCCTCCCCCCCTCCCTCCTTCCTCTCTTCTCTCTCCATCCTTCCATCTGTGGGAAACAAAAGACTGCAGCTTGGTCTCGATCCCTCCCACTTTCTCTTCACCTCTCCCTCCTTCTCTCTCTGTAGGATTCTGATACATATTTTTTTTGTTTATGTGCATTAACCTGCATCTTAATACCTGTGCTTTGCGTGTGAATAGAAAAGAGAGAACTAAAAATAGAGAGGTGACTGTGCTGTTCTTCCACATAGATTCATTCCTTTCCTTTGAGACAATCATCGTGTCTGATAAAAAAAAATCTGCTGATGAATGCCAATACAGAAGGCATCTGCTGATTGATACAATTGATTACATTTTATTCTGAGCTTTTCTTTATGGATTCACAATTCTGAGCAAACAGGGGGTACTAAGCTGAACTTGTGCCTAAAAGACTTCTAATCTTTGTCCAAAAAAACAAACAAATCCTCTCCAGCAATTCCCTCTGATTCTTTTCCTCCCTCAAATCCTCAAGGGATGCGCAGCGAATGAAATGAGATCATCTTTGTGGTCTCCTTACTGACATCATCTGAAACGAGGAGTCCTTTGTTGAAAATAAAAAACAAACAAATATGCATGCCTTGCCACTTCACTCGTGATCCCGCTGAGTGTGTTGTTTCTGAAAGTTCTGGCATGGTAGAAGATAAAGGTAACATCCAGCTTTAGCGTCTTCAGACAGAGTATAAAACAGGTGAAAAAGCATTCAGGAGCATTCAGATGTAGAAAGATGAATGACACATGGAAGAAGAAAATCATCATGTACTGGTTGTTGGGTGTGAAGTTTAGTCAGGAATTTTACTTCATCCCGAGTGTTGTGATGGCCGTCAGGTCTTAAGTATTACTGAAAGAGAAGAAGAGGTGTTCAAAGAGTGAAGCAAAGTGAATTCAAACAAAACAATGATGATGATGATGATATTACAATTAAAACTCAATAAGAATTCAAATATAAAAAAGTCGCTCAACCTCTTAAACCTCTTGTGTCTGTTGTAGACACAAACAAGATTGCTTTATACAAATATTATTAATCGATTGCAATTACTTTTATTAATTTTATATTTCAATAACTTTCAACTGTTACAACAAAGTCAGCTTGTGATGTTTCTGTTCTTTAGCATTGTAATTATTTTTTAAATTAAAGCATAAGTATATGCAGTTGTACCGTAGATGGATTTTCAACATTTTTAAAATAAAGCAGGATACAAAGTTATATACACTACCGTTCAAGAGTTTGGGGTCAGTTTTGTTTTTGTTGAAAGAAATAACTTTTATTCAGCAATGAATTCAATTGGTCAAAACTGACATTTATAATGTTACAAAAGATTCTATTCATCAAAGAAAAGAAAAAAATCCACAAAAATATTAAGCAGCACAACTGGTTTCAGCATTGATAATAAGAAATGTTTCTTGAGCAGAAAATCAGCATATCATAAGGATTTCTGAAGGATCATGTGACACTGAAGACTGGAGTAATGATGCTTAAAATTCAGCTTTGCATCACAGGAATAAATTATTTTTTAAATTATATTTAAATAGAAAACAGTTCTTTTAAACTGTGATAATATTTCTGTTTTTGCTAGTAAATTTTTGCTGTAAATGCAGCCTTGGTGAACATGAGACTTCTTCCAAAACAGTAAAAATCTTTCCAACGCCCAAACATTTGAACATTAGTATATGTTCAACTCCTGAAATGACAAGAAATGACATCTTAATCTAAACAGTAATCCTTCAAAATATAATACAATGTTTAAATGGGTTACCTGTGAAAAAAACTTAATTTACAAACTAAAAAAACCTTATTTTTAATCTGGTCCCTGAAGTGGTCTCAACAAACGTAGATCCATTACCAACAGCCCCACGATCAAACTTCCCTGTAATCAGATCTAATTCAAATCCTCACAAGCTAAAGTCAATCTGACATTGACCCAAATCACAAAGTCAGCTCTAGGCTTACATTCAGTTTCACATGCTCTGGGCTCATGGGAAGAATACTCACCACCCCAGTTGATGACGATAGTAAGAACAATAATGACAATCCCACCCACCAGCGACACGATGGACAGGACCTTTGCATTCCGGCCAAGACGGCGTGCGCCATCCACGTTGCCCTGCTGCAGACTGTTACGAGACTGAGATTGGAGAAGAGAAGTTGAATGAACAGGAGGAAAAGATATACAAGTAGAATAAATAATTCCATTATCATAAGAAAGAATTATGCAAGATACAGTTTCTTTGCCAGTAAGAAATGTTTTCAGTTTACTCTCCAATGGCAAAAAAAAGTCACTTTCTGAGAGTTGCAAGATTCTTGCATACACAAGTGAAATCGCAATCCCTCCTTACTCGACAGAAACTGTATCCAGACATCCCACCGCACAAACACACAAGCACACACACACACACACACCATCACTGAGAAGGTCAAGCCAACGATGTTGATGGGCCAGACAGGGCAGAGGCAGGCCAGAATAGCCCATATGAGATAATCGTTGGGTTTGGATCCGTCTCCTCCAGTGTCAGTGGCTGCGCTGGGCTGTCGGGTGAGCGATGGTCGAGGTGACCCCGCGTAACTCAGTGACCCGGAGCGGCTGCTCAACCTGGCGCGCCCGTTTGCATGTGCGTGGTTGGGTTTGACATGCTGCTGACGAGGAGGAGAAGCAGCGGTGGGACAACTGTGGATAGGAGACGGGCAAACACCATTACCTGTGTGATGGTGAGAGAAGGAAACACGTGAGAAAGCCAGACATTGGACGGATAGATAAACCTGCATTTCAGCCTGTCCATTTTAAAAGAAGTGATTCTTCCGTTTGTTTCCAAAGGCACAAACGTCTCTGATTTTATTGGTAAATAGCTGCATCTGACTCATCTATTTGTTGAGAAAAACAGACAAGAAAATAAAGTGGGGGAGGATACAAATCCCGAGAAGAAAATGGAGTGAAAGTAGAGTGAGACTCTAAATCATGTCCTTCTGACATCTGGTCTAAGATTAACACTCAAGGAAATTGAGAAGAAAAAAAATGCTGAGAGGTCATCAAAGACAGAAAGGACAGCTTGTGCATCACAGTGGGACACCTTGTACAATCACTAAGGTGATCATTAAATAAGACATCATAGATTGTATAATTTAAAAATAAAAACAAACTATTTAATAAACAAACACAATGCAAAATGCAAGACTATAAAATATATTTTAATTAAATGTTTTTTGTTTTACTTATTTCCATCTTCTCATCAATGACTGTCAGGTGATCTTGGGGTGGGGCATCCTGAGAGGGGGCGGAGTCTACAGCAGGAGTAGGTGTTGTTGCAGGGGTTGGATCTTGCTGCTCATTTTTTATTGGCTGAGAGGAGATGGCGGTGAGGTCTGACTCTGTGCCTGGTTGCTGACTGGTCTCTTGCTCTGTTTGTTGCTGTTGTTGTTCTCCCTCCTCTCCACCAGGGGCAGCAGTGAGAATGCTGGCGTCAGCATTCAAATCCATTCCCAAGATGTTTATGACAACTTATGTGTGGCAAAATCAAGCGTTTACGTCCGGATTCTGAATTTTTTAGAACTGTTGGGTAAAAGTAAAATAAATGAAAACATATAAGGCATCACATAAATTATATAATGCTCATTCAAATACCACTTATAATATGAAGTCAATAATGAACACTATACCATTCAAAAGACTGGGGTCATTAAGAAATGCTTTCAAATAAATTAATATTTTTATTCAGCAAGGACACATTAAATTGATCAAACGTGACAGTAAAGACATTCATCATGTTACAAAAAAAATTCAATTTTTCAAATAAATGCTGTTTCTATTCATCAAACAATCCTGAAAAAAGATATCACAGATTCCACAAAATTAAGCCGCACAATGCTTTCAACATTTGTCCGCATATTAGAATGAGTGTGACACTGAAGACTGAAGTAATGATGCTGAAAATTCAGCTTTGATGTCGCAGGAATAAATGACATTTTCAAATATTTTCAAATATAAAACAGTTATTTTAAATTTTATTTAGTTATTTTTAAAACAATATTACTCTTTTTACTGTATTTTTGATCAAATAAATGCAGCCTTGGTGAGCATAAGTGACTTACCGACCTCTTACAGACCTCAAACCTTGTACCCCTGTCTACCTGCTTAAAGGGGAGGTTAACAATTTTCACTAACTGTTTTCAAACCAGTTTCAAAACTCTACCCTTCTCTCCCACATGGTTTGAAAGACAGATTGTCATGCCCCAAACTCACAGTTTGAACCAACGTGGTTATATTGATTTCTAAAACATTTGAAGCATTTCAAGAAAATAATCATCAAATTCACTATATTCTTTACTCCATGATTTTTTCATCAAGAATGAATCTCCCTCACAGCAGAATACTGTCCTGAAAAATGAAAAATGAAGTCAACAGAACCAGCTTTATTCGCGTGCTATCCTCACCTCATCATAGATGTGAAAGATTTTTGTGAACAGTAGGCTAACGATCAATGCTGGATTGCCTAAACACAACATATTGAATGTAAGGTCTTCAAAAACTAGCACTCTCACACCCAAGATCCCAGAAATCAAGATCCTAAAATAAAACCAACAACAACAACAAAAAAACGAATCATATTCATTATCAGATAGAACTAAAGTCAAAAATTGATTATTTTTAAAGTCCACACGAGCATCAGACGAAGCAATGTCTGAGAAAACAAAGAGCATCAAATGACACACCCATATCTGCAACTATATAAAAAAAACCTTTAATGATTTATCATTATGACAGATACATACTAAATGAACACTGCAACTGACTTTTACACCATGCGGCCGTTTAACATAACGCTAAAATCAATGGAATAATCCATCAATCCCACATTAACGACTTTCCCCTTTGCCTGTCATCTTTCTCACTCTTTAAATTGGAAAGAGGTATCTGTCTAGAGATAAGCACACAACAGACACACACGAGACACGCAACCACTCGTCTTCTGCACGAATGCCGAATGGCTATATATATGTATATATATTTCAATGTATTATATTATCTCATAATTCAAAAAGAATAATGGTGACAGTTCACATTAGAAAAGTGACACACCCACAGGACCAAAATGCCAGTAATAAACCACAGCAGCATGCAGATCGAAATACTCACCTTAATCTAGTGCAATACAAATTCAAAAATCATTATAATCCTTCTCATTTTGAATTTAAATCAACACTAGGCATATGAAAGTTTCAGATGGTGCAACAGAATTAAGAATTAAAAAGGTGTTGATTTACGCTACAAAGCTGCTGCGTTTTAGTATAAAAACGTGGGGTGATCTGTCTACATATGATCCTCTCTGCCTGTATGACTCTCTCAGTCTGTTCTGTCTGCATGAACCTGTGTGCGCGTGCTCGACTCTGTGTATGCGTGCGCGTTTTTCTTTCTTTTTTCTTTTTTTTTGTGGTTTACTTGCAGAGAACCTCTGGATAGTGGTGTGGATTTTGATTCATCCCAGTGACTCGAATCTTTTGAGTCGACTGAATAAAATCATTCAGACATACACATTATTGAGTTACATAGGCGCACAAGGTTGTTTTCGCAGTCATACACACTACACAGTGACAAAAAAGGAAAAGGCAGGGCGATCTACTTTGTTGTAATTTGATTATGATGCATAATCTCTGCTTTTAGAGACTGTCAGTGGATCTGTCAGTTTTATATATAAAGGATAGGCCTAAGTCTTTAAAGGATATTCTTATTTAAATGTATGCCTATAGGTTGATTAAGTTTAATGATTCAATGACAAGCTCGCAACGCAAATCACCACATGCAGGTATGGTTACAATCTAAAGTAAATTTCAAAGATACGTCCATAGACTGGGGGGGGGGGGGGGGGGGGGGGGGAGAGGGGGGGGGGCTCCTAGACGCGCTCCCAATCGAGGAACGAGTTAATTTGCCACCAATAGACCTTATTCACAGCAGCGCCATCTTTGATTTTTAACAGGAATGAAAGCGAGGCTGTGAGGGATAGACCTCCATCTCTTCAGTGGGTTGTACTGCTATTAAATGTGTTTGTAGATTGTTCTGCTGACGAAACCATGCAAAAATATGTTTCTGAGAAATTCCAGTAGACCAAATAATCCAGACAATATGACCTGTTTAAAATTATAAGTGATCTAGGAGCTTTATACAGCTTTTTACAGCGGATCCCATTGAAAAGTCTATCCCTCACAGCCTCACTTTCAAACCTGTCATGGCGCTGTTCTGAATAAGGTCTATAGAAGCGTGATGGGTTCATTCTGTCACGTGACAAATGAACGACTCGGGATGTAAAATCGGGTGTTCCTCGTTTATCTTTGACTGCATTATAGTCATTCTCGTTTGTAATATGATCAAATATTGTGTATGTTAAAGTGTATTGGGCATTTGGCTATGAAAATATAACATTTAATTAGTTCACTTTGAGCGAGAGAGTCAGTAACATGATTCGAGTCACGAAAATCACCCGCTACCACTTTTTATATGGCAGCGCCGACATGTGGCCAAACACTGAAACACAAAGCATTCACAACCCGCATTTCAGGGGTTCTCAACTCTCTCTAGCCCTAAGGCTCCACTTTCCTGCAGTTTAGCACCAGCCCTAATCAAACACATTTGAACAAGCTAATCAAGGTCTTCAGGATTACTAATATAGGTAGTTGAGTTTAATCCGGGTAAGAGCTAAACTCTGCAGTACTTTACAAGAGTTGAGTACCCCTGCCATATTTATTGACAAGGTTTGGAAGACAGCTGACGCAAATGCAAAATATTTTTATTTGAGAAGTCATTATTAGACAATTAAAAAATGTTTTATTGCTGGAAAAACCAGAGCAGAGAAAAAGTTCTTTGGGATTAACTACTGATTATGAATAATATAAAGACACCCTCGGCACATTTCAACATAACACAAATGTTAGTAAACAGAAAGAAAATATTTTGAGCATTAGTTCACATGAAAAACAGGACAACAAAGGTACTGCAAAAGCTGCATTTTCATGGGTTTAATGTATTACCTATTAATAGTGTAAACTACAACGAAGTAAAACATCAGTTTTATTTATGCATTTCATGTGGTATAAGGCCTCTTAACCTCTGTCTCCCCTATTTTTTATTTATTCATCTTGGTCTTTGCCCTGCAGAGCCCCCAGGAGGCCATTAGCAGTAGAAAAGAGATTAATAGGAGAGGAGCCATCTGTAATAAGAGTAGACTTCAGACCCAAAGACTGCAGGAGCTTCACCTGAAGAAAAAAAAAAAAAGTTCATGTGAGATAAATAGTTACATAACCAAAAATATATTGAAACAGTAGAATCTTTTCACACCTCATATCCATTTAAAATGGTATTATGAAAACATTTGTGATGCAAAGCCTCCATAGAAAGATGTTAATTAGCTATTTCAATGTTCTTGAGTTCACTTACCTGTAGTTCGGGCCCGGCTCGGGCCATTTCCTTCAGGGTATCGGCGCCCAGGTTCTCGATCAACTGCTTCAAGCGCAGACTCTCAATCTCTGCCAGCTTCTGCCGCTTCTCCACCTCCATTCGGTCCGTCTCCTTCTTGTAGCTCAGCTCCTGCTCACGTGCCTTACACAGACGGGCCAGCTCAGAGTCCTGACACACAGAGGAGAGGAGAATGGTCAAAATCCAATAGGGTAAGAATAGATAAAGATGAGATCTAGCACATTTTGGATGACATACAGCCTCGATTTTCTGAGCCTCTGCTTTGAGTTTGGCCTCTTCGACCGCTGCCTCTCCATGTATACGAGCAGCCTCGGCTTTAGATTGTGCCTCGGCCTTCGCTGCTCCTGTGCTCTCCACTGCAGCACTGGGATGCACACACATTGATCATTTCCGTGAATTAAATGTTAAATGTGCACAACAGCTTTAGCATAGCACTGGGCCTTGCAGTGAACTCACCTCTGGGCCTCCAGCTCCAGCAGCTCCCTCCTCGCCTTCTCTGCCTCCGCCTGGTCAGAGATCTTCTGCCTCTCCAGGCGACCCCGAGCCTCCTGCTCCAGACGCTCTGCTTCATGTCTGAAAGAAGGGGAATGAGTGTAAATGGGCACGACAGACAAATGTGGAAAGCTGGAAGAATCACAGGAGCTCGATTCTTCCTCAAAGCGAAACAGAGTAAAGCATTACTTATGTAAATTAAGATAAACAAAGAGAAGAGACCACAACTATCAATATGCTCCAATGCTACATTTTTCTACATGTCATAATCATTTGTTAACAAACAAGTATTCATTACTTCAATGAGCTCATTGTTTCTGCTTTAAATTATTACATTTTTAGCTAACTGTGATTTTGTATATGTACATTTCTGAAATACATAACTTAGACAGTTACCTCTGATAACAGATCACTCTAAATCGTATGCTGGACTTTGGAACGATGTGTATTGTGAAAAGCGCTACACAAAGGGGGTGCCACTCACCCCCTTACTTGGGTCACCTGCTGCAGCCCAAGTCTGTTACATACAACACCCGGTCTTCACTTCGTCTTCAATTATGTATTCCCAAAACTAACTCTGCATTTGGTCTTGCTTCTTTTCAATCTGCTGCCGCTCGAGACTGGAATGCTTTGCAAAATATTCTCAAACTAGATACACTAATTTCAATTTCATCTTTTAAAACTATTATATCATTCTTGTTCACGGACACATGCAGTTGCTTCTCTATATAATCAATTTTGTGTTGTCTACTGTGTTGTTTTATTTTAAATTGTATTTAATGTAAATTGTTAACCTGTATTTATTTATAATGTACTGTATTTATTTTAGCCCCATTTCCTTTCCCTAAGTGGTTATTCCACTTGTCAGGCCGTCATTGTAAATAAGAACTTGTTCTTAATGACTTGCCTGTAAAAAAAAAAAAAAAAAAATGTGAATTGAATTGAACCATAACGATAACAAAAAGGTTCCCAGGTTTCTGCAGCTGGAAGGGTTATTTTGTCTGATTTGACTGCTTCTACCTCACCTGTTTATTGGATATTAGTATTTTGGATTACCCTATTAAAATTTGTTTTATATTTGGTTCTAACCTTGTCAGCAGATATAACTTTGTTACACACATCTACAATGCTATCAATTTCCCTGTGATTGCACAAACCTTTCTTCATGAAATTTCACTTTCTTATTGATGAATCCTGTTTGTGTTTTTCTATGGTTTGTCTAATTCTATGGTTAGGTTTTCCGATCTGAAACATGCAGTGCTCAGTATAGGTTGTGGCTGTTTGTGGGAGATCAAGTTCCCTCGTCCACAATTTATTGCTGATACCTTTGTTTCTTTTGATCTTTCTTTTTCGGTGTGTCATTTGACACAACGTTGTCTGTGCGGTGTGAATTGGCCTTAAGGTCATAAGTATGTAATAATGTTCAATTCTGTAAAATAAGAAATTTGACACATTTAAATAATTATACTTCGCATATTTAAATACCTCTATTTAAGTTAAATATTTAAATGTTTAAAAAAAATGTAATTATTGAATGTGAAAAATATGAACATAAAGAATTTAAGGGGGAAAAATGCATCATAATGAGATGAAGTGATGAGAAGAGTGAAGAGATGAAGTGTTTGTGTTGTACCGTGCGGCAGCCTCCTGTGAGTTGGTGGTGATCTCAATGGCTAGTTGCACGCTCTTTTGCAAGGCGTCGCGAGTGCGCTGGTCCACAGGCTCCACAGACTGAATGTCCACGCTGCTGATAACTAACCCGTTCTGGTTAAAGCGCAGACTGGACCGCACCGCAAGCTTCTCATCAAAACCAAAGACGGACGAACAGATGATCCTGATGGAGTTCTGAAAGAGAAATATATTCATATGATCAGAGTAGACAAGGACAAAGACTCGGGCATGTTTTTAAAGTCAGGATTTGAACAACGGAGACAGATTTTTTGAACCATCATCGTCATTCATGTTTAATGAATGACAGTTCTTATTAACATTCATTGATATTATATCTGGATTTTGTTTCTGTCATGACCCTGGCCTTCTTGCTATTTCCCTGTGATTGCACAAACTTTTCTTCAAGAAATGTCACTTTCTTATTGATTGCATGAATCCGGGAATTCTATAGGTTTTATTTCCGATCTGAAACATGCAGTGCTCAGTATAGGTTGTGGGAGATCAAGTTCCCTCATCCACAATTTATTGCTGATCCCTTTTCTTTTGATCTTTCTTTTTCGGTGTATCATGTGACATAACATTGATTAGTTTAGAGAAGTAACATTCGCAAGATTTCTCAATTATAAAAGCATAAAGTAAATGTGATAGTAATTCACAATTACAAAAGAGTATTTAGTGGGGTCTACAAAGGGATAGCAAAAAGTACTTTGAAAAGTAACATACTCTGATGAGACAGACTTTTTTACTCAACGGTAAAGGGTATGTTTAGTATAAAGCTAACACTGCACTTGTAACACAATCTCTGTAAAATACAGTAAAACAGTCAAATACACTAGTGTTTGAATTTTAGAAAGGGACTTTTCAGCAGCAGAAACTCGTAATCCGTTGAATATTGATGTAAATAGAAATGCATCACAATACATGGGTATTTAGGATTATAAACCTACTCCTCTCTGCTAGAAAGTGTAGAAACCAGCAAAGGAGTTTCATCTGGATCATTGGAATAAAAAATAATCCTTTCACTTTTTGATTTTGTAAAATTACTTTAATTGTTTATAACCGTTTTATTTTGGGGGTCGCTGTTGCAGAGATAAGCAGAACATTTAATCAAAATCATAGGTTGTGAAAATAATTTTACTGGGCTCCCAATTTTTTTTTATGAATAAAAAGTAAATGTGTTGTACTGCAATGCAAACTTATTAGCCTTATTAGCTTTGAATACATGTGCCTTACTAAAGTATTCACTGAAATAAGACCTGAAAATTAATTGCTGGACAAGTGTTCAAGGCATGTTTATGTACAGAAGAAAAAAAAATCTTGTATGCCATAACAAATTGATCTAATCCATATAAAAAGAAACATTAGGAAATAATGTCCTCTAAGATACCGTGAAAGCTTAAAGTAAACAGTGATACATATAGTGTTAAAAGAAGTCACAGATTGTTTAGTTAAAAGCTATCAATTATGTAGAAATGTATGATACATTTGTGGTCTGTAATCACATTCTGTGATGTATGCAGTATTAAAATGTGTTTTACTTTCAAATGGAAAAACCCTTTCAAACCCTCAATCATATGATTTATCGATTTTGGGCAGACAAGTTTCTATTAAATATGATTGGCTAACATGTGCCAACGCCTTTTATGGAACCAATATAAAAGACCGAATTATAAAAGCATCACCACCAAAGAAAGACCTTCAGTCGAACTGCTGTCTTCTTCAACACTCAGAAAGGTCCTGTATTTACAGGTAAGGTTGTTATGTACTGATCTGATGAAAAACTCTGCAAATTTGTTTAAAAGAATTGTTGAACTTTTCTAACTTTTTGCTGAAATTTTGTACAAAATACTTGATAAAAAATGCATGCAAGCAAAATGGTCATGATCCATATTTGAAAGTAATACTGTTGTCCCATTAATATAATTAATAATTGCTTTTACAAACAAGATAACTTTCATAGTTTTATATACTTTATAACAAACTGAATGCAGAGAGATAAAAAAATGTTAACAAAAAGTAACTGTGAATACGAAAATAAAGCAGTGGATTTTTCCTTGTAAAGTGAAAACATAAACCTGAATGTGGATTTCAGCTTTCATTTGACAAGGAAACATCCACTGTTACATTTTTTCATTTTGTATCCTTTCCAGAGCAGCCATAATGTTTTTGAGTACCAGATACATTCTTGAACATAATAATTGTTTTCAAGATAATGTGTAATGTTTGAAAATGAAATGTAAATAAATGTAACAGTAATTATGTTTTTTTAAATTACTTAAATTATATAATCAAATTATATATTGTTTTTTTGCAGAACTATACAGTATTTTCTCTGTGCCAAAAAAAAAAATCTACAAAAACAAAATGTCAACTGGCAAGTACATAACAATCATTGATGTCTCCACCTCTCCATCTGAAGAAAGTGATCTCAAACGTCAACTCTATCAGAAGATTGATGTTAATCTCAATGAGGGTATCAAAGAAGCTAAAACCCAGGTCTTTCTTTGGTACAAGAAAGATATAGTAACACCACTCAAACCTATAACCAGGATCCAGTTCTCTTTCAACACCGACATGAAAATCGGTCTTGATGATGCAGAGTATAGACCAGTCAACAAGGATCTGAATACAGGCGTTAGTGGAGATCACATCTTTCTGTGGTACTACAGTGGCAGCACTGAATCTGACATTCCTATTGTGAGCCTAAATGTAAGCAAAGATGCCAAAGAAGAACCTGCTCTTCTGCAAGATGGCTGGGAGAGACTGGGCTGTGATCTGAACCGTGGTGCGGGAGGAAACTATATCTATCTGTGGGTGAAGAGAGAGAAGCCGAGCTACATCAGTGAGGTCGCAGCATCTGTTGACTTCTATGCTGACAAGCACATGTTTGAGCTGGGCTTCACTCGTGTGGATGAAGACACCAATCGTGGTGCTTGTGGAAACCAAATTTTCATTTGGTATCGGCGCAGAATCGACATGAGCAAAGCTCTCACTGCTCTTGATGTCTCCACATGTGCCCGAGAAGAGTCTAACCTTCGCATTAAAGGGTTCAAGAGAGTCAATGCTGATCTTAATAAAGGAACAACTGGAAAAAGTATCTATCTGTGGTATATAAAAGGAAATTGTGGATCCCCGATAAAAGCCATGGTTCTACTGATCAATCCACAGTCTTGGGATGAGTATACAAAGGCTAATATCGTTATTAACAAAAACCTGAATGATGGAAACAAAGGCATGGACATGTACCTGGCATATAAGTAAAAGAGCAAAACTGCCCTCGTGGTTTGAAAACACCCTATTAAAGAATCTAATCATTACCAATATATGGCAAGAGTATATTATATATTAAACTGATTAAACCTTACCAATATTTTTTCACACAATCAACCAATTAGTAATGGAATCACACTTCTTGAGAGTAATCTAGTTTTAGAGCAATCTGTAATCTAGTTTTAGAGCAATCAATGATTTTAAATCCACTGTCTTTTAACCATGTTTTGATATTGTGATTTGAATTTTCTTCGACTTTTGTGTCTGTTATAATGAGTTGTCAATAAAAGTCAGCTATTAGCATTAATAGTGTTCTTCAATTCTTTTTAGAGGCTTATCATACATTGGAAGGGGACAAAACAACAGAAACACAACTACGATTGCAGCGAATTGAGGGTTTAGTCTATGGGTTTTCAGGTTTGCACACAATCACTCATTGTAACAATTGTGGCTTAAAGTCAGGACACTAAACATGTAGGAATGAGAAGTATCAGAGCAATAAAGCTCTAAAGGTGTGTCACATACCTTGTGGAAGTCGTCAAACTGCACTGAGGCAACTGCTCCTCTGATTCTGGAAGCGATGGCCTTGCATGCATCGCCCACAAAGTCTGGCACTGAGAACAGAGTCGCAGCCTGGGCCGCATCAGCAGGCAGTTTGATGTCAAAGTGCCTGACACCCGAGAGAGAGAGAGAGAGAGAGAGAGAGAGAGAGAGAGAGAGAGAGAGAGAGAGAGAGAGAGAGAGAGAGAGAAAGAGAGAAAGAAAGAAAGAAAGAAAGAAAGAAAGAAAGAAAGAAAGAAAGGAAAGAAAGAAAGAAAGAAAGAAAGAAAGAAAGAAACGTCACCGCTCTGTTCAGCTTAATGATATAGTCTATTTGTACTTCATTTGTACTCCTCAAGACATTTCGAATAAGGCTTTAGAGCACACACACACCACGTACCAGTTGTAAGAAAGCTGCAGCTGCAAGCGGGCATGGTCAGCCGTCTCTATGGTGATGATGTCGGTACAGAAGTCTGGGCCAAGCAAGAGACAAATGGTTTTGATGACATTAGGACGTTTGGGTTTGTCTCCGGAAAGGGAGAGCATCGTAAACTGCTCATCAGGACCCAGCATCACCATCTCAGGTCCAAACATCACCCTGTGAGAGACACAGAATGTGAAAGAGAAAATTTAGGTTTATAACTTATAACTGTAACAATTACACAACATGAATAACAGAAGAATTGTACAGAAACTAAGCAAAATTGCAGGTGTGAACAATGTCTTAAGAAAGACGCTGCATAACTATATGACTGTCACTCAAACAAACAACATTACATCACCTGGCCTTCTTCTCTCTGTAGTCGTACACCTGCACGGCCGCATTGTGTGGGATGCGAAAAGACACCACTCTGGTTTTATCTCTCTCGGCTTGCACAAAGTTCCCTCCTCGAACAGAGCGGTCAGCTAGCGGGTCACGGGATTGGGCCAGAAGAGTCTCTACATTGGCTGGAAGCTCTTTCTCCCACAATTCCTCATCCTGCGTCAGCATGTATGTCTGACCAATCACGGCACGCACCTGAAAACCAGACATGAAGTCAGCTGGGTTATGAAGCACTTTAATTTCATTATGTTGCTGTTTGTGTGGTTTTACCGTTTACCCTCGTGTTTGTTTTGTTGTGTCAATATGAATTAAATTAATTGAACTCAAGTTATAGTTTTAAAAT
This sequence comes from Semotilus atromaculatus, assembly GCA_031834385.1. Lineage (NCBI taxonomy): Eukaryota > Metazoa > Chordata > Actinopteri > Cypriniformes > Leuciscidae > Semotilus > Semotilus atromaculatus. Next base: position 1,363,380 of record JAULUF010000050.1, on the reverse strand, counting down.
TGGAAACATGAGTCTTCCTAAATATCTTACAATAATTTCCAGAATGTACTACAACTGAAATAGAAGAACTTAAGGTATAGTTCACCTCAAAAAGAACAAATTCTCTCTTTATTTTTATCCTCATATTTTTCCCCAATGCATATGACTTTTTCTTCTTCCGAACACAAAAGGTGGATTTTTATCCTAGCCACTCCTTTCCTTACAATAAAAGTGAATAGAAACTGGGGCTTCCAAGCTCCAAAATGAATAAAATGTACGTATTCATTTAATACATATTAATAATAATAATAATAATTATGATATTAGTATATTTATTATTATAATATTCTGAAGCCATAAGACAGCTTTGTCTGAGGAATAGACTGAAATTTAAGTCAATATTCACATAATATCTTCCCCTCTGCAGTAGCTTTTAAATCAAATAAAATGTCATTAGATGCAACAAGAAAAATGACATTTTTGTCACTGTGAAGATAGACAAAATGTCTATTTCTTTGACTGCTCTCAGGCCTACAAGATTCATAATATCCTTATGATGAGACTCTGAAAAACAAAGAAAATATAATGTGATGATTTTTATCTTGCCTTTCCAGTTTTGATATCACGGACATAGATTCCCTCATTCTCATCCAGCGGGATGGCGTCCCGTCTAAGCATCACCTCCACGGTGGCAGGCGGCACATATTCGACTGGCCCACGCAGCATCCAACGGTCACCTGGACGACGCTGTGTTCCCCTTATTTTGGTCCGCTTTTCCCCTTCTTCTTCATCTACCTTGTCCTGCTGAAATGGTACGGGGCGGAGAGATGGGGTGAAAGAAAGAAGGAGGGAGTAACAATGGCAAACATTAGAGTAGGGTGGGGACGGACTCTGCAGCACAAGTGGCACACGTTTAGACTGTGTGTGTGTGCATAAGCAAGAGTGAATAAATAAAGGAAATGCAACAGATTGAAATCATATTTATCGAGAAAAATAAGGATGGGAATTAAAGTATTTATAACAGGGAGGGGGAAGAAGGGAATGAATTAATGAAGGAAGTGATTACCCCCTCTGTCTATCATTAAAGTGCTCTAAATGTCAGCGTTGAATGGGGACTAGCATTCACACAGTATCTTCAGTGATCCAGAATCAAGTTCTTCCTGCTCACACAATTTATGACAAGGTGAATTATGAGTTTCAGAAGCGCTCTATTCACAAACCCAGTTTACAAACTGAAGAAAAAGAGGGTGAAAAAGCACTCTCTTGTCTGGTATGAGCCTTCTTATCACGTAAACATGAAGACAAAGATTTCGGGAATGCTGAAAGGGACATGTTAAGCATTGGGATCAAGGGGCAACGGCAGCACCTTACGAAACAGGTAATATCCGTGTACACTAGGCAAACACAATACACCCACTCTCTATTTGTTTTCTTTTGTTCCGAAATCTCCAACAACAGGTCTCCACCCTTCATTTTCACCCTATACTCTGTCATTTTCTCTCCTTGTTTACATATTATTTGAATGAATCAGAGCTCTCTTGTCTTTCCTCTCACAGGGCGCAGGTGTTCAGAACAGCCGTTAAACTCTACCAGCTGTTCATATACTGAATTTCTAGTTAATCATGCACTGAAAGGGTCCTTTTTGTAACTAATTATAGATGATTAAAGATGTACTGTACCCCCTCGGTGTCAATGAAGGCCTCGACAGCACGCAGCACGAGCCCCTCCTCCTCGGACAGCACGTACACATCCTGAATGCCGTTCTCCAAATACTCTCCGGGCCTGAGGAAGAAGGAACGCTCACCCTGTGAGACAAGGAGAGATAGAATAAGGAAGAAAGAGAGTCAGTGCATGTTACACTTGAAATCAAATCATTTGAACTTATTCATTGGTTTTAAATTAGAAACCTAATCCCTTTTATTTGGCTCTATTAGAGTTTACAGTGGTTTCAACATACATTCAACCGGACAGATTAGGCTGAAAGCACAGTGGCTCCAAAAAAATATTGGTAGTGGAATTAATTAAAAACTGTAAGTTGTTTGTTTAGTTTTGTAAAAGTTATTGGTCAGAAATTAATAATAATATGTTACAAAACATTTCCATTTCAAATACATATTCATTACAGTTTCTACAAAAAAAATATATTTTTTATAAATACAGAACTGTGTTCAACATTGATAATAATAAGAAATGTTTTCTGAGCATCAAAGCATCATATTAGAATGATTTCTGAATGGTCATGTGACTGAAGACTGGAGTAATGATGCTGAAAATACAGCTTTGACAATCACAATAAATTATATTTTAAAATGCATTCAAATAGAAAACAGGTATTTTAAAATGTAATCTCAGTTGTACTGTTTTTTACTGTTAAAAACATTTTTAAATAATTTACACATCTCGCACACAACTGCATAGAAATGCAGACTTGACATTACTTGAAAGGCATAAAAACCCTAGAGTCTAGGGCCTCGACCCTCTCAACTCCTTTTCATTGCATATATTTTAGCCAAAAATTGCTAAATTGGTTAAGTGAAGTTTGCAAATGCCATTTTCATTATTATATATATATATATATTTTTTTTACCTGTGACTTAAGTGTCCTACTTATTTAGGCCATTGTTTATCTAATGCAGCAGCCTTCAGTGCACTTAACATTAAATGCTGTAGTTGTGCTGTGTTCATTCACCTTCACCACTCTCTTCTGTCCGAGCTGAGGTTTTCCATCGGCCCCCACGGGGTCCAGGACCACACAGTACTGCCTGCTGTTCAGAGTCGTCACGTCAACCACCCCGACAACCTCCTCGGCAACAGAGGGTATGTGAGCTTCTCTGTCTGCCACAGTCACCAGCCACTCTTCTCCAGTGCGGCGCTCTCGGCTCCCGGCGTCCCGGAACGGCCGGACAGCGCGCACATGCAAAGCTTTCTAATGAAGGACGAAATGACAAGCAGGCATTGATAATTACATTCTGGGGCAAAAGTGAGCTCTGAAGCTGTGACTTCATTAGTGAAGTGCTTTCATCCTTAATTGATGTGTGCTGTACGTTAACCTTACTGTTGAACCAATTGACCCTTCGCGTGGAGCTTGATTGACAGGTGATCTGACCAATCATACTTCGCCATCCGCCATTTTGTCCGACAAAGCAGTCAGGGAGAGATAGTAGATTAACATGGGAGGATTTGAACTTGAAAAACGGAATATACTGACGCCTTTCAGCGGTTAAAACAACATTCCTTCTTATTTTCATTCATGTTTATTTGATGCTATAAATGAACTAGAAGGAAGAGATGATCGGATCACGAGCAGCTTTAACTGATGCTCCACAGCGATCTGTCACGACACATTAAAGAGCCACAAAACGGTATTTATTGTTTACATTTCTTTTTAAAAATTACCAAATTTGAAAGGTGAGACTTTGTTTAATATGTTTAATATCAAAAGTAACCGAAAAGTAACCTGGTCTGTCCTGTCTGTCAGTGTGTTGTCAGTCTCCTCTCTGCTGGATGTGAGAACATGAGAGCGGCGTAAAGTTAGCTTGTCGGACATAGCGACAGTAACTAAGGGGGGCGGGTCTTTGCGAAGGGTCAATTAACCCCAAAAACATGTGGTGACAGTATAGAAAGGTACAGAAGAGGGTACCTTGTCCGTGAGGATGAAAGCATTGACAATATCCACAACCTCTTCGTGAGCTCCAGGCAGATAAGCTCCCACCTTACTGACCTGCCATTCCTCACCTGAGACACATATACACAATTTCAGCCATGCAAAATATGAACTGTCAACTATGTTTGCACATAAAAGACAAAACAACACTGGACCTCAATGATTATCATTGTATGGACATTTTTCAAAATATCTTCTTTTATGTGCCACAGAAGAATAAAAGAGCAACATGATGGCGAGTAAGTTATGACAATTAAGTTTTTTCTTTATATATGAATGTCTGCAAGTGTGTCTCACGCACCAGTCACTCTTTGGACTCCACTGCGGTCCAGGCCCTCTTTCCGTGCTCGGAGGCGAATGGCCTGATTCTCTCTGATCACCGTGGCCTTTATGACTTCCAGTACCATCACCTCCTTTCTGGGAATGTACGTCCCTGCCAGGAAAGAAATGCTCAGCATGTTAGACATCTTACATCATATGATGTCATCAATAATGTATGGATGTATTATAATGGATGCAATGCACTATATTGTGATTGTGAGTAACTTTCATCTCTCCTTTTCAAAATTCACACTTTTTTCTAATCAAAGTCAACATTAAATCAAAATTTAAGTTAAGTTTATTTGTATAGTGTTTTTACATTACACATAGTTTCAAAGCAGCTATATTATATTGTGATATGTATCATTACTGTTATAGAAAATTACTCATTTTGTGGTATAAGATTAGAAGTAGAATTATTTATATAAGTTATACCATAATTTCCACTAGGAAGCAAGTGGACTAAAATTTGACTCCTATTTACTACATGTTCCTGGTTTTATTGTGCACAATTTATCTGTGAATTCTGTTCCAAAAAAATGTCTCTCTTTGTATGAATTAGCTTTTCTTTTTCAGCTAACTTCACAAACTGGCTTCATTCTGGTCTATTCAATTGATATTCAATCTAATCAATTCCTAATGAAGTTTCATGCAGAAATGTCATATTATGGAGGTAAATTGTGTTGCAAAGGGCATTTCATGTTGACTTTTTTTTTAATCTATCAATTGATCAGCATCTGAAGCTACCTGCCTTTAGCATAATGTAGTTAATATCTGAAAATGTATGCGGAATAAACCCGCTTCCCTTTTCATGGCCACCTCCTCAAACACATGTTTTCAATTAAACATAATAATACTAGGTAAAAAAAAGCAACACTGAAAGAGAGAAGAACCATCTTATCAAGGTATTTGCTCTTCACTCACTATGTGTGGGGAACAAAACAACAAAGAAAGTTCTTCTTTATACAGTCGAATTTCCCTTGGAGGAATAACTTTACTGCCTTTTATTTTCCCCTGATAACTTTATTACTTTATATTTGCTTTGAACAGGAAACTACTCCAGGCCGGCTAAAGCTAATGTTAGTTGTGCTGCAGTGGTACCTGGTCCCTCAAACAGCCACTCGTCTCCTGCGACTCTCTTCTCTCCTCCCTCCTCTTCAAAGTCCAGCAGGGCCTGCAGACGCAGAGCTGTGTCCGGGTACACAATCTGCAGCGGTGTCACATTCTGCGAGAGTTAAAGAGAGAGAAGAATATGTAAGTAATACTTCAATTATGATATACCCTAATCATTATAATAAATGTTAAAGAGAGAACAGGCATTAACTGCTGCAAAATGGTGCATCTTTTGACCTACTCAATGTGAGCTGAAATTCGTAAGTTTGGTACACAGATTTGCGACTCATGACGGAAACCACAACCTGTTGAAACTACCCACATGTCTGAGCTCTTAAGCCACAAGCTGCAAAGCAACATCATGTTTCCCAGACATACAATAACTCCATACCTTTTGAACCTCTTCACCGGGGTAAAGAGGGAACGGATCCTGGGTCAGGCGGATCTCCAGATCAGCATGTCTGAGCTTAGCTTGCCCTGATGCGTCAAACTGAACTCGGCCTTCATCATCACGAGCGACAGGGTTGAGCACAACACAATAGTGCCTGGGCGGCACCATGATCATGCGGACAGGGGCAAACAAAACCCTGGCAGAGAATGCGAGGATGAGTTCAGTGATATGGGCAAGTAAACACAATCACATGCAGTAATACCGGCATACATACACTACATTCAAAGGTTTGGGTCAGTAAGATTTTAATTTTTTTTTTTACAGAAATAAATACTGTAAAAGTGACAGTAAAGACATTTAGAATGTTACAGAAAATGTCTATTTCAAATAAATGCTGTAAATGTTTTCTATTCATCAAAGAGTCCTGATAAAATGTATCATGGTTTCCACAAAAATATTAAGTAGCACAACTGTTTTTAAAATGATAATAATCAGAAATGTTCACTGAGTAGCAAATCATCAATCAGAAATCAGATGATTTCTGAAGGATCATGTAAGACTGGAGTAATGATGCTGAAAATTCAGCTTAGGTAAATTTAATTAAAAGTAAACTACATTTTAAAATATAGTTAAATAAAAAAATTTCTCAAATAAATGGAGCTTTGGTAATTAGCATAAGAGACTTATTTGAAAAACATTAAAGCTGCCGTCGGCAACTTTTTTTTTATCATATTCAGCGAATTCGACACTATATTCCGACAGAACAACATAAATAAAGTGGTTTTAGAAAAAAACCCGAGCTTCTAACTCCACCTGGAGCGTGTTATTTGTTTTGCAAAAATCCACCGCTCCCGGTTCATTGAGTCCAATCAGCGTATGGGGGGTGTGAGATATGACTGTCAACAGAGACAGGCTGCGTCCGAAATCGCATACTTCCCTACTATATAGTATGCGAAAAACAGTACGCGAGCAGAGTAGTATGGCCCTGTCCCAAATGGAACCCTAAACACTCGCGGTCTTCCTCTGAGTCCGCACTTTCGCGACGTAACGCCGCTTTGAATGTCGGGAAGAAGTCTGCTGTGGAGTCCGCATCAGCGTGGGCTCGGCAAAAGTGCGCATCAAGGGCGCAAATCGACCGCAGAGGGGGCGCTCGCGAGCACCCTTCTGAGATCTAAAAATGACAAATGGGACACACTGCAGTCTCACGAATTTAACGGACACGCGCACGCGGCAGCCATTGTAAGTCCACAAGACCGAAAGTGCACATGAAGTGTGCCATTTGGGATTGGGCCAACGTCCGAAATCATAGAATTCGAAAAACAGTAGGCGAAAAGTCCCCGGATGACCTACTACTTCCGGCGAGATTCTGAAGTGCGCATACGATGGACACTTTACTATCCCATGATGCCACGGGAGAGGAGTTGTTGTCGTTATATTTGAAAATGGCGGAAACCGGAGACGCGGCTGTAACGTTAGCTATGGGCTGTAGAGATAAACACAGACACACATGCGTATCTCTATTGATTCATTCATGTTTATTTATCGATGGTAATATCACAAGCAAATAAATGGCTTTTTCCTTGCCAAAAATCAACATCTGTCATTGTTCATAGGGGTTGTGTGTGTGTTTTATGAGGTAAAATTTCTATTAGGTAAATAAATGTTATAGAAACTCCACAAAAGCCGTGATCTGCGAGCAGCTGACCGACGCCTCCTCTTGATTGTCGGCTCGGACGACGTAAAAACGCAGATGAAAACAGAAAGCAGAACTAAAAACAGCGCGAAGTTGGTGCAGTCAGTGGAATGGGCTCTACATTTTCGCACTGTTATGACAGCGCGTATGTCACGCGACAACAACATGGCGCATGTAGTACGTCCGGATTCATTCATACTACCCGTATTCATACTATATAGAACGTACTTTTTTAACGGTCGCGAAGTACGTTCTTATTTAAATGTAGTACCTACTCACATAGTACGCGATTTCGGACGCAGCCCTACTCTTTTTGCGCTCGTTAAGTAAGTACTTATTGAAATTAAGTACCTACTCATTGAGTATGCGCTTCCGAACGCAGCCTATATGTTTTGAAAACCCGTAACACCAAATATGGCGGTTGTATACAAATGTCCCGCCCCTCCCGCTGGAAAGCCAATCGTCTGCTTTTAACAGTCAAGCCGGGAAACATTTAAGCCTATCGTCTGGTTCCACTGACGCATGCGCACAGTTGATGTTTGCGACAGCGGAGACGAGAACCCTTGCGCATGCGTAGTAAAGTATAACCTGTGGGGAAAAGGCGTTTTAAACCTTATTTTGGGGCAAAGTCATCAAACTTTTTCAGCGATCTTTATCATATTTTACTGCTGTTTCTATAAATGCAGTTTTTATGTCCCGATAACCAGTGAAAGTGCAGTTCTGACTCTCTGCCCATTCATTTAGATAGGAGCCTGGTCTTGTTAGTCCAAAATAGCTGCCCGGAGGCGTTGCCAAGATGACGGCCACAGTCACCAAGATGACATGCCACTCGCATGACTTGCCTAAAAGGACTTTGCTGTCAATCACAAGTCGTGCACGCACACGTCAAACACATGCGCGTGCCTGAAGTTCGCGCAGTAGCGAAGAGTGATGGCGCACTGACAAGCATGAACTCGGTGGGAGGGTATTCGTTGATAGTGGGGGAGGGGCATGAGAGTTGTAAACATTCAAAAATGTTCCTAAGTCCACTCAATCAGCCAGAGTTGCAGACGGCAGCTTTAACAAATCATACAACCCCAAACATTTGCATCAGTCTCAGAAACAAAACAAAAACAAAAACAAAAAAAAGAGTAAAAGAGAAAAATTAGAGACTAAAAATAAATCTATAAATCATAAAACATGAATCCAAACACTATTAATAAATAGTCCATTTGTTGTTCATCTATATCAGCTGTTGTTTGGATTCTGCGCAATAGAGGAATGGAAATATTGATTACACACAGTCTCCCAGCAACTCTCTCCCTCACCACAGTTTGAAATTGGACAACACTACTAATATGCAAATGCCCTTCATTTAGTGCCCCAGTAATGCCCAGGCTGCAATTTCTTTGTAGACATCAAAATAAATTAAAAATCTATTTAGGTCAAATGTAAAAAGAAACAAATGTTCTAAGTTACCTCTCATTGTCCTGGCGTATATAGGTGAGAGGGCCGATCTCCACCCGTGCAATGTTGGTGTTCTGATCCAAGACATGGATATAGTGGTGAGGCGGGATCCTGATGATCGAGGCATCGAGCAGCTGATTAGCATCCATATTTGTTCCTACAAGCATACCCTCACAAAGTTTAATTTGGAATTATGTAGAGATTAGTGACCAGAGAATACATAAAATCAAATTCAGGGTCATGTGTAAGACAGTGATATTACTCCCACAATGTGATTAAATGTTTATGACAGCTTCCATTTGCCCTCCGATATCTAAAAACCTTTTATTGTCTATGTCAGTTTGTATTATGCATGATAAACCCAATAATATAAAGGTCAGCCGTGTTTTAAGAGCGAACACACCTCAGTTTCTTATCTCTCTAAGACAAATTCATGATAACGCTGCTATGGGCCAGATGTCAACACTTCGCTCAATGTCTTTTTAAACTGGGATTATAACTGATAAAATTTTGATAAGTCGTTGATTTCATTAAGTCTAAAATATGGATTTTAGTTTGGAACAGAAAATTCTGTCAATCAAAGCTTTTCTCTCACACACCCACTCAATTATAACACCTATCTCTAAGAATGTTGCACAACTCTTTCATCAGTCGTTCTCCTAAATCGGTGATATCAGGTAATGTAGCTGACAAATTAATTTATGCAATGTCATGTAATCTAAGTGTTCTTTAAAGACATAAAATATTATCTTTCATTAGGATGGATGGGTGGATGTTGCTTTTTGACAAAGAACTTCTTTGGAAATTAAGCAAGATGGCCTGTGACACAGGGCAGAAAAATATGGCATAATTCAAACACTATTATAGCCTATTTATATAAAAACTTAAAACCTTATCAGTAACAGTTTACTGTTAAAGTAAAGCAGAGAAGTGAACTTAGTTCAATAAGCCATAATATCAAATTGAAGAGTTTCTTTTTCTTTCCTTTTTTTTAAATCTGATGTTAATTGTAATAAATGTAATGTTGCAAAAAAGGCCTACTATGGCAAAACGGCTAGATGTGACATAATAGTCTGCGACGCGTAAACAGTGGACATATTTTGACTGACCCTCACCAAATTTAAGTCTTTTATCATGCATGACAAAAGTGACCAAATTAACAATTAGAAACAATTAAAACATCATAAGTAAATGATTTGAGTATTTTTAATGGCTGCAAACAATAAAGCAAGGTAATCTCTTTCGTGTTTGTTCGTTTATTGGGTGTTGTACAACAAGTTCACATTTGATTTCAACACCACAGCAACAACCCATAAAGCAAACACATTTGTCTTCGAGTCAATCAATCAAATCTTCCGCATGCTATGACGTCAGTAGGAGGGCTGTCGATGTTCAAGGTGCACCAATCGTAAAAACGCGGAAATTAGAGACTTATACTAACTCCTTTTCTATTTTATTGACGATATAACCTGAAGAATCCATCACATCTGAAATAATTGCCTGAGGCGTGGTACCACAATAGATAAAGCGTGTGATTAACGACGTCACATAAAACTAATGTTTAGTTTATTTGATATACTGTGCGTGTAAAGATCATAATTACTTTATGTAACGTTACATTTAAAGCCCAAATGCACTACAATTAAAAAAATTCTAGCACGGTCAATGTTTTGCTTATGTGCTGCGTTGCTTTACATACAATTGTTACATACATTGTTTACATCGTCCTCCGAGCTTTAGATCTTCATTCATTCGCCTTTGATGTAAGTTAACGTTAATCGCGATTACAACCAACAAACGTTAATTAAGCAACATTCACGACTAACCAAGTAAGATTAATGTAGCTGTCTAATTAAGTTATCCTCAAAGTTATGGCGATTCGTCTTCCAATTATTGCAAAATTAAACGAGACTTACAGTTTCAAAAGAATACGTCCTTAAAACTGCCTGTCCGAGGTTGGATGGATCCGTTAAAGACAACTATATGCTGCGCAATGCTCTATTATAAACACGCACTGGTGTAGGTGTGTCATGTCATCCAGGGAAGGAGGGGGCTTAATGTGGGATTTCCCGGAGCAGGAGTCAAAGTACCACGTGGCTTACTGTAGCTGATGTCACATTTCAGCAAGTATTTTATTTCATGTATTTAGTACTTTAAAGTTTAAATCATCCAACTAGGTATTCGCTTTGTAATATTGCTCCTATTTAAACATCTATTTAAATGGCCCTGTTGTGCAGTACATACACTTTACTATGAGAATGCAACTTCCTGTTTTATCGAGGTTGTAGAAGACTAGTAGCCTATTAGTATTAGTATTATTGTTAATACGATGAAAAAGTTAAAAAAAAATTGGGGGGGGGGGGGGGGGGGTTGATACATCAGTATATCTAAATAACCTGCAGTAGAACAGCAAACATCACAAAACCCCAAACAATTACAGATCAATCGAAACAGACTACAGCTACTATGTTTAATTGTAAAAAGCCAACAGTAAGTGCCAAAGGTCCAACAGAAACACACCCACATTGCTGTGTTCCATAAGTCCTCACTCCTCATTCTAACGAGCAGACGTACACCCAATAAAAGTTATTGTTACTCACGGGGGCGATCTCTTCCGTGTCCCCCTCTCCAATCAGATGACTCTATGTTGAAGGTTCTGCGCATGCTCAAACGCCACCTTTTCATGTGTTTCTCGTGCGCAGGCTTTAGTGGAGGTCACTGTGATCTAACAGCGTAGTGGGTGAGTAACGTTAGTTACATTGGGAGATATTATTTTAATATAGATTTGATGTATTTGTTTTATTTACACAGCGCCAATAATGTGAATTATAATGTGACTATTGAAAGGGAAACGAGCATGATGGGTTTATCTTTGTGGGAAGGTTGGCTGCAGGACATGATTGCATGTCAGTTTCAACATTAGCGTGTAGCAGGCTAATTAATTCAACTTCACTACGACGGAAGTATTTTAGTCCCTGTTGATATTTCTCATATAAGTTATTGTGTTAGCAAATACCAATTTATCTGGAGTGTTTTATAATTGTAAGGTTGTTTCACAGATGCTTTTCGCTGACCATGTCTGACCCTCTCAAAGTGAGAACAGCTTAGCACGTTTCATTCATGTCATGTCACTGCTGAAGAGTCAAGGCTAACCGGACGGAATGTTTTGATTATTTAAGGGCTTTTATAAGGGATTATCATGAAGCGATAATTAAGATGAATGTTCTTCTGTCATCAGGACTGTTGCCATGGCGAAACTCTTTGAGTCCATTGGAAAGCTGGGGTTGGCCTTGGCCATCGGAGGAGGTGTAGTTAATTCTGCTCTATTTAATGGTAAGTTCAGTGGTGCTAACCTACTTAAATTCTGTGTAATGTACCTAATAAAACAGTATTGAGTTTATAAAATTGATATGTCAAGCTACGTGTTTTAATTTAAATTTGAAGGTCTTTTGTTTTTTCATTGCAGTGGATGCGGGACACAGGGCTGTCATCTTCAACAGGTTTCGAGGTGTCCAGGATGATGTAGTTGGGGAGGGCACACACTTCCTTATACCCTGGGTGCAGAAGCCAATCATCTTTGACTGCAGATCCCGTCCACGTAATGTGCCAGTCATCACTGGTAGCAAAGGTACATCATGCCATTATTTTACTGTTTCTGTCTGACTGCCATAGCTGTAATATGAGGGTGGGACATGTCCCCACCACTTTTTGCCAGGGTCCATATTGTCCCCACCACTTTTTTGCCAGGGTCCATATTGTCCCCACCACTGTTTGAAACTTCTCGTGGCACGGACGTACCTAACAGAAAGAAACATCTCCATTTAATTAGTTTGTGTTAAATAAGAGGGGATCTAGTGCTGGAATGTGGTGTTTTTGAAGTCATGGTGAGTGTTTGTTATCAGTTCTCTCTTGGCGCTTGTGCTCAGTCTTCACACAGACTAGTGCTTCGATCTTTCACTTAACACCCTTGCGGAGACTATTCGCTCCTGTGAAATCCCAAACCAAATGCACATAAATGTGTCCCTGCTGTTGATATACAATCACTGATAAACACTTGGTTTTAATGAGAGAAAAAAAAAACTATACCAGGGAAGATTAGAACCCAAAACCTCTCTAACCCTTTAATAAAAGTTCTACAACCAGACCCTTAAGGCACAAGAGCGTTCCATGTGAATCTATATATTTATTCACTGACATGAAGAATCTCAGGACTAATATTGTACTATATATAGTAAATGTAAGGCTAAAACTATCACGTTAAACATGACTTCTGTGTTGATAAATTAAACTCAAATGTACTATTGGAATTGATTTTCTGGACATTGAAATGTCTTTTTTCTGCAATTGTTATTGTACATATCATTGTATTAGCACCTCGACCCACTTTTTAAAACAAAGTTACGCCACTGACTACTGTTATGGTCTGTCTTTGTCCTCCTCAGATTTGCAGAATGTGAACATCACGCTGAGAATCCTGTTCAGACCAGTTGCTGGACAACTGCCACGTATTTTCATGAGTATCGGAGAGGACTATGATGAGAGAGTGCTGCCCTCCATCACCACTGAGGTTCTGAAGGCTGTAGTGGTGAGTGTCATGCATAACGTTATGAAGACATGTACACTAGAGGTGCGCGCTTGGCGGTAACAGCCGCGGATGACGTGACGAATTTTTTTTATTAAATTCGGGCGGGTGGTGGGCGGTTGAACCAAATTATGTGCCAAAATGCGTTTTCTATTAGGCTACAATGAAAATATTGTACAGTAGCCTATCAGATAAGGTCAGTGTGAAGAGGTTCAGTGTGTGTGGAAGGAAGAAGACAGGGTCGGCGTGACTGGGACTCGCGTTTATTCAGAAAAACAAAAAGAAATGAGGCGCACAGTAGCGCATTCGCCGCGTTACCACGGTAACACAGCATAAACAAAACACGCGATCCAACACTTGCTTCTCAGTCTTGGTTGCAGTAGCCGCTTACTTGATAACTTGACCCACTTACTCACCGCGCAGCTCCGTCCTTTCTCCCCCGCTACAGACTTTGCAAAACCACGCCCCCCTCGCCACAGTCAGGTTTGCCAAAGTGGGTTTAATTTAGGCTATTTATTTATTTTTGTCCCTGCGCGCCGATCGGAGACGGAGTTCACTGCTCATATTCTGAGAGTTTTCTAGTCTCGCGGCTGTCATCAGCAGCGCCTTGTATCGCCCAATCAGCGGATGGCGGGCGGGTGCGGTTTTGAAAATTGGTCAAAAACGTTGGTGCGGACGGATGATGAGTTTTGTGATGCGGTTGTGGATGAAATAATAGCCCATCCGCGCATCTCTAATGTACACTACACAAAAGTTTGTGGTCAGTAAGATTTATCCAGGATGCATTAAATTTATCGAAAGTGACAGTAAAGACATTTGTAATGTTACGAATAAATTCTATTTCAAATAAATGCTGTTCTTTTGAACAAAAAACATATCAACATGTTTTTTGTAAAAATTGTTAAGCAGCATAACTGCGTTCACCGCTGCCGCCGGCAAGGCTGTCAAAATTTGCTCTTGCCGCCCTGCCAACAACGCTGTAGAAAGACTCGTGGACTCTCTGACGTAGATCAGAACTAAACTTTATTTAAAGGGGCAGCAAATCAAACAAGCATGTTGATCGGTATTTGTGCAGACTGACCACAAGTAGGGTATAAGTTAACCTCATGAAATCTTTTAAATCTAAAAGTAAGAAATTGATCAATGGAAAGATCTTAACAATCATAGTTACATGATTGCTAACAAAATAACATCCATTTGTGGTTTAGCTTTTGTGTTCAGGGTTAAGCGCTAGGTCTAATTTTAACATTAAGTTTATAAGGAGGTGTTTACTACCCTTGCTCTTTAAATAAAGGAGTAATTCACTTTAAAATGAAAAGTTTCATCAGTTTGAAGCTCAAAAAGGGCGTTTGGCCGGAAGCTAGAAATAATATTTTTCTTACAAAAACTCATGGCTTTGCTTCAGAAGGCCTTTATTAACCCCCCGGAGTCGTGTGGAGTTCTTATAATGAATGGATAGACTTTTTTGAGCTTCAAACTGATGGTCGCAATCCACTGCCATTATAAAGCTCAGAAGCGTCAGGCAGGGTGTTTATTAATATAACTCCGATTGTATTCGTCTGAAAGAATGAAGTCATATACACCTAGGATGGCTTGAGGGTGAGTAAATCATGGGCTAATTTTCATTTTAAACTTTAACATTAATTTGTATGGAGTCTACATTACAATAACTGTCCTGGTTGAAGTGTAGCCTTAATGCATGGGACACGTCGTATGGGAAACCCGTCACAGCTGCTTGGAAATGGGAACTAATGTTGGGTCGAATCTAGAGATCGACCGATGTATCGGTTTACCGATATTTTTCCCGATATTTAAGCATTTTCCCATAATCGGGCATCGGTTTTGTAATATCGGATTCGCCGATAAATGGCGAACTCTTGTGGCCGTTTTGAGAATTCCGCCATTGCAGCCCGCGTCTGAGGAGATCAGTCAACAACTCTGAGCACAAGTAAAGTATATGTTCTACTTGCTTTGCTTTAATTATTCAACTTTATTTAACATAACAGACATGCAGAAATAAGATTTGAGACATAAATGCCTGATATACTGGTAGTTTATTTATGCAGCTTGGTTAAAAAAAATTGAGACGAACTCATGGAGTCACGTAGCATAATCCGGTCATGTCCTGCCCCAATAAAGACGTAACTTTACATGAATTAAATGAAACAGACATGAATGAGTGCATGTTGAAAATAAAAGCGCTGAATTTAATTATCTATCTGTTGTATTTGCTCACCGTTAGTCTCGGAAAGAAAAGTTTGTTCATATTGCTGAGCACTCGGTTCGGTTGATGATCAGGAATGCTCAAGCACGGCCACTGAATGAAACTTTTGACAAGATTATCTTGTTTATACACCCTAGATTATATTATAATTTACTACATAGCAATTATTTCGCTAATACACATCTAAATATACCGCTTTGTGGAAATTAATTCTCTGCACGCACGATCGCGGAAATTAATTATTTATTATCTGCACGCGCGATCGCGGTTGAGTAGCTTTAAGTTATAATAGTTCTGTGTAAATGCATAGATAAACAGCACTTTGTCAGAAAGCATTTCATGATCTAGACCGACAAAAATATTATTAATTAATAACATAGTTGGAAAATGCAATGATGTAGGCTATGCTGTTTTGTTTGTTACGTTATATTCCAGCTATTATTATTCAGTGAATTAATATTACCCAGTGAATTATTCCTCACTCTTTAAACCTATTAAACGGCACACAAACCTTCAAAAACTGTTTAAAATGAATTACATTTCTGCAAAGATATGACTCCCCCCCTGTCAATTACTTTCTCCATATGAAAACATTATACTTTTAACATTTATTTAGCCTATAGGCCTAGTTAACATTGTTGCTGCTGATGCTTATAAATTATATGTATAATTTAGATATAAATTATATAATGTAATAATATAAATGTTTTATTGTAATTTGAAGATTTAATTTAACATGAAACACTCATTTAATTTTCCCCCCAATATGTTAGAATAATTGTTTTGCTTTATTTTTTACCACATCAAAGCTTTTATTTTTAAACAAAGACAGTAGTGCACTTTATTTTTTGGACTCAGACCCCTCTATTTCTTTGTGTTTAAATATAAAGTTTTTTTTTTTTGTATGCAAGGAGGGAGTGATTGTTATAAATAAAGTGGTTTGTTCAGTTCATTTGTGTTGTAATAATTGTGTTAAAAACAGAAGTATAACAGTAAATAAATATCGGTTCTGCATATCGGTTATCGGGCACATAAACGGGCAAATAATCGGTATCGGTATCGGTTAAAAAAATCAATATCGGTCGATCACTAGTCGAATCATTATATTATAATGTTTTCTGAAGGATCATGTGACACTGAAGACTGGAGTAATGATGCTGAAAATTCAGCTAAAACAGTTCTTTTAAATTGTAATACTATTTCAAAATATCACAGATTTTACTGTATTTTTGATTAAATAAATGCAGAGCATAAAAGACTTCTTTCAAAAAAGATATTTTTTCAAATCGTACCGACATCACATTTTTGGACGGTAATGTGTATAGGGCTGGATGTTGGTAACGTCCACGTAACATATAAGATGAAACTAAAACCTGACATGGATTAAATGGAATTTTAAGGTGTATCAATTTTTCGCAGGCCCGTTTTGATGCTGGTGAGCTCATCACTCAGAGAGAGCTGGTGTCTAGGCAGGTCAGCGAAGATCTGACAGAAAGAGCATCCACCTTCGGCCTCATTCTAGATGACGTCTCTCTGGTAAAGACCTCTTTTTTATTACACTCTATTAATGTTTACACTCAGTTTCTCTCTCTTCCAGTGTCTCACCCTTTTGTCTCTCTCCCTTCAGACACATCTGACATTTGGCAAGGAGTTCACTGAGGCTGTTGAGATGAAGCAGGTTGCACAGCAGGAGGCTGAGAGAGCCAGGTTTGTTGTAGAGAAGGTAAGAGCCTCAAAATGGAACGGTGCAGTGCATGGTCTGAAATAAACACTTGCCAAATGCAGTTGAGTCTTTGAGTTACTCCCCATTTCGATACCAAACCAATTAGGTGTTTATATAAATTACTCTCAATGTTTTGAGTTATGCGCTCTATCAACACCAAAATCAGCTGCTAATTAAATTTGCGTTTTGCTCAGTGCAAAATGTATCTGATTTTTACCCTCAGAACAATGTGGCAATGTATGTGGAATACTAATTCCATTGTATTTTTTTCTAATTTTAAATATACGCTACCCTTCAGTAGTTTGGGGTCGGTAAGATTGAATGGTTTTGAAAGAAGGCTCTTAGAAGTCCTGACCAAGGCTGCAATCATTTGATCAAAAATACAGTAAAAACAGTCAGTCATTACATGATCCTTCAGAAATCACTCTAAAATGCTGATTTGC
Source organism: Semotilus atromaculatus (assembly GCA_031834385.1). NCBI lineage: Eukaryota > Metazoa > Chordata > Actinopteri > Cypriniformes > Leuciscidae > Semotilus > Semotilus atromaculatus. The sequence goes on along the minus strand of JAULUF010000050.1, from coordinate 1,345,801 downwards.
TGCTCAAGAAACATTTCGTGTTATTATCATCAATGTTGAAAACAATTGCTGCTTAATATTTTTGTTGAAAGCATGATTCTAGATTCTTTGATGAATAAAAAGTTCAAAAAGAGATTTTATTTGACAGAAATCTGCCTCCTTGAATAAACATACTTGTTTCTTTTTTTAAAAATGAAATCTTACCCCAAATGTTTGAATGGTAGTATATATTTATTTGTTTAACATTTTAAAGGCAAAAAAATGGATCTAAAATTGCATCTAAAATGGAAAACTGTTTTTTTGTTTTTCCAATGAGCAACAGGTGATGTAACATTTGTCTCTGTAATTGTCTCTCAGGCAGAACAGCAGAAGCAGGCAGCCATTATATCAGCGGAAGGAGACTCCCAGGCTGCGCTGTTGATCGCTGATTCTCTAGCAGTCGCTGGTGACGGCCTGGTGGAGCTGAGAAAGCTGGAGGCAGCTGAGGACATCGCCTTCCAGCTCAGCCGCTCTCGCAATGTTACCTACCTCCCGTCTGGACAGGGAACGCTCCTTCAGTTACCACAGTGACAGGGAAACTAGACACACACTCTCACTTCTCTTTTTTTTTGTTCCAAATTTGGGTACTTTTGGAAAAGATGTCTGTAGACCCCATGCAACTATTTGATCAGCCTGTAGGCAAACTTTATAGAGGCAAAGACAACTTGTGTTTTTCTCTCTTTTAGTCCAAGAATTTACTTGCTCTCTTCCTGAAAGTATGGACTGCCACAAGGTGGTTACAGCAATTGAAAAGAGTCTGTGTGTATGCAAATGTACTGCCGGTGCATATATATTTGCATTTGAAATGTTTTCTCTGCTATATGTGAGTTGATATTGTTTGAAATTAAATTGTACGTTCATGAGTAGTGAGACACACGGACTGCTCTGTCAATGTGTGCCATGCTGCTGGATGATTGACATCAATCTCACTCTCTGCAGGACCGGCTGTTGTTTTTTTTGGTTTGAAAATGTTTTGTTATTTTATGTACGTGGCAGAAGGAATGCTCTTGTATTCTACAAGTGGCGAATTGATAAAATAATCAATAAACTGATTCATTTATATTAAACCAAAATACAATTGAATGCGTCGTTTCAAATGAAATTCAATGTTGTTTTTTTATTGTCTTAGTTGTTCTTCTTAATGTTCTTACTTGAAAATGAGAAACTGTAGTGAGAGATCCATTATTTTAATTTATAGATACACAGGAAGTCAAAATGTATGTCATTCATAATTTAAAACTATATAGACCAATTTCTTATTCACTGCTGAGGCATAAATTGTTTAAATATTATTATTAATAATTTCACAAAATCCATTGTAATTACATACAATAAAGGAAGAAACAAAACAAAATCCTAGTCATAACATTTTAAACTAGTAAATAATGGAAAATAGAAAACAATAAACTACCCAAGACATCTCTTCCACCCCAAACCCAAAGAATTCATTCCAATAGTGATATCCAGTGGTAAGAGGAGCATAATATAAATAAAAGACATTGATATTCACAATTCTGAGGAAAAGAAACAAAAGGGGACCTGGGGCCGTATGTAAAAAGCCGATCAGAGTAAAAAATGTTGTCCTAAGTGTGTCAATTCTAAGAATGACGCAATTTTACTCTTATTCCTAGACGTAAGAAAGCTGGAGAGGTATCCTAACCGAGTTAGGAGTAACAAGAACGAGCAGCAGAGACGAGGACACCACACACTTTCCAATGAAGATATGTTATTGGAGTTATGATGGCAGGGAGTTGATAAAATTATACAAGGTTGATTGTCAAGGTATTCTTTTTATGACTGACCTAGTATATTTAATAACATCTGCCACTCTACAAATCAGCACTCTAACTTCAGAAATGAAAGTAATAAAGACATTTTTTGATGACTGGAAAAATACTGCAGTGCACCATTGATGACTTGGGCCCATCAGTCCACAATAAACAGGCTCTCAAATAACACCTTTGTGGCACTAACCACACCAAACAGTAGCGGCCAAAAGTGATTTCCGGAGGAGAAATTTGTTTTTAATTACCCAACGAGTTTGATTAAACCATCAACATATGAGTAAAATATTTTATATATTTTTAAACATTTTAAATATTAGGGAAGACCAAAACGCTAAACCTGGTTAAGGTATTTATCTGACAAAATTAATTGGCAAAAAAAGACAAACTACACTAGGGGTACAAAAAAAAGCAAGGCAAAACTCAGGAAAAAGCATACACTGACTACAAAATTAGTTACTGATATTTAGTTCTCTCTTGTTTTTGCATGCTGTGTATATAATTTCTTTGTATGACAGCCTGGTCAAAAATGATGTACATAATTTGCCATGTTTGATTGCGTTATCACAAATAAAACAATTGACTCCAAACACAACTCATTCCACATCATCAGTACTTATTCATGATAATTTTGCACAATGCAGAGCAATTTTTTAAATAAATGTAAATATTAAATGCTTCAGTGTCTTATTTAAATGATTTTTTATTATAATGACTTTAAAAGATTGGTGTCATGCTGACCACACTTCCAGACTCACTATTTGCAGATTCAGAGGTTGAGGGCGGCCATTTTTGGGATGACATCACTGTAGTCCCTAATTTAAAATGGCTAATCAGACTTCCATGGTATGGGGAAAAAAATACTATGGAAGTCAATGGGGGCCATCAACTGTTTGTTTGGTTACCAAAATTCTTCAAAATATCTTCTGTTCAGCAGAAGAAAGACGTTAATACAGGTTTGGAACAACATAAGGGTGAATAACATAATGACATAATTTTCATTTTTGTGTGAACTATCCCTTTAAGTCAAAGCTTTAGCTTGTGCTTAAAGGGATAGTTCACCCAAAAACGAAAATTCTGTCATTATTTACTCCCCCTCATTTAGTTCCAAACCCAAGACTTTCGCTCATCTTCAGAATATAAATGAAGATCTTTTTGATGAAATCTGAGAGCTTTCAGTCTTTCTATTGACAGCTACGCAGCTGACACTTTGACGCCTTAAAAAAGTTAATAAACAGATCGTAAAACTAATCCATATGAATTTGGGTGTATTTTTCAGATTTTCTGAAGAGATTTGATCAGTTTATATGATGAACAGATTGAATTTAGTCTTTTATTCACATATTATAAACATATCAGCGAATATAAACAGAAGCTCAACAGTCTTTGTTTGACGTACAAGAACCCTCTCCTGGAAGATCAAACGTGCTGTGTGTAACAGGAGAATAAACCTCATTATTTTTTGCTGAAGCTCAAATGTGCTGCGTAACACGAGAATGAACCTCATGGGTTCTTGTTTAAGATCAAACGTGCTGCGTAACACGAGAATGAACCTCATTGGTTCTTGCTGAAGCTCAAACGTGGTGCGTAACACGAGAATGAACCTCATTGGTTCTTGTTTAAGATCAAACGTGCTGCGTAACACGAGAATGAACCTCATGGGTTCTTGTTTAAGATCAAACGTGCTGCGTAACACGAGAATGAACCTCATGGGTTCTTGTTTAAGATCAAACGTGCTGCGTAACACGAGAATGAACCTCATGGGTTCTTGTTTAAGATCAAACGTGCTGCGTAACACGAGAATGAACCTCATGGGTTCTTGTTTAAGATCAAACGTGCTGCGTAACACGAGAATGAACCTCATTGGTTCTTGTTTAAGATCAAACGTGCTGCGTAACACGAGAATGAACCTCATTGGTTCTTGCTGAAGCTCAAACGTGGTGCGTAACACGAGAATGAACCTCATTGGTTCTTGTTTAAGATCAAACGTGCTGCGTAACACGAGAATGAACCTCATGGGTTCTTGTTTAAGATCAAACGTGCTGCGTAACACGAGAATGAACCTCATGGGTTCTTGTTTAAGATCAAACGTGCTGCGTAACACGAGAATGAACCTCATGGGTTCTTGTTTAAGATCAAACGTGCTGCGTAACACGAGAATGAACCTCATGGGTTCTTGTTTAAGCTCAAACGTGCTGCGTAACACGAGAATGAACCTCATGGGTTCTTGTTTAAGATCAAACGTGGTGCGTAACACGAGAATGAACCTCATGGGTTCTTGTTTAAGCTCAAACGTGCTGCGTAACACGAGAATGAACCTCATTGGTTCTTGTTTAAGATCAAACGTGGTGCGTAACACGAGAATGAACCTCATTGGTTCTTGTTTAAGATCAAACGTGCTGCGTAACACGAGAATGAACCTCATGGGTTCTTGTTTAAGATCAAACGTGCTGCGTAACACGAGAATGAACCTCATGGGTTCTTGTTTAAGCTCAAACGTGCTGCGTAACACGAGAATGAACCTCATGGGTTCTTGTTTAAGCTCAAACGTGCTGCGTAACACGAGAATGAACCTCATTGGTTCTTGTTTAAGATCAAACGTGCTGCGTAACACGAGAATGAACCTCATGGGTTCTTGTTTAAGATCAAACGTGCTGCGTAACACGAGAATGAACCTCATGGGTTCTTGTTTAAGATCAAACGTGCTGCGTAACACGAGAATGAACCTCATGGGTTCTTGTTTAAGCTCAAACGTGCTGCGTAACACGAGAATGAACCTCATGGGTTCTTGTTTAAGATCAAACGTGCTGCGTAACACGAGAATGAACCTCATGGGTTCTTGTTTAAGCTCAAACGTGCTGCGTAACACGAGAATGAACCTCATTGGTTCTTGTTTAAGATCAAACGTGCTGCGTAACACGAGAATGAACCTCATGGGTTCTTGTTTAAGCTCAAACGTGCTGCGTAACACGAGAATGAACCTCATTGGTTCTTGTTTAAGATCAAACGTGCTGCGTAACACGAGAATGAACCTCATGGGTTCTTGTTTAAGATCAAACGTGCTGCGTAACACGAGAATGAACCTCATGGGTTCTTGTTTAAGATCAAACGTGCTGCGTAACACGAGAATGAACCTCATTGGTTCTTGTTTAAGATCAAACGTGCTGCGTAACACGAGAATGAACCTCATGGGTTCTTGTTTAAGATCAAACGTGCTGCGTAACACGAGAATGAACCTCATGGGTTCTTGTTTAAGCTCAAACGTGCTGCGTAACACGAGAATGAACCTCATGGGTTCTTGTTTAAGATCAAACGTGCTGCGTAACACGAGAATGAACCTCATGGGTTCTTGTTTAAGCTCAAACGTGCTGCGTAACACGAGAATGAACCTCATGGGTTCTTGTTTAAGATCAAACGTGCTGCGTAACACGAGAATGAACCTCATGGGTTCTTGTTTAAGCTCAAACGTGCTGCGTAACACGAGAATGAACCTCATTGGTTCTCGCACGTCAAGCGAACATTTTTTAGCTTTACCACAACTGATGTGTGTCTTGATGAATATCTTCATGTGAATAAAAGCCTAAATTCAATCTGTTCTTCATATAAAGCAACCATGTCTCTTCACAAAATTTTGACAAAACCACTCAATTCATATGGATTAGTTTCACAATCTCTTTATTAACTTTTTGAAGTGTCAAAGTGTCAGTTGCATAACTGTCAATGGAGGGCTCAAAATCTCTCAGATTTCATCAAAAAGATCTTCATTTGTGTTCCGAAGATGAACGAAAGTCTTGCGGGTTTGAAACAACATGAGGTGAGAAATTAATGACAGAATTTTCATTTTTGAGAAGTTTTATACATACAGCCCCAGACCTTTTCATATAACAAAAGTTATACACTAAAGTCTTTAGAGAGTTCCTGATTCTTTCTAGATGTAATGTACTAGTTAACTATGTAAGCTACATTTTAGGCCACATTTGTGAAACACACTTCAGACTTGACAATGCCTTTTAGTGTCCACTAGAGGGCATCAGTGCTTTTAAATCAGTGAAATCATATGCCTTGGCATAAACCTAGAGACAATGGAACATAAAGAAATTACTAAATGTCCATATTGAGTTTAATGCAAGGTGTACGTTAAGAGTTTGAAAATAATAATAATAATTGTAGTTATTTCGACATACAGATTCTCTTTATTGGGAATAAAAACATCTACCACATTCTTTTGCCTTTCTCTTTTTACATATATTTTTTAGGCCAAATCTATAATCTTGCTTCTTTTCAAGAAATCTTCAGTGCATTTTGTGACAGATTACACACAATCTGTTGCAGACTGAGCATTTCTTTTCTCACTCTTCTTTGTCATTGTCTTGTTCCACTTATTTCTTCCAGGAAACTAATCTCTGCAACATGAACACAGATACATGCTTCAACTGAGTAGAAGAAGCTTTTGGTTTCAAATTAAAAATACTACAATGCAAACTCCTATGTTATTAATTTCAAGAGAGCTTTAAGAAAGACAGCAAACTTCACTGCAGGAACACATACATTAATGTGTAACTGTCGTTTAATGTACTGTGTAATTGGATAGAAAAGAGAAGCATGTTAAATAGATAGATAAATGAGAAGTGGAAATCATAGATACTATATTACAGCCACAACAGTCTTCATACACAGGATGTTGATTTTTTTCATGTTTTACACTTGTGCTCATAACACTTTTGTGGGCACTTACAAGACAATTTTTCATCTAAGACAAGCCAAATTATTTGGAGTTTGAATAAACTAAGTTTAACTGTGACATGACATGCTGAGAGAATCACTCAGGGGTTCTCAACTCTGTCCTGCGGAGTTTACCTCCAGCCCAGATCAAACTCAATTGCCTAGCTTTCTAGTAATCCTGAAGACTTTGGGTTATATTGTTCAGGTGTTTGATTAAAGTTGGAGTTAAACTCTGCAGGAAAGTGGACCTCCAGGGCCAGAGTTGAGAACCCCTGCTCTGACTCTTAGTTGAAATGACCCATTAGTGCTGATCTCTATATCAGCGTAGTGATGTAAATGAAAACAGCAGCTGCTCTGTCAGACCAGTTTGTCAGTCATCTAAAGAAAGAAGATGAGGACAGGAGATCATTTCAGATGTTTAGCTGAGGTCATCATATGTCATCATCACTGGGCAGGAGTTAGTGCAGCAGATGCTACAGTCAAACAGTACTACAATACCAAACACACACACAGAACATATAGGCCAAAAAACACTACTAATTGAGTTTATATATGAGGAGACAGACATGTGTAACCAAACTATTTATGGAAGCACATGAATGATAAAATACACAGAAAACAAATCAATTAAACACTTAGTGCTCTTTATGTTGCATCAGTGCTAAAATGTTCCTGTCTTCGTCGGAATGAGATTAAGACACATTTTAAAAAAGCCTGCACTGCACACATATTCTGGTCTGGGATGCTTTGAAACATCAGCTCTTTCAATGCCAATCAAATTTAAGGATTAGAAGATTTCACATTTAGCTATATTATATTTGACCAATGCTTTTATCCAAAGCAACTCATGTTACATTCACATTGTAAGAGTTCAATCATTAATCGAACCCATTGAACCCAAACCATGCTGTTTGAGCAACACAGGAACTATAAAACAAAATAAGAATTAGGGCCGGTTTCACATACGTAGTTTAGATTAAGCCAGGATTAGGCCTTAGTTCAATTAGGTAGCTTTATAAACGTGCCCTAGAAAAAAAAAAACATTACTGGTGTCCATCTTGAGACAAAACAATGGCACTGACATATTTTAAGAAATGTCAATGTAAGTTACTTTCGGTTAAAACAGCTCAAAAAATCATTTTAGATTGGGACTAGTCTTAAGCCTTGTCTGTGAAACCGGGGGTTAGTGTTAGTATAAAGTGCCTTACCTCTAAAAACTCATAGCTCCAAATACTTTTTTCATCTCTATACTGAAAGTTCTCAGTTCACAATAACAATTTGGTGATAAAGACCAAGACCCGCTTAATAAAGTTCTCAAAATGGTTAGTTCTTTCTCACAGTGTTAAACTGGCAGCTACATTTTCTAATTTAGTTTAGCAAACGTTCCATCAATCGAAGAAGTCACTTTTGTCGATGTGCTTCACCGCAGGGAGGAAGGCGGGCGCGCGCACTGAACGCTGTCTGGTTTTGCTGTTTGAGGACGGGAAGAAAAAAAAACAACGACACGCGCGCTTTCTCCTCCAGTGCAGACAGCGGCGGCTCGCGAGCCTCGGATGAACTCGGAGAATGGTTGATGCGCGAGACCTAGGCCAGCCACGTAGCGATGGCTTGTAAACCAGAAAAACGGTGAGCTCGGACCGTCTAGAAGCAAACCAGAGCGATTTACGATAGTTCGTCTGCGCGTGCATGCGACTGTTCGCTGTTCGTAAAAACTCACGGTGTCCGCCGAGGAATAGTTTATCTGAAGCAAATCGGGTTTTTGTTGTAGATTTGTGTTTTATCCGTTCTCTACACAACTTGAGGTGCACAGTATGAGGGAGAGGGCGCTCGTGTCTCGGGTGAGTACTCTTCGCTACAAGTTAATTTCTGCCTTTGCATTAATTTACAGCGATGACAGTTGTTTGTCGCATGCATATAACCACCCTTTGAACATCTGTCAAGGTATGATGCTGTCACCGTGACTTGCACGGCACGACTTTTTTTTTTTAACCGCTCGCTTTGCAGGGTTTTGTTCAGAAAGAAAAGGAATCGTCAGAAATGTTGTTGTTTTCTTGGCAAATGGCGTTTTGCATACAAATGCATTGAGAGTCTTCTGCAACTAACTGCTCGCAAACCGTGAGGGCATGTCAGTATGAATAAGAAAAATCTCTGAAGGTGTATAAATCTGGGCGGTTTGGGGTGTAAAAAAGTGAAAGTCGTACACGACGAGGATGTAGCTTGCTATGAGCCACGGGCTTAAAAAGCCTTGCCACTGCATGCGCCTAATAAAACGGGTCGATTAAAATCATCTCGATGGGGCTTTTTTGCGCTTACATGTAACAATTTTGCAAAAGCAGGTCCTGTAGTGGCTGGAGTCCATTGGACGCAGCTGTATGTTCGCGTGCACTCGGGCTGTTAGCTCTGCTAGCCGAACGGCCTGCACGCCTGCCGTCCCGACCAACCAATGTTTCCTTCTGTTTAACCCTTTCTTTGCGTCGCTTTCCCAAAAAAGTTACTCTTTGCCAGTGAGTTGCCACACACCCTTTGCTCCTTTTCTAACTGTTTCTGACCGTATAGGCTGTCCCAACTGTGCTGTATAGCAGTATTTTCCCCTCATTTTTGTGGTGGACGTGGTGGAGTTTGAAGGTGTGTTGTGGATGCGCGCGCTAGGCCCTTCTCAAACGGCAGCGTTAGCTCGAGCTGCTAGCGCTGATTTTAGGAGAAGGGGACGAAGGAATTTAGCCATTTGTTTGACGCCTTTTTCTTTTTAAATGTTATGTGTCATTTTATGTTAAATGTAGACAGTAACAGCCGTGATGCATTTGTTTACCTTACAAGCTAGAAATCACATTATTTTGTGAGATTATTTCCCCGCTTCCCTTATCCAGTTTCCAAGCTGGTAATGGAATGGAAGTCTCACCAACTTCATTGGAGAAGAGATTTTCTCCAGAGCTTGTGTTGTTCACAATGTCATTTGAGAGACACAAATCAAGGCCTTTCAGCATTCAGAAACCTTTAAGTTAGTATTAGTTTTGTTCACATTATCTTTTTCTTCTAAACATCTTCACGATGCTGTCTTCATAACATTTAATTGACACATTCAGGCTATCCTAGATATATCATATTCGAGTATAGTATAATTTTTATTCAGGTCCCTACTGCTAAAATTATTATTATATTTAAATATTTTTAGTTTAAACTGCATGATCCCCTCTTAACTTTAAATATTTTGGAAATAAAGCTCTTTAAATATTGTTTTAAGACCATAAAGACTTGATAGACTCACAGTTGATAGAACATTTTGTAGACTGACAGTATAGGCTTCAAAGCATCTGTGTCTTTGGCGCATCTGCAATGATGCTCTCCTGCTGTGAAAAATATCTGAACTTGTTAAAGGTGAAGTGTCTTTTTTGACATTAAAATACTTTCTTTTATTCCAGCTTGTGTGCAGAGGTAACTAAAGAAGCGTAAAGTATTAAACCTGTCTTATTCACTAAGCAGGTGGACGCGCAAATTTGTGTGAGAATGTTTTCATGAACATACATGATTCATCAACAACTTCCGTACTAAAATTTATTCTAAAAAGGGCTTTTCACACTTCGCTTAACCCCGGGTTATCGTCGTTCTAAACACCGCTTTAAACCCCGGGTAAAGGAGCGTTTCACACTTTTAATTTAATAAGCGGAATTTGCACTTCTTTTTACTCTGGGTTTGAAAACCCTTCTCAAAATTGTGAGAAGTTCTGCTGCTTGTACAAAAATAAAATAATCCATGCAATTATTAAAGGTAGGGCAGGCTATTTGTTTTATTAACTTTTTTTGTTATACTGGTGGAAACTCTTTACATCCTGATTGCAATCAATAATAGAAGTGACCTAAATATTAAAACATGTACATATATTCAGGACCAAAAAAATTTCGTCTAATCATTGCATTCGCTTCCTGTCAAGATATTTCCATATCTCTGCGTAGACATCACAGCAAATGCACAGCTTTGCAGACTCTGCTGTGTGTGTTATGACAGTATATTACTTTTAAAATTATAGCCTATTTGACTAGTGTTGCAGTGATGCACACTTTGCCTTTAAAGTTGCGGGGAAACTTTATCGAAAAAAGAATATCTTTTTCTGTATATTTGAGTTTAACAGATTTTCCAAAAAGAAAATATATGGAGAAGTGACTCTTGCATTTAGAATATAAATATGGTTCATTTTAATTTTAATTTCGACTTTAAGATTTAATCTCATTTGCAATTTTTTTATGCTCACTGTCTGGGCCATTCATATAATGTGCATTAGAATGACCTGTATTAAAGGCCTTGAGTTGGTTGGTTAGTTTAAGTGCATCTGGAATAGAGTGACTCGGCTTGGTTGTGGTTAATACACTTGCATAACAGCACTCAAAGAACCTTTTCACCCTTTCTGAGTGAAAGTCAGATTGTGGATTCTCAGTGCTGTCTTGGTTGACCTCTCTTGATTTGAATAATTAATCAAATTATCAGTGGTCTGTTGCTCTTCAAGTTCAGCACAAGGCCAGCAGGCCAGAGATGTTGGAGACAGGAAAAGATGAAGTGAAAAAAATGAGCAAAATGCATGTTTAGTTTTTAGCTGTTGTAAGTTTCGCTTTCAGTCACTTGAATGTAAAGTTTGCTTAACCTGCATAAACCAGTCCTAAAGTAATTTCTTGTGCACTAAATCCACCTTAAAATCTGACCACGAAAGGTTATTCTGTCTGCAATATAAAATTAAAGAGATTAAAGTGGTTTTGGTAACTAATTAAATTAGTTTAATTTGTTCATGGTTGATTGGATTGGATGGGGGGCTGGCTTGTGGGATCATATTCTTGATCCTCAGTCCTTGAATCAGTAACAATTGATTGGGATTTATGCTAAAAGGTGAGTAATTTCATTGGTCGTAAAGATTTTGATTCTGTGATTTTCACCCACATCAAAGCAGCTTGTTTTTCATGTGCGAGGAAACCCAGGATTAGTCACCATTATCATCCACCTACTTGCTCAAGATGATCAGAGGAGTGGCCCGAGGCGTTGTGAAACTTCATTTGCACAAGTCAGTCATGAAGTGAGAGAAATTAAATCATTGAGTTTGTCTTCACACTTTCACACCAAATTTCTCCCTGCTCTTCTTCATTGCACCACAGCATGCAAACTCTAGGCCTTTACGTCGCTGTACACATTAACACTAGATTTGTAGATGCGAACACATGCACCTTGAATGTGCACATGTGTAAATAGCTGGTGCTTTTTCCTTCCTTTCCTCCTCAGATGTGTTGGTAGATTCTTATGCAACACCCAGAGCACTGTGAGAATCTGCATTTCTGGAGTCCTTCTGACGTGTGCACCCAATTTATGAGTGACAAAGCTGTTTTAACTATATTTTTGCAGATCTTTAGCAAAGAATTTACATTATAAGTATTTAACATGAATGATGAGCATCATTTTTTATTTAAAATGATGATTCTGCCTTGATTTGAAGCACACAGTATTTACACATAGTGGATAGTGTGCCAGGCCAGTCTTTTAAATATATGTACAGTAATATATGCATTATGTGTGCCAGCTCCTTTCCTGACTCCGACGCACACGCTCTGAGGTGTGTGACCCCTTATGCACCCATCCTGTGGTCACATATGCTGCGCTTTCCACTTCTCAGAAAGTTGCAAAGCGCACAGGAAGAAAGGTGGAGGTGTGTGTATATGGCTGTATCTGTGTGGGTATGTGTTTGTGTGTGTATAATTGTATATGTGTAGGCGTTTGTTTGTGTATATGGTTTTGTTTGTGTGGGTACGTTTATACACGTGTATGTGTGGCCAATTCAGCAATGTAAACTGACGCTGCTGGAGAGCTGCATGATTCAAGTGAATTAAGTCACCCTGAATAGTTAACATGCAAGCATTTCAAACGGTTTGTTTTTTTAATACGTTTAATACGTTTCTGTAAACAACACAAGCATGAATCTGAGTTTCATGCACTGCTATTGAATATAAAGCTGAAGAAATTGTTAGTGGAGTTGTTAGTCTGTTGAATGAATTAGGGATAAAGGCTGAAACAATACAGTAAAATGAGTATAAACAGAAAACGTAGTTCTATTGTGATGTCTTTACTGGCTGCATCCAAAAACTAGCATATACCTGATTAATGAACTGATTTTTTTTTTTCAAAGTCTAAATGTAACGGAAGTAGCGACAGATCTTTTCTTCCGTATTGTGACGTAGCCTACATCTGAGTGAAGTGGATTTTTCAAAATGAAAAACAAAGTGTAGGCGGGGTCTTGGTAAAATCCATTGGTTGTTGATTGGATGGAGGCAGATTTGAATTCAAAAATGCAGCTGATTGTTAGAAAGGGGCAGGGTTTAAACTGATTAAATGAATGGAGAAGTCAACCGAAAGAAGCCTTGTTTCACTGGAAATTTGAGTTAATGAATATTTTGATTAAAAATGACAAAGGTCAAAACAAGTTTAAAAAAATTAAACATGAATGGATGAATAATTCACAATAAGATCAACATGCATTTAAAAAATAGGGTGAACTTTTATTTGTGTGACATCAATCATTTGTCAAAACGACTCACCATTTATTGATTTGAATTAGGGTTTATGACTATGTATAAAGCATGAATATGGAGATATTGGCCCTAAAATGAAAAATCTGTCATTTCTTTTCTCCTGTGTGACTTTTCCTTGTGTGGAACACAACATGGGTTTGGAAGTCATAGTATCCCTTAAATGTGTTGTAAAGTAGCCTTACATGTCCTAAAGGAGACTCAAAGGTCTACCGTATACGTTTCAACGTTATACCCTTTCTCTTCTGACTTTACATTTCTGTTTTAACTGGCTTAACTGTTTCTTTTTTCGCTTTTTATCATTCAGATGCCGCTTCCTCCCCCTTAGACACATGATAGTCATGACCTTTCAAATCAGACAGTGCATACATTCACAGTATAGCTCACTATAGGAACTCACACACACACATATATATGTGCATACGCAGTGTCAGACATCCATTCCTGCTGCCACAGGATAGAGTGAACTCGCTTTCTTTTATCTAGAGGTTCGCACGCACCTTGATGAGTCAACAACTTCAATGAGTCTGTAACTTTCTCCATACAAAATGTGCCGTTTGCATCTTTGCAGCTCTCAGACAGTCAAAGGCACCAGTGTTGCCGTGTCTGACGAACATTTAAAGAAAGAAATCCCAGCGTTGACTCAGAAGTAAAATTCTTTGAAAAATGTAAGGTATGCTTTCCTAGCATGGTAGTGGGTTAATGTGCAGCACTCTGACTAGACAGTGATTGTCTTGCTAGTCACAAGGCGTTAGATTTGATCATGTAATACATGTTGTCCACAGCCAATGCTTTACAATGCGTTATTGTTCTAAAGATTCAGCTCACACACACACGACTGGCGCACACACACTCAAACGGAACAGAGATGTTCACAGAGAGCCAGGAAGTCAAGGTTAAAGCCGTTAAGAGCAGCAGTGCATAAACAGAGATATTTTTCCTGTTTGTGGCTGCTGTTTAGGTGTTGTTGTTTTTGACCGTGTTGAGTCAGCATGTGAGGTGGGGTCTTGTGTTGAACTTGATCAATAGGGTCAATCTGATTTTTGATTACTTGGTCTATATTGTTGCATATTGTCATATAAAAGAGCCATTGATTGGGGATGATCATTCCTTGAGCGCACACACCCTCCCCACACCCGTTACAAATAACTCACACTGAAACTTGTGGTCTCATTTTGGTTCTTGAGTGTATAACTGTCTCCTGTTTCGGTTAAATCTCTTTCTGTTAAATGGATGTCATATAGATCAAAGAAAAATGGCTCAAACATGTAGTTGACTAGTTATTGTAATAATTGTCTTTTCTGCTAATTTTGTTTAGTTATCGGGGGGAATTGTACATTGTTAAACTTTGAAACAGGATAAATAAAATTTTCTTATTTTGTTTAAAGATCTTCTTTTCTTTTCATTTAGTACTGCCCTTCAGAAGATACTACAGAAGATACTTGTTTTCCAGAAGATGAAATATGACTACATGTAATTTAGTTTTACACAATATGTTGCCTTCTGGAGCATCAGTGAATGTTTGCACCTTTTGTAGTAGTTGTCTGTAGTAGTCCCTCAATTGTCCTCAGTGTAAAAAGATGCATCTCAAAATCATCCAGTCACTGCTGGAAAGCGTTCAAATATGCAAACGATGCTGGAAGGATTTTAATGAAGAACATTGCTCAGTTTAACAGTTCAGGATGAACAAAGGACTTAAAGAGGTCCTATTATGCCCTTTTATGAAGTCTTGATTTTGTTTTTGGGTGTACTTGAATATGTTTTCATGCTTGATTGTTAAAAAAACACACATTATTTTTCACATATTTTGCATTATTTTAGCTCCTCTCTCCCCAGTCTGGTCTAATGCATTGTTTTCGATGAAGCCCCTCCTTCCTAAATACGAAATGTGTTGTGATTGGCACCGCTTAACGAGTGTTTAAGAAATGTCACACGCCCCTTCATAAGTGCGAGCTCAACTCAGATGTAAATATTAACGATGGTAGGGCCCTATAATTTCCGCGATCACGGAATCGCGGAATTGGCCAATTAACGCGGAATCTAGTGTTAACGCGGAATTTCGCGGAATTGTACATATTTGGAATGAAATTCTGTTTTTGTGTGGAAGAAGAACGTATGTCTGGGGAAAATGCATACCGGGGGAAGCAAATCTGGCTCTCCACAGCTGCTTTCGTCGGCGAAAAAGTTAAGAAACTCGACGTTAAGCCATCAGTATCAGTACCGAGCCGAGCAGTTCGCACGTGACTCGCAAGTGTTTCCCACACATAGACTAATTCTATCTAGAAACAACACCGGCCGCCACATAGGCTATTGCGTTTCGTTCATTTATTTTAACGCATTCAGTTACATTTCCTTTCCCTGCTCTCCCTCCGTTTCTGTCTCTCACGTCTCTCTCTCTCTCACACACACACACACATAAACACACACACCCCATCCCCTCCGTGCACACCGCGTCTGTCTATGAGGCGCCGGACTGGACAAAAGCGAAGCGACACAGCGCTCGATAGTGCGCAAGAGAGACCGAGAGTTTTCGAGAGCGCGCTCGATAGTGCGCGAGAGAGACCGAGTGTTTCCGAGAGCGCGCTCGATAGTGCGGGAGAGAGACCGAGTGTTTCCGAGAGCGCGCTCGATAGTGCGCGAGAGAGACCGAGTGTTTCCGAGAGCGCGCTCGATAGTGCGCGAGAGAGACCGAGTGTTTCCGAGAGCGCGCTCGATAGTGCGCGAGAGAGACCGAGTGTGTCCGAGAGCGCGCTCGACAGAGAAACAGAGAGTGTGACTTTTATTTAAACGAATATAATTTGTTTTACTGGACAGTTTAAAGCTCATAACCATATTTTGTTGTTATTTGAAACTACTTAGAGTGCAGTGTTATTGCATCATGCAGCATTTGTGCTGAAAAGTAAGAGTAAATGTCATTACCTCAAATTTAAGGTCATTCCTATTTTATTTGTGTACATTTTAATCATTAACATTAAAAGCATACTCTTTTTGACTAAAATAACGACTAAAAATTGAATTCCCCAAAATTAAAACGGAAAAAACGGAATTTGCAAAAATTAAAACGGAAAAAACGGAATTTAGGAAAAAATAAAACGGAATTTGGGAAAAAATAAAACGGATTTTATAGGGCCCTACGATGGCGTCAATTTCGAGCCTGATTCAGATTTCAGACCCTGACCATGTTTAATGTCAAGAGGATTGTGCTGAACGGATTTCAAGCATGGACTTTGCAAGCACGGATTTCACAGGACGTTTCAGATTGGTATGTTTTTTTTGTGTGTGTAATGGATGATTTCAACCATTTAATCAGATTTGTCGGAAAACTATGGTAGTACAAACAGTAATCGATGACAAAATCATGGATCATTTTCTTAATGGATGGTGAACAGTCTTACAAAAGCAAGAGCTTTCAAAAGCTAAAGTAAAACTACATCAATACTGTAATGTTAGTTAGCAGGCTAGCGGAGGCAAAGCTGTGCCCTTCGTTTACATCATAGCTATCATATAAAGCTTATAATTGGAACTGTTAACAGAAAACACAACTACAAATAATAAGACATGCTTAAAAGTTGTGATATATATTTGTGCGTATAGCCTGAATTGTACTGGAAGGTGTTCTCAGCAAAATGTGCAGCGCACATACAAACGATAAGGTTATAATATTCAGGAACAGTGTTAATTTTATTTTAACCTCTCTAAGGTTGTCAGCCTTAGGACAAACCTTTTCTGGGGTGTAAAAAACAGCGACAACAACTCTTCCTCTTCTCTAAAGCAGGCCAACGTGGCCTCACCCCTTTGTTGTGTGTTCCCAGGGGCGGTTAATGTACATTTAGGGTTTGTGATGTCGACAACCCGGGAAGAAGCTCGTTGTTGTCCCTACCGGCCATTTGTTGTAGTCCTTAAAAAGCGATTTCTGTAAAAGAAAATATCTCCTTTCGCATTGACCTTTGAACTTCACAACTTTGCAGATGTTGTTTATGCTCAAACAGCAAAATTACACACTTAACTAAAAAGTTTTAAAAAAGTGCAATCATAATCAAGGACCCCTTTAACTCACAAAATGAAAAAATAGTCATGGATCATGCAGGTAACACGCAGTATTAAAAATCAGGTGTATATAAACTTTTGAATAGGGTCATTTTTATAAATTCAGCTATTATTTTAAGTTTAAATTTAAACTTATTCAAGACAGTACTAAATAAAAATAAAAAAAGATGATCCATTGGTTTCCCAAATAATTAACATTTGGCAGATTCTGCTAGGTGTATGTATATTTTTGACCATTGTTCAAAAGGTTTGGGTCAGTAAAAATGTTTTTTATTTATATAGAAGTCTCTCGTGCCACTTTTTTTTTTGCTGATCCGAAAAATGATCTGATTCTTGACTCAAAAAAAACACATAATATGATCTGAACCGTAAGTTTTGTGATCCGTTGCAACCCAAGTTTCAAAAGCTGTATTTTCTGCATCATTACTCCAGTCTTCAGTGTCACATGATCTTTCAGTAATCCTTCTAATATGATGATTTGATGCTCAAGAAACATTTATTATTACGATCAATGTTAAAAAAACAGCTTAGCTGCCTAATATTTTGTGTAAACCATTTTTTCAGGATTTGTTGTTAAATAGACCCCAAAACTTTTAACAATATTGTACACTACTGTTCAAAAGTTTGGGGTCAGTAAGAGTTTTTATTTTATTTTATTTTTTAAAGAAATTAATATTTTTATTTAGCAAGGAGGCAATACATTTATCAAAAGTGAGAGTAAAGATTTTGGTTTCAAATAAATGCTGTTCTTTTGAACTTTATTCATCAAAGAATCCTGAAAATATGTATCACGGTTTCTTACCCATTTTTTGCATGCATGTATGCATGTAGAAGTATATTTGTGTGTGTATTAAATGTGAAATGATAAAATATTAAAAAAAAATGTTTGAAATATTTCTCTTGGGTTAATTAATTAATTATTATTATTTCAATAATATTGGAATATTATGCATTAATAAAATGTTTATTTCCTAAAATATTCACTTTCATGTGTTCGAATGGGTGCCCTTGTAATGCACTTCAAAGAGAGGCATAAAAATGCCCATTTGTTGGATTGCAATATGTGACTGTAATTTAAAGTGTACTATAATCATAGTTAAACATTCATGATCAGATCAAATAATCACTACAGGCCTGCTTGGTAAATAAACCTACCAAACAATCCAAATACTTAGCAACCACATAGCAACACTCGTGCTGGCGACTTCGGCATGGGTAAGCTCTGCTGATATTTCTTCTGCAAGTGGCTTGTTGTGACATGTTTGGTGGCAGTGATGAAGTGAGATTGTCCCAGATTGTTTAGAATATGACATTTTTTATTTTTATTTTACCCATTGTGTGACTGTTTTCTGTACTCAGCTTCTTGTGGTCTAATTTTGAGTTGCTCACACACACTCGCGCTGAGAAGCGAAACGGTTGCGGTCTGGTGTGTGTATCTGATTAGTAGTGAGATTCTAGATGTCTACACCTTAACCAGGCTGCAGTTTCGTTTCTCTTTCTTTTCCCCGCTCTTATTCTCTTGCTTTCTCTCTCTCTCACTCACATATACATAAAAAGGATGTATGGCACCTGATTTGGAGACCAGAAGGTTTTACCAGGTAACACTCACTGCAATGACTGTAATTGCAGAGGTGTTGTGTTATGCTGCCACGTATAAAGCTGTATCGTACCGTTCTTGAAAATCTGTTTGATGACACACTGCTCTTGTTTCAATGGTAGTTGTGGTTCATTTACTTGCTTTGATGTACTGAAATAAATGTGACGTCTCAGTTGACTCCTGAGATAATTGCTTTCAATTGTCTTTTATTCTTTTCACAACCTTTTATGTAATTTCTTCCTCTCTTTCAGGTAGTGTCTGGCTGCAGGGTGCTGATTTGGAGCTGCTGGTAATGACTGCGAGATCTAAGCTTTGAGTTCAGCGGCGCAGAGACACCGTCACATCACTGACTGAAAGGAGGCGGCATTTGTGCCTGAATCAGCAGAGATTGCAGATGAGGTGCCGCTATTGTCTTTCCAAGTGAAACCGAGATGCTGTTGAGAGAGTGAAGTTTGGATCTAAAGCCAAGACATCTTTCATTTGGATCAGGATGAAATATGTGCATGTAGTTGCACAGTGAGACAGACTTCATGTAAGTACTTTGAGGTTCGAGTTTGTACGATATATTGATATATTTTTAATAAACGATATGGAATGAGGCAATGCAGTTTATATCGATATACAGTAGTTTGATACGAGAGCATCTAAACAAAATAGCGGAGAGCGCAGAGTGAGCTGCTGCGGGGAAAGTGCATCATCCAATTTGTCCTAAATATGAGACATGCTTTATATTAAGGGCTTCAATATAGGTGGTAAGATATAACACGTATAGTTTATAGTGGCTCGCTCTGACAGATACATGTGCTGACTTAATGTGTTGCGCTGTGTAATGTGTTTGAAATGTAGTGCGTTTCATCAGTGCATAACTTGCATTTCACAGGAATATTCTCCATCTGTAAATGTTAGAAACAAAAATGTCCATTTTGCTGTCAGGAGTGAATCTCCGCTAAACTTCACTGACTTCAGTGAATGAGCGGTGCCGCGGGCACCCGCGAAAAACAGACAATATAATAGGAGCATAATGATTCCAACTAAAATGTACATATTGCTAAAATTTGCAGCCCACATGGTTACATTCACTATATATGTTTTCATAGCCATCAATATGAACATTGTTTGTAGGACATCATTGGGGAGGATGTGATTTATTTATTTATTTATCTAAGTAGGAAAAAAGTAGAAAATACCGAGATATACCGTATATCGCCATTCAACCGCCATTTGGCCATATTGCCAAGCTCTATTTTGCACGATTTGAGGGTCAAAAATCTGTTTAAAAATTGCCATTAAAAAAGATGCTTCTTGTAGGGCTGCACAATTTGGCCCAAAAATAACTTGGTCTTCCAGTCTCACTTTTTTCATTTATCTTTCTTTTTCTTTAATGCCCTAGTGAACATAATGGAGGCTCAGTTTGGCCTAGGCTAAGGCATCTCTGATCTTCTCTCCTCCTTTACACTCTCTTGCCCTCCTCTCATTCACTCGAGAGGAGGGGTACATTATCTGCTGTACCACCCGTGATAGTAAACAGTGGTTAATTTCAAACATAAAGAGGCAAACTCTCTAATTCAAGCAAGCAATCGGCGGCAGATGAAGTCCTGCCAGACATTGAAGGAGGAGGTGTCCGGCCCAGAGACGATGTCGCAAGAGGAGGGGCAAATGACTCAACCCTCCCAAACGTACTTCCACAACGCCTCCGCTCCCGATGCCGAGCTATCGGCAAAACTGTACAAGCGAGAAGCCGCGGCCAAACCGTACTCCGTGGTCATTGACAACGCGATGGCTGTGAGGCCAGAGTCGCATATGTCCTCAGACCTGAATCCCCATCCTGCCCCGACTCAACCATTTTACCGGGAAGGGTCCGGAGCAGCTGTGACGAAGAGTGGAAATGGAGGGACGTCAGAAGATTCTGAAGCTGAAGAGGGAGCCGGGGCAGAGGACGAATTCAAACGAGGGCAGATCATCGTAGAAGTCAACCTCAATAATCAGACTCTGCACGTATCCAAAGGAGATGACGCGGAAAGTACGAACACTGCAGGAGACGACAAGAGCAATAGTGAGGAAGAAGAAGAAGATGATGATGAGGACGAGGAGGAGGAGGAGGAAGAAGAAGAAGATGACAGCATTGAAGAAGACTACAGCGATGAGGACGATCAAGATGAAGAGGAGGAGAACAACAATCGGCGAACAAGAGCGCAACGGGCGCACAGGGGTCGAGCGGCTTCTTCTCCGCGTCGCAAGAGTCGGCGTATAGCCCCTTCGTCGACAGGAAACGTAAACACAACGAACGCCGGTGTGACAACAAGGGGGCGGAGGAAGAATGCAAACTCCCCGCGCCAAAAGCGTAGACCTGCCAAGGAGGCCAAAGGCTCCACGGCCTCTGCCTCAGGAGCCAAGGGAGAGGGTGAGGAGAAAGAGACGCTAGTGTGTGAAAAATGTCCACGTGTGTTCAACACCCGCTGGTACCTGGAGAAGCACATGAATGTGACACACAGACGCATGCAGATCTGCGACAAGTGCGGAAAGAAGTTTGTGCTGGAGAGTGAACTGGCTCTTCACCAGCAGACGGACTGCGAGAAGAACATCCAGGTAAGAGGATCATCCCAATTCTTTATGGAAATGCCTCATGTTTAGTAAATGATCTCAATCAAGAGATATGCCTCTGTACACCGTTCACGAGTAATAATAATAATATTGTTAATAATCTTTCGTTCTGGAAGAGGCCATATTTAATGAGACGGAAGCAGAAACAAGGCCGTGAGGGAAAGAGACTTTTGTATCACTGAATTTTGTAGAAAAAAAAAAGAAAAGAACACTACCTTTCAAAAGTTTGGGGTCAGTAACTAAGAAATTGATACTTTTATTCAACAAGGATGCATTAAATGATCCTTGTGAAAGTTTGAACACTTGTATAATGTTTCTTGATCATATTAGAATGATTACTGAAAGATCATGGGACACTGAAGACTGTAATGATGTAATGAAATTATGCTGAAAATTCAGCTTTGATCACAGGAATAAATTACAATTTAAAATATATTGAAATAGAAAACAGTTATGGTAATTTAAACCTGTGAGAAATATTTATTTCCACTCACTCACACCAGCTCAGAGATTCACTCGGTCAACTTTACTGTAGTAAATGCTGCACAATGGCAGGTGGAAATACTGGTTTAATTCAGCCATATATGTTTAAACCAGAAACTGATTCAGAAGAAGTGGAAGAGTGAATTATACAGGCTCATCTACAACACGATGTATCAGAATGGTAATGGGTTTTTATGT
This sequence comes from Semotilus atromaculatus, assembly GCA_031834385.1. Lineage (NCBI taxonomy): Eukaryota > Metazoa > Chordata > Actinopteri > Cypriniformes > Leuciscidae > Semotilus > Semotilus atromaculatus. The sequence goes on along the minus strand of JAULUF010000050.1, from coordinate 1,323,794 downwards.
ATCATTCTTTACAACGTCGGGCACATAACGGTAATTAATATGATTAGCCTTTTGCTTGACTATGTTATTAAACAGCTAATAATGTGCTGCTAATGTTACACAAACCATTTTCCTGTCCGTCACCTCAGACAGCTGCCTTCTGGCAGTCAGCATCCAGAAACACTTTGAACAACTCAGAACGTCAGTGGAGAAAGAAATATAGTTCATCATAACATCGTAATACACATCATATACATAATTCACCCGCTATATTGCTAAATGTACCCGATTTTTCATATCAACAGAAAAATATACCAGGATAACCTGGCTTCTAACACCTTTCTGGCTTTGAAAACACCGGTTCGGTTTGGACATCCAGACTCTCAGGCTTCTCTTGAGACTCCACTGCTTCAGAGCATAGTAATGATGATATGCTAAAGCCCGCACATTGACTGATTGTCAATGTGAACCATTGTGATTGGTTACTAGGTAGTTTGTGACGTCAGAAACACCAGTGATTGCAAACAGCAATTTTTTAAACAGCAAAGTCTTTAGTTCACTCACTGCAGTTTTAAGGAGAAAATACTCAGCAATGGTGTTGACTTATGAATTTGCACAAAGTTTGTCTTAAAGCACATAAAAAAACCCACATAGAAATAGACATTAAAGGGGCCCTATTATAGATTTTTTGAAAATGACCTTTCATTTAGTGTGTAATATAGCTCTAAGTGAATGAAAACATCCTGCAAATCTGAAAGTGCACCGTATATAAAGATATTGTCTTTCAAAAGTAAGAGTCGACTCTGAGTCTATGAAATTAATCCTTTTTCAAACGAGTCATAAGCCGTTTCGTCGTGACGTCAAGACGAAACATTAGCTTATTGCTCGCCCACTTATTGCTCGCGCAGACACAAGGGAAACTTAGTCCACTGAGTCCTGTGGATACTGGATAGATAATGTCGAGGAGACGCTGTGTGACACAATGTGACGGAAAAGCCAGTTTTTTTTCACTGCCCAAGGACGAGCATGTGAAGAATCTGTGGTTAAAATTAATCTTTACCATGATACTACAGCAGTATAATCATAAACTTTTGCTGTGTTTCCTTTATTTTACTGACGACTGCTTCTCAAATCTATTTTCAATGTAGAATTCACAAATCGCTTGCTCTTGAAAGATGTGTAAAAAAAATACTTAGTTTTTTTAGTTTTATATTGTGTAGGTCTCCTGCTAACTGGTTAACTCACATTATTACTGTCTTACTGTAATACTTCTGCTAATCAGCTGTGGGACACTATTACCTAAAACTGTGTCTATTAATGCAGATTGTCTGTCGTTCTCACTACTTTGAGGAAAGATTAAGCATGGAGCAAGATTTGATTTAATTTAACATTTAGGCCTATGTTACAGTCATTCACGCTAGAGCTTGGCTAATGTATGCACTGTTATTGATAACGATGTTTCCACATGTTCACCAAAATAAATTAGAAAATACTCTGTAAATATATAAGTAAAAGTAAAATGCTCAGTTTGTTGATGGACATGCACTTGTTAATGCTGATGGTGAGGAATTAGTTGCAACATCTCATAATGTACCTCAAACTGAGTGGCGTATCAAGAAACTGCTCGAGTCGTCCTTGCGATGGAGGTTCGGGTTGGAGAATGGTTCTTCTTCTAGTGTTTCATCATCGGACTCGCGCTCGGATTGATATGGTAAAATCAACGTCATTGTTCGTTACTGTGTTTAGTTTACGGTGAAGGAAGCCTCAAGACACGCAGAGATGACGTTATGGCAATGGGAGTTTTTGTTTTCGACACGTGTACTTTGTACACGGTAGACTAATCACAACAGACTGAGCTGTCTGGCCAATCAGAGCAGAGTAGCTCGCAGAAAGGAGGGATTTAGAGAGATTGATTCATCTGACGAGTCGTTTGAGAATCATTGAAAATCTGGTGATGTGCAAATGTATATTATGAAAATAATAAACCGTTTTTTGACATTGGATGCATTTAAACATGTTGTAGGAGACTCCAAACCAACATTAAGAAACTTTAAAATAGCATAATGGGGCACTTAAAAACTTGATTTTCACCACAGGGGATCTTTAACTGTTTTCAGGGGCAGAGGCTGGCAGTCGTGGCCTAATGGATAGAGTGAGACTGGTAACCTGAAGGGTGTGTGTGTGCGCGTGTGCGTGTTCACTAATCACTACTACTAATGTGTGTGCACTAACTTGGATGATGGATTAAATGCAGAGGACAAATTCTGAATAAAGGGACCATACTTTGCCTTTACATGTGACATTAAAATATCATATTTATTGTTACTACTGTAAAGCTATATAAAACATTTTTTATATGATCTCTTTAAATGTTTTCTGAATCTTTTTTTATACATATATAATTTTGTTACTGTAGCGACAGTTTATTTATCAAAAATAAAGAGAAAATAGTACAGACTTTGCCGAAAGTGATTGTTTTGAACAAGCATTTACTCAGATATGATTTAAAACATTATCACTTTAGCTAAAGTATTTGAATAAATACTTTGTATCTTTTGCCCCATGCTGGTGAGGTAAAATGCCCAACTTGCCACCTCTTACATTTCTTTTGTATAGATTTTCAAACCAAACAGACCACATTTATGATTTTTTTTACACTATGAGAGTAGTTAAAATCACATTTTTGTTAAGGTGTACCTTAATCCCCTTTGTACCCTACTGTGTTTAATGGAAAACCTGATGCAAAGGTACTCTAAATGTAAAAATAGAGGAAAGAAATATGCACAATTAAAAGTCCAATACAGATAAATTACCAAATAAATTGATTACTGCAGTATAAATCTCAGATCTGTAAACCAGTAGATTTTACATATGAAGTGCATTGAGAGGTTAGAAATGTGTTAATATCAGTCCTGACCAGCAGAGGGAGACTTAATTCTTGTTTAGAATGTCATTGAGGCTCAAAAAATGGGTTTGAGAGAAGATATACTACTAAATATGTTATTCTTGTACTGTATAACAATGTATCTTTTTGTGTCCCAGTGTGTGTCATGTAATAAATCCTTTAAGAAGCTGTGGTCCCTCCACGAGCATATTAAGATTGTCCATGGATTTGCAGAGAAGAAATTTGCCTGTGAGATTTGTGAGAAGAAATTCTACACCATGGCCCATGTCCGTAAGCACATGGTCGGTACGTATAGTAAACATGCGCACAGACACACCTCAGCATTGCCCTAGTGAATACTTAAATCTCGAACACCATCAAGATATCTTTTCAAATGTCTATATAGCCACAAAATACACGAGACAAACTCACTTGTGCCTAATACAATAGGTCTTCTGTCTGTCTCTAGCTCACACAAAGGACATGCCATTTACCTGTGAAACCTGTGGGAAATCTTTTAAACGCAGCATGTCTCTGAAAGTGCATTCACTGCAGCATTCAGGAGAGAAGCCCTTCCGCTGTGAGGTATGAACACATACAACACTCCATAACTGATATTGTGATTGAGAGCAATGGGAAATACAAATAATAATAAAAAATGCAACTGGCCATATAATCATGTATTTAGCATGTGTTAATGACATGCTCATCCTTGAAAACCATAAATTACTAAATTATAAATTCCTAGATTATGCAATGTAGAAGATATAATTCTGGTTACGAGGTTGGTATAGTGTTGAGTCATTGTTTGATGTCCAATGTAAGGTCTTGGTACTAAACCACTTCTCTACATAAACCCTTCTGCTCCAGAAAATCCCCCTTTCACTTAAATAGGAGCACAACTAAGCTGTTTTGATATTTACACCCCTCTCTGTTGACACCATGGTTTTCCCATCTTCAACCCCCATTTATTTGTGTTTGACTGTTTCTTGCAGTTTTAAACACCAGTGACAGCTTTATTAATGTGCCATTTGAAAACAAAAAAACACTTTACTAATGTGTCATTTGACATTCTAAAGTACATTCCTGAGGTGTAATAATGTATTAAACAAACAGTATTAAAATAACTATATTCATAAATGTTTGAGTTTCCCGCTTGTCCATATTTACAGCTTCAATTTGTTTTTGGGAACGCTATAAAACACTACGTCCACAGAAGAATGTTGACATGCACAAACAACACTGTATTTGTGTAGATTTGAAAAAGAGCGTGAGTAAAGATTAGCTTATTACTGTTTATAGCATTTTGTTTGTTGCATTTGTTTACTGACGTCTTTTGGCCTATTTATGTAACCAGACTGGAGCTTTTCTGAAAGTGCTGTTTGGCAGTCTGTGACGAGCACTTGTGGACTTTAGCATTTTAGGAAATATCAGTTTTTTTCCATTAAATTATACTTTGGGCTTCGGTTTCCTTCTGTCTTTTTTAGCGATTGAGAACGAATTACAATTTGATGCTACAGTCAGAGAAAAATAAATATTGACAAAATTTAAAGGATATTTTTTCGCTACTGCACGGATGAATGTGGTTTGAGGCACTGGACATCTTATCAGAGCGGATGGACAAATAAATAATGGTTTCTTTGTCTTTACAGCCGGTTATTCCTGTGAAGTTTGCCGTTTTATTTTTTTTCTCATTTACAACAAACTTTTAGCTTGACGCTACCTGCAGCCGGAGCTACTTTTTATCTGTGTATAAACATGACCCGACGTCCTGACAGCTCTAAAATATAAATCATTACTATAGATTTAAGTGTATCTTGGTAAAGACACAGTTTAGAAGATGGATTTTTTGCACTCATTTAGTTATTTTATCCCCCCAAAAAAGTTACATAGTGTAGCTTTAAAATAAACAATGTAACACGTTGCTGTTTGATTTATATTTATTGCGTCCTCTTGTGGATTGTCGATTAAAAACAATCTGGTGTTTGTTGATCTTTTCCACCTAACTGAAATTATTTTTTGATTTCAAATGTAAATTTAACTTATGCAAATATTTAAGTGAAAATTGCTTGTCGGTGGAAACGTGTTTCATCACTCTTCGGTTCAGTGTGAGGATCAGAAAGCTCTGTAGAGGTTCATTTTGAATCTGTATTTTATGTATTCTCTTTTTGTTTTTTGGGGCATCTTTTCCATGAAAACGTATTATGGGGTGTGTACATTTCCTGAGGGTGGTCAGGGTGGGGCTCATTGGTTTCACTTAAAGGTGCCATATGAGAGAGTCTGAATGAGTGGGATTGGCCTTCTTCCTATAAATAGTATGTTAATGACAGGCTTATGAACAGTAATGACAGGTTATTATGATCATATTACAAAGTTGGGATTGCTTCAGTCTGGCCCTGATTTGAAGTGAGGCTGAACCAGCATCCACCCACACGCTGTCTATTTCTGTTTGTGCGTGTCCAGAACTGCGACGAGAGGTTCCAGTACAAATACCAGCTGCGGTCTCATATGAGCATTCACATAGGACACAAGCAGTTTATGTGCCAGTGGTGTGGCAAAGACTTCAACATGAAACAGTATTTCGATGAGCACATGAAGACACACACAGGTGAGGTGCACAAACACAAACATTTAAAACTTGTGGAGAGTGAATAAAGATAAGACTGTCTCTCTTGTTCTCTTTTGAACATATTTTGTGGGTAATTTTACTATAATAATGATTATTGTAATCTACAGTGGCTCCCCCCAAAATGTTGGCACACTTAAAAATGAATGTCATTGCATTATATAACAAACCAAATTAAATTTGCAGTACACTTTCTTTTCTTTTTTTTTTTAGAAAAACTAGAAAAAAAATTAGGTTTTCAACAATAAAATTACTTGTACACTTTCTAAATGTTACACTAAGTGGAGCATGTCGATCTTGCACTCCAGAAAACTCATGTTTGTTCAATTTTAATTATAAAAGTTAATTAAAATGAAGAACCAATGTAACACAATTCTTGAATATTTGGAAGTTACTCTTATTATTTTTATTGTAAAATAAAACTTAATCCATTTGCTATTGAAATAAGCTTGTATAAGTTCATAAAACAAGACTAGAACAATTCCGTTCAAAAAGATTCATTTATTTAGCGTTATTGAAAAGACCTAATTTAAAAAAAAATCTAAATTAAAACATTTCTGTAAGGTTTATTGAAGATTTTTATTCTTCGAATGCCTTACTGGTTGGTCTACATGTGTAATTTTATAGTTTAACCTTGAAGTGGACACATTTAAACTGTGGTTAAAACTCCCAGATGTTCTCTATGATAACGCCACACACCACATGTTTAACGCATACTACTCTTGTTGCCCGTGTGGCTTTATTGCCAGTGAATGAAACTAATTTCTCTCTCCCATTCTTCTGTTTCTCTTCAGGTGAGAAGCCATTCATCTGTGAGATCTGTGGGAAGAGTTTCACCAGTCGACCCAATATGAAGCGGCACCGGCGCACGCACACTGGGGAAAAGCCGTACCCTTGCGAAATCTGCGGACAGCGTTTCCGCTTTTCCAACATGCTTAAGGCGCACCGAGAGAAGTGTTTCCGGGTCACCAGTCCGGTGACCCTTCAGCCTGCCAGCATGGGGCTTTCCATTCACCTTACCGGCCACACCCCTTCTTCAAGCCACACCCCTACCCCAACCCAGCCCGCTCAGTCAACGCCCGTGGGCCCCGTAATGATCAGTCCATCCACGGGAGGGCCTCTGCCGCAACGAGCGGTCACCGTTCATGGCTTCTCTCATTTGCACATGCAGACCGTGCCCGCACAACATCACCCCGCCCACACTCCTGTCCATCACACAGGACACGCCCCCATGACGAGCCACGCCCCTCAGCCAATCTCAGTGCAGCCTTCTGTCCTGCCTCCTCCCCCTGCCCTATTTAAGAGCGAGCCAATAAACCACTGCGCCCACGAGGACGCCTACCTGCGACAGGGTGCCGCTCCGCAACACCACTGAAGCACTCTCTTGAACACAAACGCACTAATGTGAAATCAGGTGCTCGCTAGAGAATAGGGCGGACAGACTTACGTCATACATCAGTTTAATTCTCACCGGAATCAGAAAGCTGGAACTCGGTGAAATGCAACATGTATGTATGTGTATGTGTGTGTGTGTGTGATACAAAACTGAAACTACAAACTTAATTGCCACTAGCACTCGTGACCAAACAGGATTGTTAGACAGCTAATCTCTGAACTGATCTCAAGAACTTTATAAAGCATTACTAGGATTCACTTCACATCACTTCACTTCAAACTCTTGTCACAATGATCAAGATGCCATTGGGGTTTCAATGGCACAACACTTATCTTTCTCTTTCTCTGCCTCTTTATCAACTCAGCTGCTGTTGCAAAGGTTCTACGGGTTCAAACGTCCACAAGTTAAAGGTCTACATTTCACAAATGCAGTGTCTTTAGAAATGCAGGTCTTCCCAACAACGGAAAATATTCATATTCTAGTACACAAGTCGTCACACAAACATGGTATACAGCACTTAAGCAGTAAACTCAGTGTAGTCTATATGACTGAAACGTTTTTGTTGCCTGATTGTGATTGTCAGTGATTTCATTAAAATATTGGAGTTTACTTTCTTTTTTTAATACAATAAAAATATGCTTACTGGGTAATGCTTGTAGCTCTCCGGCGTGTTCAGTCGGAGGTTGAGACTGTTAAGGAAGACCGATGCTGTGATGTGTCATAGGTAGACTGCAACTAATGGTGAAAAAAAAATCATTAAATAGTTTTACTGTATGTTTCATACAATCTAACTCACTTAACCGATATTTTTATTTGTATAATGTAGATAAACTTTTTAAAAATGAAATTAGATTTGTTGAAATGAGATGCCTGCTTGTGAGAGTTTATGTAATGGCTTGGAAGATGCGGAAAAGGTTTGTTTCTAATCATGTCATCAGCCGAATGTAGAAGAGGTGTGTGTGTGTGTGTGTGTGTGTGTGTGTGCGTGCGTGTTTCTCTTTGTGGCTGATCATATGCCTGTGGTGCTGGTGTCAAAAGCTGCTTTTTAGTTGCTCTCTGTCTTTTCCTGGTACATGGTTCTTTATCATGCTGAGTAGTGTGAGTGTCAGTGAGTGAGTGTTAAAATGGTGACGTTAGGAGCAGCACAGATAAAGTGATGGGAAGTCTTGAGTCAATCAGACTTGATTGATTGTGAATTTTTTTTTTTTGTCCTCTCTCATTAGACCATCTGTCCTCTGCACTTTACTGACAAGTAAAAGGTTTGCGTAACTGACAAAGAATTGTTTATCACGTGTCTGACACGTGAAAGATGGCTGACTGTTGGAAAATGGGGAGAATCACATGGGGATTTGGTTGGGATCCCTTGTTATAGATCAAATAATTAGTTTGTCCTATAAGAAGTTGTGTTTTGCCTTCATGCCCCGCCCTCTTTACCTGAGACGTACTGTCATTGGTTCATATGGCTGTCAGTTATGTTCCTTTTTTTTTACTGTGTTTTGGGCTACTTGTTGGATTCTCTCCATTCTCCATCAGTTGATGGAATGCACTTTCTAATAAAACCTTACTAGATAAGAAAAATAAGCAGACCATAATAATGTCTATTCTTGTGAGGTGTTTTTAATCAAATCTCTTCTCAGCTAGTCTGTTTCAACCTCTCTACCCTCTCAATTTCAGCAGTGTTTCATTCTTAGCCTTGTGTCGGGTACAGAAACCTCTGACCTTCATTAAGTTCTGTTTTATATTGTTTTCCTGTTTTTGAGACACCATGTTTGACCTGCATTAATGTTGGGCCTTTTTTATATTGTGCATTTAACACTTTCTGCTAACTTTAAACTAGTAAAAAAAATTAATTAGCCACAAGCCACTTGTCTAAATTTTCACATTGTAAAGTTTGTTTTTGAGAGAGAAAGAAAGCAGTATATATGGGAAGTGGGTCATTTTAATGACTAGAATGGGCCTGTTTCATGATATGACCTCAATCTCTTTATACCTTTGACCTTGTTTAGCCTAGTGAAATCTGTGATTAGATAAAGTTATATGCTAGTTGCTTTGGGTTTAGTGTCACATTGATATTTTAAAATCATGTTTTAAAAAACAAGCACTTTTAAATGTTAAACTATTAAACATTTTTTACAAAAAAAGTGGCTTAGTTTTACATGAAACAATAGAACCTGTGTGTGTGTGTGTGTGTGTGTGTGTGTGTGTGTGTGTGTGTGTGTGTGTGTGTGTGTGTGTGTGTAAAGCAGAAGTAACAGACATCAAATAAGCACGTGATTATAGAGTCCTAACTGATTAAATTACCTCCTTGAACTGGTGATGGAAAAAGAAAACAGGAACACTGAATTTCCATTCAGTGTTCTTCACAATGTCATGCATTTTATATCGTTATCTGTATAGAGTTATGTGTTCGATTGCATTGACAGATGCCCTTATGCTCTCCGAATAAATCGATAGTCTTCTTTCTCTTCATCCCCTGACCCACTTATAGACTTGGAGAAGAGTTCATTTGGATCTAGAAAAGATTTATAGGCTGACGTAAATTGGCATCAAGTAGCGTATCAAGACTTTCCTGTTTTAGGAATGTTGATAATGACACAAAAGTTACTTTTCCACTCCACCCAAAAAGAGCCTTGTTTTCGCTCGTCTAAGATTCAATTTTACCCACATTAAATCTTTACCCATTACAAATTTGCAGATTTAGTTCAATCACAAAAATGACAGAATGTCTATTTTTGTTTTGTTTATGAACCGTGTAATACTGATCAGCGCTTTAGCGACTCACTGTTGCGATTTCTTTTTGCAAGCGTAAATTTAACGTTCTCTGAAAGTAAATGCTGTAGTAACATGAATATGATTATGGAAAAAAGTAATACTGTCAATCGATTTAAAATTAACTAATTAATCACACGTTTTACTGTAGCCTAATTAATCACGATTAATCGTATAGGCCTACCTGACAGTAAAGTTTTTTTTTTATAATGAATAAGAAAGGCCAGTAAATGAATGAACACCAGTGCTGAAAGGATAGCCTACACATGATGAATTATTCTAATATAAATAAATTAATATCGCCAAAATGTCAAAAAGACAGTCAAGCACATTTTTATTTTCCATATCCACGAGTAAAACTGGAATTGTTTCCGATCAAAAGAGATCCCGAAGATCATGATGGAACTGCTAGGGGTGCGTTTCTCAAAGCCAACTGGTCGCAAGTTCTGTCGTTACCAATAGAGTTGCCATGCAAACGATGCTTTTGGGAAACGCACCCCAGGATAGCAGGAGACACGATCACGGGAGTTAGATCCGTCAGAATCAGAAATCGATGTAGATGAAAGATGTTGGCCTAAACGTATCTATATGCCTACGTACGTGACAGAATAATAGCCTACTACACTATAGGCTGTGTAGTTAAGGCTGTGCAGAAACTTGTGGACGATGCTCTCTGTGCCGTCACTGTGTGTTTAGTGACGTCATTGTATGTTCCAGGAAAACTTAAAGTCCCTGTAAAGTCAAAATGAAGTATGTGTTCTGAGTTTGTCACACCACAGACAAATGTGTTATTAGTCACCCAGCCAAATTTGAATGATAAAAAAAGCCGGCAAGTACATAAAATAAGCTTTTAAAATCTTGAAAAAATTAGCAGTAGTCTCTGCTCTCAAACGCTGGGGGCGTGTCCACTGGCTGCGCTGAAACCACGCCCACTCGCGGGAAAGCTGCCTTCGCCACACTCAACTCTGTCACCGCTACAGCCGAAATGGATGCTTTAGTAGTGTTACTGCGTGGACTCCGACTACCAATTATAATTATAACATAAGCACACAAGGCAACTTACACTCATTAGTGGGCACGCACTGCCGATGATGGCACCAGTTGTCGGCGCGACGGGAGGATAAAGGGGGGAGATAGTACGCATTTCCATGATGAAGGCATAGCTAGCTAGCAAACTGTAGGCGAGTATCTGACTGACGCGATTGATCGGCAAACTGATGTGAATTTGCTCTAGTGTGGCTCCAGTGCGTCATCAAGTAGGGGCGTGTCCAGGAGCTCAGGGGCTCCAGTGCGTCATCGAGCCCCCTTTTAGCCCCGCCCAGAAAATCCGGAAAATTGCAATGGTGAAAAACTGTTTAACGGTCTAACTCCACAATTCAGTACTTCACAGTTCACAGTCTTTGTAAAATGTGTTAGCAATACATTTCTAACATTTATAATGTGTTTAGATTTTTTTTTTTAAAATTGCCTTTACAGGGACTTTAAGTTGTAGGCCTATGGTATATTAATTGCTATTTTTGATCCGGCAATTATTTATTTACAAATTAAGCACTGCATGTAACCTTAAACAGTGCTTTAAGATTTTCAGGTAGGTCTAACAGGTTGATATTGACTGCATACATTACAAATGGCTGAGGAGGATGTCGGTGGTGTTTGGATACAGTGATGAATGAGAGGCGTGGGCGTGGCCCATCTGACGCGCGTCACTGTGGTTGAATAAAGCACGATCGGACCATGCATCTCCTGCACTTTTGAGCAGCCGGGCGGATGAACTAAACAGCGAAAGGTAATTTTGTTGATTTACTGGGCTATTCGACATAGCCTACCTTTTTTTTTTAGCATATTTGAAAATATTTTGCAACTGAAATATTTGCTGACCTTAAAAGCAATACCTTGAGCCAAACGCACCAACAATCTGATATTTCCGATTTGTTGCATAATCTGTAATACATAATAAAGTGAAAGCAAGGTCATAGAAATTTGCTGCGTAACTGCTTTTGATCCATTAGAATATGACATAAGCACGCTGTCTTCTAATAACTTATGTGGCTGTATCGTTGAACAGTATACAGTTTGTAAACGTTCGATCACTATAACTGTTCTCGCTTACTAAAAACATTAATTTCTAAGTGAGTATTTGGAAAATGTAAATTCATATTGTCCTGTATTTGTCTGTTATAGGTTTACACTGTGCAGCGGCGCGTTGAAGGTGAAAGCAGGTGAGTTGCATAATCATACTGAAGACAGAAAGATTGAAAACTCCGGTGAGTCGATTCACTGATACTGGTTTACACGAGGGAACAAAAACATGTCCCATTATGTTAGTATTTAAAATCGGCCATATTTCAAAACATTAAAATGAATTAGATGAGAATGTTGTCCTACACCTTAAAGCCATGTCCTCAGACAATAAATCAAGGCTTTACATTCAATTCAATATTCAATTCAATAAAAACAAAATTGGATCTTTTAAAGAAAATGGTAGAAGGAAGAGGTTAGGCTATATAATAAAATATACTGTAAGTTCTGTTAAACCTACGATTTTCTAACTGCCTTGACCATTCAAAAGATAATTGCATTATTAGAAAATCAGGTTGAAACCGTAATGTAGTCTCAATTCATTAATTTAACATTTGTCTATATTTAAAATAACTATTTGACATCTGTTACGTATCTGACAGTGTAGAACCATATTGACACAAGTTTGTAAGCTAGTGGAAGAAGCAGGAGACTGCTATGAATTTATTTTAGTCCATAGACTATGAGTCTTAAAACCTTTGGAACATCAATGGCTGGAAATAAATTTGAATACATAAAAATAAATAATAAAAGTATTATTTAATAAAAATAAATTATATATATAATTTATTTTTAATAATATTAGGGTTAAAGTTTTATCTAGGCTACTTCACTGCTGACTTTCAGTGTTTGTCCTTCCTGCTTCTTTATCATTTCTTTTGTCTGCTTGAAGCTCTGGCATAAATGCAATGCTCTTTTCTTCTGCAGAGGAGGAGCAGAAGACAGAGAAGAAAAAGACATCTGTGCTGTTCTTCCCCCCTGTCCATGATGCGGGACTCTGTCTTCAACTGCTGCGTTTCCCCAGCCCATCCCCCTGGAGGAGTGGAGGAGCACCACCAACATAGAAGCAGAGCTCACACTCCGCCACCTAATGATAGGCGTTTCCTTATATTCTTTGACTTTGACGAGACCCTGGTGGATGAGTGCACTGACGACTCTATAGTAACTGTGGCGCCAGGTGGAGTCCTGCCCGGCTGGCTGAAGGACACTTACCGTTCTGGCCACTACAATGAGTACATGCAGCGTGTGCTGGCCTACCTCGCCGAACAGGGCATCACCCCGGCAGCTATTCGAGACACAGTGAAGAAGCTCCCTCCTTGCCCAGGCATCCCCACTTTGATGCAATTCCTGCTCTCCCAGCCATCAAGGGACTTTGAAGTGGTTTGCGTGTCTGATGCCAATACCGTCTTCATCGAGACGTGGCTGCAGCACCTAGGATTCCACCCACTGTTTATGCGTATTTTCACCAACCCGGCTCACTTTGATGATAATGGGCAGCTGCAGCTTCGGCCGTTCCACTCCCATGAGTGCCTGCGGTGCCCAGCAAACATGTGCAAAGCGGTGGTGGTAAGGCAGTATGTGGCCCAGCGCATGCGTGAGAGAGGCGGACGGCCCTATCAGAAGGTTCTGTATGTGGGTGATGGGGCCAATGACTTTTGCCCATCACTTACTCTGTCCCCAGGTGATATAGCATTCCCACGTCGGGACTTCCCAATGCATAAACTGATTCAAGAGATGGAGGAAGCCAAACCTGGAGAGTTCAAGGCAAGTGTGGTGCCCTGGAACAGTGGAGAGGATGTCATCAACACCCTGAGGAAGATAATAGAGAGGCCCTAAATATATAATACATCTAAATAAGGCCCTCAATATGTTCACAGATTTCTTGTTACATTCCAAACTCAAATATGTATCACCTTAGTTCTGTTGATACTGCCAAACCGTTAAGGATCTTTTAATAAGACCCACAGTTAATGACGTTGTACAGTTCAAATGACACTACCATAAACTGTGCTTTGAAAATGTTAAGCCATCTAAAAGCTTTTACGCACACTTACAGTATATTAAAACATGAATATATCTGTCTGACTATCTCTTAGACTTTTTTTTCTTCTGATTGCATCAACATGAATACTGGGCAGTAGAGTATCTCCCTAAATAATAATTAATTTGTATTATTTTTTTTATTATATATGACCAGTTGCTGTCTAAATATCTTATGGTTTTTTTTATTGTTTTTTTTTTTAAATATGCAAATCTGAAAGGTGCCATAAGTGTTTATTTATAGAAAGAATGCTAAAATGATCATCTTATTAATGAGAAATAACTTAAAATTGTTAGTATTTGCTACTAAAATATTGTACGTACTGTATGCTATGTATTTTATTAGTAAACTTGAACCCATCCTCTGCTTGTATGTGCTCTGTAGTTGGTTTAACCTGCGTTTGGTTGTGTTTGTTCCTGTTTCTTATGCAAAGTCTGAGAACTTTGAATGTGGGACTATGGATTGGATATAAATTAACCTCACCAGCAAAGTAATTTACTCAAATCTGTGTCAGAGTATTTTTTGACCCTTTACCCCAAAACATGTCATGTGTGGTTTTAAGGACTATGAACACAATGAAATCAAATTCCAGAATCAACTCAAGTCATGTTGTCTTGTCTAGCACTTTTCACAATACATGTTGTTTTTTTATAACCAGAAAGAATCTGAGTAATCGACACTAAAAAGTTTGGCAAAATATAGGTTTAACTGCTATAATGTAAAATGTAGTTGCAAACAAAACCAACATTTATTATCCCAGAATTCAACCAACGTTTCAGACGTGATGGAGATGATCCCCCTTGTGGTTTTGTCAACTTCTTTGTAAATTAAAATGTAAAATAATAATACTGTCTTTAACAGACCATGTCCAATTATACATGCTACTAATCTCCATTATTAACAACAATAAAATAATATTATTATTGTTATTTAGAATGTTGATAGTGCACCAAAAGGTATTTTGTGGTTACATAAATCATGTATATTTATTAAACTAATCGATTAACAAAGTTTAAAAGCCCTTATGCACTCTGTTATGTTAGGCCTATGGCTAAACTACAGCAAAAAAGAAATGAACTGACTAAATACATCATAAATTATAGGCCTATTGATCTCGGTGAGACAATACACAAGACCACACAAAAATAGCTTCTATTTTTCTCTGAACTACCTTTGCAGTAAATTCTAATAGTTCCTTAAACAAATTCCCGAAATTCCATTGGAAAATATCAACCAAGAAGTAAAACCGAACAGCAAACATTCATCTCCACCTGGTGGCCGCATAGCGAGATCTTTTTAAAGAGACCGCGCGTATCAAAACAATACGTCCTTCCTCATTGGTCATCTGCGAGCACGTGACTTCACAGCTGATTTCCGTGGATGGCGTGTTTTTGCAGGATCAGATGTTCGTCCTTACCTCGGCGAGGCATGAATGCGCCTCTCATGATCGCAGTGGAATCAGCCGTGGCGTACTGACACACAGCTCCCCCTGCCCTGACAGTAGACTCACTGTCGTTATGGCCCAGGCTGCACAGATAAACGTCCTCGATATCAACACTCCTCTTAGAGTGGAGCACGACAAGAAAAGACGACAATTCAGCATCCGACTGAACGGTCAGTAATGCGTCAGATAACGAGATGGGGGAGGAGGAAAAACCACCGTCCTCTCGCCTGCAAAATGTGCCTTTTGTTTATTACATTTCGCTTCTCAACACGATAAACATGTTATCTAATAGAATCCGTTCTAGTTATATAGTAGGAATTGCTTTGTTGTTTATGTAAATGTCGTTACACGCTTTGATCTGTAGGTAATTGAATATGACATGAACTAGTTGTTTTGTTCGAGCAATTTTTTTTTTCAACACACCACCAGCTTATTCTTTATCTTTCTGGTTTGTAGTTGCTTTTTAACAAGCGTTTAATAAGTAGGATTCATCCGATGAATGCTGCAGTTTCAGTTGTTTTGTTTTTGCCGTACAGAGCCGCAGTAAATCTCGCCTGTCACTATAGCCACAGTTTGTGCATTTGCTCAAATGCGAGCTATGTTTTCTTTTTCTCTGGCTGAATCAATAATTAAATTGCTAGCCTACCCGCTAGGCTAGCCATCCCATCCAGCCTTTATTTTTAGGCTACTTCCTGTTCCATCATCGCCACTGATTTCTATCTGTACAAAACAAACCCAGGTCGTTTCGTTTCTGTCGTTGTGTAGAAGATCAGGAGCAGCAGAGGTTTGCAGGAACAGTCGTGCGTTGTTTCTTGCGGGGTTTCACGTGAAAATGAAGGGTTTGTATTCACAGAAATTACGGTTTCATTTTTAACCCCCCTGGAAAGCGACATGCATCCTGTTTAACGGCTCAGTTCATGAATTACATTGTTTACTGTATCCTGACTTCTATATTTGCATCTATTCTGTTGCATATTGAAGGTTCCCATGACAGGGCTGTGCTGCTGTATGAATATGTGGGGAAGAAGACGGTGGATCTGCAGCATACTGAGGTTCCTGAAGCTTACCGAGGACGAGAGATCGCCAAACACCTGGCCAAGGTTGCTGAAGATTACTCAAGATCAATGTGAATGGGTTTATGCACAATGATATTACCTTGTTCACTGGCATGCATTAAAATTTGGTTTGTGATTGTTTTTGCTAGGCTGCAATGGACTTCGTGGTAGAGGAGGACCTGAAAGCCCATTTAACCTGCTGGTACATCCAGAAGTACGTCAAAGAAAACCCTCACCCCCATTACTTGGAGCGCATCCTCCATTGAGAGCATTGAGGATCTCCTAATTCTAATAAGATGTTTTGGGATTGGGTGGGATGGGTATCTGTCTGACTGGTCTTGAAACTCCACAAAAGAAAGATTTATTTTTATGTTTGCGAGCGAGCGAGAGTGAATGCGATCGAAGGAGGAGAGAGATCTGAAACTACAAAGCCATGTAAACGTTTTCTTTGGAAAGATAAGAGTGTGGACTAGTTTCCCCGTAACTCAAACAGACTTTCAAGCCAACCTAGAGAAGTGAGAGGATTATGACACCCATTATGAACTCCAAATATCAACTGTTTGATATGATCATAAGAGTGACGTCAGACTCCATATGCCTCTCTGGTCTTACGCCTTCAGATTTAGTGGTGCTCACGAGAGAGATACACGCGCACTTGTGTTCCCACATGCACAGGACGTGCACAGGAGTTTTAGGGACATCCCAATGTAACTGTCCTGTCAGAAACAGCTATTTTCTTCTGTGCATGTTCTAGGCTGGTTTTGTGCTTTTGCATGTGTGTATCGGTGTATACTATGGCCAGTGAAGAGCTCAGACTCTGGAGACAATCGCCTGCCCATATATTCGCAGGGCTGAACCTCTCAGGATGCACACTTTATAAACACAATAAAGCACCTCTGCATAGAGGATTCTGTTACAAGTGGTTGGATGTGTGTGTATGAATAACAGTATGAGCGTATGAATCCGTGTATGTTAATTACTCCCATGTATCCTAGGGGTCTTATTAAAAGTCAGTTGATGAACTGCCTTGAGCAAGATCGGTTGTCCGACACAAACATCCGTGAAACCATTAATGACAGTGATATTCCTGGCGATGATAATGATGGTCATCTTTTTCACGTAAAACTGGACTCTGTTACGTCGGTTTATGATGTAATACAGACTAAAGATGCCTGACACCCCCATCAGTTTTTACACACTTATGTACTCTTAATATTACTATTCATTGTTTTGAATAAAACATTTTAGATAAAACTTGGTTTATGAGTGTTTGTGTTCATAGGTATGATGTGTTTTAATTGTGTGTACTTTCGAATAAAGTTTTTTTATTATTGAAATATTTTGCATTCATTAATCATTTATTCATTGTTTGTGTTTACTGTTACATTGTTATACCACTTCTATGCTTATTTCTGACCAGGTTACACTGCTACATATTAGTTGTGGTGAACACTACTAAATTAATCATGTCTACAAATGTGGGATCTTTTCTTGCTACATAGCAAGTAGTAGGGAAGGGTGATATGAAAAAAATCTCATCATGATATAGTAATTTTTTTTCTTGAAATAAGGTTGATTAGTAACATTACTTAAGTTATTACAATACCAACATTTTAGATACTAGTGAAATTTCACTCTTCTCAATACCAAAGCAAAATCTTATACTAGGCTAACTAATGTACGTAAAAAGTTCTCAAGCAATTATTGAAAACAAGTTAACAGTCAGTAATAAAATAAGAACAAAGAAATCACAAGCACTAGGAAAAACAATTACAATAGAACAAAGATACAAATTAAATAAAGCGTGCTATTTATTTTCAGGTCTACCTAACAGAAGTAAGAAATAATACAGAAATTTAATAAAGTAATAAAATACAAAATAAAACACTGCATAATCCTCACTGTATAAATTAAATACACACTGATATGTATTAAAGCTACAAAAGTTATTCAGTCAAGAGCAGTGAGTGATTTTCTCTTTCTTTTGTTGTTTGATTAACATTGATGACACAGACAGCAACAGTATTTTAGGTTGCTGTCAATTAGAGCTGATGGATGGACCCATTATATTGATGCACATCTGATTCTCCCAGCTTCACTCAAGACATAAACCAAGTGTGTTTATGTAAATACTTAGATTTCAACATATTTTTATGTGTATTTGACCGTTTAACCGTGCACAGAAAACATCATATCACCCAGTCCCATCAAGCAATAGGAATGCTTAAAAATACATTTGATTAGTTGATAAAACCAACAACCAATTGACTATCAAGACTGACTCGCAAATGCTATTTTTACCCCTTGCTAGTGCGGTTTTATTCCTTTATGTTAACTGAAGGCAAATCGGAATGATGTTCTGTTTTAACCTTAATCAACAAGTAAAATCAACTATGACATCCTCGCCATATCTTATTCCTTATTAATGCAGAAAATTTGCACACCCAATGCAAGATGGAGTTGTACAGCTGCAGCTCATGTGCATGAAACATTTTGTTTGGGGAACTAGTTGATACAGGAAATCAGCAGCCTAATAAAGAAGTTGACTGGCACAACGTATTTGATGTATTTTGAAAATACAAAAATACTAAAATTAAATATATTTAAATACAAATTACGTTCGTTTTTTTTTTTTTTTTAAATAGTATTTTGTATTTCAAATACACATTTTAAATACATGTATCTGAAATACTGCCCATCCCTGTCCAAAACCATATTTTGATTTTTCCCCCCCTGTGGAGCACAAATTAAGATATTTTTAAGAATATTGAAATCCATACAAAAAAAATATCCAATATCCCAAAAATATCAGCATGTTGTATTTTATTTCACAAAATAAATAAATGCATACAGGTTGAACGACATGAGGGAAAGTAAATGATGATAACTGAAATGCATTTGGGTTAGTTACAGTTAAATGCTTTTTAGAAAAATCTGTAAAAATCTAAAAATATTTTTTATTTATTTAAAGCACTGTTGAACTCCAGCAGTCCACTGGCACAATGCCTAAACCTATTGCTTTGATTTTAGTTCCCTTTCTTAAAAAAAATAATTTAATTATTTTTTTCTCAATTTAATTAATGCACATATATCAAATGAACGGTGTTAATGCTTTTAATTTATGCAATCCATCACTACTGTGGAGACAGAAAGCGCTAACCCTGCACGTGTTACCGCGAGCACCGTTTAGTTATTATAACACAACACGGTTGCCTCCCTCTCCTCCTATGCACCAGTGCCGTACGAGGACGGGACTCACTACTACATAAACGAGATCCGACCACATTATGGGTGAGTGTCTTCTCTGCAATATCCTCGCATTCAGGTGCATTACATGACCGAAAGTTTTGAACACAGTACAAAACAGTTAAATCATTTAGTCAGACCACATTCTTTATGCAACGTTTGCATACGCTGTGGGAATGGTTTGTCCTACTGAAAGCCCCATAGTGTTGTCCTTGCTTTGGATTGGTCACCTCCGCTATTAAAAAACCTAAATAATATAGCCTCGCGGAACAAACCATAATCAAAACCAGTTACTTGTTTGTTGTACGAAATAATGTGTTCCATACATTACAAACAACTGTCTTCAACAAAATAAAGCAAATATTAATATCGTTACAGATTCTGTTCAGGTGGTAGGGTCCTCAACTAAATTCAGATTCACGGGATTTGTAGTCTCTTTCATGTGCTCGAAAGCTTTGAAGAGTATTATTAGGGCTGAAGCCGCGAACTACATTACCTAAAGTGCAACGCGACAAGTTTTGCGTCAAGACTAGTCCGTTGCTTTTTCAAGATGGCGTCGCTGGGAAGGAGGCGCGGTGTCCCAGTCAACAGGGAGAGGTCAGTTAGACTAAAACCAGTCATTATTTCATAATACTTTACGTGAAATGTTTAGGCTTTATGCACATTTTAAGTTAGTTTCTATCTTTAAAACTCCAGGTCTTTTGACGTTGTGTGAAGCCACAAATACTAAAGAAACATAGTCTGAATGGAGCTCGTGTGTTGTTTTGATTAGCTTACTGACTCTGGGGTCCCTCAACTGATTAGCAGTTCAGAGAGCACCAAAAATTTAATTATATGGCATTCACATCTGAAATCTTGATATTGATCCCTCATGTTTTTTGAGAGGGACCAGTTAAAATACGTTAGCGCTTCACACCCATGACAGCGGGTTTCAAGGAGATATGTACAGCTAGCAAGTATTTATAGTTGTTATACTAAGTTTCGTGTAACTTTAAATGTCTTGAAAACAGGAAGAAATTGTATGTTTGCTAAAAAAAAATATGGCCGTTTAATGTTTGCCTGTTAAACTGACAGTATGCCTTAAATTTAAGGCGGATCGCTCTCGCCTGATTTTATCAAGTTAGTTATCAGTCCGTATTTTCTAATATAATAACAGTTTGAAATAACAAGATTTTATCAATATACCTGATCAAAGTGTCTTTCACTGTACATTTGAAAATGTACCGTCAGCTTTTCCGCTTATTAAATCATCGCTAAGAAGTTTTTTTGTTACACACTCTGTGAACCCAGGCCGCAGATGCTCTGGCTGATGTAGACAACGCGAGACAGGTCGTGTCGAAGTTAGACCACAATATACAGTCAATTGTAGCGGAGGATTTTTATAGCAACTTTACCATTTTTAAAACAAATTAGAAAAATGTGGGTGGGTGGGCTTCAGCACAGGAAATGCCGTCCCATCTAAAGCAATGTTGACTGGTCTTAAAATATCTGTCTTGTCAAATCAGTTTTACTTTGCCTCATACACAGTAAATCTCAGTAGCATTCACATGCAACCAAATAATCAGATCAGACTGATGGCTCAATCAGGCTGAAAAGCCTTCATTTAAATGCCTCATTCGATCTGAAATTTCACTTGTATTGAAAGGGGTGATGTAGTCCTGAAATAATCAGATAAATTGGAAAACGTTAAGCATTTAAATGCTTAAATCCAACCTTTTTCCTCAGTCAGAATTTAAAAAATGTATTGCGCACATGAACAGTGGTGATCGTTTGTTTATGTCTTACAAGCTGAACAGTGGAGGAGACAGTGGAGTGCTAAAAAAGCTCTTCTGACATGTCAGATATGTCATCAAGACAAAAATGGCAATTATGTTACAATACTCATTATTGTACTGTTTTGAATCGCATTGCTAAGTTTAGGGTTTATATAAATAGAATTTGAAATCTGAATAAATTAATTTGGGCCTGGTTTGACAGACAGGGCTTAGGTTAAGACAGGATTAGGCCTTAGTTCATTTAGGACATTTAAGTAGCTTTTATAAACATGACTTAGAAAAAAAACATTACCGGTGTGCATCTTGAGACAAAACAATGGCACTGACATATTTTAAGATCTGTCAGTGTAAGTTGTAAAACAATTCAAACATGCATTTTAGTCTAGGACTAGCTTAAGCCTTGTCTGAAACTGGGGGTTGGATTGGCGAACTCACTTTTTCCTCTTCCTCTTTTCTCTCTTTCAAGGGGAGTGATGGCGGCGACGGAGTGTTACATCGTCCACGAGATCTACAACGGCGAGAATGCACAGGAGCAGTTCGAATACGAGCTGGAACAGGCTCTGGAGGCGCAGTACCGCTACATTGTGATCGAACCCACGCGTATCGGGGACGAGACAGCCCGCTGGGTGGCCGTGGGAAACTGCCTGCATAAATCCGCCGTTCTGGCCGGGGCCGCATGCCTCCTGACGCCGCTCGCCCTTCCCGCCGACTACTCCCGTTACGTGGCGCTGCCGGCTGGCGCTCTGAGCCTGGCCTGCGCCGCACTCTATGGCATCTCTTGGCAGTTCGACCCCTGTTGCAAGTACCAGGTAGAGTACGACAGTCAGAAGCTCTCGCGGCTGCCACTGCACACGCTCACCTCCTCTACGCCGGTGGTTCTGGTTCGACGGGACGACGTGCACAGAAAGAGACTGCACAACACGATAGCGTTGGCGGCCCTGGCGTACTGTGCCAAGAGGATCTATGAACTGTACGCTGTATGAGCGTTATGCCACATCCACACACACGCATACAGATACTGACATACGCATACACACACAAACACGCGGCAAGGAGGTGAGAAGCACTACTAAACACCCGACACTGGCAGATACACACACGTACACACCAAACAATAACAGACCAGACAGTGAGAGTGATCGGAAACAAAAGGATATGCGGCGCTTTCTCTGTCACAATTTTTCATCATTTTGATTTCAACTGGTCAAGGATTGGACAGATTGATGGATGGATGTATGAGAGGAGCGGTTGGGGGGGAGCTTAGAGTTCTGAATGAATCTTCCTCTTTTCTCTGTACTTTAAAAGTGATATCACCAGTGCACTTGAGCCCCCTTTCCCACTTCTTCCCTGTGCCTGTCCAGCCCTTTCCTCGTCCCATGGCCCTCCCCCAACGGTCACCTGCCACCCACATGGAGCTTCCGCACCC
The DNA here is from genome assembly GCA_031834385.1 of Semotilus atromaculatus. Taxonomy (NCBI): domain Eukaryota; kingdom Metazoa; phylum Chordata; class Actinopteri; order Cypriniformes; family Leuciscidae; genus Semotilus; species Semotilus atromaculatus. Next base: position 1,301,074 of record JAULUF010000050.1, on the reverse strand, counting down.
GGGCAGCGACCCGTCGGACTGAACGTGTGGTGGACAGACGTGTTTTAAGAATGACCTTTGAATCCTTTCTTTTCTCCCTCTGTGTAGTTTTACTGTACCCTGCCTTTGGTGCGTCACCTTTTCATTAAACAGTAGGAGATTTAACCTCACTGGTATCTCTGACGACCTTTATTTTGACCCTCAAGGGCTTGGATTCTTTCTTATTGCACATCTGAGTTGTAGCTGTCATGCAGATCTCACAGTCCTATTTATTTTTAAAGTCACGGTTTGTAATGGATCAGTATAAATCCAGATCTTCTGATGAAGTTATGAAAAATAAATATAAAAGAAAAGTAAATATTAACTCCTCTGAAAGAGATAGTTCACCCCAAAATAGAAGTTTTGTCATTTACTCATGTTGTTTTAGATCTATATGCTGGTACTTCATTTTTCATTTTTTGTTATAACTATTCCTTGAACTTGTAGGCAAACCAGTGCAATCGAATGACATTTACTTCAATATAACAAGCAGTTATTCACAGCCTATTTGCAGAGAAATTGTGAGAAATATAGTTTTCAAATGATATTTTGTATTAATGGCACAATGTTAAATGTTTATGCTGTTTTTACAAATGCATCTGCCCTGTGGAGTTTAAATTAGTCATCTGATGTTTTATTTTCATATTGTAGTGTATAATATCTAAAACAGGAAATTCAAAGAGAAAAGGGTAAGGCTTCCGTGGCTCAGTCTTTATTTTATGTGGGTTTAAGTGTCATTTCTGCTCAGTAGAATTTGAAAATAATGATATGAAAAAAAGTGTTTCTCCAACAGTTCTCTTGTCTGTCGTTGGTCAACAACACTTCACCTTTAGGAGTAAGTGCTTATCGTTCTTACAGCCACATTAGAAAAGCATAACTCATTGCATCTTGTGCTTTTGACATTTCAGATAGATCTCCAGAGTCTGATTCTTAAATATGGCATTTTTGGCCTTTTGACACATTGTTCAGGTTTACTAGAATTGCACAAAGATATAATCTGATGAGCCAAAATGTTCAGTCACAGGGAAAGAAAATATCTAATATATTGATAATCTCCTAACAAGGCCACATACTATGGTCTGGGTAGATTAGATTGTAAGCAAACAGTCAGTTCTTAATCTTGTAATCAACATGTTGGGGGCAGGAATAAAGATCTGAGTGACCTTGGCAAGGTTACTGGGTCAGAGTTTCTTTGAAACGGGTTGCTCCCGGTCAGCAGTGGTGAGACTTTACCAACCGTGGTCAGAGGCACAAACCGGCAACAGGTTGTTGGGCACCCAAGGCTAATCGATGCACAAGGGGAAAGATGGCTATTCAGTCTGGTCCGAGCCAACAAAACGTCTACAGTGGCACAAGTCACAAAATTTGAGTGATCGCTTGGAGTAGTGGAAGAAGGTCACCTGGTCTGATGAATCCCATTTTCTTTTATATTACTTGGGTGGCTATGTATGCATGCTCTGTTTACCAGGGGAAGTGATGGCAGCAGGAAGTAAATTCAAGTAAATGATGACGATACGACATTTGAGGGAGTGATTCTCTAAGTAATGTTCTGCTGGGAAACCCTGAGTCTAGCGATTCATGTGGACTTAAATTGAACACGTGCCACTTAGGCAGTCGTGGAGAGAGAGACTGGTAACCCGAAGGTTGCAGGTTTTTATTCTCCATACTGGCAGGAAATGATAGATGCCTTGAGCAAGGCTCCTAACCCCCAAATCACTCCCGGGCAAAAATGTCTGCCCACTGCTCTGAGTGGGACGTGCTGAACCAACAAGTTCAATCCATGGCAGCTTCACCTTGTAACCTACAGAACTTGAAGGATCTTATGTGTCAGATACCACTGGACATTTTCAGGGGGTTGGGTGCTGTTTTGGCAGCTATTATATTATAGGTCATGATGGTAATGTTCTCAGGTCAGAAGGTGAGTTCATATGTTGTTTTAAAAAATCTATTTAAAAAAAGGCTTATTCAGAAAGAGTGAACATGAAACAAAAACTGTCATACCTGGTCAGGTCAATAAATATTGGGACATCGACACAATTCTAATATTTTTGGCTCTATACACCACCACAATGGATTTGAAATGAAACGAACAAGATGTGCTTTAACTGCAGACTTTCAGCTTTATTTTGAGGGTATTTACATCCAAATCAGGTGAACGGTGTAGGAATTACAACAGTTTGTATATGTGCCTCCCACTTTTTAAAGAACCAAAAGTAAATCACACTTTTTAATACTTGGTTGCAAATCATTTGCAGTCAATTACAGCCTGAAGTCTGGAACGCATAGACATCACCAGACGCTGGGTTTTCATCCCTGGTGATGCTCTGCCAGGCCTCTACTGTAACTGTCTTAAGTTCCTGCTTGTTCTTGGGGCATTTTCCCTTCAGTTTTGTCTTGTCAAGTGAAATGCATGCTGAATCGGATTCAGGTCAGGTGATTGACTTGGGTATTGCATAACATTCCGCTTCTTTTCCTTAAACTCTTTGGTTGCTTTCGCAGTATGCTTCGGGTCATTGTCCATCTGCACTGTGAAGCGCGGTCCAATGAGTTCTGAAGCATTTGGCTGAATAAGAGCAGATAATATTGCCCGATACACTTCAGAATTCATCCTGCTGCTTTGTCAGGAGTCACATCATCAATAAATACAAGAGAACCAGTTCCATTCGCAGCCATACATGCCCCCTCCATGACACTACCACCACCATGCTTCACTGATGAGGCTTTGGATCATGAGCAGTTCCTTTCCTTCTCTTCCCATCACTCTGGTACAAGTTGATCTTTGTCTCATCTGTCCATAGGATGTTGTTCCAGAACTGTGAAGGCTTTTTTAGATGTTTGGCAAACTCTGATCTGGCCTTCCTGTTTTTGAGGCTCACCAATGGTTTGCATCTTGTGGTGAACCCTCTGTATTCACTCTGGTGAAATCATCTCTTGATTGTTGACTTTGGCACACATACACCTACCTCCTGGAGAGTGTTCTTGATCTGGCCAACTGTTGTGAAGGGTGTTTTCTTCTCCAGGGAAAGTATTCAGTACACAGTTGTTTTCCGTGGTCTTCCGGGTCTTTTGGTGTTGCTGAGCTCACCAGTGCGTTCTTTCTTTTTAAGAATGTTCCAAACAGTTGATTTGGCCACACCTAATGTTTTTGCTATCTCTCTGATGGGTTTGTTTTGATTTTTCAGCCTAATGATGGCTTGCTTCACTGATAGTGACTGCTCTTTGGATCTCATATTGAGAGTTGACAACAACAGATTCCAAATGCAAATACATACAGATTCCAAATGCTTGTAAAAGAGGTTTTAACCTCAATGTGACTTTCCTAGTTAAATAAAGGTTAGGAAGAAATAGCACACTTGAAATGAACTCTGGAACTTTTATCTGCTCTTTTGTAAATGGGATGATGAGGGAATAACACACACCTGGCCATGGAACAGCTGAGCAGCCAATTGTCCTATTACTTTTGGTCCCTTAAAAAGTGGGAGGCACATATACAAATTGTTGTAATTCCTACACCGTTCACCTGATTTGGATGTAAATACCCTCAAATTAAAGCTGAAAGTCTGCAGTTAAAGCACATCTTGTTCGTTTCATTTCAAATCCATTGTGGTGGTGTATAGAGCCAAAAATATTAGAACTGTGTCGATGTCCCAATCTTTATGGACCTGACTGTATCTCATTTAATTAGTGCAAGCTTTTAAGGGGACTGGAATGGGGCTTTTCTTTAAAAAACAAAAGATAAACTTTCAGTGCAGAGGCATTTTACAGGTTCTTAATGGTTTACTAGGTTTCAAAGGAAATTAGGTCTGAAACTGAGGATGCTTAACTCATCTTAAGGCATCTGAAAGGTAAACGTGTGGAAAAAGAACCATATATTCCATACACGTGGACATCTTTTTAAATCACAGTTTGGAGCTGTATGTGAATCGGTGGAAACGAAAGAATGAATATGGCAGTAAATTTTCTTCTGTTTAGACTGACTGTTTGAACACCATTTAAATAGCATTGCCTTGACAGAACTGTCTGGGAGTTTCCTCCATCAACCATATTTGGAGACAAAAATCACCAGGGCTGGCACTGCAAACTCCATATTTTTTTTAAATGTTCAACAGTAAAGCATAGCAAGGTGCAAATATAGATTTTAATTTGGACCAACATCATGGTCTCTTAAGTAAAAAAAAAATCCCTTTATATGTCACTTAATGCACAATTTAGAATTAGTTTTTCCTCCAAAACACAACTGCTTGATCATGCTCATCCACCTCCCAGGATCTTATTGAGAGCGGCATATATGTGTGGTGAGTCATTAAGATCTGTCATAACCAGATTATCATGATGCGGTCCTTGCAGATTTGTAGTGACACTCCACATCCATTCTATTGTTTTTGTTGTTGCTATAGAGACATATTTGGGACAAGAGACAGTTGAAAACTTCATCAAAACAATTCAATCATATTCAGATTTCAACTTCATGTTAGCATAAGTGGCATCAGAACATTATGATGATAATTAATTGAATATTATGATTTATAACTGTAGGCAACTAAAGTTGACCTGCAACAGGGTGCCTGGAGTGGAAAATTGAGTTCATAATAAATCGGGGTTAATAAATGGTCAATATATTAACAAACCATTTAATCCAGGACAATATAACATGTTTATATTAATATGATAAATGTTTGCTCTGCTTATCTAAAGACAGAGTTTTTCCCAAATCAGGGATGATTCAATTCATTTTGAAATATTTATTAAATACATACCATGAGTATTCACCTTTAGACATACAAATTAAAGTTTTTGGTGATGAAATCTTCCGAGGAAAGATGCAAAGATCTTTTCTTATTATTCCTCTTTCGCTCTCTGTTCTTTTACGGCCCGTGAAGCCATCAGTCTGAAGTAGAGAGCAGGCCAGAGTGTGCGCAGATAGACGGCTGCAGTCGGCAGCGGCCCAGCCAACACCACGTCTTTCTGTTTGTGACAGACAGCCTTCAGAACGGCACGTGCCACGTCCACTGGATCCCACCCCTTAGCTGTGGTTTTGTCCATTACTTCAGACCCAAAAGAACATAACAAAAAGAAACGCTTCTTAATAGAGTGATAATAAAGAGTTTGGTTGACAAGAACAGCATTCTCTCACCTCCATATTGAGAGCCGTCCCCCGTGACTGCATTGATGGACAGGTTTGTTCTGATGTAACCCGGGCTGATGACAGACACCTGCAGGCCGAACCTGTCGACCTCTGCCCTCAAACAGTCAAAGTAGGCTTGTGTCGCATGCTTAGATGCAGCATCTGATCAGAAACATTACAGAGATGCAACCTGATCACTTGTAATACTCAGGGTTAAAGAGCTTTTTAAGACCGAGCTCAGAAAATGTAAGGAATAAATACGTCAATATGTTTTCTAAATGTAAATGTCTAGGGAGAAACACAATGAGTAGTATTAACAACACTTCAAAGTTTGAAATTACAACTTCCAACAGATACATTACTTTTTAATTCATAAAAAAAAAAGCTTGAATCACTCTGCTCCCAACCACTAGAATATGGAGACATCATTTACGGTACCTTCTGATCCCAGTGCAAAAAAGCGATGGTCTTCTCATCCTCAGTATTTTTGTTTTGTTTTCCAGTGCAAAAGTCTAAAGATTCTTACATCAAGACTGGAGATAAAAAATTACATATAATATGAAGTCTTGTTTTCTGTGAAATTGGTCAAAATTAAGTAAGTTTATTATTAAAATTAAATCTGCCAATGGGCTCAGAAAAATGTCAACTTAATTCAAAGAGAAGTTTTGATAACTCATTGACAGATATTAGGTTTTCTCTCCATTCATGCTGTTCTGGACGGACTGCTTGAATCCATTCGCTTACTGGATCCTTCTTTGGGACAGAAAACTTTCTCGGAGTTTAGCGGTTTTAAATAGTTTAGCGTTAGATGCTAAAAAACAACCATGTCTCTAGTAAAAAAAAACTGCTTCTTTTCGCCTTTTAAACTATTATTTCCGCTATAAGCCTAAAGTATTGATTGAATAACCAACTTCAGAGGTCAAATCTTAAAGTTTTAAGCTTTCAAATATAAGCTATATAGTTTATGAAGATTAAAGGGCTACACTTAAAATAAACTCACTTCATTTTGTTACATTTTTCAAGACTTAATTTTACATTTGCATTTTACGTATGTATGCATGTATGTATGCATGTATGTATGAATGAATGAATGCTTTTTGATTTAAAGATGTTTCGATATTTGAATTGGAATACAGAGCAAAAATACTGAGGAAGATGTTCTTTTTTTTTCGCAATACATGCAACATTTAATGCTATCATTTTATGAATTTAAGACTTTCAATACTGATTTAAGACCTTTTTCAAGGCCTTAATTTGTGTAAGGGCAAATTAAGACTTTTTTAGACACGCAGAAACCCATTAAATGAAGAAAAATATTTTAAATCCCCTCATCAATGAAGAAGTTTTAATGCAGCGTAGCAGTGAAGCACCTTGGTTTCAACAGTCGGAATGAACCCAGAGCATCCTACATCCGACCGTTTACCAGGACTAATGAAAATGAAGTTGCTCCTGTTGTAACAGCTGTGGTCTGTATGCTAATGAAGTTGAGATGGCCTGAGATGGTTCTGAGGGTCCCTCACCTGCTCCCATTTTACAATCGATGACCATTTGCTCACGATGTGTAATCAGAAACAATAAAACATTTGACATATGATAATTAAGGCATTTTGGGGAATGAGCTTGTTCTAACACTTATCTTGGAGTGGAATCTGCGTCGAGGCAGACATTGTCATTTCTTACATCTGAATACCTGTCTTTTGTGTATGTATACTCACATGCAGATCTGTACGGTATTGAAATCTTTCCCTGCACACTGCTGATGACAACAATATGTCCACTGCGTCTATCCACCATTGAAGGTAAAATGGCTGGACAGGACAAAAAAAAAAACATGATATTTATATTATATATTATTTCATTTCATTTTTGATAATAATGTGATTTTAGGATATAATGTGATGTATAATGTGATATATACTGAATTATATATTATTTATCTTCATGTATAATATAATAATATTTAGAATATATTTCACATTTAATATCATCTTTAAATATATATATATATATATATATATATATATACACACTGTATATATACATACAAACACACTACCTTTCAGGAGTTGTGGTCTTTAATTTTTTTTTTTTTTAATGAAACGTGACCGTAAAGAAATTTATTTTATAATTTTACAATAAAATAAAATAAATGCTGTTCTTTTGGACTTTCAATTCATGAAATAATCTTGAAAAAGTTTTTTTTAATAAAAATTTCCACAAAGCCTTAAGCAGCACAAGTGCTTTCAACATTGATAATAATAAGAAATGTTTCTTGAGAATTAAATCATTAAATTAGACTGATTTCTGAAAATACAGCTTTGCCATCACAGGAATAAATTACCTTTTAAGATACACTATTTTTGATCAAATAAATGCAGTCTCGATGAGCATAATATCGAGTCACATTTCTTTTTTCTTTTTTTTGAAAGATCTTTCCAACCCCAAACTTTAAACTATATAATCATTTCACTGATCTCTTTCTTTGACTCCTATTCACTCACCTTGTGTAAGAGCTACAGGACCGAAGTAGTTGGTCTCCATGACATCTCGCTGAACTGAGACGTGGGTGTCCAGGATGTTGCCACGGTAACTAATGCCTGCATTGTTGATGAGGACATCAACGTGACTATGGCACTTCAAAATCTCCTTGGCGGCGCTGGAAACCAGGGATGTGCTGGAGAGGTCAAAGGTGACAGTGCAGGGAGTGTAAGTCTGAAAAAGAAAGTAATAAATAAACATAGTTAAGATATTGGATATGTTCACACCTACATTTTTGTCTAGTGTAAATAAACAACACCTTATTTCCCCCCTGAATTCACTGTATAAGCACAATCACATTTTTAAACAGCCTTAAAAGATAACTGAAGAGTCAAAAAGGAGAATAAGAGATTTGCTTGAAGGTTTTCACCTGTATTTTTCCATTATTATTTTTATTTCTCAGCTCCTCAACGACCTCTTGTAGTCTCTTCTGGTCCCGTCCGCAAAGGATCAGTCGGGCCCCCGCCGCGTGGAAGGCCCGTGCACACTCTGAGGGTAAAAAGACAGATTAAGATATTAAACAAGCAATGAAGTAATATCTACAGTCAAATGGCATTGATAAGACATTATGATAAGCATTATAAGAGAGTTTATGTTCATGTAACCTCTGCCCAGGCCTGAGCTGGCTCCAGTTATCACCACCACTTTATCCTGTAGATTCTGCTTGTGTCTCAGTCTCTGGATCACTTTCAGCAAAATCAGCAGCCCGACAGTCCCAGCAGCCAGTGGCCCAACACCTAAACCTAACACACGCTCCATGTGTCTGTACACATATGCATATATTCATTTACATTTATAAAAAACTCAACTCAACCCAGGCCAGCATCTTTATCTAGAAGTAACATGGCAGCATTCTGTGAGACTGACCTTGGCTTGAGGTAAATGTGGATATCTTTTACATGATATTTACAGAACTGAACTGACAAAACTCAATTGTAAACAATATTTGAAAGAAAAACATAGAATTGTTTTATTGTAAGTGTATTTAATAGGCTATTTTATAACTCATATGTTTTCATTTCACTCTAAGAGACTACGTGGAATAATGCAGACTACATGCAGGACCTTTTAAAATTAACCAGTGAACCCCTCAAAAGATTAAAGTTGGCATGAAACGGAGGTTTCAATACTCTTTTCTTCCTTATTGTGTGGTATATCTGAGGAAAATGGTATCTGGAACGAGAAGAAAATGATTTCATCCTCTAGAATGGATTTGATCACGCGGTTTAGCCTACTATTTTTATTTTTCCTGCATGTCATGTAACGTTAGGCTCCATAGAAAATAATAATTCTTCCACATATAACTTTAACATTATACGTGAACTTCAAGCATATTAAAATAATTAAAGATCCATGTCATGACCCCTTTAGAATGACTAAAACTAAAATTAAGCTAAATTGAAATATAAAATAATAGCGAACATAATAATTTTAAATATTAATAATTACTTTAATAATATACTAAAATAACTCTTCTGTCATGGCCATTAGCGGTAAAGTTGAGTAATTTTAGTGATTGAAAGCCCATAGTCTTTTTCGATAATACAGAGCCACGTTTTCAATTATGTGGTGTGTAGTAGCTGTACAGTAATCCACAGCAACTAACGTTATCTAGTAAGTCACGTAAACGTTTCAGTGCGCTATGCAACAGAATTCATTTTCACAAAACATATATTCATTTCTAACGTCTCATTATCTCATAATAATCATTCTCTCTAAAGGCTGTTGTATCAACATGCAATGTTCAGTAAATATAGAAAATAAACCTGCAGTGATAATGAGTTACCTTGACATTACTTACCGAAAGTTGAGACCTTTATGATTGAATGGAGAATCCGGAAGTCAATAACATCACGTGATTTTGGCTGTGCCTGAAAGGGGCGGGGTCATAACGCCCTCTACCGAACACAGCAAAAAGGTACAGACACCAGGGGCCCGTTTCAATAAAGAGGTTCAACCAACTCTGAGTTAAAACTTGAACTGATGGTAAACTCTGAGTTTTCGGTTACAGAACAGCTGAAATTAGTTAGTTCAATCAACGCTAAGTTGCCTGACTCTGAGTTAAGCGCATGCACCACAACTATTAAAAGCCATAATCAATGGAGCGCAGATATTACGAGTCACCATGGCAACAGCACCAGACAAAAAGAGGAATTAGTGTTACAGTGTTGGGTGTAATTAATTACCAAGTAATCTAAATATTGTAATTTAATTATAGGATTACTCTTAATTCTTCTGTAATTTAAAATAAATTAAATAGGCTAGGCTACTGCAGAACAATTCTGTATAAAAAAAACTTTCTAAAGATAGTAATTATTACATTAATCTAATTACACTGTTGAAGATGTCATTTGTAGTTTGTAAGCAATAACTATTTTAGAGTAACTTCCCACCTGTTATAATATCAGAGGTGAAACTATAAGAACAGTAAGTTATTCAACCTAATTTTAATTTTCATGTAGGCTAGGTGAAATCCTGCAGGTATTAAAAGAATGTGGCAGCAGCTGAAAATAAAATATAAAAACATGATTCAATCAGGTAAGGCTTGAGCATATCATGGGTTTAGGCTACCTGACTTTACAAACATTTGACATATTTAATAACTAAATAGCATCCAGTGTCTAGCAGTGCAGCAGCATTTTTGGCTGAGGGACTTCATCAGAGCCAAATATTAGGCCTATTATAAAGTGTACTCAACCAAATGCTCATCTTCACAGGATGATGGGGATGAAGAAACAGTTAATGTTAACATAATGTGTCTTCACATCAGACAATCTACACATTCACATTTTTATGTGGAGTAGCCTATAGAATCTAAGTTTATATCTAAGTATAAATGGACATTCTTATCTTTTGGTGCACAGATGAACATATCAGTTACTTACCAGGGACAATCTCATTCAATTCAAAAACATCTGTTTAGTTTATAAAATCAGACATGGTTTAGCACCTCCTCCACTATGTGACTTCATACATTTTAGATCCAGTGAGGTCAGGGTAACCAGAGAGGCAGTGAGGGAAGACTGCATCATCCCCCGGAGAAAACAGCTTTTGGTCAGGCGGACTTCTCCGTAAGAGAAGCTCAGCAATGGGACACAGTGCCGGAAAACATCAGACTCTTTGTCATTCTTTTCATTCAAAAAGAATGCAAAAAAAAAAAAAAAAAAAAAAAAGGCTTGTAGAGAGCCAAACTTTCGGTGTGCATTTAAACATTATATGATTATTTGAAATGAATTGTATTTCGTAACCATAATGTGTTGTTGTAATTTTATCTTGTGATTTTATACCTATGATTATCTTTAAGGCTGCCTTTTTTACATCTGGCTGGGAAACTACTGATTAAAATTAGCACTTTATAGCTATATGGGTACATTTACATTGTTCCAATGTTGATTAATGTACACTGTCCACTTTCAAAAAAAGAAGAAAAACAAAAAAAAATTATAAAATTTGTTTAGAACTACATGATGTAACTCTAATCTACTGTATGTTAAGTTACCAGTTAAGGAGTTATATAGACTTCATCTTATTAAAAAAAATTAACAAACAGCGGTAAAAACAGCAATGAATAAACGTACAGAAAGAATGAATGCGGTGTTAAAACACCGCTTCCTCTTTAAAAAAGGGGAGGAAACCGCAAGAAACTCTGGGTTTACCAAAGAAAACCTGCTCCCGACCAGGTTAGGTTCACAGAGTGAGTTACCATGGTAACTGACTCAGAGTATAAGTTACCTCTCTTTCAGAAACGGGCTTGACTTACTCTGCTTTCTCAGGTTTGACATACCTCCCATTCTGAAACGGAAAACCCAGAGTTTCCCTCATTTCAGGGTTAACATAGTTTTCACTTAACCTCCTTTCTGAAACGGGCCCCAGGATTATAGTTTACTTAAACTTACTATATACACTCACCGGCCACTTTATTAGGTACCCCATGCTAGTAACGGGTTGGACCCCCTTTTGCCTTCAGAACTGCCTCAATTCTTCGTGGCATAGATTCAACAAGGTGCTGGAAGCATTCCTCAGGGAGTTTGGTCCATATTGACATGATGGCATCACACAGTTGCCGCAGATTTGTCGGCTGCACATCCATGATGCGAATCTCCCGTTCCACCACATCCCAAAGATGCTCTATTGGATTGAGATCTGGTGACTGTGGAGGCCATTTGAGTACAGCGAACTCATTGTCATGTTCAAGAAACCAGTCTGAGATGATTCCAGCTTTATGACATGGCGCATTATCCTGCTGAAAGTAGCCATCAGAAGTTGGGTACATTGTGGTCATAAAGGGATGGACATGGTCAGCAACAATACTCAGGTAGGCTGTGGCGTTGCAACGATGCTCAATTGGTACCAAGGGGCCCAAAGAGTGCCAAGAAAATATTCCCCACACCATGACACCACCACCACCAGCCTGAACCGTTGATACAAGGCAGGATGGATCCATGCTTTCATGTTGTAGACGCCAAATTCTGACCCTACCATCCGAATGTCGCAGCAGAAATCGAGACTCATCAGACCAGGCAACGTTTTTCCAATCTTCTATTGTCCAATTTCGATGAGCTTGTGCAAATTGTAGCCTCAGTTTCCTGTTCTTAGCTGAAAGGAGTGGCACCCGGTGTGGTCTTCTGCTGCTGTAGCCCATCTGCCTCAAAGTTCGACGTACTGTGCGTTCAGAGATGCTCTTCTGCCCACCTTGGTTGTAACGGGTGGTTATTTGAGTCACTGTTGCCCTTCTATCAGCTCGAACCAGTCTGGCCATTCTCCTCTGACCTCTGGCATCAACAAGGCATTTCCGCCCACAGAACTGCCGCTCACTGGATGTTTTTTCTTTTTCGGACCATTCTCTGTAAACCCTAGAGATGGTTGTGCGTGAAAATCCCAGTAGATTAGCAGTTTCTGAAATACTCAGACCAGCCCTTCTGGCACCAACAATCATGCCACGTTCAAAGTCACTCAAATCACCTTTCTTCCCCATACTGATGCTCGGTTTGAACTGCAGGAGATTGTCTTGACCATGTCTACATGCCTAAATGCACTGAGTTGCCGCCATGTGATTGGCTGCTTAGAAATTAAGTGTTAAGGAGCAGTTGGACAGGTGTACCTAATAAAGTGGCCGGTGAGTGTATATACAGTACTGTGCAAAAGTTTTAGGCAGGTAAGATTTTTAAAGTTTTTAAAAGAAGTCTCTTCTGCTCACCAAGGCTGCAATTATTTGATAAAAAAAAAAATAATAATAATATTGTGAAATATTATTACAATTTAAAACAGCGGATTTCTATGTGAATATATAGTGAAGTGTAATTTATTCCTGTGATCAAAGCTGAATTTATCATCATCATTACTCCAGTCTTCAGTGTCACATGATCCTTCAGAAATCATTCTAATATGATGATTTGATGCTCAAGAAACATTTATGATTATTATCAGTGTTGAAAACAGTTTTTAAATTTTTATTTCATGATGCTATGATGAATAGAAACTAAAAAAGAACAGCATTTATCTGAAATCTAAAGCTTTTGTAACATTAAACTCTACCCTTCAAAAGTTTGGGGTCAGTAAGAATTTAAATTTTATTTTTGGGGGAAAGAAATATAATAAATCAATACTTTTATTCATCAAGGATGAGTTAAACTGATCAAAAGTTACAGTAAAGACATTTATAATGTTAGAAAATATTCTATTTTAAATAAACGCTGTTCTTTTGAACTTTCTATTCATCAAAGAATTTTGAAAAAAAAAATGTACACAACTGTTTTCAACATTGAAAATAATAATGAATGTTTTTTGAGCATCAAATCATCATATTAGAATGATTTCTGTAGATCATGTGACACTGAAGACTGGAGTAATGATGATGAAAATTCAGCTTTGATCACAAGAATAAATTACACTTTCCTGTATATTCACATAGAAAACCGCTGTTTTAAATTGTAATAATATTTCACAATATTAGTTTTTTTTTGTATTTTTTATCAAATAATTGCAGCCTTGGTGAGCAGAAGAGACTTCATTTAAAAACTTAAAAAATCTTACCTGCCTAAAACTTTTGCACAGTACTGTATATATATATATATATATATATATATATATATATATATATTTTTTTTTTTTCAATTTCAAAAAGTTGCCAAGGCAACATTTCTAATAGTTCAACAAAATTACTAAAACTTAAAAAAATTAAATGGAAAATATTAAAAAACTATAATAGTATCTCAAATAACACTGACACACATGGGTTTGTTGTAGCTCTATTTATACACATTGGGTTTAAAACCCCATTTTAACAACACAGAACTCTTTAAAACAGAGGAGAGGAGCTCCTAAATGCCCACATGTGGCATGTTAAAAACAACAACAACAAAAAACACTGTCTCAGTGAGTTATCAATAAATAATCCAAATGACAATAATTTACAATATGTTACAAAAGCAGTAAATACTGGGGTCTGTTATTGTCTATTTACATCTGTGCAAACACTCATATGAACGCACACATGCGCGCGCGCGCGCACACACACACACACACACACACACACACACGAAAGTCTTACATATGAAAGTCTTACATATGAAAACTCAGTTTTCAGAATCTACCACTTATTGGCTTCAGATTCATTCGACAGGAAATATAAATCCTAATGTTTTGGGGACAATAGCATAATAAATTGAAGGGAATATGTTCAATCTCACTTTTGATGTAACTACACTGCATTTGTGTTATCAGTAATTCTGTTTAGTGTGTATGTTAGATATTCAGTCCTTGTAACAGTCTCACAAAAAGAAGCCCTTGCCCTTTTTAGTAGTGTGGCATTCACCAACTAAAAACATTCAAATGATGAAAAGAAACCAGAATCTGAGGTCTCATAGATGGAGGGTGTGTGCAGATGCACTCCTATGGCTTTAGAGGGTTTTGCACAAATGTGTTGTGTACAATAGAAAAAAACAAAAACAAAAAGACAAAAACAAAACCAGTCCGCAGCTCCACTTACAGATGCATGCACATGTACATGTAAAAGTGAAACAAAGACATTAGAGACAGATATACAGATGAGAAGACTATATTTGTTCAGATATGGCAGGTCTTATTTTCTCTGTACATGAGGTTGCACTGTAAACTGGAGTTTTTGGAGTGTCCTGGGTGTGGCTCATGAGACAATAGTCACAGAATTAATCAACACACACACTTGCAAACTCACACTCTCTCTCTCACACACACAGACACACACACACACTAGAGCCCAAAGGCTGTTGTGGACCCTGCCAGTCTATTGCACTTCCTACAGATGAACCACTCTCTGGGTAACATTCTTCTGTCCAAAATGAAAGGGGCGTGGCAGTGAAAGGCTCCGCCCAGTGCATCAGTCCCCCGGAGGAGGTGGGAGGGTCGGTTCTGTGACAGAGAGCTCCTGCGCGAGGTCATTGAAGCGGGCGATGTAGTCGACGCTGCTCTCGCTCATCATACAGGCTAGCTGGGTATCCACCTGGAGCAAGAAAACTATCAGCACATGTCCAAATGCTTTTTGGGGCCACAGCAAGGGCTGCACAATTAATCAAAAATAAAACCGTAATCGCAATATGGCATAATGTGATTGTTGAACTGCAGAGGCAGTAATTTAATTAATAATTACAGATAACAATTAATATAAAACTCTTTTAAAGAGAAGTATGGATGCCACATTTAATTTGTATTATGGCCGTGAGATTAATCGCAATAGATTTTTGGCTGCCGCATTCAGTCCAGCGCACCTTCCTTTCCTTCACAGCAGTGCGCATTCGGACCTTCCTAAAATTTAACATCCAAATCAACCAAATACAAAATGTGTTACAAAATGCAGTCTGCTGTTGCTAAACATGTTTGATATTAAACAGCGTTATTAAAAGCGCAATAAGTTACAAAAGAAACACAGTTCCCCAGTAGGCTTTCTGTGTGCGCTCTGAGATGGAGATGAACGCGGAAAAGCAAATATGTATACACAAAAATGACAAAATGCCTTTTTGGAGAGTATTAACGTAAACACAGTGGATTAGTGGACTCACACTAACTCACACAGTTACCACACTCCAAAACATTGTTCTGATGATATATTTGATGTTTGTCAGGTTTTTGTCCTTGAAACGCTCTTGTGTGTAGGACTAATTTCTTTCGCATCTCATCCCAAGCCTCCATTGCTGATTTCAAAACGTAATTTTAGAGCTAGTAACAGAGATTTGAGCCACTGATAGCAGACTAATGTAGTTATTAATGCCGTTTAGAGAGAGAGAGAGAGAGAGATTTAGTGTATGTGAATTACCTGAGTTTGTGCGTCTCTCAACAATGTTCGGCACCAGTGTCTACTAATAGCAAAACTATGTTTATCTGCAACTCGCTAGTGAGATACGTCATGTAGCTTTTTAAGTTGGAAATATTTACTGATAAAATTGTCAGAGCACCGCTGACAACACGTTTCTGTGTGAATGTGTCCGTACTTTATAGCCCCTTTCACACAAAGATTCCGGAAAATACACGGATAATGTGACCCGGCATTTGTCCCGGGATTGTTTGATTTCGGTTCATTCACACTGCCAGTGATTTGCCGGGATCTGTGAGTGCGTTCACACACATCCCGTTAATGTCCCGGAAAGCCGCGTGACGTCAGGATGAGACGTGTAACGTACGTGTCGAAAACAACGGTACGTTCCGCAAAGCTGGCGAACGATCTCAGCTTCAACGCAGATAGTGAGGAGCTCCTGGTCTCTGCTTCGTTACAGTTTGCAGACATTTGTTCTTTCTTTCTTTGTTGATGACGAACACAAACTTTCTTCTAAGAGCAACAGAGTCGCGCGATGGCACATCACTATAAGACACACCCCTTATGGCATTGGTCCTGGCTTTTGTTCACACAGGGCGTGTTCCGGGATGTTACTAGGTCCGGATGCAATGTTACTAGGTCCTCAACCCGGCATCAATGCATCAATGCCGGTATCAATCCCGGGTCGTGTTTGCGTTCACACAGAAGGCGTTCTGGCAATTTGCCGGGATCATCGCGCTGTGTGAAAGGGGCTTATGTGTGCGTTTGAGTGGGAGAAAAAATATTTAGAATATTTTCCATAATAACTAATAAATGTATAATACATAATAAATGCAATTTTGTGGCTAAAAACTTTGTTTTTATCCTTTTGTTTACTATGTTTATTTGCTTGGTCAACCGTTGGTGGGTTTTGGTTCTTTTGCTGTTGTAGGCTGTTTGGAATAACCTTAATAAGACCTTTGAAATAACTGAAATCATTTGGCGAAGTGATATAGAACTGTAATGCGGTCAAGACCTGTCTGGAATTACTTTAGCCGTGCGTTTCCCTGAAAATAATTGCACACTTTAGAACGTTCGTCAACCAATCAGAATCAAGCATTGAACAGCCCTGTAGTATAAGTCAAGTAAATGTACACAGTTCAGAAAAGCATTTTAACAGTATATTGGATACATGCATTAGCTCTTAAAGTGACAGCAGCCTTATAAACCTGCTGCAGTGCGTCATTAATGATAATTTAACAACAAATGACAAACAAAAAAAATCCTAATCTTGACTGAATAACTTAAAGGGACACTTCAGGATTTAGCATTAAGCTTTATATTAGCAGAAAACCTGTAGTATTTTAGAATTACCGTGCTTTCCTCCCTCATATACCCCTGAGGCGAGAGATTTATGTATTTTTTGTCTGGAAAAAATCCTCCGATGATGCAAAAATCATCATTTTGCGTTATCTGAGGATTTTTTGGCCAGAGGCTAAAGACTACAGCCAGTAGTAGGGGCTGTCCCGCATGTTCTCAACCCGCCCAGAGAGGGTGGGATCTCACTCACAGAATATACACATAGTGTCAGACATCTGTTTGTTTTTGGAAGCTAAGCTTGCAGGCTCTTGTTCTGTGGAGAAAGCTGAGTAGTAGAAGCTGAGAAGTAGGAGAAACCTGAGTAGTAGGGGTTACGGATTACCATCCTCTTTTTCTCAGACATGTCCGGCCGTCAAGATCGTCAAAAATGTAAGGGATTCAGCTTTTGCTTTCTGCAGTCGCCATTCATTGTTTACATGCACACCTTTTGTTTCAATCTAACTGAATTCATTCTGATTGGTGAATCTGAATGTAGTGTTTACATGAACACTAAACAAGTGATCGGTTGATGTGTGTTTTAACATTGCAATAAAAATTCCCGCTCCTCCCTGAGAGATACGAGACCGGTGCGTCTCACAGGTGTCGCTCATCAGTAATCACGCCACCGACCTCGCACCGTTCTCCCACGGCCCTCAGTCTCGTCCTGCTCGCCACAGTAAACATGAGGAATGGTGACTGTAGGATGCAAAAGCCGAATCCCGGACATTTTGGGCGATCTCAAATCCCAGGCAGACTCACTAGTAGCCTAGACTTGTTGTTTAACTACTGCGGTCTGTTACCGGTGAGCGTGGCCTCCTAGGGAAGCGACGCAAGTGCATTCTGAGAGTTGTTGTCTTTCATCCACATAAGCCAAAAATACATTTTCTGGCTTTTCTCAGTCTAGAAAGGTCCAAATTCAAAAATAATTTCACATTTCTTCTACATAAATTACCCATTTTAAATACACATTCATCTTTCCAAAGGTGAAGTTACAATTAAAGCCCTGTTTTAAGATAATTTCTGATGAAATAGAACGGTTAAGTTTGAAATTTGGACAGATGCTGCTGTCCCGAGAAATTTAGGTTTCTGTGGTTTCTGTGCTACCACAGAAACCTACATTTCTCGGGACAGCAGCATCTGTCCACATTATGATCTTTACCGTTCTATTTAATCAGAAATTATCTTAAAAACAGGGCTTTAATTGTAAAATACTGAACCTGTCCTTTAAGTAGCTTTAATAAGGAATAATCTATATTTAATGTGTAGAGTAATACTGTGCAGTGTTATTTTACATTTGATAATTCCGTTTTTTGTTGTAGGCTATTACTTCTGAATACCACTGTTAGTACATCTTTAAAAAAAACAACACTTTATTTAATTTCTATTTTCATTCTGTTGTATGTCTTGCTCTGATTGTTTGTAATTAGATTATTTGTTCTAATTGTATTGCTGACTGTTTACTTGTCTTATGTAATTTTTTTGAGGACCTTTTTTTTTACATTAGTTACCTAATTAGTTACTTAACCAAACCTAGTATTTTGCTGAAGTATTGATAATTGTGAAATTTCACTGATAAATTACAAAACTTATATAATTATATAAAAGACTTTGATCATATCGCCCACCAATAATCATGTTAATCGTGATTTCAATATTGACCAAAAATAAACGTGATTATGATTTTTGCCATAATCGAGCAGCCCTAATTGGCATACAAACTAATTTCAAACCCCCTCAATTGTTTATCTCCAATTTAAGCCAGGATGCTAAAAAAATATATAACAGGAACACTTGGCGATAATGTGTCATTTCAAATAACATTAAGCTACCAGACAGCAGTTGGGGACTTTCTGTGTTTCCTCTCACCTCAGCTGCATCCGGCAGGCCGCGGGACTGAAAACAATCGTGGGAGTTGCTGTCCAGTAAACTGGGTCCAAGTAAGGCTGTGCTACTCGATGGGGGCAGGGCTGTCCTTCTTGTCTTATCAGGAGATGCCAGGCTTGCTGCAAATCAGGAAAACAAGGGTGCGTGTGTCAATATTGCTGAGACTGATGAAGGTTTGTTGTAAGAACACCGATAGGTGACTGAACATTTTGGCTACAGCATGATACCAGCCTCTGGTAATCTCATAATCAATACTAAATAGATACCTAAAGCAACATAAACAATTAAATTAAACTAGGGTTGCCAAAGATTAAATGTCAACAATAAATGATTAATACATTTTTATAATCAGTTCTTGACACTGGACAGCAAAATATTTCTGTAACAGTGCTCCTTCATATTTTTCAAGTGGCATCAAATATTGAACTCATATTATATGTTAAGGTTTGGTAAGATTTTTGAGCCAAGGCTGCATTTATTTGATCAAAAATACAGCAAGAACATTAATATTGTCAAATATTATTACAATTTAAAATAAGAGTTTTCTTTTAAACATGACCCTTCTGAAATCTTTCTAATATGCTGATTTGCTCCTCATGTTGAAAACAGTTACTGCTACTGATCAATTTGTGTCGGTGCTGAATAAAAATGTCTGTTTTTTTTTTAGAGTAAACTTTTGAACTGTAGAGTATATACATGATAACGTGTATCTGTACATTTTCAATTTGTTACCTACTGTGTTACTGGTCTAAAAATAATGTCTAAAATAAACAGCCATTGATAACAGGGTATTGAGATGAATCGTGTTTGATACTTACAGAGGAGGCAGCCGAGACTTGAATCGGTAGAGTCATTGGGGTACCACTGAGGGTCGTGTGTGGGGGACGGCATCCAGCTGTCACATGAAGAGGGAAGGAGCTTAGATCTATCACTCCCATTCAGTTTAGGAGGTGAGAGCAATGATCCATCACCTTGGAAAGAAACAGAGAGACCAAAAGTGAGTGAGTACCCACTGAGATAGACATTCCTCTAATATCCACGTTCAATCCCACAGGTCGTACCATAGTGCGAGTTGATGGCGAGCTCAATAATAGAGTCGCTGATTTGAGTTTGCGGCTCTCCAGATGGAAGAGACTCCTCTGGGGGGCCCGGTAGAGAGATATCCAGTAAGGAAGCAACACTGGGAGGGGCCAAGAGGGAGTCCCCACCCCCTGGAGAAGGTGGAGAGACACCATTTTGCAGGGATTCCTGCAGACAAAGAGAACAAACAGATTGAGATATGATCAACTGTGCATCCAAAAGTGAAAGAGGATCTAGGGAGAGGATTATATCTTACCTCAGAAGGATCCTGATCAAGTAGATCAGGCTCTAGCTCAGGTGCAGCAGGTGCCGAGTCCATGGCCTCCTCAGACTCCACAATGGCCTTTTCTATACTAGGGGCCTCCACTTCCCGACAGGGACTGCCAGGGATAATGCCTGCAGATTTTGCAGCCAGGTCAATTGCACCTGAAACAAATTCAAGTGTGTAGTTGTGGGATTCAAATGTTCAGTACATGAATGCATCTTTTATCATTTAGTTTCTAATTTGATTCTTACTGGACAGCTGACTAGCGGGCACAGGACTAGCTGTAGTGGACAAAGCTTTTGAGGAAAGTTGGCGGTTGGATGGGCCGAGACGAGTTTGTATTGGACGAAAGGAACCAGTGCCTGACAAAAAGACAAAATGTTGGAATTAAGATCTGACAGACAGTTACAGTAATTTCAGCTGCGCCCAAAAATACATACATCTCACTGCTTGACTTCAAGTCACTTTTATAATAAAAAAAATTTTTTTGTACATTTATTCATTTAGCTGACGCTTTTATCCAAAGCGACTTACAATTGCTATACATGTCAGAGGTCGCACGCCTCTGGAGCAACTAGGGGTTAAGTGTCTTGCTCAGGGACACATTGGTGTCTCACAATGGATTCGAACCCGGTCTCTCACACCAAAGGCATGTGTCTTATCCATTGTGCCTTCTTGTATCTTTTTTTCAAATAAAATGTCACTTGGTGTGATATTTTATGTAATAACAATAAAGTGTGGCATAAGTGTCCAAATACTTAGGCCACTTCATGTGTGAATAAAGGTGCATTTAAAGAGTGTTACGCATTAGTGTGGTTAATCACCTGTAGCAGATGAATTGGACAGAATGGAGAAGGAGCACACATGAGGCGAAGTGTCTCCGGTGGTTCGTGGCAGCAGTGTTCTCTGTAAAAAAAAAAAAAGTACAAACTATTAGAATATCTAAATAACCACAAACAACAGAAGAAAAGCTCCAACATGAAGAGTATAAAGAAAGCAAAAGTCCGACTTCCTATTAGTTTTTCTTTCCATCAGCACTCACCTGAACCACAAGAGGTTTCCTTAGTGGACGGCCCCTCCCTATTTTCCGCTGCTTTGAAAATATATCTGACTGAAGACAAAAAGCACAATTAGAGGAAAAAGGCTGTTAATGGAAACAGACAAAAAAATAAAGAAAAAGAAGATAACAGAAAGTAAAAGAAGAAATTATTTAAAATTTACCCCCAGAAAATAAATAATCTAAATCATCCTTAAAATATATATCGTATGTACACTACGATTCAAAAGTTTGGGGTCAGCATCATAAAAAAAAAAAAAAAAGATGATCAATTATTTTATTCAGCAATGGGGCCTTAAATTGTTGACACAAAAAAGTGACAATTTTACAAATAAACGCTCTTCTGTTTAATCTATTCAAGAATCCTGAAAGAAATGCATCACAGTTTCCACAAATTTATAACAAATATTATGTTTTCAAAATTGATAATAAGAAATGTTTCTTGAGCACCGAATCATCATATTAGATTTCTTAAGGAGACTTGCGTAATGATGCTGACAATTCAGATTTGACAATACATTTGAACAAATTTAAAAAATAAATTACATATAAAAATATACATTTCAATATTATATTTAAATCTAATATAAGCTGGTCCAACATGTCCTACTGCTTTCTAGAAACACTGACACTACTTACACTGATGGAGTCCAGCTGCTGGCGAAAGGCTAGCTCCGCCTCCTTATTAGGAGAGAACATCCGCAACTGGCGGGAGCTGTTAGGAGGCAGGGTCGTTGGGACAGCAAACCCTTCGCTGTCACCTCCAGAGCCCAGCAGAGAACGCGGCAGGTTCCTCCCACCTGCCGAGAACACATCCATTTAAATTCCAGCTGGTCAATCTGATACAGAGCAGGAGCACTGCAATACTTTTTTTTTTTTTTTTTACAATATTGAGTCAATATGTTTTTGTTTGTTTTTTTATTCAAGAAGAGATGGTATGAAACTTCAGGATTTTTTCAGCTGTTACCTGTTGCTGGTCTATTGATTTGGGAACAATATACTTTGCTCAGTTTTGGGAGAATGTTCATTGTACTCACTTTAAAAGTAAACCGTTTCAATATTTAAATATTTCTTCTATACCAGTTTAATGTGCAACTAAGTAAACCATTTACAACCAAATAAATCACCTGCTCAACCAGTGCTGGCACGAAACAATCTGGCAAATAAAGGCAAACGGGGGCATATTTGGGAAAATTCATTATTTCTACAATTCCAGATTTCAGAAATGACACACTTTAACTTAATAGACACTATTTTGTCAGTGTACCTGGGATGACTGCATTATTCAGAATGATTTTTGAGCGTGCCGCATGTTGCTGTCGCCCCCAGCTAGGACTGCGGGTCGCTCCAGCTAGAGTTCTGCCTGGAGGTGTCACAGATGATTCCTCTTGACCTGATTTAAATGGTGAAGTGCCCACTGAACACACCTCTGGAGTCTAGGACAGAGAAAATAAAAATATATTATAATAATTAAATTAAAACACATTTTGTAAATTAATCTAAACATATCTCAGTTTTTTTTTTAAACAAACAAAAACAAATAAAAAAAAAGTTTTAAATAAATACATGTTAATACAATACAAATACACATAAACGGATTCACAGAACAACAACTACGGAAGAATTTGTGCAAACTGGTCTTATATTTATTTATATGCACAGTATTCATTGACAATTTCAATGAATCAATTGGGTCTGTAGGGGTGCAAGATATTGACAAAAAAGTGATATTGCGATATCGATAATGAATATTGCGATATCGATATTAATTTCGATATTTTTAAACATATGTAAAACTACAAAAGACCTCTGAAACGCATTCGAGACGGATTTGTATCCGATCGCTGAAACCACGTCAGGAGGAGGTCTGGGCCGCATTCCAGATGAAACTGGACAAGTGTAAATGCATCTGGTTGTTGAAACCACATACAATTTACTCCTCCCAAAAACGCTAAAAAATAAACGTGTGAGAACGTGTTACAGGCTATATGTCATGTTATGGCCAAATATGACGGCGCGCGCAACATGCATTGCCGCAGATGAGTTGAGCATCTATTCATCAAGCCAACGCGCAAACTATCACAAATCAAAGTGAAAGTAAGTCGCAGACGCACATACACAATTATCTTCATTAAAAGTAAAGAAACGAAATGATCTTACCAGGGCTGTTGCCGTTATTTGATTTTGACATTTTAGCAGATGATCATAAAATACAGCTCATTTCGGTGACGTGCACGCCATTTAATCTGCATATAGTGCGGGAATTGAAGATTGGATTTATATCCGTTTTGCAAAAACACATTTATGTGACCAGGTGTAAAGGAATCGTTTTGATAAATCAGATAGCTATCCGATCAGTCAAAACGCATGAAGTTACCAGGTGGCCTGATGTTTATACTTGTGCGCTGGTGTGTGCATCAAGCCGTCAAGTGTGTGTGTGTGGGGACTGTGTGGTAGAGCAAGGGAGAAGTGAGAGAGTGACGGCGATTAGCTTTGGAGCGAGTCGCGACTCTACAGTCATATTGAGAAAAACAAAGTGTCTCCCCTTTTCTTTCTGACCACTGTGGGAAATCTGTAGCATGAAAAGTTAACCATCTCCTTGATTTCATGTTGTTTATGTAGAAGGAGAACCAGGAAATGAGTCGGGGGAAATGCAACGGTGCATGTCGGACGGGACGCATCATAAACAAAATATCGCAAGACTTTCGATATGATATCGGGCAACGTGATATCGCGATAACGATATTAATTCGATATATCGTGCACCCCTAAAGTGTAGAGGTGAAAAGTTCAAGTCTAAGGTTTAAGAGAGAAAAAAACAGACTCACTGGTTTGGGGTTGACCTCTGATGACACTAGTCTCAGAAGACACCGAAGCACACTTTGAGTGCTGGGTAGGGCTGAGGGCTGGGGCTTAGGTTGCCATTCATACTCCAGCTGTAGTTTCCCAGGCTTGCCCAGCATGAGGTAGAGTTCTGCCAGTGTCACATTCTCAGAGCCCTGTGAGCTCCAACCATCGTCTCGAATTTGTTGAGGAGATCGTTCAGTCCCGCCCACTTCCTCACCACGCACTTGAGGTTCTGATTGTGGCAGTGCTTTTTCTGATGCAACTCCACCTGCAGTTCCAGGCTCCTCAATCCGGCCCTCTATAAGACTGGGTTCTCCCTGAGTGACAGTCTCTTTGTCCCGGACACTAGCATCAGTCTGACTCACTGCCTCTTGCTCCACAGTCCCCACGGCATTTCCCTCCTGTCCAATGGGAAGAGATGGATTGATGGTTGGACTGACTGGAGAGGTAGTGTTCAGGGTGGGATTTACACTGGTCTCCAAACCTGGAGCGGAAGTGCCAAAATCAGAGCCTTCAACAGGATGTCCGTCGCTTCTTTTCGGGTCTCCTCCCACCGGGCCCGGCTTGCCTGATTTTCCTCTAGCAGGCTGAATTCCCAGAATGTGAGCCGCAGGCAAGTCCCTAATACCTGTCCGTCCACGCCCACTCTCCTGCCAGTGTACCGTGCAGGAAGCCTTGGAGTGCACAACACGAGCCACACCTGGCAAAGTAGTAACTGTACTGTTCTCTGCAGGAAATAGGAACAGGTCCTCCGACTCACTAGACTGAGCCAAGCTGTCTAGAGCTTCTCGTTCCGCTAGGCTCTTGCGCTATGCGTGACAAGTTAAGGAGTATTACTGTTATAAAGCACATAAGCATGAGTACTGGGTTTAGCATGGATATCTCTGACAAATTTCCCAAACAATGCTAACAAATCTATCACAAATGTATCCCATAAAATAGAGGAAGGAAGGAAAAAGGAAGGAAATTAAACTCTTGACTGCATGCTGAGATCTGAAATCTGAATGCAAGGATACAATTCGTTGATCCTGGACAGCCCACTTTTGCTTCAGGAATTCAATGAGAGTGGAGACCTTCCGGTGCAACTCGACGACCATCCTACAAACACATCACAGGCATGGATGAATATTACAAAATTCTTTGTAACTTTAATGTCGTTATTTCCTGCATACTTTAACAATCCAATCAATTCCCAGATTACAGGAGTAAAAAAAGGTAATGTTGTCTTTAAGATTTCAAAATAATACAACTTATGCAATAAGCAATGAAATAATAAGCCCGTGGCGAGCAGGACGAGGTCGAGGGCCATGGGATGACGGCACGAGGCCGGTGGCGTGATTACTCGACCATGTCCTGATCACCACAAAGTGAAGGTAAGATCTAAAACAGGTGGATCAGTGAAGTACGCGAGAGAGGCATTAGGGGTGTAAGAAAATCAATACGCATGAATATCTCCATATTATGTTTGGCGATACTTCGATTCTCAGAAACACTGTATCGATATTTATTTATTTGTTTACATCTAAGATTCATGTCAGTGGCTTTGTTTGGTTTAAACCCGACCGATGGAAGAGTTATCTCAAAAGGGTGCATGGTTAGCATTAGCATTAGGAAACCCATCTCACAAGATAATAGAATTATACTGGCTCCCGTTGCGGTGTTCAGAGCTGAAGTGTGGACTCATTTTGGCTTCCACTATAAAGAAACCACTAAGGTCGACAATAGGGGTGGAACGGTACATGTATTCGTATTGAACCGAAACGGTACGGGGGTCACGGTTCGGTGCACGAATTTACACGCAGAATACACGGTATAAAAAAAAAACTCGCGTGCAAATTAATTAATGTAATGCGGAACTACTGTTAGATACGCGGGTTCTTTAGGGACACATAATCTGTACCCTCGGCTTAGCTCTGAACGCGCGTTCACTTCAAACGTTGGCTTTATACGCGCGTCCTATTCGCTTTGGAGTAGCGTCGAACTAGACGCGAATTTGACGCTCTATTCGCGTTTGGTGTGACCGCATAATGAACAGGCTGCGATGTCAAGATTGCAATGCTGGAGTGTGTGCGCGCGCGAGAGAGAGAGAGAGAGGCGCGGGCGCGATCGAACTGTGTGTGTGTGTGAGAGAGAGAGGCGCGGGCGCGATCGAACTGTGTGTGTGTGTGTGTGTGTGTGAGTGAGAGAGAGAGAGAGAGAGGCGCGAGCGAACAATGGAAACATAAAAAACATACTCCGTCATTTTGTTCATACAGATCATTAAACCTGCAAAGTGTTTACTTTGTGTACACTCGCAATAAAACACAACATTGTGCTTTTGTCACACTGTAAACTCTTGTCAAACTGTAACCTACAACTGTCACCCAACCAAAATCACACACACACACACTGTTTTAAAAGCAAAACATATTTATCCAACCCCATTTCAAAACAGTCTGTGGGTCCCATCGTTTGGACATTCATCATATTGCATTGGTTTTCATTTCTTGTCCTCGGAGCACTAATCTGTTTATTTTTAAGTTACACATTCTACATTGATTAAAAAAGAAAATCGAATGTGTTTTTAATGGTAGTATTATTTTATACAGAAATCCATTATTTATAATTCAGATGAGAATAATGTTACATTGTTAAGTAATAATGTTAATTAAAATTAAGGAAAACAAATATAGCAAATTAATTTTAAATTATTTCAGGTACAATTACCAAACACATCTCAAGGTCTTTTTATTAATTTAATTAATAAACTAATTATATAAAACTATTGTCAGTGCACTACAAATAAACTGGTTCTATGCCTTTATTAATAAAACTTATTTAAAAAATACAATGCCTTATGCATTTTTGTTTTGCTTTTCCCTCCATTGTACCGAAATCGTACCGAACCGTGATGTCTGAACCGAGGTATGAACCGAACCGTGACTTCTGTGTACCGTTCCACCCCTAGTCGACAAGTGTTGATTGCAAAATAAGCAATGCTAAAATCCAAGGTCACTTATCCGCGCTGCTGAGAGTGGCGTTTTGATAGAATATACAAATATGTGCTGCACGCTTTCCTCTCAATAACAAAATAAACACAACAAAAATGACAGCGGTGAGAAATCAGCAGCAAGATATCATCTGATCACAGTGATGTTTGCACCAGCTCTGCTATTCAAGCACTCCAGTTAAGACACACTTATTTATATAGCACTTTACAATAGATATAGATGCTTTAAAACAAGCAGCTTTACAGTATTAAATATTAAAAATGCATGTGATGATGTCATGCAGTCTTGGTGTGCATAACTGCATTTTCTGTTATTAAATACTTAAGAAATTAAAAATGGCTATGCTGTGAACCTTTAATTAACCTTTAAGGATTCAAGTATATAGTAGTGTATATATAGTGTATATATATATACACACACATACATACAAGTAAATGCAATATAATATAAATATATTTGTAAGTGTTTGTGCATATGGTGGCGTGTTCTTTATGACAGTTTTTCTAAAATTAGATCCTCTTCCTAAAAAACAAGAAATATCGCAAAATATCAACTTTCATACAGTATCGTAATATATCGTCTAGTGATACGGATCGTATCGTCAGATTCTTGCTGATACATAGTCCTATTGTGTACTGGTGAAGCTCACCTGAGCCGAGGATTATGGGCTAGACTCTGAACCCGAGACCAGGAGTGGTTGCTTCGTGGCTGAAGTTCGACGGCCACCTTCAAAGGTAAACGCACAGGCTTCTGATCCTCCTCATCACTCACACCTGAAACAGAATGAAAGGAAAGAAAAACTATGATGAAGCCTACTACACCTTCTCCGTGATTTTGATGGTGGCCTAAATCTGCATTACCGCCCATTTCCAATCAGTCCCACAGCCTGAAACCATGGAAACTATGAAGAATCACTCCTCCTACACCCTGGAGAGCAGCCTTGGCGCCCCGGTCCACCTAAATACCCATGGTGCTCCATTTTTTCAGCTTTCTTTTGTTACCCTCTATTCTATACCCTCCAATCTGTTTAACTCGCTAACTAAATCAATCTTTTAAGAGTGTTTTTGCTTTCTCTCTCACACACACCATCTGGATCGCATAGCTTCTTCAGCGCGCGGCACATGGGAGCTTTAATCCTCAGGTTTCTGCCTTTGGAACGCACTGTAGTGGCCCTGAAACACATACACACAAAATTATAGATGTACCCCAATATCATCACAACCTATAAAGATGTACAGTAATGTTCCAATAAGAAATCATCACAACTGTGTATTATTGAAATTTCTTTTTCTCACACACACATATACAGACTTACCCCTGTTGGATAAGCTCATTAAGTTTGGCAACATTTTTGTCATCCATCACTAGAAGGAACAGGAAGACACCAGGGAATGTTACATTCAATATGTCCCCATGTGCAACCACTTAAAATGTCCCCCCTTGATCCAGAAAACCAACTGACTGATATACTTACAGCCTCCGACCTTCTTCCTGAGTTCAGCATAACAGATGAGGCCATAGAGCTCCTGAGAAGACTTTTTCAGGACACGTGAATACACTGAGAAAGATGGACAAAAGGAAGCAATAGGATAGGAGAAAGAAGAACATGAAATGATTGAGCAAGTCGAATCAAAAATACAGTAAAAAGAAGATATATTGTGAAATATTATTACAATTGAATTTTTTTCTATTTGAATATTTTTTTTTAAATGTAATTTATTCCTGTGATGTCAAAGCTGAATGTTCAGCCTCATTACTCCAGTCTTTCTACTACAACCATTCTAATATGATGATCTGATGCTCAAGACACATTTCTTATTATTATCAATGTTGAAAAATATAATATGATTGTTTTCAGGATTTGTTGATGAATAGAAAATCCAAAAGCACAGCATTTATTTGAAATAGAAATCTTTTTGTAACATTATAAATGTATTTACTGTGACTTTTGATCAATTTAATGAATCCTTTCTAATTATATAAGTATTCGTTCAGCCGATAAAGACAAAGTACCACAAATATACAGTAGAAGTATATAAATATAGAAGTAGAGTTCAATGCCGTTTATAATACATTTATATATGCTAAACATGTACGCTTCAAATCACAATAAGGATGCAATATAAAATCATTAACATGCAAGCAAATGTGGATAGTGTGGGCACACTCATTATTTGATAATGCCTTGACTGACAAAAACCAAGCGGTGTGGCAGCCAGGAAGATTAAACTTCAAAGATGAACGTGACAGAATGAATTTAAATTGGATGCTAGGTACATCTTTGTTGTGTCAAGTTGACAAACAATTTACGTGGGGAAACAAAACCTAATGTAAACGATGTGTTATTAAAATGGGGGTGCACTATCCTGGAATTCATGCAAAGAAAATAAAGGCTCAGTTAGCATGGTAGTCAACAGATAATATGAAAAAATGACTAAGCTACTGTTGACTTTTGAAAAAAGGCAGACTATTTAAATTTGTACTTGATTGTACCCTGGCATTTTTTACCTAAGCAAGCATTACCTTGACATTTAAGCAGTAAAGTGTAACTAATACTATCACAGTTATCTTGTAGGTATCACCACTACATAGCAAGACATTTATTAAGCTAAGAATTAGCATAAGATTACAGGCTGTTTTTGGTGGCAAAAAATAACTTTACATTAACTAAAAACAGGACATTTGTAGCTTGAAGCAATTATTTAAATTTAGATATTTAACACTACAAATCTGTATCAGATTTAAACCTCACACAATAAGTTCCACTAGACTATGTTTGGGGTCTGTAAAAGCAGTTCATATTTATGAAAGAAGTCTCTTGAGCTCACCAATGCTGTATTTATTTTATTATGGTAAAAACAGTAATATTATGAAATATTACAACTGCAAATAACTGTTTTCTATTTTAATATATTCGGTTCAAAAGATCAGCATTCATCTGAATTAGAAATCTTTTGTAACATTATAATCTTTCTTGCTACTTTGATCAATTTAATGCATTCTAGCTCAATGTAAGTATTAATAATAATAAATAAATCAAACTTATGGTAGTGTATATATTTAGGAACTAATATGGACAACTAACCATCTGGTGAGAAGCTCCTATCAAACAAAGGACTCAACTGTGGTCTGTAAATGTCAAACAAAGTATAAACTGTGCATCTGCCAATCTCACCGTTGGTGAAATCGATGTGTTTAGAGATCTTGTGCCAGGTTCTGTAGTAGAAATGGCGCACCTGCTCCTTGTTCTTCACCATACTTGCCGGTTTACCCTTCTTCTTATATTTAAGAGCAATATTGTTCTGAATAGCTTCAAAATCCTTCCCATGCTATGAAAGAAAAGGAGAGACAATGAAAAACAGTTATCCATAGCTCTAGATTTAAAAAACAAAACATATGAATCTTCCATTTACATGACAAATTATGTAGTAAGAAATAAATCAATATAAGATATCACAGACCACAACTGTACTTTTAGAGATGACATGTATGTAAATTGAAACTATTAGGACAGGGACGGAAACTTTAATAATGAAACTTATTCAGTAATACTGAAAGTGATTTTGTCCCATATTATTTTGTCCCAAATCACCATTGAAAAAAACCTACAGTTTACTATAAGTCCAGAGAGCTGGCAAAAGATTTCAGCAACTTTCATTTTCATTAAAACGGACAAATTACCTCATAAAGTCCTTCAAAGAAACTGTTCTTGTCCTCAGTGCTCCAAGACTCCCACTGTCTGCGCACTCGTTTCTGACTCCCCCCTTCCTCCTTCTCTGCAGGGCCCTGTCCCTTTGGGGCCGTTCTGGATGCTCCAGCTGCCCCAGAGCCGGCTGAACCCGCAGCAGCTGTCAAACACACGGAGGGACCTGCTTCTGCACCTGAGAAAGAGAGGGGAAAAGAAAGAAGGTTAGTATGTCAGTTCTAACACATGCTGCAATTCTTGCAGGGAAAAGCATTGGAACAAGTCCAAGATCAAAAAGTATGTGTAATATATATATATATATATATATATATATATATATATATATATAAACCAACACTAAACAAACTGTCACTTATACACAAAATATATCAATAAAGAGTGATAACATGAACAAGCTTATTTGGATGGCTGTGCAACCAATTACAATTTATTCATAATATGTTGGGCAGTTAAATGTTTTTTTTTTTTTGGCTTAACATAACAGATGTTCAAAACCAAAGAAACATATTCACTCTTTTAAAAAAAAACATTTTAATCGCATTAAATTAAAATTAGTGCATGTCAGGAAGTATGTGTGGAGTCCTGACTCCCTCTGAGAGTGTCCAGACCTCCCCACTTACACACACTCAAAAGCATGCAACAAGAGCACCCCAGAATACAGTCCAGCATGCAACTGTATGCTACTGCATACATTTAAAATAAACATTGATTCCATAACCCCTGTGTACATTCAGATCACAAACAGTTCATTCAAGCTCATGACTTGTGATCCTGATTCACTGTAGAGGCAGAGTGGTCACTCATCTCCTGATCAGATGCACAGCTGGCTGTTGCATCAGAATGAAACTCCTGACAGTGATTTGTCACCTGCTGAATGACAGCTGAATGACAGGGAAATAAATAACCATTGAGTCTGCTCACTTAAAATAGTGCACTGGTGCTTATTAAGTCATTTAATATGACTGCAAGCAACCAAAACATCCCAGTGCTGAGATTTAAGAGGCTTCAGTGTGAGCAGTTTTAGTCACTTTCACTCCAGAAAGCGTGAGAGCTTCCCCGCGTTACGTCAAATCAAAAGCAGCACACAAACTCGCAGGTCACTGTACAAATGCCTTAAAACACGATCAAAAGTGAGATAAAAGTACAGAGAAAGAATGCACTGACAGGTGAGCATCGCACACACACATCGAGAGATGGCCACTCACCTTTCGCTTTCGCACCGCCGTGACCGTTCAGCGCCGGGGACGCGGCATCTTTCCGTATCCGCTTGCTCGGAGGTCGCACGCTGGAGCGAAGAAAATGATGCTGATCCTGGTTGTTCGGGGCAGCCAGGACCGGGGAAAGGGCTGTCGGGTTTAGCTGGACTCCGGGTGGGCTTGATGTTTGGGTGGAAAGAGTCGGAGCCAAACCGGGGCTGGCCGCGCTTGATGGATTAAGTGTTTCCTCTCCGACTCTCTTTGTACTCGTCTCCTCGCTCGCCTGATCTGCGCTCTCTCCATCCTCGCCTCCTTCGGGCTTTCGGTCCGGTTTGCTCGGCCCCTCGACTCCCGAACCGCCCCCTTGGCCCACTGTCATCCTGCGCAAACACAAACCAAGCATATTCGTAAACATTTTCCGCGACTCAAAACAACGATCAACTTGGAAAGACGACATTCTGCTCAACTCAACATGGCCGCCGCTGTTTGTTTCAAATCCCCACACACCGTCCCGACAAATCGCATCGAAAAATATCCACTCGCTTATTCACGAATGTGACCAAAACCATATATTCTGCTTTCATCACAGCCTCCTTTTTGTGTAGTTTGACGTGACTCGAGTTGCAAGCTGGTCTTTATTTATCTTGAAATTCAAGCGCGAGCGCCTACACTTTAGCGCCCAGCAGAAACGACAGACGACAACGCAAATCTTTCGCGCATTCGACCTCTATCTAAAGTGCTTGTTTCTCAAGCACTCTTACCCATTCTCGAGCTCTTCGGAAGCAGACGGCGTCTTCTTTCTCTTCACCATGAGTTCGGAGATTTTTGAGGCCAAAACTTGACGAATTTGAACATATTCAAAGCGCAAACGAGGTCAGGCAAAGTCGTCCTCTCCTGGCTGCTGCTCCTACTGGGGTTCAACTCCGCGCAGCGCAACTGGGAGCTCTCGTAGCCACAGCAACTCTGACTCACAAACTCACTAGTTTTATCACAACAACAAACACCTGTCATATAGCATATGTTTATGATAAAACACTGCACGATGACGCCAACGTTGAATCTGACTGTTCACCAGATCTGCTTTTAAGGCATTTCGGTCAATACAAACCAATGCACGGGCACAGCTACAATTCTCTCTCTGGACTTTGCTTACACTATACGTCATCATAACTAACAGAGCAGCATTTAACATGTAACATTTTAATTTTGCTCAGTGACACACACGGTCTCTAAACATCCCATGATAAAATGGCTACAGTGTTAGTTGATTTCATCAACTCAACAACTAGCAGGACAGACTTGATAGAGCACATATAGATCACGTTCTTGAGAGGGGGTGTGGTATTGTGCTTTGCATACACAGCAATAAATTAAACAATCGCAGATATAACAGTGACTCTAGAATCTTTCATCTTTACAGTTTTTTTAAATAAAACGTTTCACTAGCCACTTGTTTTGCTTGATTTAGGGTGTGTCTTTGGCTCATAAGAGCTTAAAACATTTTGACATAACAGACTGTCAAAAATAACAAATGTCAAAACACGTTTTCCTCGTTAAGTGTAGCTAACATGCATGTTTAGATGTTAGAGTTCCGATGCTTCCTATTATATTTTAAACATTGCAGCCAAGACTGAGGCCTCTATATTGTGGGTGCAAAACAACTTTTAGCTTGATTTATCCCATGAATTACATTGTCATAATGTCTTTATGAAATAAGATACAGTTAGGCAATGCCAACCTCAGCTGCTCAACCACTGCTACCAACAGCTGCAGCTGTCAATGTCCCTGTGTCCAGTCCAGTTTGAAAGGAGCAATTAGATGGGAAAAAATGCTTTTATTTCCCCCTCTTGAAGCATTCAAGGTAGATTTTTTCAAAAATGTAGACGTTATTACAAGTATAAAACATTTCACATTTAGTTTGCCTAGAAAGAACCCCATGTGACTGAGCACCAACAGTGACAGGTACAAATAAACAATCTGAAATACATTGTTGTCAACTTGATTCAGTATCACGAGCACAATTGTGAATACTACACAATTATCTAAGTTATTTAGCTATCAAACATCTATTGAGGGGCTTAAAATAATGCTTGAAGGAGAGGCTGTTACTCTGATTACACCACAAACGAATTACAACAGCTGACACCTAACCAGCAATGCCAGCTGCACATTCATTGACAAAGTTGCTCCGCTAACTTGCTAGCTAAACAGTTGCCGTTTCGTTTGCGGTAAAGTCATATAATCAGCTCAGACATGTAACCAATAATTACGTTTTGACAAAAAATGATTTTTACAAGTTCTATACCTGTTTAGGAGACTTCTTGTTGGCCTTGAGAAACTCCACTGTATCCAGAAAGACCAAACAGAGGGGTAGCAGGAGAACCACTGAAGTGCATCCCTTCCTGTTTTCCTCTGCTGTCAGGCACGCCTACCACAACTCAAAAACAAATCTTCTGATTGGTCAATGTGATGTGCATCGACGCGTTCGTAAAATGATTGACGGAGGAGTTATCCAGTCAATCATTAAAAACAGAGGGGGCGTTTTTTCAAAGCAGCCTATCAAAACTTACGCTCAACCAACGTCATTTCATTCATCTTGCAAATGTTTTAAAATAACGGCCTCACCCAAAATGAACAAAGACCGACATACACTCAAGGAAACCACGAGGGAATCAGTTATTATTGTTAGTAAAAGTCAATGTAATTTACACGTTTATATATATTTTAATTATATATATATACAAGCTAATATTTGACATTTTGATATATTAAATATTGTATTTAATATTGTGTTATATTATGTAATGTACATGTATTGATTATGTTCTATATTGTAAATGCTGGGGGGGGTGGGGGGGGGGGATCATAGTTTTAATAGTTTTCCTGTTATTACTGGTCATGATAAAATTTACAGAAATCATAGATAATTTTTTTTATTGTTTGGTAAATGTATACCTATGAATATTAAATGTTCTATTATAATAGATCACATATACATTTTAATACCCTTGTCATAATTTGTCATAACAAACATTAATATAAAATTTTTTTTTTTCTCTATGAATTTATGTATTCTTATTTGATTTTACGACGGACAGGGAAGTAAGACGTAATTTCAGCTAACCAATCACCTCACTCTGTTGGCCATATATAACCTGACAGCCAATAGAATTCTTCTTTAGTCAGATTGATTTCTAACAGAGCCATTCCCATAATCATATTTGCAGGTCTGCATTTGAGCTGCCCAATCCTTTCTGGGCGTGGTCAGTCAGACTTCACTTTTTTGGCAGTCAAGTCTTTTAGTTCAGCGATTGTGACTTGTGGTGGCAGAGCACTAGGAGGGCTGTCTGTTGTTGAAGTTATTGGGTCACGTCGCAGTAGACCAAGACAAGCAACCATGACTTCAACCAATATGTTTCAGGGACTTGAAACTAGTGGCAAACCAAGTTCAAGGTATGGGGTGTGTGCTGACAGTTTATCTGGAACATACCAGTGTTTATTGTGAGTTTGGTGTTGACACTTACATCTGTTTATCTGAATCAGTAATCATGATTCTTAAAGGGTGGAAGTGAGCGGAACTTTAGCATGGCCAAGCGCTACATGCTAACTCCTAGTAGCTAAGAGACAATACTTATAGTTAATGCACCGAGTGAGTTCTACACTTCTGGATATAACAATTGAAATAAAAAGCCGTGGTGTGTGTGTGTGTGTGTGTGTGTGTGTGTTGGTAAAATACGCTATTACAAACTATGGGTTTTAATATAGTCAATATTGTTTGTTAGCCGTTAGCGGCAAATGTCCCGAGACTCAAAGAGAAGTTTTATCAGCCAGATAGACGTATTTTACTTCTAATCAAATACGTATTTGTAATTTAAAATTATGCCTACGTTTAAAAAAAAACTGAGTTTTTAAAAATAATAAATATGAATTTATGCACAATGCAGACTTTGAAGTAGGCACATTTCCTGGAAACGTTGTTGTTGGTCGGAAACGGAATTATGCCGCAGGTATTCGTCTATTGTGCTGGGCTATATTTTTCGTAAATAAATGCACGAATGTTAGTAAAATTCAGCGTTTGACGGTGGGTAAAACTTTATGGCCCTTAAAAGCCGGACCGCCTAAACTC
Source organism: Semotilus atromaculatus (assembly GCA_031834385.1). Classification (NCBI taxonomy): domain Eukaryota; kingdom Metazoa; phylum Chordata; class Actinopteri; order Cypriniformes; family Leuciscidae; genus Semotilus; species Semotilus atromaculatus. Next base: position 1,264,617 of record JAULUF010000050.1, on the reverse strand, counting down.
ACAACTGCAGTTGCGATGTTCAGCCTCACATCTGTGGTGGCACTGTGCTGCAATGTTACGTGTTGTTTTAGGTCATTTTATTATTCTACAATTCTCAGTATTGGGATAAAATATAATATTCTTTTGAATCCATGTACATATTTGTATGTTTGTGTTTAGGGTACTAAGACCTCCAGGTGGAGGGTCTAGCAATCTCTTCGGTGGTTATGAAGAAGACACTTCTGCCTCCAGACGGCCCAACAAAATGTCGTCCTCTATTTTTGCACCTGCAGAAGAATCTCAGGGGAGTCTCAAACGCTCCAATCCCCCAGGTGAGCTTTCATCAGACAGTGTATTTTCTGTCTCGGGCCTCTTGCACTCTTGGAGTCAAATTCATCACCACACTGTTACTCAGTTTTATGTGTTTGAGTCTCTCTCTCAGCCACTATGCAAATGGACACTTTTGCATTTGTTATCTTGTCATCAATAGCAGCATCAAAGCCTTTACCTCAGTCTGATAAATTAACCTGTCAGTTAACTCTGTGAGATCATACACGGTCTGAACTGATGAAATTGCAAATCTAGATAAGGTTAAAAGGTCACATTGCTAAAACACTAGTGGCTCTGTCACAGGATAAGTATTGATCTGAAGTAAGTGCCCTTAAACGTTATCTAGTTTTGAGACTAAGTTCCGGGGTTATAAGTGGTTATTTTCTGTTAGAATAGTAAGAATATTTCATGCTCTTCGCATGCTTTGCCCTGAGGGAGCAGCTGCTGAGCATGTCTTTTTTTCCCCTCACTGACATGCATAGAGTTTTGTAATTGAACAGGTAGAAACTGTCACTGTTTTAGAAGTGACCAAAAAAAATCCTGCAAAGGTTTGTTAAAATGGAGACATTTTTATTACCTGAAATAAACAATTACTGAAATAATCAGCTGTTTGCAATGACCAAATCAAACAAAAGTAATTGAAATAGCTCAACACTTCAAAACTACTGGTGGCCTTCTACCGCTCTGCCACAGAAAGAGTCTTAACATACTACCTCAGTGTGGTAAGAGGGCTGCTCAGGAGCTGGCCGACGAAAAACCTATACAGAGGGTTAAAAAAACAGAAGAATATCATTGGCTGCCCTCTCCCATTACTACAGGACATTTGTAAACACCGTTACTTATCCAGATCAAAAACATTAAGGACTCTTCTCACCACAGTCACCACTTGTTTACCCTCCTGCCTCAGGAAGGCGATACAGGGCAATTAAAACACGCACTGCCAGATGCTTGAATAGTTTATTTTATTTGTTCCAAAAGCCATCCAGTCCCTAAACTAAGGGCTATCTTCCACTATTTATATATGAAAACTTACTGCGGACTGTGCAATATCTATTTAAAACCTTTAACTTGCATTGCTGCACTCAGGTTTTTAAATGGAGTGTGATTATGTTTTTTACGTGTGTGTGTGTGTGTATTATAGCACAAGTGAAGAGTCTCTGAAATTTTGTTGTGTCCTGATGCAATGACAATAAAGGCTAATTCTAATGAACTAAAATGAAAATGGAAAAACAAATTCTAAATATTAATAAAACTATAATAGTTTCTCAGTGATACAAAAATACTGCTGCAAAGCTGTCATTCACTTGTGTAAATTAATATTGTTTCATTGAGAATATAATTGTACAAGATTGTTTGAATGTATTGATAACAAGTATAAATGTTCCAGTAATTACCATAACTAGCATTAGATTATCTTAACAAGCTCTGATTTATGTGTCTCTTATTGTCTTTTAGGTGGAAAGAGCAGTGGGATATTTGGGGAGCCAGAGGCTCCTTCGACTCGGAGCAGGGCAACTCACCATGGTGGAGGATCCAGTAACATCTTTGGGGGAGCAGAGTCGACCCCATCTTCTGTGAAAAATCATCCTTACAAACCAAAGGTAGACAACCCTAAGCCAACCTGTACGCTTTTGCTTTTACATTGTTACTAAAAATGTCTCATGGTTTCCACAAAAATGTTAAGCAGCACAAGTCTTATCACCATTGATGATGATGATAATAATACTAAATCTTTATTGAGCAGCAAATCATCATGTAAGAATGATTTCTGAAGGATCATGTCACACTGTAGACTGGAGTAATGATGCTGAAAATTCAGCTTTGTATCACAGTAATAAATTACATTTTAAAATTATATGCAGTGTTATTTTAGATTTCTCTACCTGAAACCTACTATTAGACCTGCCTAAAAAGCACTGTTTATTTCCTTTGTATGTTTGTTTTATTGCAGGCGTCTCCAACCCTGCTCCTAGAGTTGCTGTCCTGCAGATTTCAGCTCCAAGCCCAATCAAACACACCTGGACCAGCTAATCCAGCTGTTCAGGGTTACTTGATAATTACAGGCAGGTGCGTTGGAAGTGAAGTCTGCAGGACAGTAGCCCTCCAGGAGCAGGGTTGGAGATTGTATTTGTGCTATTCCTCGATTTGATTATTTGTTGTTTTTTTTGGTACAGACTGTTTACTTGTCTTTAACGATATTTGAAGTGTATTTAAGGGTGCTTTCACATCTGTAGTTCGGTTCATTTGGTCTGGACCAAGGGTGAAAAATTATACTTTGTTTAATTTTTCAGGCATTTTGGTTCCTTTTCACACCACACTGATTGCTCTGGCCTGAATCAGTAGAGTTGATGAAACGAGCCAAAATGCAGTCACGTGACAACATCCACATCACTCGTTGGCCAGATGTGTCTTGAACGCATTTCCATAACTGCACTTCGATTGGTCAGAATTAACATGCAGGAAAATTCTAACAGAACTCCCGGAAGTAAACGAAGAGGAGGAAAATCCGTCAGACAACACGCCGCTTTTTACTATGGAGAGCTGTTTGCTAAACAAAGCGAATTTCACGGTTCTTGTGAATTTTTGAAAGTTGGGACCTAATATGGTCATCTATGAGGCTCAGCACCTCCTCACAACTCCAAGTTTGTCTGTGAGCTGCCATGCTAAAAGTGCAAACTGTCAACAAATATTAGTCCTCATCCCATAATGCACAGCGCAGCTGACTACGGCAGCTGGTTTAGTCCAAAAATGCGCAGTTCTTTGGCAGTTGGGTCCATAGATATCTATATAAAGGCTAGATGTCTTACGGCGGAGTCTCTATCGTCATCACCGGCGGCCATCTTGTCACAGGCAGGGTTAATGTAAGGTGAGTTATCTGCACAAACAAAAATACTCTTCTCTCGCTGAAATCTGGACGGATTTACAAACGGTTTGGTTTCTTACTAACGTTATTAACGTGGCTATAATACTAGCCTATAATGGATGTTTAGATAATTAATAAATAATTATCCATAAGTGTGCAGTGTCATAACTACATCTCTGACGTTTATAGCGAACCAACCCGTTTGAAAATCGGTAGAAAATTGAGCAAGTTATGGTTATTTAAAAAGTACATGCACCATAAACACAATGTTACGAGTGGGGAGCTGCCTGTGTCAAGATGGCCGCCAGGTGCTGACGTCGACCTCCATTGGCCAGCAGCGCGGACGAGACCTCTAGCCTTTATATAGATATCTATGGTTGGGTCTGTTTGAGGTCGGATCACGTTCTCACCACAAAGGAACTGCTCCAGAGTTCGTTTGAAAGCGAGGAGGTTTCCTCTTCGAGGAGGTCTCGGTACGCTTGTTTGGTGCGCACACGAGTGCCAGTCACACCTGCCCAAACGAACCGCACCAAGGGGGACAACGAACTCCAGTGCGATTCAACCGAACTAAATGAGACAGGTGTGAAAGCACCCTAAGATAGGCTAGTAGTTTTTAGAGTCATAACTTTAAGGTAACATGGGTCAAAACCGATGAAAATAATAACTAGGCTTTATTTTATTTATTACTTTTTTATGATGGGGCCAGTAGAAAAATCCTTAGCGTGTTGCCATGTTACTGATTTACTGTGTTTTTGATCAAATAAATGCAGCCTTGTTCTTTTAAAAACATTACGGTTCAAAAGTTTGGGGTTGCTAAGATTTTAGTGTATGTACAACCATAATTGAACTCTGAAAATCTGTATTTCCACCCATTTAAACTCTAACACCCTTCTTTTCTCTGTAGGACAACTTAAGTGTGGGTGTACCTGCTACTCCAGATCCACCAGGTAAAGAAACCCTGTGATTTACAAAATATTCGTCATGTTCTTCACGCCCTAGTTTATTTCTCCTCAGTCTGTTGTTGGCATGCAATTCCTTTTCCCATGGATTTAAATCTCTCTTGCAGCCCCGGTGCCTAAGCAGGCGACTGTAGTTGAGGAAAAAGTGAAGGTGGAGCCAGTGTCTCCTCAACCCACACCTGAAAAAGAGGCAGCAGCCCCTGCCCCTGTCTCTGCCCCTGCCCCGGTCTCTGCCCCTGCCTCTGTCTCTACCCCTGCCCCTGTGCCAACAGCCAATCAGAAATCTGAGCCAGCCACACAGCAACCAACAGAAAAAGACCATGAGCCCCGCCTCGGACCACGACCTCGCTCTCACAACAAAGTGCTTAACCCACCAGGTGGAAAGTCCAGTGTGGTTTTCTATTAGCCACAAGTGTTGCTTTCTATCATTGTCCTTGCCCTTCTTCCATCTGCTTTTTAACCTGTACTAAAAAGTATCCTCTCATTTACTTTAACTTTTGGTTATTTCTTTCCCCTGAAGTCTGTCACTCTTCATTCCTTTATTGCTTTTGCACTTTCTCATTCATTCCTCACTTTCCCTTCCTCCTTTCCATCTAATTAGAATCAACTGTCACTCCAATAACTGAATGGTTATGTTACCTTTAAAATGGTTTGTTATACTGTTGTTTCTGTATGATTGGTCTCTCAATTTGCTAATGTATTAAATGCAAGTTTGCCTCAAGAAACTCAGTACAGTCTATGCCGTGTTCAACTGGAACCACTGTTGGTCGCCAAAGCAAGCTCTTCAGTATCAGTGTGTTCAGATCTTCCTTTGAAACTCAGTGAATGTGTTCTGATGGTAATGGAAAATTTACTTTTGTGCAATAAGGTGACTTAATTTCTCCTTTTCCCCTTTTGCATTTTTTTTTTTAGTAAGACACCAAGCCAAATGTAAAAGTAATAGCTCAGCCTCAGATGCAAAACCAAATGCACAGTTGTAATTGATAATCGCCGAAGCACACATGTATGGCAATGTAGGGAATGTGTACAATCAGACATCACTAACATATCACACTATTACACTGTCCATACATGCATTTGAATGTAATCAGAGACCCTTAAAAGAATCCTCTGATATGCCTGATTCTGTACTTGAAAAGAGTTGCTGCGCCATGATTGCTTAATACTTTGTTGAATTTGTCCTTTGTTCCCATTAGCCATCTGCTTTATTCTTTACGTGGCAGTTGGAAGGTCAAATATGACACATCTGTGGGCATGTGTGGGCATTTCCCAGATTACTAGTGCCATCCCTGCCCAAAATACTTCAGTGTGGATGCTTGGCAATGTGACTGTCTATGATGATGATGTCACGCAGAGGCCTGTTTCATACAATACACTTCTGTATTGTTCATTTGTATGCTGTATTGTGTTGCTTTTTTTCATGACAGTAAAAGGATGTTTTACCATGTTGCTCTAAATAAACCGAAATCTTCATTTAAATAGTTACTTGTGTGGATGTGCTTGCTGAATTTTAGGTTCCTGAGTCAGGTCAAGATTCTTTAGAGCAGGGTTTGTACACAGTGGTTAAAGGTTTAGTTCACTCAAAAATGAATAGTCATCATTTACTCTTCTGTCTAAGATGAACGAAGACCACCAGGAGGTTAAATAAACAGCATTTACATTTCCTTCTGTTAGGACATTAATGACTTATTTGTATTTTTGATAATTGGCAGTGTTCTACATGAGATATTGAGCTATAATCTAGTTTTATAATTGACTTTTGTTCAGGAGTCAGTGGTCAATACAATGTTACAGAAATGCAAGTGACAAGTTTTACATGAAATGCACTTTTGTCATGAATTTGCAGGCTATGCCACATTGACAGAGGCTGCTCACTGCAGAGCCAATGGGTGGAGCTAGATGATCCAACCACACCCTAACCCTATTGCTAAACATAACTCCACCCATTATGGGTCCACAGTGGCTGATCTGGACTAGAAAATCTCCACCCATTAGGTCCAGAGGGAGCAAATGGGTGGAGTTTATATCTGACTCCTCCACGTCCAGTGAGGAGGAGCGAATGTCATTTAGGTTTAATGGGTGGAGCTATAATATCAACCACACCCTACCCACAACTCTGTGCCTACCATTAGTGTCCAGAGAGGTGGAGCTGGACGTCATTTGACTCTGCAGTGAGCATCAATTGCACAGAGGTGGATCTGGACTAGAAAAGCTCCACCCATCAGGACCCACCACTTGCATTGACAATTGCCTGTATGGCAATGCCATTTGTCTAGCAAACAACATGGTGCATTCTGTGATGGGTTTCAATAACTTTTGTGGTCGGCTATGATTTTTTTTTTCGGTGATACCTTTTAGAGCGATTATCTTCAAATGGGAGAGTGACCTCATATGTGCGATTCCCTGGGCCTCTGATTTATTTATTAGTGACAGCACGCTAAAAAAAAACATAAAAATTCAAGCCAAAAGAAGGATTAACATATTCAAATATTTATGAATTAATGTGTACATTTAATAGGCTACTTATTTACGGGATAGGTATAACAATAACATAATTGTGGCTACTATAAATAATGATGGCAGCAATGACAATGAGACATCACTATTCCGGCCTGCTCCATGCAGGCGCTGTGACGTCAGCTGGCCCCTGCATCATCAGCCTGCGAGAGAGAGTCACCGACGGAAACAGCATCACGAACCCCCGCCGCCCTGTCAACCACCACCGGATTGATTTAAAATGCCAAAAATGAGCAGTCTGACATAACGCTAGAAAGCAGATCCAATTTTGATACGGTATATATAGCGGTAGCCATTTATTCTCGTATTTATTTATTTAGTGTCCGTTTTTTTTTCTCCATTGATTTTTCAGTAATGGCTGGGCTCGCGAGCTGCGGCTGTTGAGAGGCAGGTGCGTCGTCAGAGACAGACGCGCGTTGGGCGTGATGTGATGCGATGAATTTCACTCCGATGAGACAGACGCAACCGGGGAATAATCGAGTGCTATAGCGAGGCGCGTGTGATCGCGCTGCCGACACTGGCGCAGGACGCACGGGCGGGGAAGAGAGCTCGTCCCCTCGCGAGCGCTCCGTCTGATCAACAAATATCGAATAATAAACGTTCGTGCGTCCCGAAATCCGGCTGTTGCTGGTGAAACCGGGCCGTGGAGCGCAGCGGCATCATGTGCACCTGATGACATTGTCATGAATTAATAGAAAACATTTCGCCATTTCGATTCGTGTCGCCGCCGATTTATTTATTATTTCTCTAATAACGAGCTTCGATCAAACGTCGCCAAGATGATGGAGCTGGACGAGGTGGTGTACCAGGACGATTACGGGGCCGTGTCTGTCATGTCCGAGCGGGTGTCGGGCCTGGCCAGCAGCATTTATCGGGAGTTCGAGCGCCTCATCAAGAGCTACGATGAGGAGGTGGTGAAGGAGCTGATGCCGCTGGTGGTGAATGTTCTGGAGAACCTCGACTCGGTTCTAACGGAGAACCAGGAGCATGAGGTGGAGCTGGAACTTCTCAAGGAGGACAACGAGCAACTCATCACGCAGTATGAACGGGAGAAATCGCTGCGCAAACAGGCGGAGGAGGTAAATAATAATAAGATGATCTCATCGCTCATTATTTTCGTGCATACGATGGTCCAATTCAAGCAGGAGAGTTCTGTTATCTGATCATAATTGAAAAAAGCTAAGAGTACCCTATAGTAGACTAACGTTACTCACATAAAATGTAGATATCAGTTGTCACTCTTTATCTCCCAAAATATACCTTAGGATGACATTTAAATGCTTAGATTTATGATCAAAGCTCTGTAGTTTTAAACATATAAAGCATACAATACAGTGATGATGACTGAGAGATGTACAAATAAACGTTCCTCAAAAGCCTTATGTATATTTCATGCTCACATTTGAACATTATTTTATAAAAAAAAAAATATTTATATATAATGTATATATAAATGCATGAATGATCAAGTAAACCTAAATTGCTTTAATCCAGTAAATGTCCATTTTGAAAATGTTCTTCATTAAAGATGCAAAATGCAAATGATAGCAAATAGGCATGTGTACCACTGCCTGAAGGTGGAGATTTTTTTAATTACAATAAAGGCATTTTACTTACTAAAAATGTATGATATATCAATCAGATGGCAGAAGGCATGTAGCCTAGTATTTGTTTGCAACAGGTTTTTAAGCAAGGTTTTGTTGTCTTTATAGGGTTAACGCTTCTATCTATGTACAAGAACCTTCTTGCTTTATTTACACACAGTAACTGATGTTGTAAACAAGTATTGCTGCTCTTTGAGAAGTAATTATGCCTTAACATCTGTGATGACCTGGTCAATTCATTGTCCTTGACCCTGGGACATCCACTTGACAAACTTTATACGGTCCTCCTGTCATGTGCACTAGAGTTCCTCCAGAAAATGAATTGTATGTGTTGCTCTACCTATTTTGCTGGAAATGAATCTCTAAATCTTATACAAAAGATTGTCTCATACGCACGTTTGTACATAAGTCATATGCAGACAAACACTCTTATCTTTTCTTTGTGCATCAGCACAGGCAGACCAGACAGCTACAGGAAACAGATGCCCTATATGACCCTTCACAAGCATCATAACTACATGCTGACATTGCCAAACCATTTTCCAAATGTAACTATATTATCAACTGCACAACTGGAGCATTATTGGCATTCTTGTGTTAAGTTTTAAATCAGAGTTTAAACAGTGTAAGTAGGCTGTAATAAAAATGTGAGTGTTTTATGGTTGTAAGAATAAAGATTTAGTGTGTGAAAATAAAATGGAGAGTGATGATGGAGCGGTCAAAACTGAGAAATGTAACTTTAAGAGCAGAAATTACCGAAAGAAAATACTTAAAAGAGCAAAAGAGAAAACAGGCTGTTTTTCAGTATCATAGATGATTCAGAGAAGGAATATGTGCTGATGGAGTCCAGTAAACTGCAGTCTCACTTCTCACTTCTCATTTCTTGCTTTAGTTTCTGCAGTGTGAATGCTGGGATTCGCTATGTTGATCCACACATGTGTAATAGTCTATTTTTTCTTCTTCCCAGATTTGTGTTTATATATAAAAATTAAAAAAAATTCTCCAATTTTACAATTTATATTCCAGAGAAGCAGGCATATTTAAATAATGGTTTTTTTCTCGTTTTATCTCTAGACAGTATTTATTCATGCTCTCATAAAATTTGATACTATACACTATATACGTATAATTGTTTCACAATTGTTTCGTTCCTGTCCAAAAATAATAGATGCCGTAAGGGAAATTTGCATGAAATAGGCTGTGGTTTAAAATAATACGATTCATTGAATACAAATAGTTAGGCTTAGTGTTAGGGATAGCTATTTTATGTTTCATGTTTTAATGCAGCAACACAAAGATTTAATTGCTTGGGGTCTAGAGGACAAAACTGGGAGGATGATGGGCGGGAGGGAGGGGGGGGGTGATTATGGGTAATCAATTTTCTCATAGAAGGAGGCTGGCTGATGCTGTAACCCAATTCTCATGTTATGAGACAGACAGAAAGCACAGAGTGAGAGAGATAGTAAGGGATGGAGAGAGAGAGAGAGAGAGAGAGAGAGAGAGAGAGAGAGAGAGAAAACATCATTCTCCAATTTCACATCCTTTGGGATTATGGCAGTAGAATATAGTGGCCACAGTAAGAACATCCTTCTCACCAGCCTGTATCAACACACATTCTCACTCTTAGAAGAAAAGGTTCTATATAGAACCATAAAGGGTTCTTTCAGGCGCTTCATAGAACCACATTACGAATACTTATAAAACGGTTAGTTCCAATCCTTGATTCTGATTGGTCAATAGCTGTGCTTTATTTCACGATAAAACACGGCTATGACCGCTTCACCCAATGGTTCTATGTATCACTACACAACACCCCTAGCAACCACTCTTAGCAACTTAAACAGATGTTTGATCTCATTGATATTGTTCATTTAAAGCTAGAGTAGAGCATTGTGAGAGATCGAGTAAGTGAGTGTAACGTTACCTGCATCCTTCAGGTCAGTCCTATATTCATAATAAAAAAAATGCGTTTGAATGTCCGCTGCGATATGTTGTCCTTTTAACAGTCATGGGGTTTTCCCGTGCATAACGTTAAGTTAGTCATCTGTCGCGTCTTCCTTCTCCGTGATCACATGTTCGAGTCCTTTCAAAAGCCTTCTCTACTGACTCACTCACTCATAAAGACAGTCTTTGCCGCCATCTATTGGCGAAATAATATGTAACTTCTGTTGCTGTTTACGGTCCGGGACTATTTTTTCCAGCGGAAGGAATGCTTATAGTGATTTTACTTCATGAAAGTTGCATAGAAACATCGTTTTCGGCTTTAATATTTTTATTGTGTGGCAACCGTTTTATAAAAGCAATAAGGTACTCGAGGCAAGTGCTGTATCGTGAATAAGTAACGGCTGAAGGGGTTGCAGGCACTCCGCTTCGCGTCGTGCCTAACAACGCCCTCCAGCCGTTACTTATTCACGATACAGCACAGCCTCTCGTACCTTATTGCTTACGAATGAAACGGCTTGTAACAGATCCCTAGGGTTCTATATAGAACCCCATTGAACTTGTGTATAGGCTATATCATTATCAATCCTCATGAGAGAAATCAGAATGTCCAATGACTATAATTAAACATTGCAAGTTTAGATGTAATTTAGCTTTAGAAAAACCGACATATCTATCAGTATAAAAGCTATAAAAGTACAGATTATTTATGACATTCATGATGTTTAAGAAGGTTTTTTCTTTTGCTTCATATTCACATCATTCTAATGCATGGTGACATAACAGATGACTTAGCTCTACTCCAAATTGTCATATGTAATTTAATGCACATAATTGTATTCCGTGTTAAAAGCAAGTTTGAAAGATATTTCCGCCAAAAAAGTGCAAAAACTTTTGACGTTGCACGTTATTCAGATTGTTACGGCATCGCACCAGCCTGACACAGCAATGTCAGCTCCACCAATGGCAGATGGGGAGACCTGTTTGGAAACACTCATCATGTTTGTGCATTTAACCATGAAACTAGTGATGTCAAAATAAAAATTTCACCTGTAATGGCTTTTCATGAATACATTGCAGTATTTAATGAGGGATCTTATGTCAAAGTATAGCAAGAACTCGAATTAGCATTCTTGGATTACATTATACAAATCTTTACATACCATCCTAATGTCAATATAATCCCAAATGTAGACATGCTGCTGATATGGGGTAAGCCTATAAATAGTACAATAGAAATGACTTTGTCAGTTAAAAACTATTAGAAACTATTAGAATGACATGATCGGACTTGTGTGATGTTTTCATTGAAGGGGGATTTGAAGGTTGTAGTGTTAGATGGAGTGTGTTTGGTTTTTCCTTCTCTTTGCAGTGCTGGGATTACTGAATTCCACGAGGCTGTTTGTGGCTGGGCCGCACTGCAGAAAGAGCCTATTGTGTTCCACTTAAATCCTTGCAGCTCAAAGTCACCACACACTGCACTTGGAGTGTGTGTGTGTGTGTGTATGTGTGTGTTATGTATCCTGTAACTGTTTGTGTGTGTAAATGTGACTGTATTGTATTTAAAGAACAAACCCTTCTCCAAATGCAGATCAGATCCATCCATCCATCCATTTATCTATCTATCTGTCTGTCTCCCAACCATCCATCTGTCTCCCATCCATCCATCCATCCATCTATCTATCTATCTATCTATTTATCTATCTATCTATCTATCTATCTCCCTCCATCCATCTATCTATCTATCTATCTATCTCCCATCAATCCATCCATCTATCTGTCTCCCATCCATCCATCTGTCTCCCATCTATCTATCTATCTATCTATCTATCTATCTATCTATCTATCTATCTATCTGTCTCCCATCCATCCATCCATCCATCTATCCATCCATCTGTCTGTCTCCCATCTATCCATCCATCTGTCTCATCTATCTATCTATCTATCTCCCATCAATCCATCCATCTATCTGTCTCCCTCCCATCCATCCATCCATCCATCTGTCTCCCATCCATCCATCTATCCATCCATCCATCCATCTGTTTGTCTCCCATCCATCCATCTCAGACTTTCACCTGATTCAAGCTGTTAGTTAAAGGATCTGACCTTGTGTGAATGTGTGTGTGTTTGTGTAACAGAAGTTTATTGAATTTGAAGATGCCTTGGAGGCAGACAAGAAGGAGTTGCAGTCCATGGTGGAGACTTTAGAGTTACAAACAAAACAACTGGAGCTGAAGACCAAGAACTATGCTGACCAGAGTGAGTGCACTACATTAAACTACATTATACTACAGGGCTGTTGAATGCTTGATTCTGATTGGTTGAGAACGTTCTAAGGTGTGCAATTATTTTCAGGGAAACGCACGGCTAAAGTAGTTCCAGCAGGTCTTGACCGCATTACAGTTCCATATCACTTCGCGTAGTCAACTGTAATAACGGAAAATAGGATACAATTCATAACAAGAAAAGCACGTAGCCCATGCGCTTGATCTGCCATTTTCGATGTCTAACTTCACAATCATTGGAAACATGCAGTTTAATTTTAATAAATAAAGTATAGGCTAGTCCTATCTATAATCAATAGAAAATTAAACTGAATAGGCCTATAGATGGGTTTCCGATGACGTCACATTTCTCCCGCAACTCCTTACGGCGCCATCTTGTGTGTCAAGTGGGTCAAGCGTTTGTGTTACGGAGCATGATAATAATTAAACTGGGCATTATTCTGAACATGAAAATCATGCGATTATTCTCCGTTTGGCTTGAGTTAATGTTCAGTGCTGCTCTTGTGAACATTTAGAGGTTTTGTGCTCTGGAGATGTGACACTTTATCTAATCATTTCCAAGATGGGCTAGCTAAATGCGCTAACGTTAGCTCTCATCGGCTGTCAAATCGCTGTACCCAGGCGGCTACTATCGACACAGGCCTTGAGAGGTGTTGGCTGGGCAAAACAACACTCTGACGATTGTCCTTCATCACTTTCTCTGTGGCCACATCAGCTGGTCGAGCCAGAGGCAGAGGCTAACTTACACCTGGAGCACATCGCTCCGTGCTTCTGCTCTCCATCTCTCTCCTACACTAAATTAGTTCGGAGCGTTGTGTTGTTGTTTTTTTTACCCAGATGGTGTTGTCTTGACACTGAGTCTAAATGTACCGTATAACTAGGGCTGTGCAGATATCAGCCGCCTGGCTACAGCGATGTGAACCGTCAATGCAGGGCTCCAGACTTAACTTTTCCACGAGGGAGTGAGAGCAAGACGGCGCTTAGTTTGGAGACGGCGTAGTCTTGTTTACACTTTCGCCTAGCTCCGAAGAGAGAGGGAGTGCGCGCGCGCGACCGGCTCTCTCTCTCTTTCTGCTCGTTCTTTCAGCATGCGTCCGTCCATAGACTGTAAAAAATAGGTCCTGTCACAAGCGCAGCAGTTCATGTACATTATTCACCGATCAAATAAGAAATCAAAAATTTGATTGAACGAATAACACACCGATTTAAAACACGTACAAAAAAATTACCTCAACACAAAAGAGTCAAAAATACTTGGGTAAATGAAAAGGCGGTAAACATGAGCATGACAGACGGGCTTTGATGACAGCTTTGACACACAACATGGCGGCGCGCCGCAGAGGATAATGGGTAATTAGAGAAACGGAAACCCATAAATTGATAGTCCTGCTGCACGCGGGTTTTCGTAATTATTGCAGATAGGCTATAACAAATAAATAATTATTGATAGGCCTATACTTGTTAAAAGGACGTTGTGTGTCATTTATTAGGCTAGTCTACTGTCAATATTAGAAGAAAAAAAAACTTGAACGAACTAATTAAAACGAATTGAATTAATAAATAAATAATAGGCTACTATTGACGCACATATATGCTTCTCTCTCGCTCTCTCTCTCTAATAACTGCATTAATAACTGCATAAAGCCGGGGACACACTTATACTGTAAGGCCAGTTATGAATGTAATTTATTATGATTGATGATTGATCATGCCCAAACGCGTGTTCAGCGCGTTCAGTCTGTGATCGCAGTCTGGGTTTACAATCTGCTGCAGACAGTCGATGGAAACAGTCAGAGAATGTTTCAGCCAGTGATAGCAGAGAAGCAGACTAATGCTGGGGACACAGTGGCTCAAACCTCCGTTACTAACTCTAAAATGACGTTTTGGAATTAGCCACAGAGGCATGGGATTAGATGCGCAGGAAATTAGTTCTACATACAAGAGCGTTTTAATGACAAAAACTTTACAAACGTCTTGAAATACATCATGTGAACAATGTTTCGAGGTGTGGTAACTGTAGTATAAGCGGAATAATTGACTTCAGGCCGTTGAATTATTATAAAAATAATGCACACCGAGGTGTAACTCCGCTTCGCGTCGTGACCGCATTACCACCTCGGGTGTGCATTATTTTTATAATAATTCAACGGCCTGTCGTCAATTATTCCTTACTTCATTCCTATGCACTCATTGACACAAAGATTTGAGTATGTTTCACTAAGCATTCGTGATGTCCTTCTCTTGTAGTCTCTCGTCTGGAAGAACGAGAATCAGACATGAAGAAAGAGTTTAACGCCCTTCACCAGCGTCATACAGAGGTCAGAAGAACCCCCATCATGCAGTTTTTCTTTTCTTCTTTCTTCTACTTTTTTATCTGCTAAAAATTGCTCTTTGTGATTTATGATCTTGATAAAATTATTTTTGGCATGGAAAATGAATGGAAACATCATGGAAATTCATTGGTCTAAAGGTGTGGGGACACTATTAGCAATAACTCAAGTTACAAATACAAAGCTCCACTTCTCGAAAAAGTCAGCATATGCACTAACATTGATTTTATTTTCTCCAGATGATACAGACATATGTGGAACACATTGAGCGCTCAAAGATGCAACAGTCAGGCAGCAACCAGTCTGAATCCACAGGCTGCGGACGGTCGTGAGTAACTTGTTTAATCGGCGTGATTGAAGTCATTCCAAGCCTTTGTTTAAATTAAGAGTTTGGAATGTGCATTTGGAATTAATTTGTGTTTTGCATGTTTCTTTTGTGCTTTTAAATAACATGTTTTTTGGGTAACGAGTTTAATTAAATATTTTTGAATTTCAAACTGCAAACTAATATTCTCTTATTTTGGGACACCAGCTATGATGCTGTATTGCAGTTTGGATGTATGTATCAGAATAGTTTAGATTTTGATGATACAAAATGCCCCGTTATTAGAACAGTTGTCTTGGAGACAGCGTTGCTAGGCACTGGGTGATGATGCTCAGTCACAGTTTGTCATGTCTTGCTTTGTCAGATCTAGTGTTGTGGCTGACTTATAGTCATACTCAATTATACACACATCTCCACAAGTTTCACACATTTCTATTTTCATTTAAACAGAGTCAACTGATTTCAACTAATTAAACATTTTTATAGACATACTTACAGGCTCAAATTTTTGTACAGAGTTGTGAGAGAGTCAGAACTGATGTCCTTTGCCTAAGAATTAACAAGATTTCAAATGCTGTAAATGTAGTTTTCAAAAAAAAAAAAAAAATTAATTTATCAAATATGGAGCTATTAAATAGCTTTAGGAGTTTTACCTTGACATGTCTGAGCTGAACAAGTAATCAGCACTGATTACTCATTTACCCACAGAATGTAAAAAAAAAAAAAAAAAGTGTGTAAAACTGTATATATATATATATATATATATATATATATATAGTATATATGTTATATATATATATATATATATATATAGTATATATGTTATATATATATATATATATATATATATATATTAGGGCTGTCAAATGATTAATCGCGATTAATCGCATCCAAAATACAAGTTTGTGTTTACATAATAAATGTGTGTGTACTGTGTATAATTATTTTATATATATAAATACATACACATGCTTGTATATATTTAAGAAATATTTGCATGTATATACTATATATAGATTTATATATAATTTATATTATACATAAATATAAATATTTTATATATAAATAACACATTTTTCTTAAATATATAAATGCACATGTGTGTACTTATATATACAAAATAATTTTACACAGTACAAACACATTTATTATGTAAACACAAACTTGTATTTTGGTTGCGATTAATCGTGATTAATCATTTGACAGCCCTAATATATATATATATATATACGTTTTTTTTATATATGTTATATTTAATATTAAATATTATTAAATAATAAATTATTCAATGACGTATAATTTATTTTTAATTAAATAAGTTATCCAATGACAGTTCCTCTTTGAGATAATCAATGTGTTATTTGCAATTGAATCATGTTTTCAACATGAATCATTTCCATCTATTTTTTTTACATACTGTATACTTTATGTCCTGTGTAAGTATTGTGTCACTGTGTTTGTGAGTGTGTGTGTTCACGTTCATTTTGTTTCTTTCTTTCTTTCTTTCTGTGCATGTGCCGCTGTGTGTCTCTGCAGTAAACGACACAACTGGAGGAAAAGGTAAAATTGCCTGCGATCTCTGATAGTTTCCCAAACCCCTGTCTCTGCAGTCCTTTTATCTCTCAAATAAACCCCCGGCCCGTTCATGCCCTGCCTAGTTTAGCAGTCTGCGTGTCAGAGACTGAGAAACCCGTACCTCTTTCTCCTATGTGGTTTTGTGTCTTTATATGTTTTCACCCTGTCCATTGAGTTTTTTACTCATTTTCATGTGGCAATTTAGTTTAGTGGGAAATATTTGACCTTCTACATCTATTTGTTTCTTGTCCTGCAGTAAAACAGAGCGCCCCCCATCACTGAGTTTGTTTCCTGGCGGAGATGGCATGGTACGTGGGGGTCTTGGGGGGGCTAGAATGGTTTCGTCAGACGTCTGGCATTCCAGCGATCTCAGCAGACCTGTCTACGCCCCTGGCTACCAGGTGTGACAGATATGACTCCGCCAGGGGAGGAGTCATGATAACCATCATTCTGTCAGACACTCCCCCCTTGAGCCCGCTTGTGTCGAGATCAGGCTCATGGGTGGTTGTTCGATGGTCACCAGCAGCTGAAGCATCTGTCAGCTGTGCACGCATAACTAATGATCTGTTCTTTGAAGGAAGAGAAGATATGAGTTATTCACTTCCTTTTTTTTTTCAAATGACTCAAGTCACATGCGTATAAAGCAATTTGAGTTTGTTTGACAAAGCTTTTCATGTTGCCATTTCAGCTTCTAGGATTTTTGACTCGAAGATAAATATCTTTTTTATTCGAAGGATATATTGCACAGACATTTGATCATTTATAAATGTTTTATAAACAGTTTTACATTTACATGTTTGAATTTGTATGATAATATATTTTTGCCTTGCTAGTAAGTCTAAATATTTGTTAATCAAACAAGTCAAAGCAATATCAAATTTACTAGTGTAGAAGATTTAAGTTTAGAAGTTTAGCAGAATGTTTATTATCAAAACGTGCGTGTGATATGTGGTTCCCTTTCGTTTAAGGATGATGGTTCAGATTCAGACTCCGTCGCAGCCACGCCCAGCAGCACAGGCAGCAAATCAAACACTCCCACCTCGTCTGTTCCCTCGGCAACAGTTACCCCTCTGAACGATGGGCTGGTGTCGGTGGAAGAGTTCAACAAGCCCCGGGGCCGGGGCCGCAAGAATGCAAAGCGTCTTAGTAGAAACATGGAGGTGCAGGTCTGTCAGGAAACCAGGAACGTCAGCATTGGTGAGAGTGAGGGAGAAGAATCGAGGCAAAGAATAATCACTGAATCAAATATTTTTAAAAAATCCTTCATAATATGCAGATTTGGTGCTCGCGAAACATTTCTTATTATTATCAGTGTTGAAAACAGTTGTGGATATTACTGATATATTTTTTCAGAATTCTTTGATAAATAGAAATTTCAAAAGTACAACATAATATTATTTTTCATAATATTAATTGATTAATTAACACACTACATCTACAGAATTACAAACAATGCAAAATAAAAATTTTGCCTGAGCGGACAATGTTTGTGTGTGTGTGTGTGTGTTTAGGTATGGGCAGTAGTGATGAATGGTCAGAGTTTCAGGAAATTATAGACTCAACACCAGAGCTAGAAATGCGCTTGGACCCTCGAGACTTCGAAAGAGGAAACAGGTAGACGGATGCACATCATTCACACCATTAAAGCGTGAACAAACAGTACAAAATACTCAAGTTTACGTACAAAGGGACCATCAAAATCAAAGTTACAGATCATCAAGAATACTGTTTAGAAAGTTGCTTTGTGTAATGTAAAGGATTGGAGCTTTGAAGTGAAATAATGACGAG
Source organism: Semotilus atromaculatus (assembly GCA_031834385.1). NCBI lineage: Eukaryota > Metazoa > Chordata > Actinopteri > Cypriniformes > Leuciscidae > Semotilus > Semotilus atromaculatus. The sequence goes on along the minus strand of JAULUF010000050.1, from coordinate 1,246,121 downwards.
AGCGCTTGTTCCTTTGAAGTCCTTCTCAGGGCATAGTGAATGAGGCATTCGGCATCAACACAGACTCTCTGTACCACGAGATCAAAGACGCCAAGTCTGACATCATCGGTGATGTGGACGCAGGAGCAGAACTTCTCGGTAAGCTTCATAGTTCAGATTATGACCTTCATTGAACATTTTACCTCAGCAGTTGATTGACACTTTCTCATACATGCAGGTTATCTTGTTTTATATGTGACCTGCATTTAATATCAATGATTTAAAAAAAATTTAAGTATAAATTTCAAGTACCATTGCTAAGCGCATGGTGGCTAAGGGCTTTTATTGCTTGCACTCTGAACTGCATGCCTTTTGTCAGGAAGCCCACACTGCTGGATGTATCCTCAAAGCAAGGTCTCTTGGGATATCATGCTTGCTTTATGGCTGTATCTCCTGCCCCTAAGCACATTTTGGTGTGATGTAGTTGTTTAATTTGAGTACTTTCCGTTATTTATGTTGGCGGTTTCTGATTTGTTTTGTTTCATTATCAAGGTAGAGCTGTTGATTTGTTTATCTCAGTGTGAAGGTGGATCTTTCTTTTGATTGGCCGTCTCACTCACTGACCCTTGACCCCTCTCTGTGCTTCCTTCCCGTGTGTGCTTCTCTCGGCCACGCCCCTAGGGGAATTCTCAGGTGTGTATCTGATCACTGATTGGTTGGTATTTTTATTTCTCTTTTTTTTTTGCTCCTCATAACCTTTTGCATGGATTTAACATAACAATACACATTAGAAAACACAATTAGTCATATTACATTACAGTTTTTTTTTTTTTTACAATTGCAAGGACACATTTCTCAAAACGCTAAATGCACTAAAACTACCAAAACACTTCATACATGTCATATCAAGTCATTATTCCATAACACACTATTTCACTCAAAGGTTTTCATCCATCAAACACACTGTCACTTATAAAACACAGACCTAAAAAAACGCTAACATCAGGTAGCATTATACAATGTTTTCTTTTAATTAGTTAGTTAGTAGTACTTTATTGTTAAGTACTTAATTGTTATTGTAAAATGTCTTTACAAAACATGAATGACACTCTCTACTGCTTATAAATGACTGCAGTATATGTTACATAGCCCATGTTTACATTATACATTACAAACATTTTTCCTAAGTTTTCTCATTTTGAATGGATGGTAATGAAATTGAAAGACTGTAGGTGTTAAGGTGATAGTATTTGATTTTTTAGATTCAAAATATATTTTAATATGGTATTGCTGTAGAAATGTTGCAAATTTCTGTCTTATTAATTTTTATGTTGTACTAGGTTTTGAACTTATGTTTAAAAGTTTTGTCTGTAGTACAAAAACTGTAAGTTTTCATGGTGTTTGTGTCTAAGTGAGAAAAGAATTAATTTCAAAGAATTAGTCATTGAATGCATTTTGTCCCAAATAAAATGATCCACAGTTTAGCCCACATAGATTGATGTTGTGATCACTGAGTGAAGAGTTGTGAAAAAGTGACCTAAGTATTGAGAAATGTGTCCTAGAGATTTAAAAAACTGTAAAGACCACATTAAACTATACTTCAGAAACACATAACGTTAAAATGTTATACTTTATTTTAAAATGTCATTGTTACAGTGTAATTACAGATTTAAATACTGAGTAATATTAATTAACTACTTGTATTTAAAATAGTTTTAGAGGTATGATTAGGTTTGGTTTAGGATTAGTTGCATGTAACTGCATATTTTATAGTTATTGCTATAGAAACATGTAACATGAGTAACAAGGACATTGTAAAATAAAGTGTTAACCATTAAAACATTTAAAAAGAACATTTAAAACACTTAAAAATGCAATACTTTTCAAAAGTTTGGGGTCAGTAAGAATTTATTTTAAAGAAATGAATGACTCTTTTAATTAATCAAACGTTACAGTAAACACATTTAAATTGTTACAAAACATCCTATTTTAAATAAAGGTTGTTCTTTTTTTTATTCATCAAAGAATCCTAGGGGAAAATGTATCTGTTTCCACAAACATATTAAGCAGCACAACTGAAATGTTTAAAAGTAAAGAATAATGTTGATGAAAATTCAGCTTTGACATCACAGGGAATAAATACACTTTAAAATATACTCAAATAGAAAACAATATAGCAACAATATTTCATACATTCTTTCATTTTTAATCAAGTAAATGCAGCCTTGGTGAGCATAAGAGACTTCTTAAAAAATAATCTTACCAACCCCAAATTTTTTGAATGGTATTTAACAAATAGCTCCTTTGTAATGGTTAATGACAATTATTTAATTAAAGATAAAGGTCTGATATATTAAACATACTTTTTAGTGTAATAGTGAGAGCTGATGATTTGTTTTATACATTTTTCTTTAAAATGTATCATGTGTGTGTGTGTGCCTATTTGTATGTTTGATGATAAATATCTAACATGTGCTTGTCCATCTTTCTCTCTTGCTCTCTTCATCTTTTTGTAATTTCTTCTATTTTCACTTCCATCATTATCTTCCTATTTTAATATCCTCTTCTGTCTTCAAATTCATACCTTTACTCCTCCTTTCTTTTGGCTGCCTCCTCTTACCTCGCCACTTTCCCTCCTTTCCTCCTCGGCTCTCTATTTCAGTCCGGGATGATTTCTTTGGTAAGGCTCATAGCCTCCTTTTCCCCCTCACGTTGTTTTCAGTAAGACATTGTGACACTGTGATTTGTAGCGATGCTTTTTTGTGAGATGTTCTCCTGTGCTTCTGCTCTTCTAATCCTAATTTCTTCTGCTGCTCAGTGCTGTGCTTTCAAATGCATGGCTTTTCGGCTCATATGAATCATATTATTTTAATCGAGTCTGTTTGGATGTTCTACAGTCCACTTATCAAGTTAGACTGTGATTATGTCCCTGTAGATGTCCTTTTAATCAAACCTTGAAAGGTCATTAGTTAATGCAACAATAAATAATTGAGCCGATTTCACTCACCTTTTTTTATTGGGCCCTATTAATAAATGTACTGTAATCCTTTGTGTTTGTGGTGTAATTTCAAACAATTGTGATTTTGTAGTTTTGAATCAGCTGTACCTTAGTCTATTCATCTGAGATTTACCAAGTTCATGGTGGTCTGTACTCCTGCTAACACTGTATATCCCACAGGAATGGGGAAAGAGGTGGAAAATCTACTAACAGAGAACAAACAACTACTGGAGACCAAGTAAGAGATAGAGAACGTGTTTGTATTTGCACATGTATGTATGCGTCTGCATTCCTGACAAAGACATTTGCTTTGTGTAGGAATGCACTAAATATTGTGAAGAATGACCTGATTGCTAAAGTGGACGAGCTGTCGAGTGAACAGGAAGTTATCCGAGAAGAGCTGGAAACAGTGAGACAGTCCAAGACCAAAGTGGACCAGAGAGTGAAAGAACTGGAGGAGGAGCTAAAGAGGTCTGAAACTTTTGCCTGTGTTTGTTTCCCTTGTATTTTTCTGTCCCAAAATTGACATTTGTCAATTGATTTGTCCTTAGGACGTTTAGGGAGTCCTCCCAATAATGAGATACGATGTTGTTAGGATAACAAAAAGTTGAAAAAGATACATTTTTAGGCTGATCTGCCCCAGTGGTCTAACAGTGTTCGTCAATGTCAAAATGATTGAGATGGCCAATCAAATCAAAGAAGGCGAGCTTTACTGTTCAAAGAAGCCGGACATGAATTCCAGCTTAACATTTCCAGTTTTAAGCTTGAAAGGGTGTGAGGTTAGACACTGAACAGAGAACTGAGAAAATGGAGGGCTTATAAACAAGGAATGGGGAAAAATGCAAGAGACACATTTTTTAAAAGTTATTTAATTATTTACTTCTTTTAAAACTTGAGCGCCGTGTTTCTAAAATGCCTTGTTGTGTGCGAGATGCTGAAAAAGACTTGAGACATACACAGTGTTCAGAGGCGTCCAATCAAAACAATGGAAAAGCAGCACAGTTGAATTAAAAAATTTATTCTGTGTGAACAGCCCCTTTAGCCTGTGCCTCTGAAAGTGGGTTGTGGTGTTTTTTAGAGTCTCTGTGAGTCTAAGGCTCTGTTTACATCTGGTAGAAGATGGGTTTTGGTTGATCGGATCACAAGTGGACGACGATAAATACAGGTGTAAACGGGGTGTAAAACATTTTGAGCTTGTCCACTTTCAACCTTTTGCATAGGTAGTCGAAAAGGCATTCGACCAGATTGCTTTCGTATGCGTTCAAACAGCCACAAAAGTTTGCCTATAAATGGGCATGTTGCTTTGTCGCTGCGTGTCGCTGGCGGTGTGAATGGGGCTTTAAGGTGCATTCACACTACAAGCGACAAAGGAACATGATCCCATTCATTCCAATGAGGAGGGGGCGATTTCCGGCGACACGAGCGACAGCGACCGTTGGCGACCGGATGGGGCGTGTTCAGCAATACAACAAAGTTGAGATCTGTTCAACTTTATGCAAATCAAGAGCGACTTTCGAGAGCGACAACCAATAAGAGTGAAGCCAGTGGAGTGCACGTGATCACTCTTCAGATGAAGGAGAAGCTCATTTTAGCAGTCAGCAACTGTCCTATAATTTATGATATGTCTCCGGATACATACGGTGGTACTCGCTGTGCTGACTTCGAGCCTGAATGGTTTGGGAGCCCAGATAGACCGACATTTGCCCTTTTGCTACAGATAAATAGCCGCGGCAAAGAGCGCTCACTGTTTCTCGTTCATCTTTAATATTAGGCATTTTATGTACTGATTACATTTATATTTAGACTTTTCCTTCCAAAATGTTTGTTTGTAGCGACAAGAAAACGGATTTGTTGTCTACAACATGGAGATAACATCCGTAACTGTCATTCACAAAAGTTACTAGGCACCCAGTGGGAACGCCCACTAGGGACCTCACTCGCCTTTAATGCGTAAACATTATGGGAAGTGCGCTAGCCAGACGGGATTTAAACTTTGTTGGCTGGAGAACCAAGTTTGGTTTGAAGACAAAAAACGTATCAAGCACAATGTTTTCTCACCATTCCTGATTTCTAACACGCACTCACAGTGTTCGGAGGCGTTCAGAGCAGAAACGAAAGCTACTGCTCTCTATGTTTTTCTGTCATCTCCGGTGGCGTTCATATGTAAATTGCGCAAGCTTATTTCATCCAGTAGATCGAAAGATCTGAAAAAGCCTATAGATTTACCTACCTATTGACCCTCCCCTCGAAGAAATCAGGACAGATGAGGTTGAAAGTAGACAAAAGACACGGATTAAAACACCAGGTGTAAACGGGAACGCGTCTCCCTCATCTACTTGTGAACCGATCGACAAAAATGCATCTTACTACCAGGTGTAAAAAGGGCCTAAAGGTCTATGTCACTCCACTCTAATTAAAGTCTGAATGTCTCTCTTTGGTAAAAGGTTGAGAGCTGAAGCATTAGGAGCATCTCAGGACTCTAAAGATGAGGGTGGAGAGGATGTAAGTATAACACTTCTCATTTCAAACACCTTTGCTCTGCTCCAAAAACTAGTGAACTGCCTCACTGATGTGAAAAGGTAGTGATAATTTAATTATGTCTCCTCCAAGAACACCTTGTTTTAACTCCGTTCTTAGGCAGCATAGCATACACAGTATCCTTCATGGAGAGGGCAATCATGCTCACTAGATTTTGGAACTTAGCTTTGGAACGCTTTTTCTTATATCATTAATAACATTAATACCATTTATGACTTTTTAAAGTGAGATTTTAAATGCATTAAAAAATGCAAAGTGCAAATACACAGTGAGTTGTTGAATGTGTGTATTACCAATCACTTCTACAGGCCATGCTTTGTTTTTTCTCTAACAGTTTTTAATAAAAATGCAATGCGCAGCAAACCTTCAACCTTCTCATAATGCTTCACTACCCACATATTTGATGCTGTGAACTGCTGAAGGGCTGATGCACTAACCTCTGCTTCACTGCTGCTGTGTTTTGTGGTGCTGCTCTGTTCTGTGTGGCTCTGTGGTGCAGTACTCCTCTCCTCTGCAGGACGATGTCGCCATGACACAGAGACGCCGGTTCACACGTGTAGAGATGGCTCGTGTACTGATGGAGCGCAACCAGTACAAGGAGAGACTGATGGAGCTTCAGGAAGCTGTGCGCTGGACCGAGATGATCAGGTGAGGGAGAAGCAGCCACATACCTAAAATCTCACATCCAAATCAACTTTCATTTAGATACTTACAAGCTTCTGTTATCGTGCATCCAAGCATGTGAACAAAATCTCATACATTTGCACATCTAAAGGACTTTCGGTCAATAGGGGTGTAAAATGTATTGATGCATACTGATGTAATGCATAAAATGGAACAAAACACCCTAGTGTACATAACTGATAACATAAACTAAAATTTTTTTTTTAAAGAAGTTAATAGTTTTATTCAGCAAGGACGCATGACATTTTTAAAATTTCAAAAGATTTCTATTTCAAATATATGCTGTATGAACATTCTGTTTAACAACTCCTGAAAAATAAAATGTATTATGGTTTCCACAAAAATATTAGGCAGCACAACTGTTGACAATATGATTGACAAATGAGCAGCTGTTGAAAAATCAGCAGCTCAGCATTGATAATAATAAATGTTTATTGAGCAGCAAAGTATCATATTAGGATGATTTCTGAAGGATCATGTGACACTGAAGACTGAAGTAATAATGCTGAAAATTCAGCTTTAGACATCACAGGAAAAAAATACATTTTCAAATAGCCTATATTATACAGTTATTTTAAATTGTAATAATATTTCACATCTCATTTTTTACTGTTTTTGATCAAATAAATGCAAGATTGGTGAACACAGGAGACTTCTTTCAAAAACATAAAAAATCTCTCAGACCCAAAACTTTTGAACAGTAGCATAATAAGTAGAAACACAATTAAGTGTTGCATGGGTTTGAACGAAATTATATTCCAATTCATACTTTTACTAAAAATGTTTTTACATTTAATGCAAAATTAAATGGTTTATAAAAAAAATTCCACGCTTTCCAGTATTTAATAAGTTAACTTACAGTTAAACAGGTTTAAACTATAGCATTTTTTCTAATCTTATTACATATTTAAAAAATAAATAAATAATAATTCAGTGGAGTTCCTAAACATTATTTCAGGAGGAGTGAACCCATCTAATCTTTCAATTAACTACCTGAGCAAATGTTTGGATTAAACAAAAGTTTTGGCATCCCTCCACCTCCACCATCATAATTTAGGCATCTTGCTACCATACTCATCGTCCAAGCTTTAGTAGTCTCACTGGGGCAGGGGTAAGAAACGTCGGTCCTGGAAAGCCACTGTCCTGCAGAGTTTAGCTCCAACTCTAATCAAACACACCTGAACCAGCTAGTCAATGTCTTCAGGATCACTAAAGCTACAGGCAGGTGAGTTTCTTTCAGGGTTGGAACTAAACTCTGCAGGACAGCGTTTTTATATTAAATAACAAAGATAAAATAATGAAATAAAATAAAGTGTAATAAGATTTATATTCGCCCCCATCCCTTATTTGGCCTAAATGATCTGTCAATCTTTTTTCTTTTATATTTTGTTACCTTCTAAGACAAAATTTTTAAAACTGGGAAACTAGTTTGGCTGTCCTGCACAGTGACTTGCAAAATTCTTAAAACCAACAAGGTATTTTTTTAAATATATATTATACTTTTGACATTGCGCCGCCCACCCCTGGCTGCCCAGCTGCTTTCTCGAGCCCCTCCTCAGACAGCAAACCAAATATGTTTAACCTTAATAGGTTCTTTTTTTTTTTCTTTTTTTTTTACAGTGCAGACTTCATGTTCTCTTTGTCCGTTTCACTTTCACAGGGCATCACGGGAGAGTCCTGCTCTACCAGAGAAGAAGAAATCTATCATCTGGCAATTGTCAGTATTACGGCAGATTTAGACATATTGTTTTTGACTCTTAAATCAGTATGTTAAGGAAGTGGATTGATTTCACACCATTGCCATGTCTGAATGTTAAAATAGTGTTTTGTTACTTATGTTATGATTTACATTTCCTCTGTGTTTTCCTGTTCTCTTACCTACTTACTTTGCTCTGTTTCTCTCTCTCCAGCTTTGCACGTCTTTTTAGTTCATCTGCGAGCCCTCCTCCAGTGAAACGTCCGTACACCAGTGTCAACATTCACTACAAGTCTCCTTCTCCTGCTGGCTACAACCAGAGACGCTCCCAAACCATGTGCCAGATCTCCACTTCCAACTGCATACTGGAGTTCATGCCTGAAGAGTGAGAAGAGACATGCATACTGTCTGTGTCTTTATCCCATATGTCCTCATGTCCTCATCCACACATCCACCTGTCTGTTTGTCCTCCCTCTGTGTCCTCAAAGTGTATTCTCTCTCTTTCTTCTGCTCAGGCAAGCTGACTCCTGCTAAATGGTGTGTGCTAATGCTGCATTTGACTGTTAGCTGTTGCACACTCACACGTTTACTTAGCTTACATAAGAAAATATCATAGGAAGTATATTGTATTTAAATAAAACTAACTAATAATAAAAACTACAGACTAACTCTAACATAACCTCTAAAAGGACACATTTCCTTTATTTTTAGAATAAAAATTAATTTTATTTATTTATCGAATAATTACTTTATTTAGGTTGTGGGGTTCAGTTCTCAGGGAACATACATCATGATAAATGTGTATTATTTTTTAATAGAAGCATAATTTATTCATATTTTAAATTAGCTTTTAATTTTATATTTTCAGTTTCTCAATTTTAATTTAGGTTTTTTCATTTTGGTATGTGCTTTTTTGATATGAGTTTTTATATTTCTATTAAAGTGTATTTAGTTTTACTTATTGTATTACTAATTTTATTTCAGTTTTCATCTAATATTTATTTAAGCTTTATTTAATTTAACACAAATAATTTTTTTATAGTTTTTAGGCTTAGTAAACAATAATAACACTGCTGCCAACTGAATAAATGTGAACATTTGATTCATTCATTCACTCAAGTTTTAAATAACATTTAAAAACATCAGTTCACCTCAACATACATATCAGATGTTATTTTTTTTAGTCTGCTTGCCAGTCCATTAGCATGAAATAGCGTCTGCCAAATGTGAAAATTTAAGGGAAATATATCACATCATGTTTTCACATCACGCCGTGTGTCTGTGGCATTTCTTTTTGGCCTCTGCTAGCTGGCTGGTTCTCTCGCTCTTTCGCTGACTGCTCCACTCTCTCTCTCTCTCTCTCTCTCTCTCTCTCTCTCTTCGCCCTGTAGAATGCCCAGTAACGGTGTTGCGTCTCTCCTCAGCGATTCTGCGCTCTGTACGCGCAGAGAGCAGCGTCGAGAGCAGTACCGGCAGGTGCGTGAGCACATGCGCCGCAAGGACGGCCCCATGCAAACCTGTGGCTGGAGTCTCCCATCCCGATTCAAACAGGTATCTGCCCAAATGTTGACCCTTCACCCCTGACCTCTGTAAGCAATTCATCTCCACACAGAGACTGGAGTGGCACTGTTTTGCAGGGAGCGCCCTCCACAAATAAAGTGAAATAGAGGAAAAAAGAAAAAAAATATGCAAAGTGCACTGCACCCATGAGGGACGTGTCTTAGTTTAGCTCCTCCCAAGATCAGGGATGGGCGTTTGATTTTATTATGTAGGTGATGATATGAATGGCTTGTTGAAGATGTGCGAAAACAATTTAGTTAAAAAATCTATTTTTGTTACACTATAACTAACAAAAAGTAGCTAAGTATGCAACAGTATCAGATGGTTTATCACACTGATAAAAAATATTAATGGTGACAGGATTAAAGTGAACTTAATTGTGCAATAAATCTTATAAAATCTTACTAAAAATCTTATAAATCTAAAAGAAAAGAAAAAAACAAGTCAAAAAGAGTGATGAAGAACAGCATTTCACTCAATCAGGCTTCCCACTAGTATATAAGAGAGAATTGTGTGCAGTTCCTTATTTTGCTGTAAACGCAGAACAATGTGAAGAAAATACTGTGATTTTATTGCAACTTCTATTGCCCAACACTGGTCAAGGTGGCTTTTGACTATTATAAATGGTTTAACATGTTCGCGCCACATCATCCATCTGAACACTTGCTAGTGGGCCTGTGACACAGGTATAAGCTCTTGCCTGCCTTTGTCAAATTATAAGTGAAAAAAGAAGTAAAAACTAAACTACCACTGTCTACTTGCTGCTAGTCCAAGGTGTGCTGGTTTGTGGCAACAGTGTTAGGGTTGGCATGGTGACGGTGTTTTTGTTAGGGTTGCCGTGGTGACAGTGTCGCCGTGGCGCTAACTGTGATCTCCCACAGAATGGCTCCCAGGCGGACAGCACTCAAGATGCCACAGTGAAGAGGACACAGGCAAGTCTGAGTGGCAGAGGACCAGCATGCACCTCTCCCACCCTGTCCCTTTAAACCCCGGCCCTAAACCTGACTCAGCCTCAGTCAGCAAATCATAGCGTAGACACAGCAGAAAACTGATATAGCAGAAGTTGTCTTTGCTGAAGCTGAATTTATCTTTAGGAATTAAACTTCTGGTATTTACAGCTGTCGACATGCTTTCCTGCTAACAATGCTTTGCTTACACTATCAAGTTAACACAATATTTAGTGCTTTTTAGACATGTGGCTGATTGTACAGTTGCTTACAACCTACAATGACATAAATGTGCCAGACATCATAATTTAGATGCTAGCGTTATTGCAAAATGTAAACATGTACATGTAAAATGGGAAATGTAAACATTTTATTTACAGTAAAAACAAAGTACCGTCTATCAAAATGTCATTCAAATACAATGGTACATTAATATGGTAATCATTCAGCATTTGATATGCAATAGTATTTTGAAGTACCATCCAGAGTACTTTTTTGTAAGAGTGCCCTTAATAAATATAAATAATCCAAAATATAAGTCACGTTTAGTTGAACTCTAGTGGTAACAGTTCAGAACAAATCCCAGATGTCTAAAATGTAGCAAAAGCTCATTTAAAAATGTTCATAATTACACTATTTAAATCCTGTATACAGGAAACAGTCCTTGATAAAAGTAAATTAATTCAGATTATTCTTTCAGCATTGTGTAACATGATATCCCCCTGCTCCGTATCAAATCTTAGAAAATCAAATCCTCCATCTTAGAAACACCTGAATCATGATTTGCTGCTCTCTCTCTGTCTTTCAGAGGCGTTTGCTGACTGTACAGTAGATTAACTCCTGTCACTGCGCATGCATCTGCCTTGTAACCCTCTAACAGACTTTGATTTGCTGCTCTGGTTTGCTGTTCTTGGTTTCCCCTTTCTCTGTCTGCCCTGGATAAAGGCAATCTTAACCAGGGCATGATGGGAGTATGGCATCTTTCTGCTTGTAGTGTGTAGCAGTGATCTTAAGGCCTTGTAAACATCACCGCCTTCCTGTGTTCTCTTAGACCAATGAGAAAGAGGATAACCGTATGAAAAACGTCCCTGTGCCAGTGTACTGCCGCCCTCTGGTGGAGAAAGACCCCAACAGGAAGGTAGAAGATGATTGGTTCACAGACTATTGGTTCTGAGGTTGTGAAGTTCTGAACTCAGACTCTTGTTCTTCTGACACAGCTGTGGTGTGCTGCTGGCGTGGATCTCACTGGCTGGAAGACATCCAATCAGGAGGCTGCAGCTGGGAAGCCATCCAATGGCTCAGATCCCTTGACTGGTGAAGACGAAGGCGGCAAGAGTGAGCAGAGCTCACCAGAGAAAAATAAGGTAAATGGATTTAAAGGGCCCCTATTATGATATTTTAAAGTTTCCCAATGTCGTTTTGGAGTCTCCTACAACAGGTTTACATGCATCAAACGTCAAAAAAGTGTTTCATTTTCTCATAATATACATTTGCACTTCACCAGATTTTCAATGATTTTCAAACGACTCGCAAAATGAATAAATCGCTCTAAATCCCTCCTTTCCGTGAGCTACTCTGCTCTGATTGGCCAGACAGCTCAGTCTGCTGTGATTGGTTTACCGTGGACAGCACGTGTGTCGAAAACTCCCATTGCCATAACACCGACAGCTGTTTGTGTCCTGAGGCTTCCTACACCGTAAACCAGGGGCGTCGGAAGCAAAAAAAAAGTGGGTGGGTCGGGACCCCCCATTTTTTTCAGGGGGGCACAAATGAAAACAACCTCATTGCATTATAACATGAATTGATTATGATAGCCTACTATGTAATGATCGATAGAGCATAATAATTATATAATAGGCTACTGACGCTAAAGGTTCGATCTTGCACACTGAGTCCGAAATTCTCACATATAAAATAGGCTACGACCTCAAGTTGTGTCAATCACGTTTACACACTGCCTCCCCAAATTTCGTCCGTCATAAAAAAATTTTTTAAAGTATTTTGAGAGGTGTTTTCAGGGCCGCTGGAAGTAATTGTGATCAGTGGGTGCTGTGAATTATTATTAAAAAAATAAATAAAATTGGCATGTTGTGTGGACCTCTGTCCCTAGGGGGGTTCGGGGGCATGCTCCCCCGCCAATTTTTTTTTACATTTTAAGTTTAAATGCATCAATCCGGTGCACATTGAGAGCTCAAAATGAAGAGCTTCAACCGGCTTCGACCCACGACTGTGCACATTGAACAAAGAAAAAGCATTGACTTGTACCTAAAGAGGGCTCAAACATCTTGTTAGTTATGATATAGTCTCAGTCTACATTACATTGTATTTTATATTACGCTATAGAATAGGAAAATTACAATACTTTTGTCCTAATTTCTTCACTTGTAAGAAATAAACCCTTTTATTTAGGAGAAAACACCAGATCACCAAGCTGATCGTGTGAGCAAGAGCGCACTTTTCTTTAAATCACGCAGCACAAACAGAATGCCTATAACGTTACTTAAAGTCTTGTGCTGTTTAGCCAAAAAAAACGAAATATAATACCGAAAACACTCGACATATCAACAAAACATAAACATCTTCCCAAACACAGATCAAGCTTATTTAAAAACCTCGAAAGCATAAACACTCATTCAAAGTACCTGAATACAACGTATTACATATTCAGAATACAAATTATGAGTAGGCTAACATAGTCTCCACAGAGCATAAAATATTTCATTTTATTTTTCGTGTTCGCATTTATGAGGAAAAAACAATGTTACGGACGTGCCGCTCTGAAAGCGGCACTAAAAGATGCTTTAAAACTTTCACAGAGACCTCAAACAGAAAGCACAACCTTTCTTTAAAGTGAATTTCATTTTGTATTAATTGTGTCTTAATTTTAATCAATGTTTCATCAACCAATTGCCTGGATTTAGTAAGAAGTAAATAGCAGACGATAATGACGAAACGGAGGCGCCGACGCGTGAACTGGAGCTCGTCTCATAAATGAACCGAAACTCAGTGTATAAGGAAGCCACACAGACATGTCTACTTTTAAACAGAACAATTCAAAACGAAAGAAAACAGACTATAGACGGCTCTCTGCATGTAATCCGTATGAAATGTGCATTTCTGATTTCTCTATGGCGTTTGAACGAAAAGTTTGAATGAATGACTCAAAGACTCGCTTAATAAGACCACTATCACATGCATTTCTGCGCTCACTATCGACAAACCAATCAATCCGTTTACAATTTTAAAAAAATCTGACCAAATACATTTTTATTTTTATTCGGGAGTTATGTATATTCAAAACGATAACTTTTGATAACAGTAGCCTATTGATAAAAAAAAGATATTGTGCAAACAAGCAAGGACCGGTGGGACTTGACGTGGAGTTGGTGAAGGGAGAGACTCGCTCAGGGCGGGCACTAGTGACTCACAGGGCGCCGGGACCCCCAGAAAAATGTTACTAGAATAAATGCCATTTCATGTATTCTGGTGCCTTTTAATTAAACAAGTAAACTAAATTCGGCTTCACGTCAGCCTGTTCTTTGCCTCCACGTCGTGCATTAAATGCACAGCTATCCATGAATTTTCCAGCATTGACAACTTAAAGCTGTTATTGATGTTTGCAACACAATATTTGACTGGAAGGGTACAACGGGGGGTTATTTTCGTGAGTTGCGGCTCGTTGAGAAGTATCATGTAGCGATTTCCGTGGAAATGGAGTTTAATTCATTAGGGCATTCCTCAAGTTGAATGGATTTGACTGACGGCGCTCTGAAAAGCGAACAGACATATGTGTTGAATGTAAAAGTGAGTGGGTCCAATATCATTGCTCTTAAAAAGTGGGTGGGTCTTGTCCCACCCATATACAATGGTTCCGACGCCCATGCCGTAAACTAAACAGTAACGAACAATGACGTCGATTTTACCATATCAATCCGAGCGCGAGTCCGATGATGAAACACTAAAAGAAGAACCATTCATCTAACCTGAACCTCCATCGCAAGGACGACTCGAGCAGGACGTTTCAGTGATTCACTACTCAGTTTGAGGTAACTT